>JAODKE010000101.1:21164456-21200022 GCA_026779605.1 Mormyrus hasselquistii | reverse complement strand
TTGGGCTCATGATAATGTATGTTTTACACATATACACAAATAATATGATAACGTAGCATATAATTTTACTCTAACACCCACAAAGCCTCAGGATGTCCCAGAAGGCAGCTCAATCAACTGACTTGAACTCTTCATGAAAACCGACAAAGGCTGCAAAGAAACATTGCAAATATTCAATTGTGTTCAAGGAAATCCCTCAGCGCCAGGAGAGCAAACCCAGCAACGAGTGCAGTGTTATCCCCCTGCAATTGCTGCAATCCAGGATACCACTCTTTCCTTTCCAGATAGGCACAACAAATCCCATTTACTAATCAGCTGGGATGACGTCCATCTCCCAAATGGAAGCAAAGATTGCCTGCAATGAATGGAGAACAGCCTCACCACCAACCTGGAGAAGTTCACCCTGGATACCACACATCCCTGCGGCCTTCCCTACCCTCAGCTGATTCACCACCTGTGCAATCTCAGTGAGACTGGGTGGTTCAAAGCTAATCAGGGGATCAGACTCAAGAACTGTGGACCCAAAGATGTCTAGTGTCCTAGCTTGAGGATCAGCTTTAACAGTTTATCAAAGTAGCCTGCCCAATGGGTCACAACTGTAGTGTAATCCTTGAGGTCTGTTCCATCACCTGCCTTGTCTAAGACTCTCTGAGGAAAAAATTCAGATGCACATAATGCTCCAATTCCTCTGTCAGCAGGATGTGGGTCGTAGACCATAGATTCCTTTAACAAACACCTCCTTATCTGCCCTCAGAGCCCTCACAGCCGTTGTTAGCTCCTGGTACTGACCAGAGTTGCCATCAAGCCGTGTGCTGTGATTCCTCTCTATAATATCCAGGATGCCCTGTGAGATAAAACATCTCCTTCTGGAAACACTAATACAACTTGCAGCAACCTTCAGGGTCTTGTCATTGAAGGTCTCCTATATCACATTAGAATCAGCAGTCACACCCAAGTCTGCAAGTTCCTTACATAAACTTCATGCAGACTCATTAGAAACAGCTTGATCTGGCCACATCCAGCCTCATTCTCTTAGTAGCCATTAGCCTACTGGACCTAGGCTGAATCTTCAACAAATCAGACAAGAAGTGTATGGTCAGAATTCACAAATTGGTCACTCCAGTAGACTCTGCAGTTTGGTAGGATCCTCTAGCATTTTCCCATGGGGATGTGATTGATCTCCTTCGCCATACCACCAGTACTGGAGTACCAAGTCCAACGATGAAGCTCAGGGTGCTGGAACCTGGTTCCAATGACCTGCAGCCCTTGACCTTTTACAATATCAAGAATCATGAAGCCACTTTCACCATAGTGTCAGACCCATGGGGACTGACACAATCCTAATAGACAGCCCTGTCAGTGTCAGTGGTTGTACAAAAGTCACCCATGACCAGAGGAGTGTCACCTTGTGGGCACCCATCAACCACGGAGCTAAGTTGCAAATAAAATGTCTCCCTTATCGAGACATCACTCACTGTGGTCGGAGCATACACTGAGACAACAGACAAGCCACCCAAACAGTGCCTTAGTCTGAGTCTCATAATATGCTCGTTGAAAAGAGTGACATCAGACACCATCAGGAGGAGCCGATCCGCCACAGCAACAGCTACTCCCTGAGTATGGCAGCCATCAGGGTGACCAGATCAATAAGAGGTATACCCACCTACAGAGATCTGGACACTCCCTGGTCTGCGTACATCAGAGAGTGCTGCCACTGAAATGAGGAATTTATGAAGCTACTCCAACATCAGAGGAAGATGGTCATTGTGTTGATGAGGCAAGATATTCCATGCACCTACCCAGATGGGCTGCCTCAGATTAGGTGACACCAGTTATGATCCCCAACAGGCCTGACTCCATTGGCTCTCTGGTGGTTTTTATTCTTCTGTGGATGAGGCTCTCAAGGGCTTCCCCCATCCTCTTCATCATGCGTGTAGCCTTCCTGTGGGCAGCTGCAGCAGAGCTACTCCCGCAGAGAGCATAAAAGAGTCCTGCCTTCTTCGTTGGAGCTGTGTGAAGTTTTTATAGTGGCTGGAGTGCCAATCCCGCAACCAACCCCTAATTGTTTTCCCTTTTGTTTAAGTCTGCAATATCCATCACAATAGAGGTTGGGGTTTCAGAGGGGCATAGATACCCTGGCAGGTTCAGGGTACCCTTGAATACACCAGATTATAAATGAACACTTAGGGAACATTATACAATAGATGGAAAATTCTACCATATTGGAAACGCCCCCTAAATGTAATTACTGGGGGGTGGCATCCCATATTTCTTCAGAAAATGGTAATGCCAGCAGGGGCCCCAGAATTTCTTGCTCTGCCCCTGGATAGAGGGATGGGTTTGTTGGCTGTAGGTTTGAGGGCAATGGACGAAGCTCATGATTTTCTAGCCTGTATTCCTATCCTCACCTTTGGTCAAGAACCATGGCTGATGTGGTTGAGGTCACGAATACAAGTGGCCGAAATTAGGTTTCTCCACAAGGTTGCAGGGTTCTTTATGACAACATGAGGAATGTGGACATCTGGAGGAACCCTGAAATAGAACCATAGCTCCTTCTGATCGAGAGGGGCCAGCTGAAATGTTTTGGACATATTATTAGGATGCTGACTGATCTGATCCCAGTGGAGCTGTTCTGGGAACCTGGAGCAGACCCAGGACACGTTAACAGGTTTACATCCCCTAGCTGGCTTGGGCACTTCTGGGGATCCCCCAGAACGAGCGAGAGTTTACGTCTTTGATAGGGGAGGTCTGACCAGACATCCTGACGTACTACGATTGGGACCCTCACCAGGAAAAGTGATATAAAGAAGATGATGGCTTATTGAGTAGCACTGTTGCTTTACATGTCTAGGTTGAGGGGTTTGAATGCCAGCACTGCTCTGTGTGTGTACAGTGTGCATGTTCCCTTTATGTTGTGAACAGTGGTGGCTTAATAGTTAGGGAAGCACACTTATTATTGACAGATTGCTGGTTTGAATCCCCGACCAGCAAGGCACCACTGAGGCATCCTGAGCAAGGTACCGCCCCCACACATTGCTCCCTGGGTGCTGAATTAGCTGCCCCCTGGTACGTCATGGTGTCACATATAGGTTAAATGCAGAGGACACATTTTGTTGTTGTGTGCTGTGGTGTGTCAATGACCACTGGATTCCCCATGTGTCTGAGGTTGTGTGCCCTGCAGTGGATTGGTATCCTACATGACATAGCTATTGATCAGAAATGCATTTTCAGGTCACTTATTAAAGCTAGGTAAGTTACGGTTAGTGACAGGTATGATTGTCTTGTGTTTAAAAGAAATGAAAAATGTCATTGCTACACTGTGGTACACATACACACACACACACACACACACACACACACACACACACACACACACAGAGGTTTGTAATTATATCTGTTTTTATGGGGAAAACGCAACATGATGACCTTAACCCCTACCTGGCCCTAATCTTTAGCATTTTTAACTTTTTCATTACATTTACAGATCTTTGTGGGGACCTGAAAAATGGTCCCTACAACATAAAAACAACAGGTTTTTATTACTTTGTGGGGAATATTTGGTCCCCACAATGTCATATAAACATAATCCACACACACACAGACACGCTCACACAATTACAAGCAGCCCAGCATAAGCTTTGAGTTTCATTGCTAAGTAACAAGTACAGTAAACATTGGAAACATTATGTTTCTGATCTTCAGAAGTGCTTCGGAGCCTCTTTACAGCGTCATCGAGATGATGGTTACTTTGTTTATCAAAATCGATATCTATTCTGGGGACCACCCAGGTAAGTATATGACGAAGAGAACACATTCTTCCTGAGCCCAGACTCGGGTGACACCTTGGAAGTAGAGAGCAGAGATCAGCCACTGCTGAGCAGGACTGAAACGTATCCGTCCGTCCTGGACAGGGGTGTCAAATGGTCAGTGTCTCAGGGCTGAGTGGGACAAAGGAGCGCAAGCTCCACTCAGACTTGTGAGTGATGGATGACGTGGCGGTATCGGGGCGAGCGCTTGCCCGTTCATTTTGGGGTTAAGTGGAGAAGCTGCTGGACTCGTATTAGTTTTCAGCATTATGCAACAGCGGAGAATCTTAAATGTCACTGCTGGCGCGTGTGCTTTACGTTCAGAGTCATCGGGACTGAAGCTTCACGACTCCAGTAAATTAAGAAATAAGCTGTCACCTGCTTTTGGGAATTTCATTGCAGATATAAATATAAACGCAGGTTGAGACTGAACGCTGAATGAAGGTATTGATTTGACCGGTGTGATGAGGCTGTACTCATTATTGCAATTTTCATGTGTTTAAAGGATGAATGTTTATGGCCTGGATATAGTTTATCACTTAGGTTTAAGGTCATTTACAAACTGATATGTAAAATTTGATTTGACAGTATGAGGATCAAATGGATTTTCATGCAGGACTTGTCATGTGTGTCTCTGGCCTTATTGGGAAGGTGTTCCCAAAAAGAGGTGGAATTTGCCCAGCAAAGGCTGGAACTTTAAAGTATTTGTGTATTTATTTTTTACACAACTTTTATGTTGTTTACAAATGTTAATATCTTAAATAAAATTCCATATAAATCAAGATGGGACTGAACACACTTGGAGTCACACATCCCACGATTTTTCCTCAAGGGAAAACTTGATTTAATTTCAAATTAGGTCACACCGTGGTCACTGCTCCATCTATGGAAGCAGGATGTCCCCCTCTCCCAAACCTGATGGCCACTGGAACCGCAGCTAAAGCCTGGATCCTTTCCCAGTAACACAGGGCACAAGCCAGGGGAGACCCTGGCCTTTTTGGCCAGTCCATCACTGGGCGCACGGTCACACACTGCATGAAATATAGGCACCGGTGCACCAGTCTGCATATTGTGGGACTGGGCTGAAATTGGACTATGTGGAGAAATCCCATATAGAAACAGGGAGAGAAAACACACCCACACACACACACACACACACGCATGCACACACACACAGAGCTGAGAATGGGATTCAGACCTTACTCCCTAGAACTGTGAAGCTGTAGTACTAATTAATACACTGCCAAGTTGCTTATACTGTATGTGCTTAAATAGCAATACCTTTGCTTAAATATACATTTGTTTCCTAAGCATACACACAGTTCAAATATTGTCATATCCAAGTCATATCAATCCTTTGCGGGACATTATGCACATTGTGATAAGCCTCACAATTACATGCAATATGGTCATTAGCACTTTTTCTCAGACTGAGGAATTTGTTCTCTAACAGAAGTGGATGCTACTGTATAAATAGCATGTTTATATGTGTGTACAAAGAAAAATAATGTCAGACAGTACAAAGTTTTTCCCTCAATAGTGGTAGCGGCTGGAAGCACAGAGCACCGGCCTTCACGTGATCCAGTTTTTCTGGTCGTGATCAGAGTAATATATTGATCAGCGGCTTTTTTGAAAGCGATCAGGTCAGCAAGAGATATTTTTATGAACTGTCCAACAGCAAAAGTGTAGCACGAAAGCCAGCGTGAAATCCTGTGAAGTAATAGACTGCATCTCTATTATTACTACCTACTGAATACTGAAAAGTAATCAGCAACAGGGCCACACCTGTCATCTCTTCTGGTAAATAATCTGACCTGCGAATCCTTGTGTTACATTGTCCATCTTGGGAAGGGTGTTTTTAAAAAAAAAGAGTGAAAAGGAAAAAGAAAAGAGGTGAAAGAAGAATTCAAAATGTTCAGATTTACTAAAAATACATTTAAAAAGACTTTTATGAAGCAAGCAACCCTTTTCATTAAATGGTAAAAAAGGCACTGAATTTCAATTACAGTCTGGTAGTACAATTGAAAGTCACAACATCATTTAAAATCAATGTGTGGCATATAAAATTCAAGAAAACGTGCATGTAGAGCAAAGTGGGTTTTGTCAGCATTCACAGGCAGGTAAACAATAACATCATGCCAGTTAAAGAAACAATGTCAAGAAAGGTTTCATTATACTAATACAAAAATAAATATATCACAAAATGAAATACTACACCGACTACCCAGAGCAGTAAACAAGAACAACATTTTCATAAATTGCATAAAAACAAATCTTTTATAAGCATTTCTGCATTTCTATAAGCAACAAAGCATTTCCATGAATCTGATGGGTTTATCTTGGACCACGCTACTCAGACAGAGGGTAGATGGTGTCTCACTGAGCACCGAAGGCAACAATGTGAGGATCTGCTCAATCTCACACCTACAGCCCCTTCACCTCCCACAGAAAAATCTCATTGTAAGCAGAAGTGAAGAGGTACTTTCCCGTCGGGGAGAACCCACACACCTGAAGAGAATCGCTATGCATTGAGAAGTCCAGGAACTTCCCATCAGTGGCCCTGATGATTTTTAGCAGTCGTTCTGGGGGAAGCAAAAGGGAAATGTATTATACGCAGTGCGGGCCGCTCACGTTAATGTCATCAGCAGCTGACGCCGTGAAGGGGGCTTACCGTTACAGCCGACCGCAACGAGATGGCCTTGCGGAGAGGGACTCAGGCATGAGGCCCAATGCGACAAGGCAATCTTTCTAACAATCTGCAGGAGCAAACACTGCTTCAGCACTTCACGGGACATAAGACAGCCAATTACAATCTTCTATTAACAGAGTGTAGCTCAGTCACTTATCAAGTAATTAATATTTGTGAAACTGTAAAACGCTGGATCAATCAACATTAAAGTCACAGCCTTTTAAATATAGTAATGTATATATAAATTATAAATATATAAAATTTAAAATTATACAAATATTTTTAATAGAAATAAAGAATAACTTAGTATCTATGTTAATATAAATCAGTCCTATTCATTACTATGGAACAGACCTGACTGCAGAGTCGGAGACAAAAGCATGGCTGCTGAGATGGTACCTGTTTCTTGGATAAGCTGTAGAATATCAGCTCCCTCTCCACTCCATACCCTGTGTAAAGGACGATGCTCGACTTCTGGGGGCAGAAAGCTCCCAGGCTGGGAGGTGGGCTCTCGAGCTCCTGTGGGAATAAAGAAAAAAAAAATTCGTAACAATAACTCAAATTATCAGCAGTCAACAAATACACAATATAATTAATCAACATCAAATGGAAATGTCACTATTTTTATATGTGCAACTTTTTTCTTTCTTCGTTTGTACCTCGGGAATGGAAGGGGCTGGAAACGTGAGCCAATCCAGAAGCTCACATTTGTCCTTCATCCAATCAGACACCCAGATACTGACACGCCTGTCTGCGCTGGACGCTAGCCACATCTCATTACCTTTCAGACCAAATTCTTTATACTACGGAAAACACATAATTATTGTACTGTGCAAATGAAGAACAGTCGGCTGCGACAGATGACTGGAAACCTCCATTTCGAGGAGGTATATATGCCTTTCGTTCTGACCTTCTTTCCGACACACTGGATGGAGGTGATGGGAGCCCCCTTGTGGTCACTTATGATGCGGATGGTCATGCCAGTCAAGGGGCTACTGACTGCCACCAGGCCGTCGCTGCCCCCCGACAGAACAACCTGACCTGGAGGGAGACAATACAAAAAATGTTACCCCTGCAGAACCCTTAGGGTACCACACAGTCCACTGCTGTCTTCCAGTGGCCGCGGTCTTGGTCCGCCATAGTGTGCAGCTAAGTCTGATCTCTGTGCTGCAAACATTCTAAACGAACTACGGAATAGTTGGGTAAATTCCAAATATAACACATTTTACTGGTCTGTGACATTTTTGTATTGGTGACCTAAACCTCTCTTTGGCCATCCAAAGGTTGGGTACCCACAGTTTGGAGGATCAAAGCCTGAGTGTTTGTCAGCCCATCAGGATCAGGACTGAGGGGCTCCCTATTCTCTAGCGTCGGTCTCATGCCTGTTCTAAAAGCACACTTTCAGCTTCACGTCGCTGTCTGTAAGTACGCGTGGCCCACCTTCTGCCGAGTACCGGGCGGCGGTGATGGACACGGAGTGAGGCTGGAGTTTCATCTCCATCTCCGAGGTGCCCAGGCGGAAAACACGCAGTGTACCGTCGCTGTACCCTGCCACCACACGCTGCTCTCCCGGGGACACGTCTGGCAAGGGGCTCCAGCAGACGCACGAGCAGCCCTGAGTGGGCACACGTGCGTAAGAAGCAATGTTACCTGTGGGAAAGGGCGCCGCCCTGCAGGTCCCGGATGGCATGACCTACCTGGTTGAGCACCTGGAACTGCACGAGCAGCTCGTTGCTGGGCATGGCCCACACACGCAGGCTGCCGTCCTCCCCGCATGTGGCAAAACGGCCCTCATCTGGGCTGAAGACCACGCTGTTTACCTGGGTGTACGTGCAGTTAACACACAGAGTCAGTGCCTGTTCATACAATCTGCCCTAGTTCTCTGACTGTTTTTCAGGGCTTCATTGGTTAAGTGTTGGGCATCTGTAACTAATTGGATGTATAAATGGGTATAAAAGCAACTCCTTTTGGAAAGGGAGCGTTGGCATAACAACGAAAGGGTGACCCGCGCATCACAGACTGCGGCGGCGACGCCCACCCTGTCCTTGTGGCCGCTGATGAGCCGGATGCTGGTGCTCTCAACCCAGCTGATGTACCACAGTGTGCCTGCAGTGGTGCCCACAATGCCCATGTCCAGGGCGTCGTCAAAAGCCGCGCTCACCACCGTGCCGTCCAGCGTCATTTCCTGCTCCATCAGCACTGACATGCTCCTGAAGGACAGAGATCCTATTCGAACGAGGGCCGAGGGCAAAACGTGCAACGTGATACCCCAAAGGTAAATAACACCGGCTCTATCGGAAACGGCAGCATTTCAAAAAAAAAAAAAAAAACCCAGCAAAGTGCCTGCAAGCTGTTTCCGTGGCAGCAATAGAGTCCCCTCCCCCACTTCTTGCTTCACCTGTCCGAGACGCCACTCGCTCCAGGCCTCAGCCGCTGGATGGCCCCCACCGCCCAGAGCCTCACCCTCCTGGTGTTGCTGCCAGTCAGGAGGCGGCTCCCTCGGCACAAGAGAACCCCTGCAGACAGAGAAGTGCTCAGCGTTGGGGGGTTTGCCAGCCCACACGCAAAGCACAAACAAAGCGCTGCAGAGCACAGCACAGACACAGCAGAGCACGGCACGGAGACAGCAGAGCATAGAGCGCACGTGTGCACACACACACACACACACACACACACACACACACACACAGTAGAGCACAGACTCACACAGCAAAGACACACAAACAGCACAGGGCAGTGTGTGCGCACATACACCCACAGCAGAGCACAGCACAGACTCACACAACAGAGCAAAGACACACAGATAGCATAGCACATTGTACGTGTGCGCACACGCAAACACAGCAGGGCAGAAACGCACAGCACAGCACACACACAACGCAGCACAGCCACAGCACAAACACACACAGCACAGACACACCCGCACACACAGCAGAGCACAGGCACACACAGTACAGACACACACACAGCAGAGCAGAAACACACAGCACAGCACACACACACACACACACACACACACAACACAGCACAGCCACAGCACAAACACACACAGCACAGACACACCCGCACACACAGCACAGACACACACAGCAGAGCACAGACACACACAGCACAAACACACACACACACACGGACAGACACACACACAGCAAAGACAAACACAGCATAGACACACACGCAGCACACACATATGTACACAAACAGCACAGACACACACACAGCACAGCAAAGACACATGCACAGCACAGCACCAAACAACAAAAAACACAAGACTTTCACTATTCTCTGTTTTTTGATTGCAGTCATAGATTTTTATTAAATTGAGTTTATTCATGTGGGGACCAAAAAAATGTTGAGACAAGGTAAAAAGTTACAAGTTTTTATGGTCACAACAATGTAATAATGTTTTAAAAAGCGCGCGCACGCATACCCATGCACACACGCACACGAAAGGATCCACAGTCTATAATGGTATTCTATGAAATACAACATCATCCGTTATAAGTAAAAGTTTACTTGTTTATGGAGCAGTTTAAAATATCTTTCTCACCCATCCACTGCTGTTTTTCTGACAATGACATCAGCTTGATACAAACTTGTTTCTCCATTTACAAAATAAAAAACTAAATGTCTATGTACAGTACTTTCTGTACTATGATGTTATATGCATGTCATTCAGCTTGACAATGATTTTCCATGATCACTCTGTGCCATTTTATCAGGGTTAATCCCATGTGATTCGGCGTGATTCGGTGACTCACCGATCTCTCCGTCATCGGCCTCCCAGGTCATGAAGCAGCGGGCGGTGCCGCCGTCCCAGGCGCAGACATGGCCGCCGTTGGTGCCCGTGTACAGGATGGGTGCATCGCCGTAGCACAGCGCTGTCAGCTCAGCGCCACACAGCTCCGCTGGCACGACTGCCCTCTGCACCTGCACCCAGGGGGGTGCAATGACGGATGTTTACAAACCACGGGAAGTACATTTAAAGCAGCTGTAAAGTCAGGGCCGATATCTTACTTTATGTCATTCTGGGCAGGACATAGCATGTGGTCAAGGACACATTAGTCAAAAGATAGCTCACTTTCCTTAGCACTTAAAGCACTGTAATTTCAAAATTATACTTACTGAAGTCTGTTAAAAGTTTTGATCAAAAGTCTAAAAATGTCTCTTTCAAGTTATAGACATTATAAATTCTTCTAATTAGGCAGCGTTGGATAAATTGTAATTTGTGTAATTTATTCTGCACCAGCTTCATTTCCACATCGTGGGTTTAGCCTGCGGAGCAGCTGTTAGAAAACTGAACAGAGGAGCAGAAACTAGCATCGGGTCAGCAGACAGGCGGAGCGGGACTCACCTTCAGCTGAACGTCCTGGCCGTGACACTCGAGGAGGCAGAAGAGGGCGCCGGCGCTCCCCACGCACGCCAAATTGCTGGCAGAGCAAGGGCTGAAGGCAGCGTCATGGAGCGGCTCAGGCAGAGCGACGGTGGTCAGCAGCTGGTACGTCCTGGTGCTCCAGAGGGCCAGGCCGGGCTCCCTGTAGTCACCTGCAGTGATGGGACACATGGGCCATCAAATGCCAGGATGGACATGGGCTTGCAGGCCTACTTTCTCTTGCTAGTTACTGTTAATACATTTAGTGTTAGTAACATTGCATAACGTCATCCGTCATGTGAGATTTCGGCACTCAAAAAGCTACTGACTTGATATTAGTCACATTTCAAAACTGACCAATGGAGAGGAAGAACGTGTCATCCCTGGAGAACGCGATGCCCTGCACCTCCCCCTTGTGGTAGGATAGGGTATTTTTCCGGACATCATCACGGACGTTCCAGATGCAAATGAGACTGCGGGATCCACCAGCTCCTCCCGACGCCGAGGCCACGGTCTGCATGTGGGAGTGACCGCGGACGTCAGGATCATCGCATCCTCAAAGACACAAATGGAATAGCTGGAGGGGAAGTGTACCTGTGCGTCGCTAGTGACGGCCAGGCAGGAGACCTCCTCTGAGTGGCCCAGCCAGTGCCTCTGAGTGCCGGTGTGCAGGTCCTCCACAACGACCACGCGGCCGCATGTGTACGCAAACAGGCCTGAAACAGCCACGTTCGGCTGACGGTGAGTCGCACCGCCGTGGAATCGTGGGTAGGGGGCTCAGTAAACGCCGGCCATTACCCGTGTCCGGATTCCAGATCATGTTTCCGCGCCCGTTGCCGTTGTATCCGATCACCGCCTTCAGCACCAGGCCCTCATTTCCGGGGCAGGAGGGCATGGCACTCTGTGGTAGATGAGTAAAGTCATAGGTCATCGACGACAGCAATAAAGAATGTTGATGATGAGGACAAACTTGAACAAGCCGACTGGGAGGATCACAGTACCTGATCCAGGCAAGACATTTTGAAGCGTGGAGTAAAATGCTTATAGCAATCTGGACGAATAAGGTGCCTCTGTTCATCATCTGTTCATTATAAGACATACAAACATGCAGTAAACCTTAGCTACAAACATATAAAACTCTGAATGCACTATTTGCTAAAATGCTAATATGCTAATTTTGAGAGGTACCGTTAAACCCTTTTGGGAGACCGGAGCCCCTCCATTGGCTACTTCCGGTTTCATACTCATCTCCGTCGCCCGCCATGTTTGTGACTCGGAGGAAGGACCCCGAGCCGGGAGCAGGAGCGGCTTGGGAATTCTGCCGCTCCTCATTCTCGTCGCACAGCGACAGGAAGGCTAGAGCTACAGAACAGAACAGGGAGACATGCAGGGTCAAAGGTTGAGGGGCGAGGTTACCATTGTGATGTCAGAGGCAGGAGACATGGAGCTTTGTGATGGTTCGACTTGCGATATTTCGACGTCGCGATGGTGCGATAACCATCCACATTCATTAGCCCACATTGAATTTCGATCTGTTCCTGGCCTAGTGACAATGCTGTACGATACTTTCTACCGAGACTGGGTGATGGCAGCATCCATCCAACCATGCTTCCAGTCTTTGTAGTGATTGCGAGCGTAAACATCTCAGGCAGTGTATAACATCATATCGTACGGTGTTTTTTTCTGTTTAACTAAATAAACTTGTATTCATTTATTTTTCAATTGTATTTAGTTACATTTTTAAAAGTTTTTTTACTTTTTCACTGACAGCAGTATTATTATTTACTTATCATACCATAATAATCATATCCGACTGATATGTTCCACTTACGATGAGTTCACGTAACCCCATCGTGAGTCGAGAAGCATTTTTTTTAATCTCACATGCAATGCTGTATGATGTTTTGTGGGATCATTTTAACATTATATACGCATGTTTTGAGATGGTGGAGAAAACAATGAGACCCAGTGCATACTGTGTATTATGGGATGTTGGTCTGCTGTCATGTGCCATTTGGTCCTCATGTGTCTTGCTCATGGTGTCACCACGGCGCCCTCTCTCATATTACGAGGAATCTTTCATTTACTTTATTACACTAATAATGAGGCTTAGGAATTTTTATCATAGTAATTATATCACTATAATTATAAGTATATTGTTTGTGTTCTGACAGCGGGAGGCTCACCTTCATGACCTGCCTTGCTGATAGAGCTCATGTCCAGGCGGGGTGGGGGGGAGGAGGGGAGGGGGGCCGTCTCTCTGGGCATCCCATTGGACAGACCCGTCCTGCTGACGCTGGCGTCTGAGCCGCCCGGGGAACCATGAGGACCTGTCCATCAGAAGCTTCCTGTCAACCGCTTCGTGCCGATGATGTGACCAATAGCCTGGCCCCATGCGTACACTCACCCGATTGGACGAAGGAAGATATCCGAGGAGAGCTGAAAAGAAACATTTATTTTTAGGACGCAGTGAGGGAGTGGAGATGGGGCAAAACGCTGAGTGTGGTGACATGCTACCTTTTCTCCTTCGCTGACTCCTGGGGGTGGGCCAGGAAGTCCCAGTAGTAGATGGCGTCACCCACAGTGAGAACACCCAGCTGGTCTGGGGTGAAAGCAGCCTGCTGGATGGGCTGGGAATGTCCGACAAACACCTGGGACAGAACGTACAAGCCAGTGGGCTTCTCGCATGCGAACTGGACTGCAGAGCAAGCAGAAGATAGAGCTACATCCAATACGCTGTCAATATTATATCTATTTTCTAATCTAAAGGCCTACAATCATAAAAGTATTACACTACATATCAGGTCATTCCTTTGAGGTGTATAACTTATAATTACTGATAACAAAAAAAATCAGTGAATGATTGTGTTATATAACTAATTAGAATTATTTATTGATTTTCACACGGTTTGCAAAATAGCTGCTCTGTTTCTTTTGCTATAAGTCACATACCCAGCATACTATTACCCGTAAGTACAGTATGGAATCACTGACCTGCGAGTTGACATCAAGTCGCATGGCATAATCCCACACCTTGACAGTCTTGTGCCCCGCTGTAAGCAGAAAGCGGCCATCCTCGCTGACAGCCAGGGAGGAGCACTGCTGCTTGTGCACATGAGACACCTGCAGAGGGAGGCAGGCAGAGACACCGGACAGGAAGGGGTGTATCCCAGCCACAGACGTATTCCTTTGCGAACCACGCAGGCGCTGCGGCCGATCCCGTCGAGCGTATCCACATTAGCTTGGGCCCCACCAGAGCCGGCTGTGGAAGATGATGACACTCACCTGCCTGAGCAGCCGGCCTGTCCCGGCGTTCAGCCAGAGGATCTTGTTGGCAGAAGTGCTGACGAGCAGGTGCCCTGTGGAGGCTGGGGCAAAACACACTTTCACAGCCGAATCCAGGGAGGTGCTGTCCACATCCAGAATGCTGACATCCACCCGCAGCAACTGAGAGGGAACAGCGTCACACTGAAGAACGCAGAACGTCACGCCGCTCTTCGAGTGAGCGTAAAACACCACAATGCTCTTACGGTGAGTATAGAACGTCACAACATCCTTATGATGAGCATAGAACACCACGACGCTCTTAGGGTGAGCGTAGAATGTCACGCCACTTTCGGGGTGAGTGTAGAACAGGGCAGTACCTCGTCAAGGGAGCGGGCGTTCATGACAGTGACAGTGTACTCCGACGGCCCCACAAATGCCAGGCTGCAGCTGTCAGTGCTCAGGGCCAGGGCGTCCGGGCCACGCTCGCTGCCCTGCGCCACCACGTTACCTCCACAGGAAGGGTACACATCATCACGCTACTGCGCTAACAGTCACACGCAGCACCTTAGCAAAGGCAGTGCTCTGTTAAATGGTCTGTGTCACTGTCCCTGTTTCTGTAATGCTTTTAATGCTGCACAGTTGTTAACCATGACATAGACATATCATCCAAAAACAAAACGACTGCTTCGTAAAGATGCACATTATTTTTAAGAGTAATTATATCCTAACTGATATTAATGGGATCTTTTACAAAAAATATCACATCATATTACACCAAATACAAATACACTACATTCCTGCTATTTCTGGCAGGATTTATTACTAATATGACCTATTTTTCACAGTACACTTAAAACTTATTACAAACTAATTATCTCACTGTATGCACTGGGTATGTATCTATATACATTTATCCATTCGCCGCCTTTACACTTCTTGTCAGGCTCCCCAGTATCTTCCTCCGGAGCTCTGATCGGCCTGGAAAGGCAGACTCACCGAGGACCCGCAGGACGTGCTGGTCATCCTGGGAGGAGTCGTAGAGGGCCAGGGTGCCCAGGGAGCCCGAGCTGTACATGTGCTGGCCGTCAGGGGAGAAGATCAGGCCTGTCACCTCCCCTCGGTGCTGCCTGCAGGCATGACGTGTGATTGGCTGAGGAGCTGTGTCCGATAAGAGCTCACAGTTCATGGATCACTGTAGGCCTTTCAGTGCTCGGTGACTTGTTATGTAAACCGGGGGTGGGGAACCTGATTGGTGGAGAGCTGGTGTGGGTGCGGGTTTTTAGGATGACCTCTCAATCAGCCAATAACAGTGGGTCCAGGACCGGAGTTGAGAATTACCACTTTATTACTGGCTGATTGAGAGGTCATCCCAAAAACCCACACCCACATTGACACTCCGTGGTTCAGACCCCCCATCTCTGATATAAGACACACGCAAATACAGACAAAGCCCCGCTCACGCCTAATAAACATGTCACACTCAGCCTTACGTGTTCCCAGGCTTCTCAGAGCGGCGGTAAGAGAGGACGGGACCCACTTGTGCTCCGCCAGCAGCCTGGAGGTGGCGATATCGAACACGCGCACGGTGCCGGAGCTGAAGCCACAAGAGAACACCTGCTGAGTAGGGTGGAAGGCCACCGAGCGGGGCGTGTCCTCGCAGGCGAAGTCGTACAGCTGCAGGGAGACACAGCGAAGGTCTCTGATTGGTTAAGAAGCGGCCTTGAGTTTAGCAGTGCCACGGTAAACAGTGGGGTCATTTCAGTGAAAGACGGCACAGCTCTAACAGATCTACTACAATTATATACACTCAGAGGGATGCGTAGGAAGAAGAGGACATGACTGCACAGAGGACAATGTAGAGCAGTGTTTCCCAACCCAGCCCTTGGGGAACCCCAGGCAGTCCACGTTTTTGCTTCCCCCCCAGCTCCCAGCCAATCAGGAACATCAAATACCTAGTACAGGTGTACTGGGAGCTGAGAGGAAGCAAAAACGTGGATTGTCCAGGGTTCCCTGAGGACTGGGTCGGGAAACACTAATGTAGAGACACCAGTGCAGCTGAAGTACATGGCTCTGGATGGGAATGAATGAGGAGGAAAGCCACAGGAACACAGGGAAACTGTGTGGACTCCACACCGACAGCCAGGGTGGGAAATAAGCCAGGAGGTGCGAGGCCACGGGGCTCCTCATCCAGACAGCCGCGGTATAATCACTGCCCAGGATGGCTGATATAATTACTATGATAAGTGGCTGGGAAATGGATTTATGGGTAATTGTAAGGCTCCACGAGCCCGGCTAGGAAAAGTGGTCAGGAGAGGGACAGATAATTACAATTAATTTTTTATGAAGTGGATTCCAACATACAGTGCTGTAATAATTTGACACATTGTTATTATTGTTAATACTACTACGACTGTTTGAGGCAGGGGCATTCTAGTAATTTTATGTGGGGGTGGGCGTAAGAGGTCACAATTCAATCAGAGGGCCCGCCTCATCATTAGCCAATGATATATTTTGAATCATTAAGTGACAGGGGAAGGGACACTCTGGCAGCCAATCACCTTTCAGCTAGGGCCAGTGCCCCGGTGGCCCCGCCCCTGTATAGGCCCCAGCATGAATATAGTTCTTGAGTGACTGTTAGCCATTTCTTTGTAATTTTATGATGGCATAATTAAAACCTTTTAATTAAATGGAAAAGTTAGGTTTGAATAAAACCGGTGGAACCATCAAAGTTTAAGGGTCGTCACCTGTGACTGGCCTATTTAATCCTGTGCGAGTGGTGAGCCCACCTGCTGCAGGGAGTCCAGGTCCCAGACACGGACAGTGGAGTCGCAGGAAGCGGTGACGACATGCCGGCGCACGCCATCCACACTGAAGGCCAGCACGGCGTCGGTGTGCGACCTCATCAGGGTGTGGTACGAGCGACTGCTCACGTCCAGGAAGCCCAGGCTCCCTGTGCTGGTAGCCGCCAGGACCCGGAGACCGTCGTCGCTGACGGACACCAGGCTCACCGGCCCATCGTGCTCTGAGGGACACGGGGGGGGGGGGGGACACACGGCGAGATCAAGCCCCAAAGGAAGCACGGGGGTATGAGGGCAGCGGCGGGAAGGCTGCGATCCGGCTGCTCACCCGCCTCCAGGAGCACCGCAGAGAAATCCCGGGGCCACACGCGCACGTAGCCGTCCTCCGAGCCCGTGGCACACAGGGCCGAGGAAACGCTGATGCTGTTCACCGCAATGCCCGGGTCTGCGGGCAACAGCAGGTGGAAACACAGCCCGTCAAAAAGAAGCTCTTCAGGGGCCATTTTAGCGCATTAATATGGAAAGCCAGCATTGTAACAAGCAGCAACCAAGCAAATTATGCTACCAAACTTCTCCATGTCACGTAATGTCCCATCTTTTAAGCCTGTGAGCCCTACAGTAAAGGTTTAAAATGTAGAGTTATCTGAAAGCATCTTTCATAACCAGAATCATAAAAGCATAAAGTTGTCAGTGCAACTCGGAGTATATCCACTAATTAGAGCAGAAATATATTATGTGGCACGTACTGTATGGGGAGAAGCTGATGCCCGTCTTTTAGAAGAGGACTAATTAAAGTGTAAATCCCACAAAGCCAATTTGTAAGCTAGGCGCTTATCTTGCACCTCTGCAGTGAAATGTATAAACAATACAATGAAAAAAAATTAAGTTAAAAAAAAAAAAAAAAACCGCAAATCCCTTTGAATTAAAGTGTGGGTTGGTCTCGTTTTAAATGAGCAGTAAAAGGACCCCCCCATAAATAATGTCTCCCTGGGCTGTTGTCTCCTCAAAGCAGGGGCGCTGTGTGGATCTGCAGATCTGTCTGGAAGGTTGCTGGTTTGAATCTCATAGCTAGCAGAGTGACCCTATAACCATCAGGCCCTTGGGTGAGGCTCTAAACCTCCTTAACTGCCACAGGCTGCCAGATAAATGCTCTTTCCCCTCACATCTGTGTGCGTGAGCATGTTTCCTAAGCAGGACGGGACATGCATAAACCAAAGATGTGCTTCAACAAATGGCAAACAGGCTGCTGGGCCTCCGGGCTCACCAGAGCTGAAGGTCTGCTTCTCCCTGCGCTGGCTGTGTGCCTGCTGAACAGGAAGCAGCCGCCTCACGCTGCAGATCGTCACAGTCTGGCAGTCGACCTCCAGGACATGGCCGCTCCGGCTGCTGGCGAACCTGAGCGGGCGAGGACCCGGTTTAACGTCACACTGAACCGGCGGTCCAGCGGGTTCGGGAGATTAACGAGCTTAACGGAGAGCTAATGAGCCACAAGAAGCTAAAGCAACAGAGGTCACGGCAAACAGGGATATTCATACAGAAGAAGTGGTGGGAGGGGTCAGTGTCGCCATAGCAACATGGGATATTTAAAATAGCAGCCAAATATCCTCTCAGGCACTCACAGAGAGCAGGCTTCAGGCTCCCTGTCTGTAAAGGGTCCCTCCTCAAAGGTCACGTCTGTGAAGTCCAGGCTGTGGTACTCGCCCAGGTTGACGGGGCAGGAGCGCAGAGAGCCGCTCCGCAGCCGCCACAGCCGGATGTTGTCCCTGCCGCAGGACACCATCCTTAGGGAGAAAAAAGAAAACAAAAAAAAAAAAAAGAGTTAAAACAGATGTGAAACAGAAGTACGGGGTGAGGAAAAGAAGCAGGCTTAGACACCACGGCTGCTCGGCCGGGGTCGGGGCACCTGGTGTCGTCGAAGGTGGAGATCTTCATCGCCTGCACGTCCACGTCTGTGTGCGCCTTGGCCAGAAGCAGCACCTCGCCTCTGCTGGCCGCCCGTTGCGTGTTCCACACGACCACCATCTACCAAAGAAGTCAGGCCCAGGTCAGCGGCGTTCCGACACTGAAACCCTGTGCATTCTGCTAAACCAGATGACGCGAAAGGGCATCTTGGGAAAACCATCTTTTAAACCTGAACTATCAGAGAGTGGTGAAAATGCTTGGAAAAGGGCAAGACAAAAGCCTCAGTTTGGCGATGAACAACTGATAACTGATAAGTATTACTCAATAAGGACTCACATACAGAGGTAAATGCATGATACTCACAGTTTTGCCATGGTTGTCCTTGCCTACACCACAAAGCACCCCCCCATTATATGAGAAACTGAAAACAAGAAGGGGGGGGGGGGTGAGGCTAGTGTTTTGTTATTTAGTCTATGCAGGTAAGTCATAGTGCCCAGAAGTTTGATATACATCACAAAGTATTTCATACATCACTGGCATTGTTAATTAATAAAGGTACTGATGACTGATGGATGTTGAGTTAGCGGTCTGCGGCTGACGCAGGCGGTACCTGAGCGAAGACAGCGAGCGCGCGAGGCTCTTGAACATGGCCACGCAGCTGCCCCGCTGGTAGTCCCATACGCGCACCACACCCAGGCTGCCCGTCTGCGCAGACGCCAGCATGGTCCCGCTGCCGCTGAATGCCAGCGCAGACACCTGCAAGCCCAAGGGGCCGTCAGTGACAGACTTTTCAATTTTACAACTTCAAGCCAAAATAATACGAAGCATACTACATTAATTCTTTTACCTCCAGTCTAATAAACTGTCACTCAGAATTGTGTGGGTCCCAAAGGAAATTGGCAGCCATGTTATAGGGGCACTGCTGAGAGTTTTATTATTAATCACTGATGAGCAACTACTGAGTAAAATGATATAGAAAGATAATGAAAAGTCAGGCTTTTGAACAATAATTATTACCCCAGATTTTTTAGGCCACATAATTTATATGAGTTATTTATGTATACATACTGCCCATAAAGCTGTACTGCTATTCTACACACACCAATAAGTATGGAAGTTATGATAACGGTAATTATGCAAGCATGAATGCAACGCAGAAGACAGAATTTGAAATAGAAATTTTAACTTATGCCTACTTTGGTCTTTGCTAACTGGGGCAGTACCTGAATAACTATTTAATGAACTATTTATTTAACTGTCTCATGTGTGAAGTCCTGACTCAGTGTGGTCAGCACTTGCCTTATCTGTATGGCCAATGAAAAACCTCTGCTGCCCAGTGGCGACCTCCAAGGAGATGATCATGGCGTGACAGGGATACACCACCCAGTCTCCCGATCTGCTCCACAGAGCCTTATGGAAGGAAGCGGGTATTTTAACTTTCTCAATCCAAGCGGCTGGGGTCTAAACTGGTTTATGAATAGTGTGTGGATGTGGACACTTACGAATTTGGTGGTGCAGCCCCCAAAACCAATGATCCTGTTCAGCCTCAAGATGGGGTCAGGCTGCAGCTTCTGACCAATGAGGATGAGGGACGATTAGTGAAATATAATGAAACAAAATGAAGACGAACTTCAGCCTCCATAATCCCCGTTTAGCTCTTACCTGCTGGTTAGTAGCCTTCTTTGAAGGCAGCTCAATTGGACGTGAGACTGTGGCACACAGAATCTATAATGATAAATATCAGAAATAATGGTAAATGCCAGCTTTATGATGTGTGTATTACTGTTGAAGGAGAAGGGGAATGATGTCCTGCTTGTTTAAGGACGATCACAATAGACTAGCTCAAAGTCCCAGGTCTGAAAAACTCACCTCTTCATCACTGTCTGCTCCTGAAGTCACGACGTCGTGGTCTCGATGTACGAAAACATGCACACCCCTGTCGCTCTCCTCAGAGGAGGCAAACTCCTGCTGGGGCTCCCCCTTCTCCTGTGGCCTCTTTGACAGGTTGGGGGGGAGGGACCGAGCAGGCAATGTGCCAAGCTGAGGCACGCTGCCGGAGACCAGAGGAGTGCGCTGCCTCGGCTTCTGTGGAGAGAATGAAAAACTGACGGCAATAGACTGGCATCTCATCCTGCGTCGTGAGCTGCGCTTCCCGGGACGGTCTCCAGGCTCTCTGGATCCTGTCCTAGATAAGCGGTTATGGAAAGATGGATGATGGGCTGTTCACCATAGGATACCATCAAAGAGAACCAAGCCACAGTGATAAATAGTTACATAAAACACTCTCAGGTCAAGAGAAAAAATGCTCTTCAAATTCAAAGAGTATTGGGTAAGCACCACTGTCACTAATGGAAATTATTACTACTCAGTGCGATGCCTTCTAATGAACATCACAATTAGACAGCAGGAAGCAGGACGTACTGGTTTAGGGGTGGTGATCTGATGGATGAGCGAGATCCTGTCTCGCACAGGCTTGCTGATGCCCGTGCTGTGTGACAGCTCTCGCGGTGAGCTGTCGCATGTAGTGATACCTTCCCATAAAAGGAACACAGGAAGGAAGGTTTTAAATCGGCACATTAATCGCAAACACGCAGAGATTGTACGACGGACTCACTGGTGACAGGACTGCTTTCCGCTTTCTGAAAGGAATCATGGGGCATCTTGGCTCCACTAGAAGGAAACCTGAATGATGTGACACACAGGAGGAATTATGGGAGATTAGATAACAGTTCCAAGCCATTCAAAATATGAGACATCTCATAGAGCTTTAATGCACAGCTGCTGAATATCCTGGTAACACTGATGACACGCACCTGATATAGTCATACAAATTGTGCCAGTTCTCTCCCTTGGGCACCGGGAAACACATCACCCGTGGCATTGGCCCAGCGCCAGACAAGGACAGCATTCCCAACTGTCTGGCCTCAGCGAACGACAACCCTAAATGCCAACAACAATGCAGCACCAGGGTTGGTCTGGAGCATTTTTCACACTAGACGCACTCTCCACACTTGTACTGTATCTGCACTCTGAACACCTCATACCGGGATCAAACAAGAGGTCACTGGTGAAGAGGTTCTTCACAGACATGCTGGCACACAGCCTGACGCTCTTCAGGTGGCTGTGTCGCCGGTTCACATAGACAGATAGGATGTGTCGCAGGTCCAGCACCAGACAGGTCCAGCGCACACAGGCTGGGGCAGGACTCCCCAGGTCTAAAGGCACACACAACAATCCCCTCCGTGAATCTCAAATATGAACAGAAGAATGCCTTACTGAAAAAACTACCAGGCACGCTATAAGCACGCTAACCTATCTGTGCTATAGGAATAAGGATCTGCAGTAAGCTCAGATGGGATCATGTTTTGGACAGCAGTAATCTCCCGTGTCAAACTCTCTCCTTTGCTGCTTACCACGTCTTGCCGTCTTGGCTGTGGCCTCATACGCAGAGCCTTTGGATGCTCCGCACAGGAAGGGGAACTGCAGCCAGGTTGCTGTAGACTTAAACTCCTTGAACAGGTTGGAGAAGGAGATGCGGATCACTTGGCCCTCCTAAAAGGCAGAGAGAAACAACATCCTGCTTATTTTATGTGTCTAATACGGCAGGCTACCTTGCCCAGGTAACTACTCATGAAAATTACATACACATATCAATCCCAGTGCTACTTCAATAAATTCATATAACCTCAACAATGCTAGACTGCATAGATTTTTCATTACTGTTATTATTTACTACATTATCATCTTTATTGCCTCTTATTCATCATTTAAATATCTCTTTAATTTTACTGTGTGTTGCCGTTTTAAATTTCACAATGGTTCCCGGAGGCACCATGTTTCATTCACGACACTAACTAAATCACTGCAAGCCTCATCACACATTATTTGCCGATTATGTCCAGTTAAATCTGCCCAGTATTCATACAGTTAGTTTTCGAATACGCAGTAAAAGTCCTAGGCAATCAAAGAAAATAATGTTTAAATGATCCTCATGTTGGTGTAAAACTGTGATATTATGTCGGCAAAGCAAAGCCATTTCAAACCTCTCAAGTTACCCCAGTATCTGCAGCAAAAATCCAATACGGCAGTGTTTCCTTGATTGGAACACTACTCCATCTCGTACGGCTAATCAATAACCCAAATGGTTGTTGAGCTAATTAAGTTAATTAATTAATTGAGCTGGTGATAAAATTTAACAAATGCGTGGAATGGCCGGGATGCCCCTGAGGAGAGGTTTGGGAACTGAAGCGGTGTTCATTCAGTCATCCATGAAGATACCAGTAACTTTTTGGGGAACAAAAGATATTCTTGCTAATTTTTTCTGTCACTGTGACTTTTCCATAGTTTCTAATGCTAAGTTATTTTTTTGTTTCTCTGAGCAAATATACACTTACTACTGAGATAAACAGTTTTAAACATTTTCTTGCATAAGACCTTTGCATAATACTATATATGAATTTGCTGAAAATCAAAAGGAAAGGGGGGGGGTGCAGTATAGTACCTCAGAGGCAACATCTAAATGAACAACAAAGTGTTTTGCAGGGCTGGGCCTGAAAAGCAGATAGAAATAGTGTCCAGTCAGTCCGAGCGACTGGCTGCTGGTTTTGGGCAAAAGTATGTAGTTGCTTGCTGGAATGGATCCCCGTATTCGATAAACTGATGCTTTCAATGTTTTGTCCTGCAGTGATGACAAACAAATGAAACATGATTAAATCAGATTCATGACAGATGATAAAGATTAGATTCTATTACACTATTTAAATCCAATGAAACACCGATACTAAAAGACAATAAAAGAGTATTACCATATAGGTGGTGACATCTCCCTCTTTGGATGACTTTCTCCATTCTTCAACCTTCACATGCTTGAATATATCGACAAAAGGATGCTGCCAAACTGCAACAGAAAGGGAGAACATACTGTCATATCAGCAAACATGAATAGCAAATAGCACTTGTTTCCTGTATCATACACGCAGGAGGGTTGTCATCGATTAGTCGTGCGATTTACATAATTAAATGTCTGAAAACTAACTAAAATCTATTACTCTGGTATAAATCTAAAATCTATGATACTAAAACCAGATAGCCCAGATAGTTAGCGCACATTACAAGTAAGCGTGCTAATTGCAATGAATAAATATAACAAATTACCTTTCGAGGACATGGTCATGAGTAATGCTGCGATCAGCCGCCGCTTGAGCAGTTGTTACTGTAGCTGACTTGCTACTTAGACACAGTAGCTAGTTAGTTAGCCAAGTAGCTAAAGTGTAAAACTTCCCATCAAACTTTTCTGACAATTTTTTTAGATAATGCGACACCAAGGGTATGTATTTACATATTAATTTTAAAAAACAATTCTGTATAAAACACGTGCCGCATCGAATCATTTTGTAAACAACTTCATAGCTAATTCTTCCTCCAGGCAGGTGGCTAACTGCCCGTCTAACTGTATACACATCTAGATACTCCCGCGCCGCGAGCCGCCGTTTCCAACGGCAACCCGTAATACGCCACGACGTCCTGTGGGCAGGCAAGGCTTTTGGGAAATGTTGTTTAAAATGATAATTTTCATTTTTTTGCTGTAACTTTTCACTATAAATATTACAATTTAAAAATAATTATAAGAAAATCCTTTTCAAGGTACAGAAATCGCAAAACGTAAAATTTCGCAAAAACGTAAATATTTTGTTAAACTACGCTTCATTACTCGCATTATTCTTTTAAAGAAAACATCTTAAATTATTTTAAGTACGCTGACAAGTACGTGGTCAGAAACATACAAACATAAAAACAATTTATATACACGGAGATCACAATAAGTGGGTGCTGAATAAAACGGAGGTAATTCAACGTGTTTAAAACTTTATTTAAAAAAACACAGGGGTACAACAATTCAGAGTTATACAGGGTAATAAACACATAATTAGATATTCATATCCTAACCTTATGAAGCATAATACACGTAAGTGTTGTCACACCACTGTTTCGACCCTTGAAATGCGTTTTGAGACTGTTTGGCCATTAGCAGCTTCCGTATCCGTATGAGTGTTTGCGATACCATAGAGACGAAAAATGTCTTTAGAATCCTCAAATCAGTTAGCTGCCACTTTAATTGTATAGCTTACCAAATAATAGAACCTCGATACATAGCACAACAGCGCGAACAGGACACAATTAAGGTAAATTAGAGTTATTAAAAATTGATAATCGAAATAGACGGCTAGCTAAGTAGTTTTCTTACACGTCAGTTTTGTATTTTATGTAATACTTAGCTACGTGTATATATGAGACGCTGGTCCTATGTCTCCCCCCCCACCTCTGTTTATTTATTTTTTTTTTCCGTTCACTTTAGGAGACAGTAAATGCAAACTCGTCATGTCTTTTAGAGATTTAAGAAGTGAGTATTATCTGCGTCTGAAGTCGTTTTGCAATGTATTTGATAAAAATGTTGTTGTTGACTGCACGGATTTTGTACATCATTTAAATCAGGCTGTAATTAAATTAAGCATATGACTCTTGGATTATACGTCGGTAAAAGTGTTTCGCGTTAAATAGATTTCACGGAGATGATGAGGGCCCTGGGGTATCCTCGTCTGATTTCTATGGAAAACTTCAGGACTCCAAACTTCACCCTGGTGGCTGAGATTCTGATCTGGCTTGTGAAAAGGTCTGTATCGCAGTCGTCCTGATGAGATTTCATTAAGAACTAAAAACACAGTACATGGTTTACATCTGATTCTACTAAATGTGGGTTTCTCTGGCTGCATGGTTTTATCATTTGGACTGAAAAAACATCCTGGATTTCATATTTGATGTGTGGAAAAGTAGCCCTGCCTTTGAGATGCATGTTGCATTAATAAGGAATTCTGTGATAGGGTGCATTCTGATACAAATCCTAGGCTGATTTATGTGTAGTCATCAGATTCTGTGTCAGTTATTTCTTTGAGGGAAGTGAAAACAAGCAACATCTGGAATAATAACGGAAGTGAGTGGTTTGGAGGAATTAATATTTGCAGGGGAGCTTTCAGGAGACAGGCGCAGAAAGCCTCCTGGCCAGGAAACTTCAGGATGTGTGACTCCAGTGTGGTGTTTTGTTAGGTTAATTGTACTGAGCATCCAAGAATGAGCGATGTCACCATATACTTTAACAGGTCTGAACAAGGTTATCCATGCTTGCTTCCACTTTAGATATGAGCCACAGATGGACATTCCCAGTGACATCGAAACTGAGTCCGACCGGGTTTTCTTCATTAAAGCTATTGCTCAGTTCATGGTAATTTTTTCATTTTGTCAGAATTTGACCATTGATAAACTATGCTTAATCTAAACTATAAATTATAGTGCATCGTGATCAATTATAATACGTTCTCAATAGAGAAAATAAGTTATAAATTTCGGCAGAGTGATATTTCATACTTTTTGCTGGCGTCGGATTTCCTTGGGAATCTTTCTTCTTTCCCCGAGGTGTAATCTCTTACGTGGGATCTGCTGCTTGGGTTCTGTTCAGGCTACAAAGGCTCACATTAAGGTGAACACTAAGCGCCTGTACCAGGCCGACGGCTACGCTGTGAAAGAGATGCTGAAGATCACGTCCGTGTTGTACAACGCCATGAAGACCAAGGAGTTGACTGCTGGAGACAAGCCGGAAGAGGACAGCAGCAAGTTCAAATTTGACCTGGGTTCCAAGGTAAGAAGAGCAACTGGAGCTAATAGTTACATGGACTTGATGCGGCATTGATATTGTGGCAGAAGACAGGGGTACGTGCTGGGTGGGGTACCAGTCAATTGCAGGACACATACAGGCACAGTGTCAGTTTTGGTTCCAGGATAAAAAACGAGAAGATGCTTCAATAGAAGCATTAATATTACTTTACTGAATATTTTAATATTTAAGTATATTTTGGTTGGAAAATAACTCATGTAGAAATGAGATGATGTGATGATAAATGAGTACCAACAAAATCATTTTCTTGATGTAAGTTTGGGAGTATATGAGTACTTTGTAATATTTACATCTTTAATGTCATGGGTTTGGCTGTAACAATACACATATTTATCATGAGCTCTTTGGTTCCCAGTAAATTACACCAACACTGGAGAGAGAGTGATTGATAAGAACAATTCTGTATCCACTCAGTTACTCTGAACTCTGATTTGTTGCTGGAAATGCGTCCACCCTGCTAACTGATTTCAGATATATTCTGAGTGTGTACAAATGGAACAGGGCAGAAATAGTGTCTCCCCATGACACACACATTACCTTTACTTTACAACTGCTCGCAAATGTGTTTGCAGTTTTTATTTATTTTTTTTAAAATAGATATTTACAAAACAAATTTTGTTTCCCTGCTGTGCACTGAACTGTGAATCCAAAACAGAGGTTTGTATTGAACTGGGAATTTTGTTCACTGTAACACCCATAATAAAAAGTCTTTTCAAGCAGTAGTGGACAAGCTGAGAAGTAATGGTTTAACAAGTTGAATAAAGGTCAGGAGGAAATCGAGCCTTTAAATGGGAACCCCAAGAAGCCCAAGAATGGCATGGAAACATCCAGTGAGGAGTTCTGAATGATCGTAGCCATCGCCTTGTCTGGAGTAGGGAGCCTCTTGGTTATCAGCTCGGGGAGTGTCACCCAATGGGAATCTCTTTAGGTCTTCTAGTTTCTCCAAAGCACATTGCCACTGAAGCCAGTATTCCTCGGGGATCTTCTTGACTTATTGACACTGCAAGCTTAGTGCCGATTTGTATTTTTTTTTTAAATTATAAACAGATTGCTGATTTGAAAATGGCAAGACAGCTGGCATCGGAGATTACCTCTAAAGGTGCCGCACTGTATGACCTGCTCGGGAAGGAGGCGCATTTAAGGGTGAGGAACCAGCTTGCATTCGATCCTCTGTGCTCCATGTATCAAGGTCCATTCTGGCAATAGTGGAAATATGAATTCAGCGTGAAGCTTTATGATTGTCTTCAGTATTCAGTAGATCTGATGTCATCACCGTCATCTTTGCCTCCATGTTTTACTCGACCGACTGTGACATGATGCTGTTTCCGGGACATAAATCTTTCGCATATTTTTTCCCTCCTCTAGGAAATGAGGATTGCTGCCATTGCAAGACCCCTAGAGATTAATGAGACAGAGAAAGCTTTGCGATCAGCCATTAAAGAGGTTCTGGTGAGTTCCAGACACAGGGCAGTCTCCCACATACCTGTCTGTATTTGTGCATGTACTGGTGTGGAAGAGAATGAAGATTAACCTGGTGCGAAAAGCAAACATTTAAAAGGCTCTGATATGCTTCATGAAATTTTTTTTTGTCAGTTAGGTTACTATAACTTCTTATAAACTTTAGGTAAATGATCCTTATGAAGAGTAATTTTTCCAAATGAATCTAAAGGACATTTTCTTAATGACATATGGCCAAAATCTTGCCTGTAGATATTTAGTGAAAAATGGTTTTTTTGTACTGTGTGTTTCCACTCTGTTACAAAAACAAAGTTTAAAAATGGGTTTTAAAAAAAGGGCCCTTTAAACAGTCAGCTGTACACTCAGCTTGTAGGCTAACGTGAACCTCTTCCGCTTTCAGGAAAATATGCAGAAGACTGAAGACATGCTGAACAATGTGTCATCGGATGAGGCCAGCCTGGAGGCAAAGATTGAGAAAAAGAAACAGGAGCTGGAGAGGAGCCAGAAACGTCTGCAGACGCTACAAAGTGTACGGTGAGTGGGGAACCTCACTAATGATTCACTTGCAATCAAGGATCCATGCGGTTAGCAATTATGGCTGTGACTTGCTCATTAAGAATAGAATAATAATAGTAATTAAGAATGTTAAAGTACCTACTGGAACTACTACCTGCCTTCCTCAGGCCGGCGTTTATGGACGAGTATGAGAAGATTGAAGAGGACCTGCAGAAGCAGTATGAGATCTACGTGGAGAAGTTCCATAACCTGAGCTTCCTGGAGCAGCAGCTGGAGGACTACCACCGGGTGGAGCAAGAGAGGTTTGAGGTGAAGACACCGAGAGCTGCCTTGGGGGACTGATATTCCCTATATACCCACAACAATAGCAGCATGCCAACTAGAAGGTATCTGTCTGTTATGCAGGAGACGGAGAATGCCATGCGTGCGATGCAACAGAAACTGCGAGAGGAGGAGAGGAGGCTGATGAAGAGTGGAGGTAGCTCACACAGCCAGCCTGATATGCTACCTTGCTGTTTGTCAACTCACACCTCCAAGGCTGGGAGTTTGAATCCTTTCTCAGCTCCGCCTGACGGGGGTTTCCTCCAGCAAAAACATTCCCTGTCACTTTTAAGCTACCCAGAGTTTGTTATTGTCTGTGCACACTTTAATGGACTGTCACACTACACAGCATGTCCCCAGTCTCGTGACCTCTGCTCCTTAGGACAGGGCCCTATTCCCTCCGGACTCTCTAACTCAGCCTTTCCATATTTGGTCGACGAGGACCCACAGACAGTCCACATTTCTACTCCCTCCCAGCTCCCTTATCGGGAGCTCTGAGGATAATAATGCAGGTCAGCTCTGCACTCTTTTCTTTTATCATGCAATATTCCCATGCTAAATGTAAAAGAGAAAAAGACCAACAGGCACACCTGTAGGCTAGAGAAATTCCAAAGTCGTTTTCTAATTTTCTCATTTCACCTGTGCGTCTTTTATCCGCACACATTTTTTTCGTTACTAGAAATGAATTTGTAAAGCCAGAAGAAAGGATATGTACATTTATTTGTTTAGCAGGCACTTATTTTTTCAAAGCAGTGTACCATAGAACGCAGGGTCAGCAGTCCCTGCAGCGGTAGGGATTTAAGGGTCGCTCTCAGAGGCCCGACGGTGAAATCACTCTCCAACGCCACAGACGTCAAAGAGCTTGGCTTTTATCAATATTTATCATTCAGCTATGAAGATGTTTTGTTTTTTAATATGAAACCAAATGTTGTGGTGCTTTCACAATTATAATTGTAGAAAGGTGTTTATCTTTTAACAGCAGCTAAGGATGAAGATTCAGACATGGACATTCCAGAGGACGAGGGCTCAGATAGTGACACAGAGGAGCGTAGACCGTCCAAGCCTCACCCCCTCCGAAATGCACCAATGCCAGGTACTTTGCTTGCTCTGTAAATCTCTCCCTGTGCAAACACGGGCATGTTGTGGCTTTTATTTGTCTGTTTGTTATTGTAAGAAGAAATGTGAAATATAAGATGCGTGTGAGTGTTTTTTTTCTTTTCTAAGTTGGTCCAATATTTATGAAAATCAGTGGGGAGGGGGCAGCAGCACAGGATAACCCTTAATTTCTCCTGTGCAGGGCGATCAGGAGCTCGATTTGTGGGCACCATGCAAGGAGGAGACAGTGAAGAGGTCAGTCCTACAAGTTACAGGATTACAGTGATAACCACTCAGAAGCAATGGTGACTTGCAAACTCAAAGCTTTCTGAAATCCATTCTCTCTCTTCACTCTTTGATTACTTGTTCAGCTGAAATGTTCTGTTGTATTAAGCTATAAGGGGGCTAACCACAGTTTTGTGGTTTCTGAGTTTGTGGTCACAGGAAGTCAATTTTCAAAATGTTTTTACTCTTTATTTTAGTTAATTTAACCTCACACTTCTTCATTCTTTCCGAGACGAATGAAACCCACAAGGCTTTCCTGATGAGCCCCCTCCCCCCTTCCACACCCCCCTGCCTCTTGCTCAGTTCTCTCTCTCTCTCTCTTTCATGCTTTTTCAAAAAGCCCATTATGAATGTATCCAGCTCACATCCACAAACTTCCACTCGGCAGAAGAGGAAGGTTGGTTCTCTCATGAATAGGCCCCCGTCCATGGCTTCTCATGGGCTCAACATGTATGATTTTAGCCGGTAACTCGTCCCCCCAAGACAAAGTGGGGGGAAAAGGGGGAAAAAAACAGAACTATCTGGAGAATCGAGATCAACAGAGCCAGCCCATTAGAAGCCAGTTGTGGTTAGAAATTGTGTTGTGGGGTCTCATTTATGAAACTGTACGTTGGACTTGTGCTAAAAGTATACGTACACACAAAAGCCAAAATTGACGTGTGCAGAAAGTCCGACTGTAAGCAATGTGTTCTCTTTATAAATCACACTCTTCCTGGAACTGTGCGCCCGTGGTTCAGCCTCGTATTCTGCCTCCTTTATATATATATAAAAAAAATCCATTCCGCAACATTCTGCATGTGTGTGGCCGTAGTATTAATGTTTCCAGCAATTGGACTTATTGCTGCACACTTTGTTCAAATGATCATGATAATCCAGTCATATACAACAGAAATACATCCACATTTCAACGGCTGCGGTGCCGACAGCACTGATGAAATGTCACCTTATGCCTTTTTTCTATAATAATGTAGATATATATGTGATATGGGCTATGAGGTGAAATTAAATAAGTTATGACTCACAAGCACGGTACTACATCGTATGTGTAATGATGCCGCCTGCATTTTTTTTTTCGATACGCACATTCTGCCACCACGTTTGTTTCTGTAGATGTAGAAGTTCTGCAGAAGTTGTGTACGCCTCTTTCAGGTTCCGACTTGTGCATAGGCAGTGATTATACATGAGACCCCTGGTGTTGTCCCGTAAAGCCCAGTTTGGTAGTATTGTAATAGCCATTGTCTTGAAACCTTCTTGTAATTACTATTGGTAAATACCAACTAGTTTATGGAAAGAAGCACCGATTCTTCAGTGTTTTCTAAATGAATAAGAAAATACGGGGTCCTTTTCATCTGAGGAACTCAAGATCTTTGAGGCTTAGCGAGAGGGCCTTTGTGGAGGCGACAGTTTTTTTTTGTAGCCTTTTCCATGCTGTCAATCAGTGGCTTTTCATTTACTCTCGTTTTTGCTATGAGTTTAATTCCCTTTCTGACATGAACACCACTGCATCACAATGGCTGACATACCCATGGGATAGGAGCTAATGGAAAACGATGAGCGTACTCAACTGCCCACACGCTGGGGCTCGGGATGCTAGGATTGATGTGTGCGGCTGGTCCCGCAGGAATCGTCTGAGGACAGCGAGATTGATGTGGATGAGGATGATGAAGATGAGGCTGACGGAGAAGAGAACGGGGACCGTGAGGATGATGACGACAGCTTGGAGGTGCCCATTCCCAAGATGTCACGGCCCTCCCGTGGCCCCCGCCAGCCCGAGCTGCTTGATGAGAGCGACAATGACTTCTGAACTGCTGGAGACTTGCTGCTCATACACTCTGGCTTGTCTACTTCAGTGCTGGTGACTGGTGGATCCTTATAGATCCAAATTCAGTCAATATATGCACATACCTACATATATATCCTGCCACAGAATTTCCAAGGGCAAGAAAATCAATGTCAGTGTCACAGCTCAAAAATACACAAACCCTGTAATGAAACTGGCAAAAGCGGCATAAGTCCTTTTTAGCTGAATTGTTCTACTGAAAGGATCAGTGGTGCTCATGATTGGAAGGTCACTGGTTCAAATCCAGTTCCAGTGATGTCACAGTTGGGCCCCTGAGGAAGACCCTTAACTCCCAGTTGCTCCAGGAATTGTCTGATCATGCTTTCTCAAAAGATGCATGTTGCTTTGGATAAGAGCATCTTCTAAAATGAATGTAAATATTTATGGTGTCTGGACCTGCAACCTCATAGTACAAATAAGGAACCATTGTATTTATTCTGTATATACTATTTTTAAACCTGAATAAAATAAGACTTTTAGAATGATGCTTAAATGCTTTTTCATGTGTTGTTGTAAATTAGTGTGTGTATACGCCCCTCATCTACTGTGACTGCAAGATGTTTAATGATTTGGCATTAGGGATTTGATCCCCAGTATTTGCTCAGTAATTACTGTGCCTTTATAAAAACTCCACAAATTATAATGGACACTCTCCAGTTCTGCACTGTAATTACAACAGGGCCTGACTCATTAGATTAGAATACCTGCCTGTGAAACCACAACAGTGTATAAAATGGTCTATTAAAAACAGCCTTAGGCCAGCATGGGCATTTATTAGGGTACCTTTAGCGAGTTAATGTGTCACGATAATGTCAACAGGATTCAAAAGGAGTCCTGCCACGTCTGCTTTATATAAGCTGCCACTGTGACATAAATACTGTTTTGCAATACTAAGGCTTCTATCATGAAACGTGACTTGTTGGTTATTTAGACAACTTGTCGGATTTAAGGTACTCCAATTTGATGGAACTTCATCTTCAGGCACTTACATTTAGCCAAGACCACCTTAAATCCAATAAGTTATTTTGCTAACACAGAAATACATCATCTTTGGGATATAGACCCCTGTCAGCCTATTTTGTGTGTGTGTGCGTAACATTGATGATTGGCTAAATTATTAATTGCTTATTAGGGGGCAGCACGTGTGTCAACAGGCTAAGCATTTGTGCCTGCGATCGGGTCTCCAGCCCGGCCTCGACAGAATAGTTACATGTCTGCGGGGCCCTTAACCCCTCCGTGGGCACTGCTGCCGGCGGCCTTTCACTGCCGAGCCTGCTCTCACCTATATGTGTGTCATGGAGAGTGAGAGGAGGTAGGCAAAAACGGAATTTCCCCACGGGGATCAATAAAGTGGCATTATTAATGAATAATAATAATAAAGATCATTATTTATTATTAATAATAATAACCTGTTCTATTAATCTTGGAGCATGTGTTCCCAGTTTCCTGCTAGCCGTTACCTGGAGGGCAGGACTCTATCTGCCAATCCCATCCCCATGTGAGGAGTGAAAAGTGGAGGCACTCTGCATGGGGGCTGTTTGAATTGGTATAGAGTTAGTTGTACTGTATCTGAGTTTTTGTGCACTTTCCTTTTTCCAATTATTTTGTGTGGTGGTCTATGTTTACAGTCAGGAAGCTGTTCAGACTTTTTCGGCTTTGTCACATTTTTCTTTCTGGGTGTGGAGATAGTAGGGTTTGGGTCTAGAGCCGGATTGCTTGTTGTTACCTTGTACATACTTGGTGTAGCGTTATTATGTCTGATATTTGCTGGAAGTTTTGTTCTAGATTAACTTTCTCCAGTGTCGCTTAATGTTAACGCCCTATCCATTTCCCCTGATCGAGCCAAGGGCTGTCGCTCAATTGCCAAGAGCCGTTTCAGAGCAAGAAAAGAATAAGACCAAGTTATAATTATGCATAGTCAAATGTCTGCTCTAATTTAATCCACGATTCACCACAAATTCTCTGAAGAGTAGTTACTTCAGAAATGGGTTTGTAGCACTAAAACTGAGACCGTGGTTCGAGAAAGGGGCTTTGCCAGGGCCTGAATCGCCTTCCGTCTGCCGCTTTGTTTCGGATCGTGCGTGCCCACGCATCGGAAACCAGCTACCACAGTAATGAGGTCTGCCTTGCTGCAGGGACTGAAGGCTAAAGGCCAGGCCTAATGATCCCACAAACGCGAACGGGGGGCTGGGCTGCACTTAGTGTTTAAACAGTAGCTCATGCCGCTGTAGCAAATAGCTTCTTAGCTGATTGTTATTGGTGTTCATTTTAAAGATTATTAATATGAAAACCAATAACAAGCACACTTTCTTTTTTGAATAATATAAAAAAAGACAATTCTTGGTATTTCTGGAATGTACTGTATATTTTAATTGAAATGAAATGGATTTTTCCCCTCAGAATATCCAGCATTGTTTCAAACTGAAATAAGGGCATATTTTAATATTAATCAATAACATCCACTGTTGCTGTATTATCCTTATGAAGTTTTACTGGATATGGTTACTGTTATGGATATTATCCAGGTATTTTTTTGCCAATGCCTATTGCCATATTTGAGTTCAAAGTACCCCACAAAACACAGTATTATAAGTACTGCCCAAAGCGGGAGCTGCCATCTTGAGGTCTTCATCTCAAATTTGATCATCAATAAATGACACACATCTTATAACAAATTTAGTTTGAATCATGAGAAAGGAACACTTGCTTATACATGTGAATGGCTGTGGAAGCAGCAGTTTCAATTCACTGTGCTGCTTTGTACCATCTCAATGACAGATAACAGATGTAAGTCATTTTAAAACTCTAAGGTAATTTGCTGCCAGATTATGTTTTTGCTGGTGTTTGGAACCAAACGTATTACAGAAATTTGCTTGTACAAGAAGAATATACAAATATTTCATTACAAAAAAAAATGACATTTCAATAAAACACCAGTTGTGATCCTTGCAACACAAGGCAGTGCAGTAATAAGTACAGAAACTTCAGTGACAAGATGCGAGCGCAACAAAATTAGCATGTATGCAGCATCATTCTCTTTAGTATGACCGGAAGTAGTCAGAGACAGTGGCAAGACGCTCGTCAAGAATTATCCAGAACCATTGGAGTATTGGGGGGGGGGCAGCACACTGCTAGAGCTGGTCAGGCTCCTCTTCATTCTCGTTGAGCTCCATTGAGAAGTAGTCTCTAGGCTGCCTGGAGAGGAGAGAATGCACAGTGTGCATCCGTCAGCATCATGCAGGTCCACTTCAACCCCCCAGTGCCTTTTCATTGCAACCTGTTTTTCTGGTTAAATGGTACAAGTTAGCCGATAATAACCTGTACCCATTATAGCTGATAATAACCTGTACCCATTGTAGCTGATAATAACCTGTACCTGTTTTAGCTGATAATAACATGTACCCGTTATAGCTAATAATAACCTGTACCCGTTATAGCTGATAATAACATGTACTCATTATAGCTGATAACCTGTACCTGTTTCAGCTGAT
>JAODKE010000101.1:21146307-21156670 GCA_026779605.1 Mormyrus hasselquistii | reverse complement strand
ACAGTTCCCCATTCCCCCGCAATTGCACTGTTACCCCCACAGTTCCCCATTACCCCTCAGTTGCACTGTTACCCCCATAATTCCCCATTACCCCGCAATTGCACTGTTACCCCCACAGTTCCCCATTGCCCCTCAACTGCACTGTTACCCCCACAGTTCCCCATTGCCCCTCAGTTGCACTGTTACCCCATAGTTCCCCATTACCCCTCAGTTGCACTGTTACGCCCACAGTACTCCATTGCCCCTCAGTTGCACTGTTACCCCCACAGTTCCCCATTACCCCTTAGTTGCACTGTTACGCCCACAGTACTCCATTGCCCCTCAGTTGCACTGTTACCCCCACATTACCCTATTATCCCTCCGTTGCACTGTTACCCCATAGTTCCCCATTACCCCACAATTGCACTGTTACCCCACAGTTCCCCATTGCCCCTCAGTTGCACTGTTACCCCCACAGTTCCCCATTGCCCCTCAGTTGCACTGTTACCCCCATAGTTCCCCATTGCCCCTCAGTTGCACTATTACCCCCACAGTTCCCCATTACTGCTCAGTTGTACTGTAACCCTCCCCCATTACAACAATGATGTAAATATCTGTCTTTATTTCATTGTTCTGTACATATTGTATTTAATATTTCTTCCACTGACATGCATTCCTGCACATTTTATACATCTATCAGCCACACATGCACATTTTATATATCAACCAAACTGTATTTGACTATTCTCGTGTTGCCACTGACAACTGAAGATGGATTCCACTTGTGTGTGAACATACTTGGCAAAAAACCTGATTCTGATGTAATACTTGACAGTAGAAGCACTTCCCATAACCAACCCGATGACCAATCATCTGCTACCATACACCACTTGACAATGCAGCTAAATGCTTCTATGCAGGTTAGTCAGCGTTACCTTTCAATCCACTTCCTTTTGAAGTGATGACAAGAAGGCCCTCCTTTGGGGCATTGATATCCATGCTGAAGGTAACAGTGGCTGTTCTTCCATCCAGGAGTACCAAGACAAGGGGATCTGCTGGTTTAGAGACACTGAGCTCCACAAACCCTTCGGTCTGTCCTTCTCCCAGCCGGAGCTCGCTGATTTGCACTGCGGTGCCATTGGACGAGTGGCACTGGTTGTGCTGACCAGGTGATGGCAGCCCCACCTGAAAGGTCCAGCTGCCAGAGGAGAGCCAGCAGCGCTCCATGGACTCGTCGCTCTTATGTACGGAATCATCCTCGATAAAAGCAGGAGATCCTGGTGTCAGCATATCCGCCATAAACTCTGCATCCATTGACTGGCGCGTTGAGTATACAATAGCATCCATCAAACCGACGGTGGTTATATTCATCCTCTCGCTGTACCGCTCTGTGTCGCCTCGGTAAAGCACAATGGCGTCTGGCCCATTCTGCACTGTATTAGGGGGCAGTATGATTGCTGGTTTGGGCTGGACTTCAGCAGAGCCCACAAGAAAGAACCCCCTGGTGTCTGTAGATTGGCCACTAAGGTTAAGCACTTTGTAAGCTACATTTCCGTTCCCATTATAGAAGACCAAGGTGTAGCCATCTAACGAGGCTGCCTTGCCACTTGTGTGATAGAGCTCTACAAACTCAGTGGTGTCCAGCTTGGGATTGTCTGCGTTCACCTCGCTGATTATAAGGCATGATTCGCTGATTACTGGCACGACCTGAAGCAACGCAACAAAACCAACCAAAAATGCAGCCATCCGGGATCGCACTGCTCGGGCAAATTTGCCAAGACGGTGTGTTATGAATCCTTTATTCGCAAATGCAGCCACTTGATTTGGCGCCCCTGAAATCCAAAAAACAACTAAAACAAAACAGAAAAAATATGTAGTTAATCTTACCTACTACAAAACATAAAATGAAATATAAGCCAAGCGATTTTATACCCCCAATATTTCCACAGGGTTAGAATTATACCGATTTGAAGAGGAAATAAGGAGGTTTTGGAGGCGAGTTGTTCTACAAGTAAACAACGTGATTCAACCCGTCTTTTTATTACCGAGTTTTTTTTAAACTCGTGTCGTAATTTTCGTGAAATGACACCATGTAACACCATGCGAAACTTTCGAGACGACGGATTTATGTACTGGATTAACAAGGTAATTATTGTCACTCCCGTAGATTTTCCATGTAGAAGGCTATACACAGGGATGAGTCAATGTTGGCAACCACAAATCTGTGTCATGTAACTCCTCTAGCTAGTTTGGGATAAATGTTTACTTGGCCACTACCTAAACTGCCTCCAGTACGTGTTGTCCGCTACCAATGTTGGAGGACTTAGGATTCAACAAAATTCACACTAGAAATTCGTTTTCAATGAAAAAAACGTATTGTAAATTTTGCAAATGAAAACGGGGCGTAAATCACACAAGGTGCTTTCACGCTGTGCGGAGATCTTCCACTGAATAATTCATTCATTGCATCTAGTATATGAAGTAAGATAATACAAAGATGGGTGCAAAAAAAAAAAAAAAACTTGATTAGTTAATTTTATCGGGGAACAGAACCCATAGTAAACATGCATGTTTTAAATTAGCCTTTGCAACAGTACAGTTACATTAACACAAAATCCGTAAACCTATATAATCTCCATTTCTCGCTGAGCAATGCAACCGTTGTTGCAAAACGAGATTGCCAGTAGGTCGGTAAGATTAAATATAATAATAAAAAAATTAACTGCTAGAATAAGCTATATGCAATACGCAGTTTTAGTCTAGTCATTCTAACTAGCTAGTCAGAAAATATTTCTGGTTTAACTTTACACCTCCGCTCAAACATGGGGCGTCGCAAACTCCACGACTTACTTATCCTAGAGGATTGTCCTCTTCAAGATACTCGAACAAGGCTTCACGATCCGAAATTACTTTACTAATTCCAGACATTCGCAACTTTTAGTGACCATGTCCACCTTTTGACGTGTCCAGCCTTGACCAACCGCGTTTCCTCCTTCCAGTACGTAGGCGATCACACAGAATGATGCGAAGAAAGTTGGCTGGGATATCCCGTCGGTGAGAAGGTACAAAGGGAAATTCACCCGAAAGCTGGATCTTCCTCACTGCCGAGTAAGTAGCGGCTCCATACGATATAACAAAGACAAGTAATATGTCTGCTGTATGTTGCCCATACAGGGATAAACTAATGAATCTGGCGCAAACTTTCTCCGTTAAACTAAGGATTTACTTGTTTCACTTCTTCAATTCCAAGAAAAATTGTCACTATCGAGAGGAAATGGTATTTGGCAAATTTCATATTTCGCAATTCTAACCCCTCCCCACCCCCTGCGAATTATCTTAGTAATGGCATTTTTTATTCCTCCTGTGATTTTTTTTTTTTAATTCTTCCACGTCTGCTTCTTCAACATAGTTTGTATTTATTTCTGTCCTTTGATGAAATACTAAAAAAGAGATTTATTCTAAAAAGTTTATAATTTATTCGTTTTCACTGGAGTCTCACCGGGGAAAGGTGACCCTGCATGGTGACCATTTAAAAGGTAACTATCTTCAACATGAAGGTAAACCCGACCTTCTTCTTAAATGTATTAAAATATGTATAGATAGTTATACTAGTTTGAATAAGGTTTAATGAATCATATACCAAAATATAATTGTGGTTAAGTAGGCATCCCTAAACTGTGCTCTTCTGTGTGTGATTCTTTTAAATCTAATACACTGTACAGCAACTATATTTAGTTTTTTATTTAATAAACAGTGGATCTAATTTTGTAGTGTTAAATTATTTTTTAAAGCTACTTTTAACAAAAATTTAGTTTTGCTCCATATACACCAATATTAAAGAATTACAGTAGAATAATATGTTGGAATCCATGCCTTTTATTAATAAAAAAGAGCTAAACATGTATTTGTTAAAAAGTGCATTTTAATGTATTTTAAGTTCTCCATCTTTGTGATGTTTTCCCTCTTAGAAAGCAGCTTTGCACTGGTGGAACAATGCTACCACAATAATGTGGAATGTGGACAGAGGTCATCAACGCTATGAATGCTGAAAATAAACAAGGCTGACTAAAATGCTTCCTTTATGATGTAACAATTTTTGAGTGGGTTGATGTATATCTGGATGTTTGTTATGCTCCTGAAACCTGCAACTTCTTGTCAGTGATGGTCTAGCGAAATCTATTTTGTGCTCTTCTACTGCCAACAGAAAGGTCACAAGCTTTCTTATTCGCTCCACATTGATATATATTTCTTCAAAATAATATATAATGCTATCTGTGGCTATTACGGAAATGTATACGTATGTGAAAAATATAGTTGAGAACTAATCTAGTGTTTGATGTAATCATTTCTTTGACTGGTGAGGAAACGCAAACTATCATACAATGGGCACATTCAGAATGTTTCAAAGTTTACATCAAAGAGAATGGAATGCTTGAGTTAATTACACAATAAAGTGATACAAGTGAGGGGGTAGCGTATGGCTGAGAGCCTGTGATTGGAAGGTCGCCAGTTCAACTCCCGTGACTGGCAGAGTGACGTCACCGCTTGGCCATTGAACAAGGTCCTTAACTCCAGTCTCTCCAGGGAGACATGGTGATTCTTCTCTCTGATCCACACATCTATGTTGTTTTGAACAAAAGCATCAGCTAAATAAAAATAAATGTACATATCAACTGTCGATGTATGTTTATCATTTGTAGAAATATATTTTATAGTAGGTTTTATTTTAGTTTATTGTTGACTAAGAATTTCTTTTTAAGTGCTTTTTATTATTATTTGTGTGACGTGTTATATACCTGCAGTTGATTACCTATAAACATTGTTCTAAAGCGTGGATTTAGTTTGTCTTAGAATCACCTTGTCCAGTAACTGAGCTGAGTGCTTTATCTCTCTCTCTCTCTCTCTTTCTCTCTCTCAATACATATATATTTAAAAAAGGGTAACATAACAGACAGCTTTTATAGAAGCGTAAGTCTTCAGACACTTGGGTGCCTACCGGTTCTTCACCCTGTATCACACTACGAATATCGTTTTCCTTTTCCCTGGCCTAGGGTCACAAATAAGCCACCTAGATGCCAAGAATGTAACTTTAGTTCCTTCAGTTACTGTAAATTTTCTTCAGTTACAGCAGTGCTATAGTCTGGACTGGCTTTATGACAATTAAACAATCCCCGAAATGACACAGTACTTCTGTTTTCCGTTCCATTATTACACTTTCCATGTCTTTAAGTTTCAATTACAGTTGCATTTGAATTGAAATAGTAGAACATGTTCTGCTACAAGAATAGTACAGATTCAGGCACAGAGTCAACACCAAGTTCAAATAATATAAGCATTTAAAGATTTCTTTGGATTTGCTTGAGTAAGCACCGTGCTATGAGCTGAGGTTCTTTTACATGAATAGAATGGTAGTATGTCAAGCAGAACTGTTTTTTTTTGTAATGATTGAAGTAATGTTATATGAGCAGCTTTACTCCAAAGAAGCACAGTGATACAGTTATGCATAAATAAATCATTGAGCAATATCCTTGATAATCAATATCAATAGCTCATCCAAAGGTATCCTCCCACATTCTGGTGTCTGGATGTACATTATTACCTGCTTAACCTGTCAGAGTTACAAATAACAGTTCAACGTACCAAGCAGGATCAACAAGAAGGTACCCTCTTACATATTTATGACTGATGCTTACTCTGCTCACAGGCAGAGCCAATAAACACAGAAACTCAAGAGGCGCGACAGCTATGGGTGTACAGCTTATAAATCTCCAACGGCACGGCTAGAAGCATTAAGGTCTCTCCCCCATCTGGGTGAGCTGCTTCATCCTCAGCGCTGCCAGCTAGCCAAGGTTCTGGCTACAGTCTTGGAAACGGGGTCTCCAGCAGGAAGCCGAGGTTTCCTTTCTTATGGAAGCGCTATTATCGGGTCACCCAGATGGCTTCAGGTCTTCCTGCGCTTGAAGTGAGCCACCCTCCCGGTGTCCCGCCCCCAGTGCATCTTCGGGTTCTAGGGCTGAACACAGCTTTTGTCACAGTACGTGCACTGATAAGAGTCTGGCTGACGTGGCTTCACTGGTGTAGCATCAGGGGACCACCGAGCTGAAGGTCTTGTTGCCGCAGGTTCCCTGGCGTCCCGGAAGCTCTTTCCATAGTCGATGCTGTCAATCGGGGATGTCACTGTGCAGCAGGCCGCTGCGGTGCGACCTCTGGTGGTCACACAGTGCACAGCCTCTGCAGGAATAATACCACTCTGAGTGTGCCCCTTCCCATCAGGCTTTGCAGTGCACCGCTGTGCCATGCTATTCTCACTGCCATCTCACTGCCATCTCAGAGGTGGGGAGCCTTCAAAGACTGAATCCTGTTAAATGGCTGGTTTGGCTGCGCCAAAGTCTTCGTCGTCGTGCTGGTGCGTCTTCAGTGGCTCTTTTTGCTGGAACAATCTCCCACACTTCACACAGTGGTACACTGTGCCCCCCACCCTCGGGTTTTCTTCCCCTTCCTTGGCCCCCAGCAGCCTCCCCGTTAGCACACAGCTCCAATTGTCCAGGCACTGAAAGCGCTGTTGACACTCTGGGCAGTGGTGGAAGGTCATCCAGCGTTCTCCAGACCACAGGCAGGAGGCTGGTGCTCAGCACAGGCATGCTGGATCGGTGCTGCCCAAAGTCTGCTGCTTCTTCACTCCCAGGCTGAAGGCATGTTTCTCCACCATGTGCTTGTCCAGCACCAGCTGAACCCCGCAGGTCAGCCTAGAGGACAAATCCCACTGATCTTATCCACAAGTATAAAAAAAACCCAACAAATCTCATTGTAATTTGTTCTTAAATCTTAACCTATTCTGTGCCAACTCCACTGATGAGTAAATAGGTTTTTGAATATGATGTTGAACATTAGGAAAAATATAGAACAGTATTTTATTCAAATAACACTCATTTTTCTGCATTAAATATTTCCAGTGGTAGCCGTTGGGCTAAAAAACTGGGTTAAGACGATAATCAATGTTTGAATCATGTTACTATATTGGTTGCCTACTTTTCTATAATATCTTGAGGTAAAAAATAAATATTTAAATAATAGGTGTCACGTTACGGCTTGCAGGCGGACGGGAAGGCAGGGAAAAGGAGCCAGGAAGTCGAGTACAACGAGGATTTATTCAAAAGTCAGGACTGGGGAAGCACAACGGCAAACACCAACAAACATTAATGACAAGTCAAACGAACTAGGGGAAAACGTGGACTGATATACACTAGACCGGTTAAACTAAACAAGCAACAGGTGATCACAATCGGGCATAAACATGAGGTAACGAGGTGGGCGTGACACACAGGAGGATCGGACGGAGCTGGGCGTGACAATAGGTTTTTTTAAACAGTCAATTTATTCCATAAAGATTTCCCATAAAGGTTCAATAATAAAATACTTATCAATGGTGTCAGACATAACAGAATGTGTTACTCAAACCAGTGCTGCATATTCTCTAATTCAGGGGTGTCAAACTCCAGTCCTGGGGGGCCGGAGCCCTGTGTAGCTTAGCTCTTTCCCTGTTCCACCACAAATGATGGTAAACCAAAAACTGTGCAGGGCTCCGGCCCTCCAGGACTGGAGTCTGACACCCCTGCTCTAATTTATATCAGGGGTGGGCACTCTAATCTGCAAAGGGCAGGTGTATATGGGGCTTTTCACTGCAACTCCCTAATTAGGTCACTAATTAGAGGACTGATTCACTGGGTTTGAACAGCTGACCTAAAGGTTATCCCAAAAACCTGCATACACACCGGCCCTTTGCAGATAAGTTTGGCTACCCATGATTTATAGGAAAAAACTGAACAAAATACATACACCTGAAATGAATCCATAAAAAACACCATTCTGTCTGCAGCTGGGTTATAATCATTGTACATGATTGTGTTTTCCTGTGGATCTAGCCATTAGAAGCCATCACAAGTTTTGTCTGTAAAACAAAAATTAACCTCTGCAGGTAATTAGCGACTGAAAATGCATAGAATAAAATAATTCGGTTACCTTCTGTCACCCGGAGCAGAGAGAGGACACAAATAGGTGTGGTGCTGCTAGAGTCAGGACTGGGGAGAGGCCAGGGTGGTGTTTATGTTGTCAGGAGCAGAGAAGCAGGGTGGAGCTGTGGAGCAAAGAGGCAAAATATTGTTTCCCCAGAGAAGAGACATGAAATGCAGTGAATCACAGAGTTTAGTGCTGCTAGCTTGGATCTCATCATCAAAATAAAACACCTGTAACTATGACTTCAGCTTTGCCAGGTCAAAGAAGTGGCCACAGTTGTTGTTGAGACTTTGAAATGCTGCCAGGGTAAAGTTAGTTTTAGATGGTGTGACTTGGTTAAAATCCCGAGGTTCCATGAATCTCAGACATTCAAGGTTTTCACACTGTTGACCAGTTTGGCTTTTAACATGAAATCATGCAGTTGTTTATAAACCTGTCTGGAGACCTCATTACCTTCTGTGATGTCTGCCGCTCTACTAAAAATCCTCTTAAATGCCTCCTCTTACAGCAAGTCCTCCACAGTGTCCATGAGCCTTTCTACGCTGCTTTTGTCCAAAGAAACATCCATTACTTCTGTCTGCAGCAGACTGAGCACAGCATCTCTCTGTGAGAAAATCTTCTCAAATGTAAAACAAATAAATAATTCCAAATCTTCTATCTTTGTCTTCAGTCTGTCGGCTAAGCTTATAGACTGCTCATCCATGGTGGCGTGATCGATGACACTATCCACTGGGCTGTCTCTATGAGCTACTGTATTTATGATCTTAGACAGGAAGTTCCAATATGTGCATGGAATTCTTGGCACTTTAGAACACTCCGATTCTTGCAGCATTGTAACTTTCTTGGTTAATTTACGAAAAATAAAGGCTGAACCTACCAAGAGTAACAAAAGAAATTTTATCTTTGCTGATGCTGTTCAAATCCTTGGCTGAGGACAAAATTAAAACGCTGTGCATAACAGTGCATGAAGACTGCACTGGGGGCAACCAATCGCATTTTAGTTTGTAAGCCATTCGGATCAGGTGCCATGCTGGCAGCAGGGTTATAGGTTTGTGCACCAAGCTTCTCTGCAAAGCTGTAATCAAACATCTTTGACTGCAGTAAATTAAAAACAGCCTCAGTAATGTGTCGACTGTAAACATCGGAAAACAGGAAAAAAACCTTCCTGGATTTCCCCATTCCCACCATCTAAGTTACGCACATTAACAGACAGCTGGGAACAGCAGTTCGGTTGTTTCTATCTGCTAAGAGCACCTCTAGCCTGATCTCACTTTTAATTATTGCAGTGATTGCCGAACTGAGATCATTCAGAATGGTTTTTGCAGCCAACAGCATACTGTAGAATTTTCCGCATGCTCCACAAATATGATGTACTTTCAAGTCCACCAACTGTTTCTACTTGCCCTTGTTATAGCTAAGTCCGGTGTCCTGTCCTGCCCTCCAAAAGACAACTCCTGCATATCAAGATAGGCTGCCGCATCAATGACAGATTAATGCATCTCTCTTTCGCCTGTCTTTGTTGTTGCTGCTGCTAGCCAATTCCCATCCATCCATCCATCCATCCATCCATTTTCTGAAACTGCTTGTCCTATCCATGGTCTTGGGGGTCTAGAGCGTATCCTGGAGATTATGGGTGCAAGGCAGGGAACAACCCAGGATGGGGCACCAACTCATCGCAGGGCACACTCACACACCATTCACTCACACACACACATACACACACGCACCTACCTACTAGCAATTTGGTAACTCCAATTAGCCTCAGCATGTTTTTGGATTGGTGGGGGGGAGGGTTACCCGGCGGAAACCCCATGACGACACGGGGAGGACATGCAAACTACACACAGGTGGACCCTAGTGCTAACCACTGCACCTCCTATCTTGTGAGGCATCTGGTAATTTTTTAAAAAAAAATTAACCAAGTAGCAACTGTGCCCTGTATCACCTTCCCTCTAAGAATGTGTAGCTCCATGCTGAAATATCACTTCTTTCAATGTGAATGTTTCAGTTCGAAAATTGACGCTAATGTTAAAAATAAAACTGTTAAACACCAATGCGTTCATGTAAAGAATGCTAGAACACCAAGTTACAGTTAAATCACAATGGATAAATTACCAGTGTCAGCCTTCTGTGCAATATCCTCCAGGTGTTACACTGAACATTTCTCTCCTTTATAATGCTGTGCTTTTAAGCTGCAGCTTATGCAAATCCAGCGTGCTTGCATTTCCTTAGCAGGAAAGGACTTTGGGCACTATAGTGTCTGGCATTAATGAAGGAGTCAAGACTGGATAAAGATCAGTGTTGGGCATTTCAGGTCCATTAGCTACAAATCCAGACCAAGGTTTTGTTTCTACCAACCAGCTGAGTACTC
>JAODKE010000101.1:21129064-21140734 GCA_026779605.1 Mormyrus hasselquistii | reverse complement strand
GGGGGGGGGGGGGGGGGGGGGGCCCTCGTGAACGTTTTGCCCAGGGGCCCACACAACCCATAATCCGTCCCTGACTGTCCCTTGTGTAGAAAGGAGAGATTCAGATGCAAGAAAGGTGAACAATGAATTATAATATAGAGATAACATGAAACATATTATTTGCAAATGTAAGTACATTTATGTTACATCTAGCATGAGAAATAGCCAGATGAGGTATAGTTCAGAATCCTATGATTTTGTAAAAGTACAGTGGAATCCGCTGATATTGGTCATGTCTATCTGGGTGAAATCGATCACTATAAGTGGATGATCGTTATAACCAAATTTTCCTTTTTCTTTATGCCTCAGGTAGATTAACATCTAATTGACATTTATATTTATTACATGAATATAAGGTAATAGAACAGGCAGCGTCACTATTTTCATAATTTTACTGACTCTTTCAAAATACAATCTTGTGTCTATATAGCCCTGTGTGTGTCTTGTATATAGCCCCTGTTTATACTTTTTAGTGTAGGTATTGTGCTGTGTATCAGGTTATATGCTTTTAACTGTGGTTGTACTTGGTTCTTGCCTGACTCTTGCGTGTCTTAGCTATTGTGTAATTACCCACTATTTGTGTGTAGTGTAACTTCCCCCTGTTTCCCTGTCATAGATGGCTTTTGTATTAAGGAGTAACATAAAGAACTTCCTGCCAGTCCGCCTCTCTCGTTTTCATTTCTATCTGCTCTGTGCTTCAGTACGGTACAAAATTGTACATGAAATATAGCTAATTATAGTTTTGTCATTTTTGGCAGTTTATCGTAAGTTTTGATGAAACTATATTTGTCATTGAGAGAAAATGACATTCTTTTACCCATCATGTTTTCTGTTATGCAACATTAGCCTCAGGTAGTTAGCAGAAGAACACAGGTTACCCTAAGGCAAAGTAGGCTTATCAAAGTAAAGTAAAAAAAAAAAGAATAAGCATAGTTTTAATTTTTTTGTATGCTTTCATGTATAGAAAGACCCAAAATGAACACTGTAAGTGCACTATTTGATTCCTATAAGCTAATTATTTAAACAGTATTTGTATAGGAATGATTCTGTCCCAAGCTTTTTGATCCGTATAATTATCACTATAAGTGGGTTCCACTGTATTGCGTGAAAGTATGTCATGTCCAGCCTTGTCCTTCGTGTCCAATCCCTGCATTTCCCTCGGGGACGGCTCCAAACTGGCCACACCTGAGTCTTGTTTGTTTTGTCTTGTTCCTGCCTTCTTGTTAACCAGCCTTGTTACCTTACGTGTCCCAGCACTTTGAAATCTGAACTGCAGCCTGCCACTAGCTCATACCTTGCTCACCTGATGTGGTTGACCGAACTGCACAGATGACCCCGTGGCTGTTCATCGATGCATCTGAAAGTTTATACTTCAAAAAGCCCATCTCAGAGACCCACGATTGTACTGGCCCAAGACTAGTGTAGAATCGGCGGCCACCCAACCCAATCTAGAGATTGTCTGCCCTGCTTTCTTGCCTGAGGACCTGTCAAAGCCATGCTCGTCGGACTCTGGCTCTATCGAGGGGATCAATTACTACCGGAGTCAGAGTGATTTTTCCTTCAGGCAGTCTAACCAAAAAACAGAAGTAATTGACCATCCACGTGGCGTCCCTGAGCTTCGAGACATCACTCAACTCTATACCACTTCCTCACCACACAGAGCCTCAACAATCGCTGCTTCCTTGCTGCACAGAGCCTCAGTGATCGCAGCTTCTTCGCCATATGCAGCTGTTACAATCACTGCTCACTTACCATACAGAACCATGTTAATCAAAATCTAATTGTCATCTGAAGCCCCTTTGGCTCACCAAAATATCTGGTTATTTTAGTCTCCTCGAGCTGTACCAGGAGTTGCTCCAGGATCTTTTACTGAAGGGCTCTCCAGAGATCATCGCCTTGATCGACTGGATAAGGGAGGGAACTCATCACCCCAACCTCGGATCCTTTGGTGATAGGGGGCGTTTGGGAGACGTTGCAGACGGTGCAACACTGGACACAAGCCTGACAGGGTTGCTCGTCTTCCCCTGAAAACTCTCCTCCACTCCTTGAGTTTCAGCCACCTAATACTGATGTCTGCCCACTCCCAGAACCTAATAAAGCGAGGAGGAAATGATGGAGGAAAGCGGTACCTGCAGCGGTCCCTACTGCTTCTGCCAGCCCAGGTAATGCCATTGCAATCCCTGAATCCAGTCCCAAGGACATCATTGCTACAACCACCGCAATGCCTGAGTCCGACCCAGGAGGAGGGGTGGCTACCCATCTGGACCTACCCGAGCTTGACCCTAATGAGGCTGTGCCCAGCCAGTGTATAGTCCTGTCTGCTCCAGCAGTTATGCCTGCTCCTGCACCGCAGTCATCAACAACAGTGCTTGCCTCGACAGTCCTTGACCCACTGTCTGTGCCATGTCCCGAGGTCACCTATAGTAGGTGGTCCTGACACTTACCAGGTTGAAACCCACCAAGCCTGGCCCAGTAAAGGTCACCACCACTGTGCTCAGCCCAGGGAAAGTCATTGTTGCTGTGCCCAACCCAGGAGAGTTTACAGTCATAGTGCTCTGAGTACCTGGCCCAGGGGAGTGTGTCTTCTGCACAGGTGATTCCTTCTTTGTGTCCCTTGTGCCCGATTAAGAGAGGACTCTATTCTCTGTGCGCTCAACCTAAAGAGGGTGGATCTTCACAGTCTGCCGCCAGATTCCCCTACTGTGTCCTGCTTACTGCTGATTTTTCCGGTTGTCCCCAGCCTACCGCCGATCTTCCCAGGTCTGCCGTGCTGAAGGTCCCTGTTCTGCCCGACTCTCCCCCTAGTGTCTTGAATCAGCCCTACCCATGTTTCAGTCCTATCCTACCCACTTCCAGGTGACCCTGCCATCTCCCAGTCCGTGACCTGAGGCTCCTGATGAGCTGTGCCTGCCACCAGAGGAACCCGTCGTGCTGTGCCTGCCGCTAGGGGTACCCATTCAGCTGTGCCACAGAGACCTGCTGTGTTATATCCGTCAGTAGCGGATTCCATCTTGCTGCTGCCTAGGAGGGCTGTTCTGCCCTTATCTCGGTTCCTGCCATGCAGATACAAGCAGCTACAGCCTTGCCGTGCCATGAGGCCCCATCTGCACTCTGTTATTCTGGTGGGGCCTGTCTTGCCTGCAGCTATAGCTCAGATGGCTCCTGCGCAGCCTGTGGCCGTAACCCAGATGGCTCCTGCCCAGCCTATGGTCGCCTTGTTGGTCCCTTGCTCACCTGAGGCCGTCGCCGTCCAGATGGCCCCTGCCTCTTCATCTGAGGCTATTGCTGGCTTGTTGGCTCTTGCCTGTGCGCCCGTAGCCTTTGCCCCCTATAGCCTTCTCTGTTGCCAGGTTGCTCACTGGATTCCACCACGACATGTCCGGACTCCTTCTCAAAACCCTCTGCAAGGTGGCTGTTGGCCACCCACATCATCCGTATCTTCTGTTGGTCAAAACTAGCCCTGTTCCTAACACTCCAGCAGCCAACAACGTAGCCACTGCCATGTCAGCTGCTCATAGTCCAGAAGAGCCAGGGTAAGAGGACATGCCCCAGAGGACATGGAGTGGAATCCTTGGACATCGCCCTGAGCTCTGCTCTGTGGGTGCCTGCTCAACACAACAGCCCCAGGTCTTAGACTCACTGTCTTCGGAGGGCTGCCAAGAGAGGGACAGGGCAAGTCTCCATCTCTGGTGAAGGAGGCGAGGACATGCCAGAAGAAGGGGCAACCCAGGATGTAGTCCCTATTCTGGTCCTTTTTCTCTCTCTCACCTATCTCACCTCTCACCAGTCAGTACCTATGGTGCCCCTCTATTCGGCACCACTTCTTTCCAGTCCTGGACCCTGCCCAGCTTACCACTTTAGTTCCTGTCCCTGTCCTAGCATCCGAAGTCCCAGGACATCACCCTATCCCACTGAGTGCGCGGTGCCACCTAGTCTTACGGACCCACTAACGACAAGAACCCTTCAAGAACCCTAGCTTGACCTCACTCCCTTTTCTGTCCCAGACAGACCTGCGTTTCTATTGGGCAGGGCTGTAAACCAGCCATACCCGAGTATTCTTACTCTTACTTCTTGTTCCTACCCTGTTGTTAACCAGCCACAGTTGCCTTGCCCTTTGTTGAATTATTGAATTTGAATTAGGTGATCAGTGGTCATTGTTAACACACCACAGCACAGCACACAGTGCGCAACAACGAAATGTGTCCTCTGCATTTAACCCATATGTGACTTTCGTGACATAGCAGTAAATTACCCTCAAAATAATTCAAACATCAGTAACAAATACAGAACCTGTTATTATGCAAGTGTAAAAAAGTCCACCACCTGCAGGGGGGGGGGGGGCATGGGGGTGTAATATAGATTAGGCTGCAATTGAAGGCAGGGGCCTGGCTTTAGGGACATGAAATGTAACCTCTCTGGTGGTAATGGATGCTGAGCTAGTGCAGGAGTTAGAGAGGTACCATCTAAATATAGACACGGCTCCGGCTCTAACACCAAACACCTGGAGTTGGGCTGGAGTTTATTACACTCTGTTGGAGTTGCCGTGAGTGTGAGGAGTCAGGCAAGTGTGGGTCTACTCATAGCCCCCTGGTTCAGTGCTAAATGATGCACACCACACAGTGCGCAACAACGAAATGTGTCCTCTGCATTTAACCCATATGTGACTTTCGTGACATAGCAGGGGGCAACTAATTCAGCGTCCAGGGAGCAGTGCTTGGGGACAGTACCTTGCCTCAGTGGTGATTTGCTGGTGGGGGATTTGAACTCGCAATCTTTCGATTACAACGGCGCTTCCTTAGCCATCAAGCCATCAGCTGCCAGCTCGGGGAAATCTAAATTGGGTCGTACCCTGCTCACCTGATGTGACAAAGTGTAAGTAGCCTAGCCTATATATATATGACTATGTGTAAATTGCAATATCAATACATCTGGTAGACATATTTTGTCCTGAGCAGTAAATTACCCTCAAAATAATTCAAACATCAGTAACAAATACAGAACCTGTTATTATGCAAGTGTAAATAATTTTATTATATATTTGATTTGATGCGCAGGTATGGAAATGAACATAACTAGCCTATTTATTATGGTTATTCTCCACAGCAGCAAAAATTCTTGTCCGAATTATGATGTATCCCTCAAATAATTCAATTTTTTTTTTGATTGGTTAACTTTTAACCTGTGAATCTGATCACCAGATGACAACCAGGTAAACTGTACTGTGCAGTTAAATACAGCTGAAAATACACAGGTAGAAGTCGGGGAAAATGAGTACGGCAGTGTACAGTATGACAAAGTGGAATAGAAAAGGAATAGTAATGGAACAAAATGTACAAAAACAGGGTACAGCCACTTGTGAAAAATGTGACAGAAGCCATTAAATTAAAGCCGTTCTGGAAAGACAACTTCCCTCAAACAGGCTGCTTACATGGTAATGTTTTTAAGTATCGGCATATTTCTGGGCTTCATATTCAAGGAAAACATATTCAAGGAAAACTTAATTGTAGTTCAAATGTGGCTGCAACTTACACACAGTCCCCGATACTGTCACCTTCGGTAAATTATGGTATAAATCATAATAATAATTTCGCAGACTTAATGAATAGCTCACGATATACCTGTACATCCCAAGGCAAATTAGTCCTAATTCAGCGGCCAGACAAATTGTTATTCAGAAAGACCCCCTTGGTGATAAATAATAAGGACCATGCAACCTTGCCCAGATTAGGGAGACTGGGGTCCTGCCAAGAAGGCAGTATATATCCAGTATGTAACTATATAAAATAAATTTACTGTACACTATAAAATGCAAGTGAGATACCTTAACATGAAGCATTGCAGTAAGTATACAATATTACAGTACAGGGCAAATTGTTGGATTACATACTTGTTGTCTCTATGAAACGTTTGAATGATTCAGGACATGGATGTTCTCCCAACATCTGGCTGAGTCCTTGGACCAGCCTCAGCCATTGTAAGGCCATGATTGAGGAAGTGGTCCACAGCTGTGGCCCTCATTTCATCAGGAACGTGCCTCTGTTCTTGGCCCCTTCTACCGCTTCCTCTCTTTTGTCTCCCTACCCCTCCACCATGCAGCCTTACTCCTCTTCTTTTTAATAGCTGTTGATCCTCTTCATTTCCTTGTTGTCTTTCCATTGCTGAATTGTAACACTGTGTTGAGTCAATATACGCTTGCCAGTTGAGGGTTCATGAGATACATCTCTGAGCTAAAGTATTTTAAAGAAATGGTTGATCACTGGTCGTGGTAGGGTTTTAAATATTCCCCTTTGTTGGTGCAAATGGTAAACTACATCGGAGAGGCACTCAGGGATCTCTCCTAGTCCTCTCCAATGACTTTACAGCTTGGGCAGCCATATCATCGTCTGGGATAACCTTAGTTTTCAGCGATTATTTTGACATAAAGGAATCATATAAAGTAACTCTTATGGACAGAATTTCTAGTTACAGTCAAGGGGTGAAGGCAATCCATTTCAGTGACCTTGGGAGCATGTCTCGCTTTTCTGCCATTTCAGTGACCTCGGGAGCATGTCTCGCCCTTCTGCCATTTCAGTGACCTCGGGAGCATGTCTCGCCTTTTTGCAGATGATGTCCTGTTGGCTTCATCAAACTGTGAACTCCTATGTGCACTGTGAAAGTTTGCAGCTGAGTATAAAACGGCCGGGATGAGGATCAGAACTTCCAAATCTGAGGCTATGGTTCTCAACTGGAAAAGGATGGATTGCCCACTCCTAGTTGAGGATGTGAACTTTAAGTATCTTGGGGTCTTGTTCTTGAGTGAAGGAAGAAGGGAGGCCGACACTGACAAGCGGGTCGGTGCAGTGTCAGCAGTGTTATGACCATTTTTGAGACAGACTCAACACCTAGTCTAGAAGGAAAAGGGCCAGACATAAAAGATAAGGGTAAAGGGAACCTAAACATCCAGGAAGAACACCAGTACAGAATTAAGTGATAAGTAAGTGAAATAAATTAGAACTATTTATAAATAAAGAAAAGAATGTACACACCTATCTCACAACCAAAGCCAAATAAAAGTCTTCCACACATAACTACACTATCTACGCCCCTTTTTGTGATTGCTGCTGTGACGTGTTAATTGGGCGGGCGGCACCTGGGTGGAGCCATATACTGTAAGTGCCGGGAGGTTTCCCCCCCGGGCGTGTGCCTTCTACTTGGTTTTGCTGGTTTGGAGATTCGGGTGTCCGGACCGGTAACGTGTTCTGTAGTTTTAAGCAGCTGCTTCATTTTTAGGCGTCCTACTTGTGTCAAGCAGGTATGTTTCATCGGGCTGGTTTTTACTAAGGGTCACTTATGTGTTGGCTAATGTGGTTCTTGGTTTTAGTGTTTGAGCCTGGAGCTTCATAGCCCTCATCTCCCTTGCCACTGAAAACCTGGTTCTGCTAGTTGGTTACTAGAAGTATATACAATGGACGTATGATTTTTTTCTTCTGGTGAATGAAGGCTATCATCAGTTTCACTCTGAAGCAAGGTAGGCTGGGTTTTGGATATGATTTTTAATGGATCTGTTTTAAGATTATTAATGTTTATTTTTTAGTTTCTTGTAATGGTTGTCGGAGGCATGGCCGGTGTGGTGTTGTCACAGGTGAGAAAGTCATCAAGACTCCCTTTCAAGTTCACCGCTATCGCCTTTTGGTGCTGGTGTTTTGTTTCATTTCGTTGGTTTTTATTTAAATTTTTAATTGGTCATTTCTTTATCCTTTGATTTTGTTTTTTTTAATGGTCATTTTGTTTTCTTATTTATTTGTGTCCTGCCCTGATCGTCTGCTCATTCTGTGTGCCATGCCACCCTGGTTAACCTCATGTGGATTCCCAGTGTTTAAAAGCTGCTTTGAGTTGTCTTCGTTAGTTCAATGTATTTAGTCTGTGTTTCAGTTTGTTTCCCCAGTCCAGTCATTGTAACGTTCCATACTGTCTTTGGAGTTTCCCCCACAAATAAAGCCCTTTTGTTCATATTCACAGCTTCTGTCGCCTGCTTCCCGGTGCTCGTGACAATTTGTTTGGATGGGAGCCGTTTGGGGGCAAGTTGGGGACTGGTAGTGCTTTGGGCAGAGCACTTTGTTGGCCTGTGCTGCGGTCACGTGTACTCTGCAAGGTGGGGAAGCTTTTCCCTCCTTTCCAGGTTTTGCCATATTCTGTCCCTGTGCTAAACCGCTCCGTTCCTCAGCCCGGTTTGTCTTTTTATGGTGTTATAGGTTAATTGTAATGAGTAATATAATTATATGTTAGAATCACGTCCCTGCCTGTATATTTGCGTAAACAAACCTGTGAGCCTTGGTCTTAAGTGTGTTATTAACAGGAGATTCCTTAGGGTGAAAGTCCCTTAGGTGGTGTAGTCGTAACATCCTTCATTCCCTTCCCTGCTCGTGCTGCCACAAAAATAATTAGTATAACTACTCTCCCAACATCTAAGTAATACAAGGATCTCATTCCACACAATAGAAAAACTCAACACGCACCCCAAAAGTCTTCTTTGGCTCTTAGGGTTCACAAGCAAGCAAACAACAAGACAGTGAGGATTAGAAGTCCTAATTGTGTAGGCCACTTAAAGTTGCAGAGGGCAGGGTCACTCATGAGGGTGATTAATTTCAGATGTAGTTAATCATTCAAATTAGAGCAATTGAAACAGCAACCCAATTTAAACAAGAAATAAAAGCACATAGTTGAGAGACAGAATCCGGACATTGTACTGTTGTATCATGGGTAGAGAGAGCTGAGCTAGAAGGAGAAGCTACTGATTTATTGGTCAATCTTCTACCCACACCTATAGTCACAAGCTTTGGGTAGTGACCGAAAGAATGAGATTGCGGATTTAAGCTGCAAAAATGACTTTGCTCTGCAGTGTTTGGGTTCAGCCTTGAAGTTTGAACACTGCTCATCCACATTAAAAGGACCCAGCTGAGGTGATTCAGGCATCTGTCTAGGATGCTTCTTGGACACCTCCCTGGGGAGGCACTTTGGGCATGTCCAACTTGAAGGAGAACCTGAGGCAGATGTAGCATACACTGGAGATATATCTCTCGACTGGCCTGGGAACTCCTTGGTATCCCCTCTGTGGAGCTAGTGGATGTGGCTGTAGAGAGGAAGGTCTGGGCATCCCTGCTTAGACTGCTACTCCTGCGACCCAGACTCTGATAAGTGGCAGAAAATGGATAGATGGATGGTTATTTCAACTTAAAATAATAAGGCATGGAAAAGAACTGGATGATGAGGGATCAAAACAGGTGGACTGAGGATTATGAAAGGCACAGGTTACAGCAGAATATAATGTCAAAAGGAAAGATGGCTGGAAGAAAGCCTAAGATCCTATGACCCAAATCCTGGAGAAATAAGTGGACAAGCATCAACACAGACCTTGTCCAGCTACTAGATGGTCAGAAAGGAGATATAAGAAAACTAGAGAAGATGGGAGAGATCTTTTATACCTATGGGGTGGAGACATTTGGAATGAAAAGCAAGAATCCAATGGCACAGAAGGAACTATTAGCCCAGCTCAAGTCCAAGAGACAGCAAGAGATCAAATGACTTGTGAAAGAAAGAAGGAACCTGAGAAAACAGTGGAAGAAGGCCACAGAAGTGGAACGGAAAGGTCTTGAGGTATTACAGGGCGACATCAAGCAATGTCTGGCAACACTACAAAGAGCAGAGAGTGTGAGGAAGCAACATGAGAAGAAAAAGTGAACCAGGACTACTTTCTACAGTGATCCTCACAGATTTGTCAAAAGCCTCATTGTCAATGAGACAACTGGGACCTTCAAAGTACCTGTGAAGGAACTTGAGGAGCATCTGAGGAAGACCTATATCAGAGGTATGTGACAATCAACATTCCAGATGACATGCCACCAATTCAACCGCCAGAGCACCAGATGGATACAAGGCCCCCTACATGGAGTGAAGTAGAAAGCACAGTAAAGTTTGTGAGATCAGCATCAGTCCCTGGGCCCAATGGCGTTCCATATAGGCTCTATAAGGATGCCCCCAGTGTCTTGAGGTACCGTTGGATGCTAATCTAGGTAGCATGGAAAAAGAAAATCATACCAAAGGCTTGGCTAAGGGCAGGAGGGATCTTGATTCCCAAGCAGAAAAATCCTCAGCTATCAACCACTTCTGCTGTATCAGTCACCTGAATGTGGAAGGAAAGACTTTCTTCAGTGCTGTGGCCCAAAACTCTAAGTGGTTTTGCAGAATAACAACTCTGTCCACTCCTCAGTCCAGAAAGCAGGGGTAGGAGGCTTTTCAGGATGTTTGGAACACGCTAACATCATCTGGCACCAGGTGCAGACAGCCAGATAGGAAAATAAAGACCTGCATGTGGTTTTCCTAGACCCTGCCAATGCTTTTGCATCAATTCCACATGAAATCCTGTGGGCAGCTTTCAACTTTTTCCATGTCACAGAGGGAATAACAAAGCTAGTCAAAGCTTTGAGGTTGACTTAATGGCAGGCTGCTCCATCTCTCCCCTGGTCCTCACCATGGCAATGGATTTCATTAATTGAGTATCACAGAGGGTGGTTGATAGGGAACATTTAGAAAATGGGCTGTGTCTTCTTCCAGTCAATTGTTTGTTTGACTGTGCTTTTTTTTCTTGCCCTGTTTGTCAGATATGGTCTTTGGAGTTGAGTGTTAAACGTGTGCTTGTTTGATACTCCGTACAGAGAACAATGCTAATTACAAGGTGGCTGCAGATATTATACATGAACATATACAAGATCTGGGGACAGCCTCTCCTGATACCCCTGATAAGTTTATTCTCGCCGATTTTAATGGCTGTTCCATGTGAAGTGCATTGCCCCATTATCAACAACATGTTAGATGTGCCACACGCCATTCAAAAACTATTGATCTGTGCTATGGCAACATAAGAAATGCCCATCAAGCCATTAAGAAGGCACCAGTACAGTAGGTGGATCTGACCACAATACTGCCTACTTATTGCCCTCATATCACCAGAGACTCGCCGCCCGTACCCCCTCTGCGGGCCTCCTTGTACGAGGGTTGGCGCCCCTTTAGTCCCTCGCGGGCTCCCTCTCGGGTTGGGCGGGTGGTTGTCTTGGGGACATGTGGCTGTGGGCCCTTGTGCTGTGGAGGCAGCAGGCCTCGGTTGCCTGGTTCCCCCCGCCTTCTCCTTGGGCCCGGGAGGGGCGCTGTCACCAAATGCCAGCACATCCAATAACAAATCAGTTCACACCTAAACTCGCACATGCAAGAATGAGGTTGAGCCATCAGTATCATTATTGTTTCTTTTTAGCGTATGTTACAGATATAGAAATTGAAATATACATTATACTGTATGTGTAGCATGTGTGTCTATGCTACATGTATATAATACCTATTTGTAACATTATTATTATTATTGTTGTTGATATTGTTGCTGTTATAATTTTTGCTGTTTGATATCCTTGTAATGAGTGTCATGTTTCTTATGGTTGTTTGTATTCTGTATTTGTATTCTCCATCGCACTTTAAGTATTATTCTTATTATTTCTGCTTACCTTTTTTTTTTTTTTTTTGTCGCTTATATAATCACGGTACTAGGACAGGTGAGTTCGGAGTGGCCACACTCTTTACACTGTACCTTTAATTTAATGTAAAATA
>JAODKE010000101.1:21102483-21123598 GCA_026779605.1 Mormyrus hasselquistii | reverse complement strand
TGGTTAATTGTCTGTTCACTCCTGCCTGTCATTACCTCGTTCAGTTTTGTATTTAAGTTCCTGTCTGAGTTTTAGTCTACAGTGGTTCATTGTTTGTGATAGTTGGATGTCTGTTAAGTTTTGAATACTCTGTTTGTAGCCTGTCTGTTTTGACCCCATTTGTAAATTTAGTCTTTGTTAATCCCTTTTTAGTTTTTGACCCCTCGTGGTCCTTTTGGTTTGGTTGTTTTTGTAGTGTGTTCTGTTTTATTTAATAAATCCCTGTTTTTGTGTTCCTGGAGCCATCAGTGGTCGTCCACCCTTATTTTTGCCTGCGCCATGCCACGTTCTCGTGCCCGAGCTGCCGAATCCATGACAACTATGTACTCTAAACTTTCTTCTACTGGGCCGTTTTTTTTTTTTTTTTATTATTTTTACATTTCATATTTCATCATAATAATCTAAATAATTGTTGTAACATGTGCCACCCCTTTTTTAGCGGGAGAAAATAGTGAAAATAAGTTGTTTCTGATATACTTTAAGCAAAATAAAATATATAAAATTCACTTTTACATAATAAATAAATAAATAAATCCTGCCATATGTAAAGATTTAGAAAAATAACATGACTGTAGTGTAGAGTTATGGCCTGTTAGCTGACACAGATCCAAGCCTTGAGTAGGAGTCTTGAGTCTTGATTACCATGTAACTCCCATCTCTAGATGCCGAGAATCCAGCCAGCTACTGTATACAGTGTTCTAGAGGAGTATGGCCAGCATTTCCAGCACCCAGGCACAGAGTACATGTCAAAGTCTGAAACCAAAGTGGATGTAACTAACTTGGGGCCACGGAAGGCCAAAAAAACATGCTTTAGTTTTCCTACCCTCACATAACCTCTTAGACTGCAAGCTGTTTCTGACACTTCAGCTTCTAAAGATTTCTTGCAGAACAGATGAATAATCACAGAAATGCTCCACGTGCCAGATGACTTTTGGGGAAACAAGACCTATTCATCACAATCTTGATGACGCGAATACAGTAATTTGCATATGGAGTTTTGGGACATTAATTGTGCTTTGTCATCTTGACTTCTGAGATTGCACTGTAGTACAATAGTTTTTTTTCCCACTCATGAGAAAGCAGGAAATAAACACAAAAGATTTACCGTACTCACTGTCAGCCCAAGCCTATAACCTGATGATGCTAATTTCCTTCATGATGAAAACGTTTAAGCATTGCAAAATAAAGAGGAATGAAATCTGAAATACAATTTCTTTCTGTTTCAATGTTGTTCCAATAAAATATCCCTGCTATTTAAGACTTCATTTAGGGGAGGGGGTGAATGTTAATGTGATACTGTAGAGGTGCTGTGTTCTTTTAGAGCCGTGTTTCCTAATCCGGTCCTCGGGGACCTGCAGACAGTATACGTTTTTGCTCCCTTCCAGCTCCCTACCGGAGCAAAGACATGGACTGCCCGCAGGTCCCCAAGGACTGGGTTGGAAGACACTGTTGTATAGTGATCCATACAAAATGTATGAGAAATTGGCACTGCGTTGCTAATCCGTGGGCTTCCCCCTGTGAGAGTTACGAGTCAACTCTGACAGACAGCGGGAAGCATCAGTAATATCTGCCTTTGTCCATGTGTGCTTGGTGAAGTGATCGAGACTTATAAAGCTTCCATGAACACACACATGATATTTTCACTGATATTATACAAATGTATAGATCAGTACAGGTACAATACAAGATCAGTACAATGGTTGTGGGACAACTTTCATTACTAGAGTGTTCATTTATATATACTAAGTTTATACATATAAAATAGATTAAGAAGATATATTGAAGTTGTTCTTTTTTAGGGGGTTTGCATATTTCTCTTTGCAGATTGGCTATATCCAGTTTTCCTGCTTATTATGGATTGACTTGGAAATCCTCACCTGAGGCCAGAATGGCCATTGTGTGAACTATGTGTGAATATGACCATCATCACCCCGCAATGTCCTCACCGTGACTCATGCAGAGCTTTACGGAAGACTTAGCAGCTAGCAGGGGAGCACCTGACATGTCCATGGGAGGTGCGGACCGAGTGGACTGTAACTGTTCCCCGCTGCCCCCTGGAGGATGGGTGCCAATAAGCCGCTATATTACATAGAAACCCCCGACTCTGTTTGTATTGACTTGGACCCCATGAGCAGCAAACGTATACAGCTCTTAGGCTGCCTGCCGTCAAACAATAAACTCATCTGATTAAGAAGCCAAAACCTCCTTGGAGTCCTGGCTTGGGGAAGATATTGGTCTGCCTCATATGGTGAGGTGCCCTTCGGTGCGGCAAAATAATTCATCCTCCATTTTTTATGAGTCAATTTATGTGTTGAAATCAACAGATGAACTTGAGGTGAGTTCCAAGCTGTTGGTACTTTCTGTGAAAGGCCAGCTGGATGAAATGCAGTTGGCAGATCAGAAATGTTCATGAAAATGCCCATGAACATCCCTTGATATTACGTCTCTTGATATTATTTAGTTATGTATTTTTTCTTCATCGATTTAAATAAGTATCGTGCTAAATGGCACTGGACTTTGACGTTTGGACAGGTTCCTGGTAATCTTTGCTACCAGCATGAAATAAGCTTATGTAGTTCTTTCTTATCAGTAAATTACTTGCTTCAATTTTAATAAGGAATCACACCTCGCCTTTTGCCTTACCTTGAAACAAAACAGAGAAACTACCTTCAAAGTAAATGTGATCTAATGATACCTCTCTGCATTACAGAGAGAAACAGGGAAAATACCAACTCCGATTGAACCATTAGAGATATGAAAATGCACAGTAGTTTCATTGGCAGGACGTGGAGCTGAAAAAGCAATGAGCAAATACTTCAGGAAAAGCGCTATAAACTTAAAAAAGACCACAGGGGATCACTAGACATCACCCCCCTCATGACACGAGCTCTCATAAGGATGCTGACTCTTTCAGCACTGAACGTTTCACTGTTTCTGCAGCATTTCTGCAACAATTCATCTCAGCATTCTGGCGAAAACAAAAACACACGCGTCAGTACAGTAAATACCAGGGAAAATGCTGCTATTGAGCTCCAGACACATGTTTCTGTCACCCTGTCAGAGCTGTGCTCATTGACCTTTGTTCTATAGTCATGACAAACGCTTGAAGTACGTCATCGACAATGGGAAAAATGGAGCAATATGATTGGATGCCGTGCAGCTGCCTTTGTGCTGTTGGATAGAAAAACCTTGCAGGCATTTCCCTGTTGATTTTGTTTAAAAATAAATTAATAAATAAAGCTCACCACATCGTGCTTGTTTTTTCACTGAGGTCCACATATAGGTCTTAGTGCCTGGAAACATATCTGCTTTGAGCAAGAATATTACAGTTTTTTTTTTTCAAAGGACTGGAGAATTCAGTGGTACGGACACTGTGTATATTCATAGAAGGTCACTATTTCTCAAGTGTGAAGGGTGGAAAAAACTCTGCAGAAGCACCAGCGAACACTGCAGGTCGTCTAGTGGTCTCAACGGCGTGACCCCAGGCAGAGCCGGATGCGGGGAAGATGCGGGGAAGACAGGAAGCCAGTCTGCCTTCAATAGCAGCCTGACACAGATGCCAGCACAGGCCTGAAGTGAAGATAACCCAGCGGCTACGCAGACTCGCTGAGATGTGAAGGATGCGTGTCAGGTGACAGCCCTCGCGGTAAAGCGGCAGCTGCTCCGCTCTGAGGCTCGGCCTCAGTCCCGATCCCTGCCATATTACCTCCTTAGGTGAGAATCCTCAGGACGCAGATGGATCCTGAGAGCAGGATCCAAGAGAACGCCTCCATTCCTCTAACACTCCCCTCCCCCAACTTATCTGAGGAGGGCAACACAGAAACATGTGCGTAATTCCCCCCTCCCTGTTACACAATGTTTCCACAGGAAGGGCAGATCCAATGTGGTCACATGACAGTGACAAATGGAGATTCTGCAAAAAGAGAAACTGGGCTTCCTGCAAGGCAAGCAGCCCCTGTGAACCGGAGTGACACTGAGTCCGCTAAAGCTCATCTGCAGCTAGCAAACGTTTCCTGTGCAGCCGTGCATTTATGTCTCATTACGCGCCTTTGATTTCGCTATAGCCTAATAAGGATTTTTAAGTAATGTAAAACTCATTGGTGTTCTATTTGAAACACACCAACATACTGAGGTGAAACAGAAATTTGTATTTTTGTAGTACTAACCAGATATGTACCGATTACATAAAATAGAGTCCTAAGATTATTGCATTTTCTGGAAACAATTGAATTTTGGCATTGAATTTTGATTATGATCAACATTCGTCTCAACTGATCCACCTCATTGGAAAATATGAGAACTCTGAATGATGCCTCACTGCACAAGTTCAGTCATTGTGTTCCGTAGGTCCTCATTCATCTGACTGCATACATTTTCATTGACAACATTTTTTCCAAAGCGATTTGTAGGTTAAAGCATACCTCAAGACCCTGTGACCTTGTACTGTGATACAAAAACAGGGCTAAATTTAGGACCTTATTTGATGTTGCCCTGCACCTCAGAGGGCTGTTCTCAATGAGGGTGACTGTGACAATGGCACACTGGCGATTTTCTGCGATCAGACCCCTTTCAGACATTAGTCTCCAGTTGGTACAACAATTACTTAAAGCACAGCTAGAGTTTATTGTTTGGCTTGCCTCTCTTTATAAAGCCATAAGGCCACATGATGGAAATGATCAACATGTGATAAGTCAATGAGTCAGAAAGTTTTAAAACTCTGGAAGGCTATTAAAGACTCAGAAAGTACAGCACAGCTACTGACATTCAATCATCTTCCAGAAAAATATGTACGTCTTCCATAGGGATCGCTCTCACCCTGCTTTTCAAAAAAAACAATAACGCTTCCTGGTGAGGGTTGTGGTGGCAGCATGCTGAGCAGGTCAGAGCAGACCTTCTTCTCCATGGCCACAAACTCCAGATTATTAAGGGACACAGAAATTCCCAAGCAAGCTGGGATATTCTCTCCAGCATCTTCTGAGTTTTTCCTGGGGCCTCCTCTTTGAGGGACATGCCAGGAACAGCTCCCTTGGGTGCTGTCCAGATGCCCGAACCACCTCAGCTGCCTCCTCGTCATCTGAAGGAGCAGATGTCTCCGAACCTCACGGTAACAGTTGTGCCCACATTCCAGACTTTAAAATGAAGCAGTTTGGGTCTTGGCCTCTGAGAAGGGTGAATGCTGTCATGTTGTCTCCACTCCAGTCTGTGATCTTCATGGACAGGATATCAAGGCACAGCTGTCACTGGTAGGGCATCTGCTACGGGGGGCAGAAGTGACATCTCTGCTATTTCCAGATGATGTAGTGCTTCTGGCCTATTTGGGTGAACAGTTCGGAGATGTTTTTTTACCTACTTGGTACTTTTCTTAGGCTTTTCCATATCATAGTTCGTCTGGCCTCTTCCTCGAAACCTGTTCACCAAGGAGGCCCTACTAGGATCTCAGGCTCTAAACAATATACCTCTGATGATCGTTATGGCTCACATACTCCTCCCTATGCTAAGGTTATGATGGCTTAATAACACAATAAAACCATAACTCACTGACTAATATTGAGCAATATAACAAAGTTTTGTAAAGTCAACATGACCGGCTAGGAGGCAGGCAGGGGTTAAGTACACTTACAGAGCTATAATGATGCTGAGCTTTGGGGAGAGCTATGCTGTTTGGCTGGTATGGACTGGCAGACAACTTTGATTAACCGTTCCTATGGCAACCAGGAACCTTCTGCAGCTGACCTATATATGTAGCGGGTAGATTTCTATACCAGAATGCACACAGGCAGCATCTGTTATCAAGCGTTTCTCTGTATCTGGGGAGACTGGAAGCCAGATTTTTTCATACCTTCAGGAGTAAGTCCAAAATAGGGGAAAATCTATTCCAGGTATCAGAGTCTTTTGTTGAAACATGCTGATTGAGTGACAGGCATCTTTTTATTTGTGTATTATTCTACTCACTTAAATCAGCAGTCGTTCTTGCAATCATAAAGCACATGTAAAGATTTGCTGATATGTAACGATTTTCTAGGTTTTGAAATAACATTCTACAAAATGTCATACTACTCTTCAACAGGTTTTTCTTAAATTACATTATACTGGCAATTCATGACTTTTAATTAGTATATATTTCTCCACAGACTACTGTAATATCCTCTTACCACAAGCGTTTGATCGCACTGTATAGTTGTTGCTGCTAAAGGTGCTACAGCCAAGCATTAAATTAACTGGACCAATTCCTTTGTCACATGCTTTAAACAGGTGTTGGTGAATTATACTCCCTGAATGAGTGAATGAAATGATCATTTAAAAGCTGTGTGTCCTTTACATTATACTAAATCTGTTTGGAGATCAGAAACAATTATGTGTTACTGTATAAATAAGCAAAATTAATGGGAAATACTTTGTAACAGCGCTGTACACGCGTCATTTCAGAAATTGTGTCCCAAATGGCTTTTTTTATAACTGAGTTGGTTATGACTGCTGTGTGAATTCATACATTTACCGTTTTTCTCAGTCACTTTGGTACATTTCTCTGATGAGAAATGAAATTCTCATAACTACTTATACATCCTCCACATCGAGTCACTTGCGCATATCATAAATGCAAAGTATCACCCCTTTGGTAAAACTGCAAATGCTTTGGCACAGTCATGCAAATGATTATGTACAATCATCTGCTGATTCCTACATTATCAATTATTTATGTCATGTTGGTCAAAATGTATTAGGCCTATATCGGTTCTCTGTTGAATAGTCTTACCCTCCAAAACATCTAGGCATTAGTTCATAGTACAAGCCGTTACATGCAAAAACCCGTCAAAGATCAACATATCCATAAAGGTAACTTAACAATAAACAATACCAAAACTATTATTAAAAAAAAGGGTGCCAGCATGTCAGCCTTGGGTAAAGTCAAGGTGAGAGAGAGAGCCATCTTGGAATGAGGGTGGTCTTTATAAGCATGAAGGCTGGCCCCAGCCAGTACATAATCCAATCATCAACATCCAATCACCACCTACGGGACAAATTCAAACATACGCCAAAAACAGCTGTCAACCTTGTAACTACTTCAACTGAACATGCCAAACGACATTTCTAGAACCATTTGCTGTATTTTCCACTAGGTGATGGTCTTGGTTTACTTTGGGGCATACTTTGAGTCCTTTTTCGAACAGAGGACACCATCTAGTGGGATCAGAAAATACTGCAAATGGTTCACAAAGTGTCGTTTTGGCGATTAGGAGTCGGGAGTAGTCAGCCACAGTCACCGTGCCCCCGGGCATACACATAGCACAAATATGGACTACAGTATGCTGAGGGGCACTAACGCCAACATGGCTACAAACAGGGTATGAAAAGCAAAAGTGAGTGAATCAAGAAATGTTGCTGTTTGATATAATAAGATATATAATAATAAATAATAATTTGTGAAATATTTCACCTACTTACTACGTGGATGTACAAAACGTTTGATTTGTATAGATCTGAAAACTGTCTGATTTATTGAAAAGATCCAGTTCAGTTTATTCATGAATTGGGCATTGATACCATTCACTTGGATACCTGTTTTGGTGTGGAAGTAGTATTTCTGGCTAAGACCATATCGCGATGTTGTTTACGTAGTGCTTTTCTCTCCGACTGAAAATCGTACAAATACAAATGGGATTCTGCGTTGTATTAGACTTTGGCACTAAGATTTGAAATGTGCATTAGAACAGGTTTGTGGTGTGATATCACACGGTATAGCAGAACTGACTAGTTTGTACGCTGGTGTTAGACCATCCCCAACTACAACACTACATCCCTATCATATCATGGAGAGAGGGAAACCTTGTTTTATTGAGTGCATCATCATATTTTGGATGTAAGTGTATAGCACTCCCTTCTTAGTCTACCATTACTGAGAGTCCTAGGGCATCACCATTATTACAGTCCCAGAGGAATACAGCCAATTCCTGGAACTGTTCAGTAAACCAAAGCCTCTACTCTACTTGCACACTTTCCTTGGAACAGTGCTGTCAGTCTGCTTTCCAGCACTGCATTTATCTACTGTCTATCCCTGAGTCAGAATCTGTGGACTAGTATGTAGATCAGGCATCTAGTCAGTGATATATTCATTTGGCTATGTCTGCTGTTCCATCCAGTATTTTCATTGTGAAGCAGAAAGGCAGGGGTCTGCATTCCTGTACAGATTATCAAGCCCTGAATAAAATCACTGTCAGCACCTGTTATCCATGCCTACTGATCCCAGACACTCCAGAATAGTTTTGCATAGTGACAGTTTTCAGTAAGCTTATTAGATGCAGCAATTATTGTCTTATCAAGATTAATTGGGCAGACGGGTGAAAGGCAGCCTTCATTACTGCCGAAGGACACTATCAATATATGGTTATACCTTATGGGCTGGGATATGTGGCTTCAGTTTTATGAGTCGTTTGTGAACAAGTTCTGTTCCTCACCTATCATGAAACAACCAGATGCTTCTTGTTTTCTTTTGAACTGGAAGTTGATACTGCTGAAGTGAGTCTAGGGGTGATTCTTTCCCAATGGCATGCAATGCCTACTAAACGCTTCTAAATGACCTTTCCGCCCACAAAATATCACAAATTGAGAAACATTATGACATCTTCAACTGGGAATTTATATCCGTCAAGCTAAAATGAAGATGGTTCACCCGTTTGTGGTCCTTACAGACTACTGAAACCTGCAGTGAAGCTTAATAGCTCAACCGTAAGCAGGCCTGAGGGGGCATTGTTTTTTTTTTTTTTTGATACATTTTGATTCACTGTCACATATTGCGCAGCCACAAAGTATTCGACAGCTGGCTCTCTGTCTCAGCAGTTGCAGTTGCTTAGTCCTGCTTCTATTCCTAATGCCCATCTACCCTCCTCCAGTGTGGTGGCACCAGTCAAATGGGAACCAATCCAAGCCATTCAAGAACCACTCCCTACCTACCTTATCCCAGTCGAAGTCATAGCCCTGGAGGCTAGGGTACACCCTGGGCAGGACGACAGGCCATTGCAGGTCATATATCATGGCCATGTTGAGACTCCTGTTAGCTTAACAACTTGTCTTTGGATTACAGGAGGAAACACATGTATATCCCCCACATATATCATCATCACTGCTTGATAATTATTATCTAAATTCATACAGTGAAGCGGTAAACATCATTGCTTTAAAAAGACTTGCCTATGTAAGGTCCAACAGTATCACTTAAGGCTCTGCCTTAGAAAGGTCACGCAAGAGGTGTAAAAAGACAAGAAAGGCATTAAGCATCCCTTGGAGCACAGTAATTTTGAGAGTACCCATAATCCTCTTTTCCCCAAAGCTATTTTCCCAAGCTGAGAAGTTAGGTAGGACTGCTGATCTGAAGAGTCACCAACTCAAACACACTGAGACAGACTTGCAGAGATCTCTGTGCTAATTGTTCACACAGTCTGTCCACCCTGTACTGAGAAGTAGAAATTGGCACATTTTTTTTGAGGAAAAAAAAAAAACTACAAGTAGTATCACGAAGACAATCTCTGTGAAAACATGAGAGAAAATAGTCTAGCGCATGGGATTAAAAAAGGCACTATTTAGCATAAATGCAAAGTGTTATACTGTATATGCTGTAAACCCACCAGACATCACCCAGGTAATGCCATCCTAAGGCATGATGATGGTGCTATCCTTGTGAGAGACTGGGGGCTGCCATCTGTTTTTTGAGCATAACCTATTGTAGTCAGCTTTTTTGATTTTTTTGTTTTTAATCCCATACCCCCCCCCCCCCACCACATAAATTCTGAAATGCACAAGGTGTCTATCAGACTCCCCATTTTCAGAGTGTCTTTAAGCTGCTTTATCACAGCCTCATATTTCAGATGCTTTTCATCGGCTAAGAGACCAAGACACTTGTTAGCATCCAAGTCTGAAGGAGCAAAATATGGAGGAAAGCTTGCATCAGTGTGAAAATGTCCTAAAGCTGAGGTGGAAACACACCTTTTCGGCAGGATGAGCATGATGGCCGCACCAGTGTAGACTGAGAATAAGTAAGCAAATGAAGAAGGCTCACTCACAGTTTGGCCTCATATCCAACTGACGATTTTCAGAGACCTGCCAGCTGCCAAAAGCTGAACAGCTTTCACTTGAAAATGAAAGCAGCAAAATCCAAATTCACAAAGTCCACATCTCTGTTTACTTTAAATAATTATTTTTCAGCAGTTTTGAATTTAATAAAATGATTTTAAGACAGCCAGCTGGATCGCAGGGTTTTACTATTGCCTTGCACCTCCAGAACTTGAGGTTGTTGTCCTTGTGTTGTGTAGCTCTATTCTCAGATCTCTGCCTTCCTCCAGCAGTCCAATGTCACTCATTTAGATAGTGGAGTAGCTGGACATTCTGGGCCCCCAGACAAAATGTCACCTTGGGGCCCCCCCCATCCCCCTTACATTATATAATTTTATAATTTTACGTATCCAAGGGCCCCAGTAAAGTGCTGGGCGGCCTGAATCCGTCAGGGTATCCATGCCCCTCCAATGCCGCTGCTTTTAGGGGAATTGGCATCTCTACATTGGTAAAAGTGTGTGTATGAGTATAAACGTGGGTCCTGAGATGGACTGGATGATAGACAGGCTAATCGGCAATTTCAAAACCTTTTGAATACTGGCTAAGTGTTCAAATTACATGGAACACAATTTCAGGTACACAACTACATGCGTAAAGTTTCAGTGTGACTGAATGCTACTCTAATACCTGCTAAGTAAATGTGAAAAGCAGCCATTCACTCATTTCCTAACCCTAACCCTAACCCTAACCCTTCTTTTCCTATTCAGGGTCACAGGGGGGCAGGATCCTATCAGGGAGGCCATGGGAACAATGCAGGGAAATAGCTATGGCAGGGAACAAACTCATCTGCTCATCTGCAAGTGCATACACACCATTCATACCTATGGGCACCTTGGTTATACAATTAACCTCAAAGTGCATACACACCATTCATACCTATGGGCACCTTGGTTGTACAATTAACCTCAGCAGGTTTTTGGACTGTGGAGGACGGGGGGGGGGGGGACTCGAGTACTCAGGGGAAACTGCACAACAGCACAGGAAGGACATGCAAATCCCGCAACACACGGAGCCGTGGTGGAGACTTGAAACTGGCGTGAGGAAACGTTGCTATCTGCTGCACCACAACGCTGCCCCAGTTAAATGCATGTTTCTTTAGATAATAAAAAAACTACAAGCTATTTTTCCTCAAGTGGAACGAGATCATGGCACAAACTTGCAGCTCCAAAGCCTTACAGTTAGAACCCATCACTATGGAATAAAAATCCAGAGAGTGAGGAATTCCACATCCTGCGTGACCCACTACAGAGAAGCCACGTCAAAGCCAAACTGTTCACCAGATCCCATCACAATGAACAACATCCTCAGTGGGCTGACATGTGCCACCCTTTCCCCACATCTCCTCGCTTGAAGATCACCCATTCTTCCCCTTTCATCTTGCGCTGTGTCGACCTTCCCATTCTCGTTTTCACAGTGAGAGAGGGCTGACAGGCTGTGGCCTGCAGAATGCTGGGTAATGAATTGAGGTCCTGTCCCCACGCAGAGTCTCCTGGGAAAACTCACTGTAGCTGGCCCACTTCTGCTTGGCTCAAAATAACCGCAGCTGAATGAAAGTAGGACGTTTAGACAGGGAGTTGATTACTCTGACGCTATCTTACCTATCATCAACCAGAGTGGGAACGTTTGATGCATGTTTCAGAGCACATCATGGTTTTTTGTGTGTTTTGGGGTTGGTCAGGGATTAGTTTCTTTTTTGAGAGTGAGTTTACCTTGATTCTAGCACTATTAAAAAGCAGATCTTATTAAAACTCTTCACCTCCCTTTTGACTAAACATTCCAGGATCATGTACACTTCCACACGACACCATGTTACTTATGACTGTAGAATCATGCTATATTCCTTAGTCTTTTTTGTATGATGTGTTCAGTTTAAAGCTTGACAACTCATGTAAAATACATACTTCATTTAGTAAACTCAAAGCCTATTAAAAGTTCCATTTAATATTTTAGTATTGGGTTCTGGAATTTAAATACTGGAATTGTGATTTATGGAATGATTTCCTCACGATATAATATTTCAGGCAAAGAATAAGAAAAAAAAACCACAAGCAGTGATTTTTTGAGATTACAGGTTCGACCAAACAATTTATATGAAAAACAACACATTTCACACCAGTTTCATCAGCACAATAACTGAGTACAGTAAAGGTTCATTATATTAAAATATTAATAATTTATTTAAAATTGCTATTCGTTACTTATTTAACTTTTTTCCATTGTTCTACTTGACAAAAACGATTTTTTTTTTGACTATATTGGAAATGCATTAAAATTTCTTCCATTTCCAATGATGGAAACTGGTTCTCAATGTACCTTTTTCAATTCATGTTTTTTGTTTTTACTTTATAAACATACTGTAATAGCAACATAAACTGAGAGAAGGCTGTGTTGTTAGGCTGTGTTGTTAGACTGTGTTATTAGGCTGTGTTATTAGTGTCCATTCATGCACATCCTCAGTCATAGCGAGCAGCTAGAAGTGCAGCAAGCACGGCAGTGAAGCCCCGCCTCCGGAGGGCCCTATAGCTGCCCTTTAGCTTGTTAACACTGTAGCAGAAAGGTCGACTCAGCCTCTTACCCGTGAGCCTTGTCCTCTCTGGGCAGACATGCCTTCCAGCACTGGCCTGTTCCCATCCAGAGGTTCTGGCCACAATATTTGGTCAAGCTTCCTCTTCATATCCCTGACAGAGAAGGCACACAAGGGGGTAGATTTTGATCTTTTTAGTGCCTGATAGACCGGTCCAGTTTACTTTACATTTTAGATTAGATTTTCTTTTCCCCTTATGGGTTTTTATTTGCATGAGTTAGAATTTTATATTCTTAACAGTTATTTCTGTGAGCTTCAGGATGAAAACAGCAGTTCCTGGCTTTTTAGGATTTTGCAATGTATCTGCAGTCTGGAATTGGGCCTGCAGGTGGACGCCGATTTTTAAAGCTCTGATTTTGATTCCTGGCTCCAGTCATTCTTGATGATCTCCTTTGAATATGCAAGATGTTTTTCAAAAACTCTGCTCCAAGGGATTAGCTAAATAATTGTCCCCGATTGTGGGCTGACTATGTAGATGCCTCAGTTATATATATATAGCAATTTGGGCGGCTGTTTTTATTAGTGTAGACGGCTCTTCTGTCACGTAACATACCAAGGTTTACCCAGATATAAAGCCATCACTTCACTTCCCATTGTATGCCATGGCTCAGTTTGTTTACTGTGCATCACGTCTTAATTTCTACATTGTGTGTCGTGTCCCAAACTATGCATTATATGTCAGCCCCAAGCGCACCACGGAGCATCATTCAAGGCTTGAATGTGAATTGTAAATGACTCAGAAAATACATCATGCATTTTTCTCCTCAAAGCCTCTGACAGGAGTTCAAGGATTATGTGAATAAACTGTTGAGTGTGTGCGTAGTTTTAATAAATGTGAGTGGGGGGGGGTTGAGGGCTGGGGAGGCCTAGCTCACTGCTCCTCCAAATTCTTCTGTCTCCCCACAATGAAGGGTTACACCTCACCTGGAAAACCAGCCATATCTTATATCTTATCTATGACTCATTTACTGCTTCACATCTACAGAGTGGGAAACAATGGATTTTTCGAATTGAGCTCTTGCTTTGAACCTGACATCCTCTTATTCACGAATGCCTCCTCTGACTTGAAGAAAATATGAGTTACTAATTCAGACGTGTACAAAACGATGCGTGACAATGTAGATTATCAGTTTAAGGGCACACAGCAAGTTACCAATCCCCAAGCCCAAATTTTGGTCCTTCTCAATACTAATGCCTTAAATTGCCTTATTAAACTTTATCACTAAGTTATTGCAGCATCTTGAAACAAATGTAATTATTTTGTCCGTTAAAAGCATAGTCTATGTTATTAGGCAGCTTTTTTTGCTTCATCCAGCTTGATTGTTAATGAATGGGGCATCGGCAGAGAGTCGCCCTCCCCTAGAAGGTGCATTCATCATCAGTCGGCAATGAGTAATGCGATCCGGAGTGCAAATGAGGAAAGAGGTGAAAATTTCATTCACAAGTCTTTAGTGCAGCCTGAGAGTATCTATTTTTGCTGCTGGTGGTTGGGAAAAGAAGAGACGGGAAAAATAAATAACAAATCGAATCACACAGCAGTCAACCCATCCGTGCAGATTCCCATTACATAAATAATGAAATACCAGATTGCCGAGAATGAATAGCTGGTCTGTTTGAGCATTTAAAACCAGAATGAGTAATGTCTTTGGCAGAGAATGTACTTGCCTGGGGAAGTCTCTTCGTCTTCTTAGTCCAAGAGGATCTCGAAGGTGGACCCGGGATGCATGCAAAGGCAGGCCATTTGTTAAGAGAAAAATGAACATCTCAAAGCAGAAAAATGTGAGCCACTATTCTGTGCAGCTGCGTAGTAGAACTGCTAGTTTGATGACACTCAGGAGTAGCGGGGCCTGGCCTTCGATCAGTCAACAAACATAAAAAGAGCACGATTTTAAAAATAAAGCAATGGGCTAAATTGAAACTCTCATTTTACAGAGTGCTGCCTTCAAGCCGACACACCGAAGTGACAAGGGGTTCAACTAATTTGCAACATGTCTGCACCCAGCCAATCACGTGGCCTGATTTCTTTTTCTCAAAACATTCAAGTGTCAAAGAAGAGCGGCAATGATGGAATGTCTGTGGAAGACAAAGCATCAAAGCCTTGGGCTTGGATAAATGAAGCAGGAGCCAGAAGAGGGGGCTTCAGCCCCACAAGCGTGTATCATCGCTCTTTGCTGGAGTTGTCTTCATTATTCAAACTAGCATGTGTCAATCAAGGTGATAATGTCAGAAGTAGGTAAAAGGGCTATATTTAGCATCAATTGGGTAATTCCGTTAATGAGCTCTGTGTGCCCTGTAGCGTCTGATTAACCTGTGGGATGAGTCTGCAGCCGCCTCGACCCAGTCGTCAATAACGGCGGAGTCTGCCAGCACTGGGCTCACTTTCGTAATTGACAGTCAAGCATGGGCTTTTTGACAGTTCTGGGTGTCTCTTACTGACCTCATGCCTCCTCTGCTCTCAAGCCCTGTGACAGCACAGATAGCCTGAATTCCAGGATTTCTGCTGTCCTGGTTTCTTGTTGCTGCCCTGGAGAAAACTCTCTGCAGATCAATTTCCCGCCTACTGTGGCCAGTGGGCAAGAAGCAACTCCCTGGATCAAACCAAGGTGGAGGAACTATGCTTACACCCATGATAAAGGTCCTTAGGTTTAACTTAACTTAACTTCATTCCACTAAAAATGTGTTGTGGTTCGTTTCATATGCTGATGTAAAATAGAGACTTAATATGACATAAATAAGAACAACCAATTGTAATATGTATTGTCATTCCAATCTGGCTGAGCTGAAATTCTTCCTAAATGGCCCATTTCTTAGAAGCTATTGGACACTGTGGTGCAGGAGCCTCTTGAGAGTCCCTGCAGCAGATGAGATTACAGTGCAGTGTCCTCACTCCAGGGGCGCCAAGAAACATGCATATGGGCAAATGGTGTGACTGAGCAGCTTCATATTTTATATACGCAAACTCTACAAAACAAGGTGAGGCAGTTTTTTACCGTAACCCTACCCGTTATGCCTCTGCATTCACACTGATGCAGACATTTTATGCTAATGGTTTCTCAGAAGAAGCGTTGGCGTTTATTCCGTGTGACCATGCTGTAATAAACCGTATCCGTGTCAACACCTCAGCATAGGACTTTAGTGGGCAGTGCTTGGGAATATCTTTCATCAACTACTATTTAAAAATACACCAAAACAGAGATTAGACTAATGCCCTCATAGGCCATTCCCTTGAAAATGACTGTTTTACAGGGAAGCTGATGAACATGAGCAGGTTTTTAAAGTCTGGGTCTCACCCTTGAATTGAGCTTGATACAAATGTATTGGTGTATTTTATAATCAAACACTATAATAATGTTTTAATGTAATAGATACAAGCGGTACAGCTTTGTCGTTATAATAATACAGCTGATTCCTGTTTAAAAGAAAATTACAACCAATGATCCTTTGGCTTGCCATCCATAGTTTGGTTTTCAATGTATTCAAAGGGAATTGTACTACCTAATGTTTACCTAGAAAAGACGTAAAGCCACATTTATAAAGTTTTTAGTGAAACACGTTTTATATTAAAATGTTTGCTGGGAATTGTGTTGGATGGTCACGGATCTACATGCCACCATGCTTACACGTTTCACAACTCAGTAAACCATACTGCCCCAATTCCTAGCATTATAATCACATGGGATGAATTTTTAAGCATTTAGGATGCCAGACCATCTACTGTTTCTGCCTCATGGGACCCACCAAAAATGATTCTGATCCGTATCGTCACTCCTTAAATTCTCATGGGCTCTCAACAAAGTGCAATAAATGGATTCTGCCCGCAATTTTAAATTGACGCTTTACGGAGTGACAGCCTGAAGTACCCCAAGGAAATCATTAAATACACGAGCACATTCATACAACTACGGCAGCAGGTAGTGATTAAGGGTGTGAATTTCGAGTGCTGTTTGTGTGAGTCCCAGCGCCCAGCAGAGGTCCTACCAGTGTACCCTTGAGAGATTAGCACGAGTGCAACATCCATCCCTGTAAATACATAAGACCTGTAATAGCATTAAATAACTTCAGTCATTCTGTTAAATTTAATTGAGATTTTTGTAACAAACATGCTTCATCATCGTAAAGTTACAAGCAATACAAACACTATTCAAATGCTTCCAAGAGACCACTTTGCAGGCATATTTGAATAATTTCCAAGTATTGTAGAAATTGAGCTCATTGCCAAGTTCTATATACGCTGCAGTAATTAATAATGCAGAGCACTGCCGACCAATCACTGCTGCTTCAGGCAGTCATATGCAAATGCGAGCAGTGCTTTTTAAATATCACATGTTGTTAATGATGAAGCTCAAGACTGAGAATCTTTTGCAGGTGTTTTGAATATCGTAACTGTCTTAGCATCTTTTTTTGTCATACTTAAATCCAATCTTCTGTGGTTTTATTGAATTAATCTTTCAATTCACAGTGATGCTCTTTTTAAAAAAGACTACCAATGTGACCTGTCAACATGGAAGATTTTATCTAGAGTTTAACCCACAACAAAAGGTTTTTTTCATTATGATGGACAATAAATACGTACACAGTCTTGTGGTTAGCCTTATGTTTAGGGTTGCCCTGTGAGGCTGACAAACAAGAAGGATGGAGGCTTTTTGTACAGTAAAATACTGTTTAAAAGCCAAATCTGTAAATGTGGGGCTTATGACTTTCACTGTGCGTGAAGATGCCTTTTGAGTACTCATATGATTAAAACATGGAACTCAGTGTTGAACAAGAAGAGTGCAATTACTGTACCAGCTCAGATGTAATATATACACACAGACACAAGACTATATTTAAACCCCATAGACTATATTTAAACCATCCACTCTGTTCACGTGACTGGATTTACTGCCATGTTAAAAGCATTTCAGCTCTTCCTCTCCCCACAATATATCTCTTATGGCGCTTGAGTGCCAGACTCCATCTTAATTTGGGAAGCTCATTATCAATACTACTAAGCAAACATGCTTGCACCCATTTCCAAGGATCCAGGATCATCATGCTCAGTACAGGGTCCCAATACGCCTACAGCCAAGCAGAGAAAGAAAATGATAGAGCTTTTGAGTCCCTGGTGTATCTTCTAGCTGAAATGGAGATGTGCAGTGTATGTTCTATTTAACTGATTTAACTATAACTTGAAAATATAAAGAGAGGAAAAGATGGACTTCACAAAAGGACATCGTGTAAGAGAGTATTCTTCCATACCAACTGAACTGCCTCAGAGTACTCTGACCTTTAAAAATTAAAAAAAACAAACAAACACAAACCTCATTTCAAACCCTACTGAGAGAGATTAAGGTCGTTTCAAAGAAATTATTACCTGTGTCCATAAGTAGTCCCTCTGTCTCAAGGATGAAAGAATTTCATATCCATTAAATGACACCTAAAATACCATGAAATGGTGAAGCACATACTACGTTATAAGGCAGCTGGGGTGGAAATTTTCCACATTCTGCGGACGAACGGTATCGAGTAAAGACTGAATATAACTTGCTCTTTTTGACTTGCACTTGTGAATGAATGAATTATGTGTGAATGAATTATTTGCCCGAATGAGCTGTTATACACTTGTTTTGCACTCACTAACCAGACCCCTCAGGTAATAGTAACGCTGTCTCCATTCATGCAGTAAAAGGACTTATTGGGCCCCCTGCTCTTCATCATCTATCTCCTCGCTCTTGGTCACATGGCTTAAATTTCCATTGCTATGCCAATGGCACAAAGATTTACATTCACACTAAGCCCTCCCATCCACTCCCTCCCTCAAATCTGGTCACTTGCCTCAACGACATTAGTAACTGGATGACACATAACTATCTCAAACTCAATCATGACAAGACTAAAGCCATTCTTATTGCCACACCAACACTGCTAAAGAAGATTAATCAGTCACAGTTTTCCATACCTGGCTATTTCACCACTACTACCTCTGAAGTTAATAACCTAGGCGTCATCTTTGATTCGTCACTGGCTTTTGATTCCCATATAAAGCACGTCTCCAAAACGGCTTATTTCCATCTAAAAACCATCCAAACTCTGCCCCCTCACTCAACTTTGCTACTGCTGAGACCTTCATTCATGCCTTCATAACATCCAGACTCTGATTACCGTAATGCCCAACATATCCAAAATTCCGCAGCAAGAATTTTCACCCGTACAACACCATGGCAACATATCACTCCCATCCTCCATCAGTTATACTGGCTTCCAGTACAATCTCGTATTCAATTCAAAATCCTTCTGCTCATCTACAAAGCCCAGAACCACCTAGCACCCATCTACCTGGCGAATCTTCACATCTTATACAAACCCACCCACACCTTACGCTCTACTGATGCACACCTTCTATCCACCCCCTCTGCTCATCTCCGTTCCATGGGTGACGGCCTTTAGTGTGGCTGGCCCTGGACTCCGGAACAACCTCCCACTTGCACTACATACATAAACTCCACTTTCCATATTCAAATCCATGCTCAAACTCACCTCTTCACTCTGGCCTACTCAGACTGCTCTTGACTTTTTGCGATTTTCTTTTATATTTATTTTATGTTGTTTTGGTTGATATCAATCTGGAGCTGGTGTGTCTCTTAATCAATGTGTCTCTGTCACTACATGCTACCTATTTGTTGTTTATATTCTTACTACTTTTATATTTTATGTTTTGCTTTTACTATACAGTGTCCTTGGGTACTTTGAAAGGTGCTTCAAATACATAAATTATTATTATTATTATTATTATTATTATTATTATTATTATTATTATTATTATTATTATTATTATTATTATAGCGGAGTCAACATCTGCAATGCAGCTGGACCGGATCTAATTTCAGGTTACATTTTAAAAAGCTGCAGCATTCAATTGCCAGCTGTTTTCACTGACATTTTTAACCAGAGACACTCATCGTTCCCCACTTACTTTAAAAACACCCCAAGAAGAACAAAGTGAACCACCCTAAGGATTTACTGCCCAGTTGCACTCACTCCTATGGTGATAAAGTGCTTAATTCCTGACACCTTGGACCCTCTGCTGTTTGCCTGCTGCCACAGCAGGTCGACTGAGGATGCCATTTCCTTCACACTTTCCTCCTCCTTGACGCATCAGGAAAACAACAATTGCTACGCCAGGCTGCTGTTCTTGCATTTCGGCTTGGTATTCAGCACTGGCATCACCTCCTGACTCACTACCAAGCTCCTTGACCTAACATTCCAGGTCCTGGATTTCCACACCAGCAGACCACAGCATCAGAGGACCTGTTCCACCCTGACGCTCAACCCCAGTACTCCTCAGGGCAGTGTGCTGAACCCTTTGATGTAAGCCCTTTATACCAATGACTGCTTGCATGGCCAGATACAGTCCCAACTCCATTTTGAAGTTTGCTGACAATGCCACCATCATACCACCATCAACTGATCAGCTCCTGACACAATGGTGTCAAGACAATAACCTCTCCCTGAATGTCAGCCAAACCATGGAGCTGCGGTGAAGAAGGTCGATAACTTTAAATTCCTTGGTGTCACCCATCTGAAATAGATGGATCAAGCATTAACTGCTATAGAGAAAGCCCACCGACCCAGATGTCATCTGCAGCTCTCACCATCCTCTGCATATCATCCTGTATGGCAACTGCACAGCCCAAGACTGCAAGCAATGTTGGGGGTCATCCTGAGTTTGCTGAGTTTGATGTGTTCATAGGTGAACAAGGGAGGGACTTGCATTTTACTCCCAATCACAGTCTTCATTGTATCACATCAACACATTGGCGCTTTTTTTTCCCTCACTTTCAAATGTAAGTCTTTCAGCCATCCAGTCATCAGGCCTGGGGCAGTGTGTCTCGAAGCAAGCTAAGCCTCTATGCCTGTGATTGCAAGGTAGCTGGTTCAAGTTTCTGTTGTTATTGTTGTTGTTGCTGCTGCTGTTGTTGTTGCTGTTGTTGTTGTTGCTGTTGGCACGGAGGTGCACTGATTAGCGCTGCTGCCTCACAGCAATGATGGCCCTGGCCCCTTTCTGTGTGGAGTTTGCACAATCTCCCCATGCAAAATCAGCATATGCCAGTGTTGGGTGAGTTGCATTTATCATGTATTACATTACAGATATGGGGATGAATCAAATTAAATTAACCTAATTTCAAATTCAACAGCATTTAATACATCAACAGTCAACATTAAACCACACAATAATTCAAAGTGCATCAATGACTTTCTCTCAACTTTACATAAAACAACACAAACTAAAGTTACAAACAGCATGTTGTTAGTTTTCCCTGCAACCACATTAAACATGGACACAGCTAATGAGACAAGTACACCTAACTGCAGTCTGAGGAATGGGGCGGGGCTACACATGGGGCGGGG
>JAODKE010000101.1:21088813-21102383 GCA_026779605.1 Mormyrus hasselquistii | reverse complement strand
CCTTCGGATTTTCCTAAATCAATATTCAAAATATTAAGCGAGCATGTTCATCCATCCATCCATCCATCCATCCATCCATCCATCCATCCATCCATCTATGCATCTTCTGACAGCATATTCAGTAACCAAAGTTATCTATAAGCAAAACCACAATTAAAAATTATAAATGATCATTTACCTATAACCCAGTTATAACAAACATAGTATTAAAAAACTATTTTACCCAAGTCTTCTGAAAGAACTGTATAAATCTGTTTGTCACAATATCAGTTCTCCTCTAGCCACTAACAACAATACAAGATGGATAAAGTGCAGGTACTGCCATTCACAGTATGTTTATTGCACACATTTTGGTTGATTAAAAATCCAATGAAAAATTACCCTCTGCCCTTTGAATATACTAATGCTCAGCTGTTAAACGTTTTGGCCATAGAAAACCTAATTAAATATGTAAATATCGCAAAGGGGACTGATGGAAAATAGACTGAAATATACTCCCCATACTGTATATCATAGTGAAGTTTACATCAATATCCCTACAGATAAAAAGCATTTGTGCATCTTGTGTTTATAAAGTTTTAATTTTGTTATCTTGTCTGTCATATATATGTATTGACTAGTAGCCTTTCTATATATATGAACCAAACAATGGATTGCAGTATGAATGTGTCTATGTGTACCTAAGCAGACATGGCTTTTGTTACCAAATGGTGGTTCCCTCTCAGTAGATTTTGCTGGGACCTTTTTCTGACAGTGTGGGCCCTTGCAGCAATCGGGCCCTAGGCAGCTGCTTAGTTTGCTTATACCAAGATCCACGGAGACTGGGGTTAAAAACCCCATTATGCAGAATGCAGCCTCTTCTTTTGACAATGGCCAAGCACACTCCTGGTGAGATACCAGCTCACTACAGATACATGCACATATACAGGTGGATAGTTCAGATCATGGATGTCGTTAGGTTCGATCACACAGGGCTGTAGCCCCGAACATTTTAAGCCAAGCCCCAGTTTTAGCCATGATACCATTCGTCTTTCAAAAAGAACGATTTTTTTCAATAGCTAGAAACTCCCCTGGTGTACAGTAGGTCCAGAAAGTAAAAATCCAAACCAAGATTTTGTTTCCAGTTAAATATTCTGTGACTGTCACTCAGCTGGCTGGTTCAAAAAAAAAATCTTGGTCTGGATTTTTACTTTCTGTACCTGAACTATCCATGTCTGCACATATATTCATGTGTTTCTTATAGTTTAGACTATGTGTAGGTATCTGTATGACAATGGTAAGGTATTACGGTTTCATTGGTTGGCTTTTTTCTGTACTTCAGTATTTATTGGCAGTAGCCAAATGAAACGTGTCACAAAGCTAAAGGATAATGTACTCATGAAACAGCGGATTACAAATGCACGCCATCAGAGCGACATTTAAAAACGGCCTTTTATCGTTATGTGCCTCTCTCAGTCTGGTGCTGTTTGCCGGGCTGATTAGCATTTGTGTTAGAGTGAGCTTTGTTTTTATTTCTTGGCAGAAAATGAAATTATTTATCACAGAAGGCCATCAGTTTCGACATTTTTTTTATATAAATGCAGTGGTTATAGAAATTGCCGCGGTCCTGAACGAGATAAGTGTTTGGAAGATGAATGGATGGTAATAGCAGCTGGCCAAGTAATACAAAGAGGTCCATCAATCTTCCAGCCATTACTACTGGACAGGGTCATGGGGGCAGAAACCCGGAGCCTATCCCAAGTTTATATGGGACATATGGCAGGGGGTCACTCCGGATGGGATGCCAGTTACTATTATATTAGATATTAAAATTAACACGGCATATCATGGTTATCATTACCATCAAATATCATGGTTTCATGGACTAAATTGAAATATATATGAAAAATATACAATATGGTGTCATAATACGCGGCATTATAAATGCATTACCGGCAAATTAATTAACAATGCAGTATGTTTTGAAGGTATGATTGAGTGAATGTTACATTTATATAGCGCTTTTCAAAACAGCCAATATGCTTTACAGAGCCAATGGGGAGCCACTTCATCCACCCCTGTGTAGCCCCCACCTGGGTGATGCGACGGCAGCCACTCTGCAGCAGTACACTCACCACACAGTAGCTAAGGTGGAGAGGCGGCAAGAGAGAATTCACCAGTTAGATATAGGGGATGATATGGAGGCCAGATTTGAAAGGGCCACAGTGGGCAGTTTTAGCCAGGAGATCAGGGTCCCACTCATACGCTTTCAAAGGATGCCCAGGGATCTTTTATGACCTCGGTTTTACGTCTCATCCAGTTTTACAGCACAGTGTCCCATCACTGCACTGGGGCACTGGGATCCACACTGACCACAGGGTGGGCTAACCTGCTGGCCACACCAACACCTCTTCCAGCAGCAACACAGCCCTCCTATTTGGTGTCCCATCCAAGTACTGGCCAGGCCCAAATCAGCTTATCTTCAAATGCATTGCAGGTGGTATGGCTGCTGACATTAAGCTATAACACAATGCACTAAAAATAATCTTGAACAAGGAACCCAGGAGTCCAGTGTATTACAGCCACCATGTTATATTTCCACCTGAACGTATAGAGCTGCTGTCTAACATCAGCTTTGATTGGACGTCACTCAGCTGCCTTGGTTCTCTGCTGCACAGGTGGCGATGGAGTGCTAAAGCGGCAGATTCTCACACTATTGAAAAATCAGTTGACAATGGCCCCGCCTGAGGGGAATAAAAGCTGGCAGTGGAGGGGAGCTAAGCTCAGGTTCATTGGCTGCCAGCATCTTCCTCTTCTCATCCTGTTTCTCTTTAGGAACAGAGGATGTTCATAAAGGAAAGACCTTTACCAAGCATAGTTTACGTCTGCATTTAGGATCCCACATCCAATCACAAAATAATTCTGCTGTCCTGCATTTTTCCATTTATCTTATGGATTTTTTTATCATCACAAATGAAGCAAAAAGCATTATGTTACTTTAAACATGCATTACTTTGTGTAGTCCTGCAATCAAAGTTCTCTAACATGGATTTACATAAATTTACTGGTTGTACCTTGTGAGACAGGAAAATAGAGGGTTTCACCTTCTTAAAATTCATTGTGATATGATTTACAATTAAGCAAAATGTGTTTGCATTTAAATTTTCCTGACCCAACCTTGTCTTAAAATGAAAAATGCACATTTGGCATAAATTTTGCATGCATTATTTATATATTATGTCATTTCAAGTAGCAGCTATGCAATTTAGTAATTAAATTGTTAGCTGTAACTTTTAAATTAAATCTTTTTCTAAGCAAACTTCTTGTGTTTTGTCTTGGAAGTCCTAGAAAGATTTTTATTTTATTACATTTTTCTGATGTTAGGGTCTAACAATTTTTTGTAATGTTTTCTGTAGCTCTCTGTCCAGTTTCCTGCTTAAAAACAGAAAAGACATGACAAGTGTTTGGCAGCCACAAAAAAATTAATTCTTAGATTTTTTTTTTGAGTACAGAGTTTCTGAAAAATAAGTATTTTTTCATGGAATATACCAATAATTATAGATCCAAAAAACACATCTTTAGCTATATTAATTTACTATTATAAAAATTACTGGATAAATACTATAACTATGGTGTTGATTTGAAGTGTAACAAAGATTATAATAAAAATGTTCTTGTTTTTTCTAAAACACTTAATGTTCTATTACCCAACACTTAACAACTAAATGAAAATTCATATTTAGGTTAAGTTAAATATAAGTTCATGATTCAAACTAAAAAACAGAAAATAAGCAAATTAACTGAAAAATATGTTAAAGTCACAAGACAGAACAGGTCTGTCAACATTAAAGAGAGAGCAAGAGAGAGAGCGAGAGCAAGACAGAGAGAGAGAGAGAGAGAGAGATAATACAGTGGCATCATATTAGCTCTGATACTGCTGGGACGAACACACACATTCACACTCAAAACTCCCATATGTTTGTATTTTATTTATAGACACTGAGTGGAGCTGCCGTTAAAAATAACTGCTGCTTGAGCTGAGAATGAGGTGCCAAGGATGAGTGGACCAGATGGCTGTTTCTCCATAAGCCTCACTTTCATCACAAAAAACAGTATTCCAAGAAGAGATAGGGAATGAGAGAGAGAGAGGGAGAGAGAGAGAGAGAGAGAGAGCCATCCAGTTTTCTTCACCCGTATCGCTTTCCCCCAAGATACTCTGGTCTTTCTCCTACCCCAGAGCAAGGCGGATGGTGTCATTTTTAAATGGGGGGTTGTGTTTCAGCCTACATTATAGCAAATCTCAAGAGTCATTACATAATTCCAGAGGAGTGCCAAAAAAACAACATCATTCTCCCCTTAAAGATTTCAGCATCACTGCAACTGTAAGGCGAGCAGCTAAAACTTTTACCTGGACCTAGCACAAAAATGTCCTTATAGCCTTTATACAAGCAAATGAGCAATTAAAATGTTTTCCAAATTAACAAGAGTACAAGAGAGGTTGGGACTGCGAATAGAACACAGCTATAGACAGGAGAGGGATATGAGATGTGGTTTGAGACTGGGACGAAAAGTGAAAACATAAAAAAGCCGCTTTTGTATGACTCAGATGAAACAACCCTAGAAATAACATGAGTTTTGCACAGCTAGAGGAAAAGGAACCAACAATTTGCAGAAGATGCAAAGAGGGAACAGCTGAACTGAATGTGTACAGTCCTCTGGTAAGCTGGCTTTCAGACTGATGCCTGGCAACTGCCAATTGTTTTTGGTGTGTATGACCTGTTTAAAACCTGGCTGTCAGACACAATAGTGTCAGAATGCAGGCCTAGAGGCAGTCACGCACTGCACCAAAGGGGAGGCTCACTCCTTCCCCGCTTCCCGTGGACAGATGCACGCTCACGCTGCAGACACATTTCGCAGGAACTGACGCACATCTCCGAGGCACGCTCCCGCTAGTGTCCCCCGTCATTCATCCCTTCTGGATGAGCTCACTGGCTCCCTCTCCTCCTCTTGCCCTCTCTCCTACGCGCTCCCCTTCTGCCAAGCAGTTGGGGACAAACCAAGGACACTCCCACATTGGCTAGACTCGGAGTGACGCGGCACCGTGGACACAATGACGCCAGTGGAAACGAATGCAGGAGATCCCGGTTTGAAAGCAGTCCCTCCCTTCCGCTCCTGCCATCCCTGCTCGGCTGAAGGGGGGGGGGGGGCACTTTGTTACAATGCACCTGTGCACCCCCGAAGATTAAAACTGACGGTAGAAAGCCTCTTCAGGCTGTCGAGGTCGGCGTCTGATACACATAGAAAGACACACAAAAGCAAACGACTAATGAGCTCCTCTCCTGGGAATGGTGTAAAGATAGCTGGAACAACTTGGCACAGACAGATGGCTGTACTTAGAATGAATCCAGATCCCACACTCACCCTTAGCTACCTTCGGATCCTATTATCTATATGGGGTCATGTATTTTACATTCCTGTATTTGAAAACATTTCATTGCCTAAGCTGTTAGTATCAATGATGACTGTATATGGGTTTTGTGAGATTATAATAGATTTTATAATTATGAAGTATAAAGTATTACATATTAAAATAATATATTTATTATTAAAATCCATCATGCTGTTTGTCTACACAATATATTTATTTTTATATGCTCAATCCCCACAGGGGAATGTGTAACTCAATCAGTCCTTTTGTTCCCAATGTTCTCTCCGGGCTCAGACTGGGCTCAGAATGGTCGCCATTGCCGCCAGTCACTGGCAAATCATGTTTTTTAAACGACCAGCTTTAGCAGTGATTTAAGACAGGGAGGAAGACGCCCGCAGTACCAGCAGTGAGATTAATGGGCGGGGGCCCGTCGGCACGGCGACGCAGCGGCACAATCGCTCGGATCTCTGTTCCCAGCCTCTACTCCTCCTGCACTCTCTGTGCTCCTTTTTTCAGCTGTCTTAACTGACTTGTTGGGAAACCTTTCTGATCTGTGATTTCCTGTTTCTCCTGGGTATACCCAACAGGAGGCAGTGTGCCCTGACTCAGGCGCTGGCATCCGTCTCGATCCCAGCTCCACCACCAGACTGCCGCTCATCTACCATACTTTGATCTGCTCTCCTGCGGGTATATTCATGTGTAGGAAAAAAAAAACGGGAAGAATTAAAAGAACTCTTACAAAAATGCGAGTAGAAGGGAGAATTTCAACTTTCAGTTTCAACTGGTAAAAAAAAAAAAAAGAAAAAAATGAATGATGTTGTTAAAAGAAAGAATGGCCACAGCTGGGAGAGTAATTCATTGCTATGCTGTAGTTTGAGTTATATTCTATTGTTGTATTTTATCTTTGAACTGCTTATCCTAGCCAGGGATGTAGGGGAGCTGGAGCCTATCCCAGGCAGCATAGGGCACAAGGCTGGGGCACACCCTGGATGGGATGCCAGCCTGTCATCGGGCACAGTCACACTGTGATATTTAAAGACACCAGTTAGCTTAATTGCGTGTCTTGGGACTCCAGAGTACCCAGATGATAGCGGTAACATTGGGAAAACATGCAAACGGCTGAGCTGAAATGGGATTTGAGCCTAAACCCCAGGATTTATAAAGCATTGGTGCCACCCACTGAGCCACAGCACCACCCTGTTACATATTATTTATCGGGCTAATTCTCTTAACTGGAGGGGAAAAAAAACGCTAAATGCCATTAGGGAATATCACATAGCATGCAGGTGTCTCGACTGGGTAGAGAAGAGTGGTATTGAAATGATGCTGCATATACGCCATAGCAAAGGGTGAGCTCTAATTATCTGCTTTAAGCTCAGCGTCTTCCCCTGCATGGTGTGAGTGATCCGCATTTCAGTTTAATTTCCACAGGGCAGCACAGAGCGCCACACAGGCAATGATTGGCATAATTCCTGGTAGTGATATGTTTCTGTCCATATTTATTAATAAAACATTTTCAGCACGAGGGCTCATATCCCGCGTGGTGCTTTGAGTCGCATTCATTATTGCTGCCATTTTTGTTTACATCCGTGCCCATTTGTAGCTTAATGGCAAAGTAGCTGCTAGTTAATGCAATTTACATCCGGAAAAATTGCTATCTGTTTGAATAAATGCATCTTGCGGATTAACATTCTGGCACGTGCCTCTGGCACTTGTTTACTGCCTGTGAATTATTTCAGTTCCCTCAATTGGTTTGTAAAGCATAGCTCTGCTGCTTGAGAATGGTTTCTGCCTGAAATCAGGTGTAGGGCAGAGTAACAGAAAACCATCTGCTGTTCTTTGGTTTGTCCTTCACTTCTTCCTGGCAAAATTATATGGTGTTTTTTTCCCCACAACTTCACACGATTGATTGTCAACATCTTGTGAATATTCATTATGATTAATACTATATAACACCACCCTCAGCCCTAATGTATTTTTTTACTACAAAGTAAAACTTCTGTTCAGGCAGAAATGTATTATTTAAAAAAAAAAATGACCATTTTTTTTACAGTGGCACAGAGAACAAAATGTTCCTGCCTGAATAACCTGGTAGAAGGAAAAGTGGAACACAGATAAATAATTAGCAATGTCACTATACTTTCAAGGGACTAAAAGAGCTATTGCAGTAAGAGACCAAATATTAGTCAGTACAAAACACATCCATCCATTTATCCATCCATCATCCATCTATCCATCCATCCATCCATCCATCTTGTTACATACTGGGGAAGCAGAGGCAGGACTTGGTTTAATCACAGGAAAGACACGATTGGGAGACAACCACATAACGTCAGTTAGCGGACTGGGGAAACGTACTGTAACGCAGACTTAAATGCACAGGACTAATGAGCATGACTGGAAACAGCTGATGACATTGGGATTCCACACGAGGTAGCGAGGGGGGCGTAGCACATAGGAGGATTGGATCAGCAGGGCATGACAGAACCCCCACCAAAGGCACGTACTCTGGACATGCCTAATGGGACCAGGGGGGTGAACCAGGGACGGCACAGGACCTGGAGAAACAAAAGCAAGATACATCAACGAAATACGGGGAACAGCAGGGACATACAGAACAGGAGCAAGGAACACATAAAGGGGCCCCAAAGACTGGAACACAGAGAGGGACAACCCCAGGGAACAAGCCAACAGGAGGAACAAAGGGGGCAGGAGGGAACAAAGACAGAGTAAACGGACAAGGAGCAAACACAGGCGGCAAGGATGCAAAGGGTGAGGGGAAACAGGAAGCCAGAGAGAACCCCAGTATGCAGAAGGCGGGAGCCACAGGAGTCACAGGCGGCTGCTTAGCCGGAGCAGGAGGGACCCTTGGCAACTGCGAGGCAAGAGCCGGAGGGGACACTAAAGGAGGGCGAGGAGGAAGCCAGAGGATTGCTGAAGGAGGCGAAAAGCAGCTTCCTCAGGCTCTCCGCCATCTTCTCCAGCTCTCGAGGCAGTAGTAAGTCGTGGAAAAGGCGGTGAACTCCTCCTTGAGCCATGCTAGGAGCTAGGCAGCTTCGGGGGAGTTTCAAACTATCGGATCCCCCCTCACCCACCAGTATAGACTCTGGAGGGCAAAGTACTGTCTGGCCAGGGTCGCAGGCGGCGAAGCTGTGGGCACACGAGCCTCCTGTGTCGGTGGTGTCTTCTTGGAGAGGTTATTCTGTTACGTACCAAGAAAGCACAGGCTAAGGAGGCAGAGTCAGGACTCGAGGTGTCGGGAGAGTATGGGGTTTAATCAAAGGAAAGACACGATCGGGAGACAACCACATAATGTCAATGAACGAACTGGGGAAACATATCGTAACGCAGACTTAAATGCACAGGACTAATGAACATAACTGGAAACAGCTTGTGACATTGGGATTCCACACGAAGTAGCAAGGGGGGCGTGGCACACTGGAGGATCGGACCAGCAGGGCATGGCACATCTTTTGACCGTTTACTTTGGAAGGGTTGTGTGAGGACTTGGAACCTATTCCAGACAACCAAGGACATAAAGCAGGGATACAGTAAGCATTCTCAATCAAATATTTATATATAGCATGTTGAATAATATGAGTCTTGCCCCTAATGTATCTCATGATCCCAAAAGATGGTCAATAACTATCGATCCAGTCTCTATTTTCTTCCCTCCTGATGGTCATGATGGGTCACTTTCCATACCCATACTCAGGAGAGGTCATGAAATTTATAATAATAATGCTGATGCATTGCAGATCCACATCAACCCTCGGTAATTATTTTAGTGTTCACTGGTCATTTGTTTAAATCACTGCTTAATTCTATGGACAATGGCCTAGTGATGATGACAGTACTGCCCTCATTTCCTACTTTATTAAGGAACTTCTTTGTACAAGCTGAAAATAAATTGATTCTTATTCCTAGCCAAATACTTCAAAAAATATGAGCAACATAAAAAAACAAGAAGCACTCTGTAAACTCTGTACACAGAATAAATAATCCAGCTATCAGAAAGACACAGAGGAGGCTTTGAAAAACAACGTTTTGTACTTTCTACTGACCAGCTTTGTTTGGAGATCAAACTCCAGTGGCCTGTACTATGAATCGAGGTTACTGGTTTATCAGGGTAACTTGTCGGATTTAAGGTAGTCTGGGAAAAATGTAAGTGGATGAGTATGAAGTCCAGCGGTACCTTAAATCCGACAAGTTACCCCAATAAGCCTGTAACCTCGCTTCGTATTACAGGCCACTGAGCACTATTCTTTTAAGAAAATCATATTGCCATGCCCACCTGACCCTCCGGTCTCCTCCCTAGCGTGACTCTAACAAACCACGCCTGGCACTCATTTGCCTGACTTCTCGTTCCGAACCCTCATGTTAATCACTTCCAGCTTCCTCTCTTTAGGTCCCTCGTTTGTTCTATATGCGAGCCCTTCCCAGGCCTGTGTTCCGAAATCTAGTCATTGATGTCGCACTTTGTTGTTGCCTGTGCCCTTCCTTTTTCTTCTCCTTTCATTTTTGATCCCTTGTGATCCTGTTTATTTCAAGCCTGTTTTTTTGAGTTCAATAAAGCCCCTTTGGTTTCGTTGCCACGCCTGCCCTCAAGTCCTTCATCCCACGAGTTATGACAAATATCAGGTCAAAACTGTATTATGTTGCTCAGATTTTATTGTTTGGATGAAATGTCTGCCCTTGTGCATATACTGCAGTTTAGGGTAAAAGCTAATGCTATGTGCTATATGGTTTGCAATAACTCTGCACAAGATGATTACTGTGTGTAAATCAGACTCTACCTCTACAGCCATTGCCCTACATTCACAACACTTCAGCTCCATGCTCACTGAGGCTGATTACAAACATAAATTAAACGGTTAAGAAAATAACCAAAATTTTAGGCCTTAAGCTTGATTTATTCCTTAATGAATGAATTTAGTGGTGCTGCATGATGAATCTGCCCTTTATGTCACATACACCTGCTGGGTTTTCAGTGATAAGGATACCCTCTGTTTCTGACATAAGCCTTGTTAAAGGTCACACGATTATGTCTCTCTTTTTTTATGTCCCAAATATTGTATGACCTTTTGTTTTATGAATTAATAAAAAAACGAGTAAAAAAATATTTGTTTAAATCCAAGGAGTATACGATTAGTTGGTATTAAGGAATCGGGAATCAGCAGTAATTAGATCCATCCCCTGTCAATCAAAGCTTATCCCATTAAGATTGCTGTGATCCGGAATGATGCAAAGCAGGCTCCAGCCCTGATGATGGGCACTCACACTTACACAATGGGTAGCATTTACAGCCGTGGACCCATCTGCAGTGTACGTCTCGGGAGCATGTTCTACATGCAGAGTTTCAAACTGAGACCCTGTAGGTGCGAAGCTGCAATATTACGCATTGCATAAAATTTCGAAGAATAGAGGATAGTTTCTTTATTTTCATTTTACGTGTCACAACTGCAACAAAATGTCCATCTTCACATGTCCCATCGTGCTCTCCTATGGGACTCACGCGCACAGAAATCTTGGAATCAGAGCACAGGGTTACAGTTATAAGCATTCAAATATTACTCTAGTATTTTCTCCTACTTGATGAGCAATGTGCTGGATGGTACAATAATTCATTGTTCATGTGTTCATTTCACAAATGTTAAGGCTTAATTGCCTCTTCCTTTTGTATGAATTCTGCTTCAGTTTTTCCCTCAGAATATGCATGGAACTGAGGCATTAAGCTCCCTTCTCCCACTCCGAAGAGACTATCCTTTGCAGGAATGAATAGCTTTATGTTGTAATAATTAAGAGGCATTGTGACTGAAACAGTTCATGCCACCTACCTGCAAAGTTTTAAAATAGGGCTCATTAAAAGAAGAAAAAAAAAAACTAAAACGGTCGAGACTGATTTCTGAAAGCTTAAAAAAGTCATTCATAATCATTTTAAGTTCTTACACAATCAGAGGTCACAATACAGCCCACTTCCCCTTACTGAAGGTATCTGTGGAAGTGCACTGCAGAGAATAACATAAGAACATGGCAGTGACCAGTACAGATCCTTGACCTGAAATGTAGATTTGGAATGAATTGGAACGCAGAATTAGGCCAAAGCTAAGCAAAGGCAGTCCTTTTCGGTAGTGGAGATAGGGCAGCAGTATACCTTCAGCTTTATGACACAAACAACCGATTATTCATGATGCATTTAATCAGTCATTAGGGTCAAGGGCAGACAGAATGGATATCGGGCAATCAAGCACTCAGCCAAGGGCTATTTAATTAAGTAGTGACACATTATAATATGGAGCTGTGATCATGAATATTTCTAAAACGCTAAAAGGATAACACAAAAGTTATAGGCTTTGTTTCTGAGTTTTATATAGCCATGATGCTAATGTGCTTCTTTAAACCTTGGCTTTGTCACCTATCTGTGTAATTTACCAGCCTCGGGGAGTCTTGTTTCCTCAGAGAGTCAATGTTGTGTTTATTTTACACTAGAGGGGATGAGCAAGGACATCAGGTTTACTGTATGTTCTGTATATCTGCTGTGTCTTGCTTGCTGTAAATTGTCCAATGTTTGAGCAGGCAGCCCTGGACCACATGCAATGGCATGGAATGTGCTGGAACAGTAGAGCTCCTGCATAACAGAGTTTATGTATTTAGATTGCTACCCTGTATTAGATGGGAGCTAAAGATAATCCCCTTCTGAGTGTCTGTTCTCAGTAACCAGTCTCTCTCCAACAAAGTACGCCTGATACGCTTGCAAATATTTGAGGTCTAGTGCCAATTTGGCACACTTTGTAGTAAGTCACGTGAAAAACTATGGATATCTACCCAAAAAACCATTCAGGATAGATTCAGGTCTTGGAGAAGTGAAATTCAGAACCTTTTTAGCTGGCTTTCAGGTGCCTGTTTTCATTTCATTTCCAGGCTTCTTTGAAGTCTGAGCCAGCTGTATAATGGCGTGAGTCATTTGGCTGCGCAAGTTGCGTCTGCATAACCAAAATAACCCAGCCAGTGAGGCTGATACGTCAGGAGCCAAACTGACGCGCACACAGGAAGCTACTGGGAGATTCCAAAGCACATTAACAACATTAATATGGTGGAACCGGCAGTGTCTGGTATGAGGAAAATGGCTCTCATTAAAATTTCCTTCTGGCTTACTTCTCTTTATCCTTCTCTGAGTTGTGTCTTATCTGAACTAAGAGAAAGAAATATTGTAGACATTTAATCCCAAGTGGATGATATTTGAAAAGTTCTTTCTGAATTTTCTGAACCTTACACAACCATCATGAGATTTTTTTAAAGAAATGTACTTGGAAAACAACCAAATTGAGCAAGCATTTATTCATCCTAGTAGTGCAGCCGTATCGTGGGGAAAGATCTCATTGTCTCATTGAGTCAGCCAACAGTTAAATGATCACACAGCTAGGGTGATATATCCAATTATCATATTAAAACAGTGCCTAATTAAGGGTTCATTCAAGGGGTGTTTTTTTTTCTAACAAACTGTGACCTTGAACTTGAAGTTGTGGTTTAATACAATGAAACAGGATACAGTCATCCCCCGCCTATCACGGAAGATGCGTTTCAGACCCATCAGCGATAGGTGAACATTCGCGATACAGAAAGACCATACAAATAAACATTTTTTAAATAGTTTAAACCTTAAAATACCCCTCCCACATGCAAACTTATTAAAACAACATATATGATATGTGGATGTCAGGCTAAGGATATGAGTAACATAATAACAATAATAATAATAATAATAATAATAATAATAATAATAATAATAATAATAATTTGTAATGTACAGTCCATATATATTTGGTATATAAATTTTACTATTTTACTATTTTACCTATTTTACCAGTTGAAGTTATACAATGGGCATGGACATAAAGTGCAGACTCTCAGATTTCATTTTAGTTTATCCACATTCAAATTGGATGAAGGGTTTTGGAGTTTCAGCTCATTAACATGTGCCACCCTCTTTTTAAAGGGGCCAAAAGTAATTGGACAATTCACATAAAAGCTATTTCATAGACAGGTGTGGGCAACTCCTTCTTTCTTTCATTATCAATTAAGCAGCTAAAAGGCCTGGAGTTGATTTGAGGTGTCTTGTTTGCATTTGGAAGATTGAGGTGTGAACATACAACATGCGGTCAA
>JAODKE010000101.1:21041842-21081394 GCA_026779605.1 Mormyrus hasselquistii | reverse complement strand
TTATCGACGATCGGGCGCTCGGCGGGGGGTGGGGGGGGGGGGGGGGAGGGCTACTCAGTCACTCTCCGTGGAGGAGAACAGGGCTGCGCCTCACTAGAAGCCTGCTGCCGTGTGACAGCAGCAGATGAAGCAGTGTAACATTCAGCATTCGAGTGTTTATAGTTCTTATGACAAATCACTGAATTGCCAGCGGTGGTATCCAGACCCCCTTCCTGGCTCGGCGCCCCGCCCCCTCCCTCCAGAAAGCGGTGTCATTTTTCCGCCTCATTCTCGTGAGGTGAGGAGGTAACAAGCATGGCTCACTAAGAAAGGGGAGAGGCGTTTTCGTAAGCGGAATGTTCTGCAAGCCGCGAGATTGCTTCTGGTAGCTTAATTATCCTACACCTGCTCTTGGAGTGCCATAGCCCATTTACCACAGAGCAATTAACACCCTTTAAAAAACACTTAGAAAGCTCCAAAGCCGTAAAGAAGTATTTATGGAGGCTACTTCTTAGCTAACAGGTCTGAGGAAGAAATAAGAAAGTGTTGATGAGATTAAAATGGGAAAAGAAACTGACCTTCAAGCAGATGGCATGATGAATCATGGGTAGGGCTGCTGTCTTCATCCCCTAGGTTTTGGGTACAAGCCTTTTTTTCTTTGCAAAATTTGCCTTTACCCTTCAGCTTAAATGGGCTGCTCTCTGTATTCCACAGACTTGGTGAGTTACCATTAGGGTATGAGCTCCTGTAAAGCACAAACATCACACACCCTACTCTTCTGGGACTGGCTGTCACTGAGCATGGATATATGAGGGTCAAACTTCCTAAATACAAGAGCGTATTAAACAGAAGCAATTATTATAAAGATTTTGTTTTTTGCACATGTTACGAAACTGACCACTACCTAACAGCAAAGTTTAAGATTATATGGTTAGACAGTTTGACTGGCTGTGGAAATCGTGTAGGAGGACACATTAGGTGAAGTTGACATAATTTCCCTGCCAAAGTGATGGCTGAATTCATCAAGTCATCAGCAGTGGGTCCTGTGCTCACTTGACTGAATGTGCAGAAATTTGTCTGCCATAGTCTTGGTGAGTATGGAAAAAACTATCAATCAGCCATCCAAGGACCTTTCACTTTAGCTTTGTGTGATGGTCATGCTTCCTGAGTACGAGAGAGCTTCTGTGATAACAAAAAATGACTTTCCACTGTATAATGTCGAGTAAAATGAAAGCACATGAAAAATGTAGCAAAAGGTGGGAGATTATTTTGATTCTCTGGGTTATAGTTAAATTTCCCATACCAATATTTCAGAGAACAGAATCTGAGTGTTAATAATGGCAACACAAAGGCCAGCCGGTACCAGGTCGGGGGTGGGGGGGAGTGCTGAATAGAGTTGCCCCTTTCAATCAGATGAAATAAGGTACGTCCCCCTCCCCGCCAAGTCTACGACAGTCAGTGAACATATATGACAAGTCAAGCCCTATTGTGATTCAAAACCAGATATAGCATCTGTTTTTTCAATACGAACCCAGTGTCTAATTTAGTTGCAGTCCATCATGAGGCACACATTGAAACCACAGCTGGCTGTGGGTATCACACTGCCCCGAGTGAAGCATCCCAGTGCCACGCACCCAGACATCGTAACACCCTTAGCACTGACAGTAGGGCATAAAGAGTTAAAATCATATTTGCCATTAGTATCTGCCCCGGTTAATCAAAACTTGGCTGCAGGTAGACCTCTGACACAGCAACACATTTTTCACGACCTTTAAAATGTCCCATTAAACTGTTTGTTTAGACTTTAAACTTATTGCAAAGAAACATTCAATGAAAACATGTTAATACAATTGTATACAAAATCTAGGGCATCTTTCATTGTCAACAGATAAAAGTTAATTGCACTGAGTCCTTCAAAATGCCATTTGGAAGGACCACGTAGCGGAAAGGACAACTTTTCAGTCACCCAATTAGCATATAGAATAACCCGTGCAAATGTTAGTATGTGAGGGTGATGGCAGAGAACGGAAGGTAACATGTGTCTAAACTCCAAAGGGCCGACTGAACATTTATAATTTAACTGCAACAAAAGTACACAAGCCAAAGAACTACTATAATGAGAACTCCAGTCTGATGACTGTTATCCAGGGAGTGTCATGGGGTAACAGTGTTTAGCATATAATTTGTATGTGTTCCTGCTGTTGTTGTGGGATTTCCTCTGGGTTCTCCAGTTTCTCCCCATAAATACTGCTAAAGTGAACTGGAACTGGCAAACTGTTGATGTAAATGGGGAGGGAACCCTATCCTGTGCCTGCTGTTTTCAGGTTAGGCTCCAGACCCCTGCAACCCTGCATCAGACCAACATGAATGGAAAATGGATGGATGGATGGATGGATGAATGGATGGATGGATGGATGGATGGATGATCAGATAAATATTAACAATAGAATTTACAGCTGCAGCCAATCAGTATTACTGTGGTTACTGCTTTCTTGCTCCGTCTGCAGCTTGGTTGTGGTGGTGGCATTCTGGGTTCAGATGGGTTTCAACTCAATACAATTTATTTTTATATAGCGCCTTTCACAACATGCGCCTCAAGGTGCTTTACATGGGTGTGTTGTGATACATTGCTGCACCATTTATACAGAACTAGTCAAAAACAGGGAATGCAGAAGACAAAGAAATGAAAGAAAGAAAGAAAGAAAGAAAGAAAGAAAGAAAGAAAGAAAGAAAGAAAGAAAGAAAGAAAGAAAAGAAAAGACATCAATAAGTCAATTCTCCGTGCCGGCCAATGTGGGGGGGGGAGGGGGGGCAATTGAATGCTGCACCCCTGATGTTACAATTTGTAAGTCACACCCATGACATTGCCTTCCATGGAAGTGAACCAGCACTCCAGCTCAGAAGATGCCCACCCTGGGCTCCATCCAGACCTGTGTGAAGTATGGCAGAGTGTGGTCAGAACCTGCATAGACACATTAATGGACAAGCACAGTAGATAAAAATACCATGAACAGCAGCACCAGCAGCCATGGTTACGGTGTGTTACAGTATGTGTTAAGTTGCGGGTAATAAGCTACACTGAAGTAAAACATCTTCAGTTGAGATGGTATCGTGAACGTGAGCTGGTAAACTGCTGCACAATCTCGGGGCCCCGTAACAGAAGGTTTTACTGCCAGTTGTTATTTATATGTGGAATTGATCAGGAAACCTTCATTGTAATGACGAAGATGATAGTGACACTTTTATTGATCCCCATGGGGAAATTCATCTTTATGCAATCTCACTCACAGGTGAAAGCAACGGGCAGCCACCCATAGCGGCACCCAGGGACCAGCGACCTTCCAGTCACAGGCGCGGAGGCTAAGCCCGCTGAGCCGCACATTGCTCCTGTAAGAGGAGAGGACAATGTGGCTTGTAAACCTGAAGTAGTTCTGTTACTGTAGGTAGGCAGGTGTTAGACACTTAAGTGTCTTACATGTCAGTAGGAGCACTTTGAAGTTCGGCCAGAACCTAACCGGAAGCGAGTGTAGGGAACGAAGACAGTGCTCAAACTTCCTGCTCCTGGTGAAAATTCAAGCTGCTATATCTTGAATACGCTGCAAGGTGTTTTATGTGCGGTGTGTGCTCCCAGATAACAGAGAATTACAGAAGTCTAACCTACTGTATACAAAGGCATGTATCAATTTCTCAATGTCAAGAATAGTAAGGGAATGTCATAGTTTGGCAATGTAGCTGCATTCACATTCGATCTGAATGAGAGGTTTGTATCCAAGATGACACCTAAATTATACAGTGAGCTGCTGAGGGAGAAGTTCAGCTCTTTGGAGTGGAGTGTGGAGATTATAAAATTCCAATCTGCAGATCTGCCTCCAAACAACACAACCTCGGTTTTCTGAACGTTTAGTGACAAAACGTTTTCACTCATCTAGGTCTTAACGTCGTTAAAGCAATTAGCTAAAGTGACAATAGATCAAGTGTCAATAGGTGTAACTGAAATGTATGTTTGAGTGTCATTGACACAGGAGTGATAATTGACATGTTTTCTCTTTATGCTACCAAAAAGCAGCATATTGTATAGATAGACTGTAAAATAAGCCTAAGAACTGATCCATGTGCTAATTCCATAATTAACCCATGACATTGATGATGGAGTGCAGTTATTGGACACTTGACCACATTGATACCGATTAGTCAAATAGGATGTAAATCATTCAGCACGACCCGACATTTAAGTCTATGTAAAAGAAGAAAATGGTCAACTATGTCAAAGGCCACACTGAGGTCCAGAAGCAGCTGCATCAGTTGCTATCATTCTGTCATGTACTGTATGGCTTTAGTTCACACAGATTCAGTGTTGTGTCCCTGATGGAAGCTTGACTGGAATCTATCCAGTATGCTGTGTGTTTCCACGTATGAGTGAAATTGAGCAACAACTTTGTCTTCTGCAGAACATTCGACAAAAACAATACGTTAGAGACTGGTCTGTAATTGCTGAGCTCCTGTGGATCCAAGCCTGGCTTCTTCAGTAGCTGCCTGATTACTGCTACTTTAAGTTGGTCAGAAACATCACCTGATAAGATTCATTATGGCAGTTATAGGTCTTGCCAGAACTCCCAAGGATTCTTTAAGAAGCTTAGTGGGGATTGTGTCCAGAGGACAAATAGTCAGTTTGGTTATAATTATTAGTGTTTTAAACTCCTGTTCATTGATTCATTCAAAAACATTAAGTTGATGTGTTATGTGCATGTTGTGTTTGCAACAGAGTTATTTGTGAGCTATTTGAACATTGAAGTATAATGCTTGTAATTTTACTTCTTCATTAAAGAAGTACTTGAAATGTGCCTTACCATTATTACTGGATAGCCGGGGTTTCAGCCTTATTTGTTAGTTGAGCTATTGTTTTAAAAAGGTAATAAGGTTTTTTTCTATTACCATCAATAAGGTTAGAATAATAAGCTGAACGTGCCCTACAAAGGGTTTGCTTGTATTGTTGCAGGCTGGCGGATGATGCTGACTTGAACATCTCTAACCCCATAGTTTCTCTGGCTTGGAAATTCGGATTGGGCCCTGATAAATCTTGTTTGACCTTTTCATAATTTTCTGGTTCATTGAAATTCTTCGCATAGCTCCTGCTCTGAGACTACTTACAACTTGTTACTAATTACTCATTGTGAGTTCAGCCTAGCTGCACTTACACCTAAGTGAGCTTCTTGACAACTGATGGTCTTTGGTGTATTATATGCCTCATTTGTACTTTGCTTTGGACAAAGGCATCTGCTAAATGTAGATGTCACTGTCTAGCTTAGCGTCAGAGTTTGCTGGACAGCTGGCCTGTGGATCCCCAGCCTTGTTCCCGGTTACTCCCGTGCAGCAAAGTTGCTAACAACCTTGGAACCAAACAACTGTATGGTTCCTGCTATGTAAGTGGTTAACGGCTAAGGTTTTGGCAAACATGCCCGGGCTCAGCATTTAGCTCTAGCTTGGGTTGATTTGTAAAGTTTGGATGTTCACACCCTTCTCACACGGGATTCCTCCTGCAGGCCGAAGACATGCAATTAGACTAATAGGTTTCTCTAAATTACCCCAATTGTGTGTATGTTGTTGCTGGAATCCCTTGGGATTTACCCCTGCCTTGTGACCTGTGCTACCGGGGATAGGCTCCATGCCCCTTTCACCCCCTCCAGTGGTTTAGGAGATGGATAGATGGAAAAAAGTGTGGCAGTATTTAGTGACCCGCTCTTCATGAAGAATGCATTAATTAATGTCTCTTAATCACAGATAAAATTATTCATCACTCTTGCCCTTTTTTGATCACCCTTCATTATTGTTCAAGACTATTACATTTGGTTTTTATGTAATTTTATTTACTTATCCATTTGATCTGAACACACTGAGCAAAATCAAATGAAATCTGTCAGCATGGACTGCACCAACTGTATGCATCCTGTTTCATCCCATTTTGCACTGCAGATTTCACTACATGAAAGATCAGAAGCAAACAACAGTAGGCCAAGGCAACTCATTTATGACAGCATAGAATTATGTATGCACCTACAATGACTGTTAAATGCAAGTCTTGGTGGGCCTAGATCACCTTGTGAAATGCTGAAATGCAGCCTGATGCTCTTGACATAAAAATATCCAGGCTCTACTTACATTGCCTGCTGTTCTCCACCAGAAAGAGATTAGATCTGTAAGTAAAGAGCTACTAAAATTGAAATAGCGCCCTTCTTGATGAGTAATCTTACTGAAAAATTGGAATGGACAAAGGGATATGTTCTATAACTGCTTTCAGCCAAAATATATGAGGGTTACAGTAACTTATGAAACCATTACATATAGAAATATCTTTAAAAAAACCTCCACCAGTTCAACACCATTTAACAGGGGTACTTTTTGGTCCCGGATTCTGTGAGCTTTATTCACTTGGCTGTAGATCACTTCCTACAAGCTGTTAATTCCCCAGATTTATTTAGCAAAGAACAAAATATTCCTGCCAAAGCAAACATCTAAGTCAAACATAAAGTAAACACTGTTCTTATAAAGTACCTGATATTGAACTATAATAACTGATGTATTAATTATAATATGAATGTACTAGCTAACAGCAGCTGTAGATCATGCCAAATATAAGATTAATCCTGTATTTAGCTACCAGTAACTGAGGTAGTTTCCGCACTGGAAAAAAACACTTTAATGTAACTGAATTTTCTAGAAAGGTTCCTGTGCGTCTGTTTTTTAACATATTAACTGAACTGGCTTCTGCGCTTTATACCGCAGTTTATGTGTATAATGTACTGGATGAAAACAAATGCATGCAGACAGCCAGCAGTCAAGGGCAGAGAGAGACCTCACGCAAGGTGTTAGCCTCAAATTGTCATTGGCAGCAACTGTCCATGGTGAAACATCTGTTTAACTGCTTGGAGGGCCACCTGTCATATACAGTCAGCCTTAACATGGTGGAAAACACTACTGCTATTTTAGTGGCACACTTTAAAATGCTGTTGAAATGCAGCTACACATGTACAACTAGGAAGCAACTGCCAGTGAAGGAAGCAACGTTACAGATTCTGCAGACAGCTGCTTCTCAAGGAGAAATCTGATTAATAATGTATATCCTGGGAACATCCAAAGATGGGATCGGTGAATCCAAAGCGTACTTTCACACAGAAAGTTTGCAAGAACTGCAGGGGTCTCTTTGTCTAAAACAGAGAGTGAAACCTCGTAACACGACATTGTAAAAAGTTTGGGGGAGGCAAAATTCACTTTTTAAATATTAGCTTTAATTCTGGTCTTTTTCGAATGACACATAGAGTAAGGAAAAATGACACTTATATTCAAGTACAGTACACAAATTTGAATTCTTAGGCTAAGAGACTTTTTTTTGTAATATGTACGGATGGGCAGAGTAAATGTCCATTATATACATCATAGATATTCATACAAAGGGGGAGAAAACAAGCTGAGCTGGTACAAGTAGGACAACTGAGGTAAACAGTAGCATAGTTCAACTACTTCTGTCATCTACATTATTGCACTATTTGAAAACATAAAGCCCTAAGGCAGAAATAGTCACTATTCCTAAAATCCTGCATGGACGTGATTGGACAAGAGCAGCTGACCTACAATACTGTGTTCGTGTCAATGGGACAAAATAAAACTACGGAGGCCGTGCAGAGGGAAAACATGGCAGGAAATGATGAAACAGATGAAAACAAACCCTTTTTAAAGACCTAAGAAGAGATGCTAAAAACATACTTACAAGTTTCAGTTTCAGCGTGTGCCATTTTCCGCGTAAACTCCACGTCTTGCCCTTGTGGTTTATATGTTTTTATGCTACAATGCGAGGCTGAAATCAGCGATCTGCAGACTGCAGGGTGAAGTACTGGCTGAGATACTCAGATTGAAGCCTGAAGTGATTTTGCTGAGGACTCTCCAAAACATAGTCGCAGGTATCATCTGGCCTGGCTGATGAATGGTTGATTACTCACAGAGTGAAATGTGTGACGAGAGCTGCGACGACATGAGCCGGTGCGCTTCAAAGCCCTAAAACTTGCATGAGATGGCGGAACGTTGACGTGTAATAAATCCAATTGCTTCTTGTCCAATCACAAACTTGCATTAAGGTTCCTGTCTACTAGAAAAAAATGTTTTCAGTTTTGTCCTATTTTTTGCTACATACAGTACAGTTTTCTAAACAGCAGCCCCTTAGCCTTAGACCCATCCCTCCCCCATTTCAAGCTACCCACACGTTCTACTTCTAAATAGATTCCGGCAGAGAATTCACTGGACGAGGTGCTCTAGAACATCTTTTCGGTGCATGCTGGGAAGGTTCTACTACCGAGTGGGTGAAATTCCAAAAAGTAATTGAAAGCCGGCCAATGAGCAGTCAGTTAAATTCTAAATGTCAGATATGACTTACGAAGAATTTCTACCTGTATATTCTAGGTATGAAACCGTAGCTATACTACCCAATATGCTACAGGGGATTGATATGATGCAGTCGACCACAGAGATACCCTCAAACTTAAATGGAAAAGATGGAAAATATTATAAGTATGATGAATTCATAATGACAGAAACTTAAAAAAAAAAAAAAACATTTGATCAATAGGCTGGCGCACGATATAGCACAAAGTGTCGCAAATGATCAGGGCCGAAGGCAGCTGATACTGCTCACTTGGAGCAGATGGCAGCTTGATGTGTTTTTGTTATTTCGGGAAGCGGTGAACAGGCAGTGGACTGATGATGTAAAACAATGGCAACTCTATGCAACATCGGTCCCTACACTAATAGATTGTGCTTCACCGTTCATGTCGAAGTCGTCATTACTAAAAAAGAGTCCGTTCCTCACACCTCATTCACGCTCTCTTGCGCAAACACACACGCGCACACGCACGCACACACAAAAACTACCTGTTTTTTAACAGAAGGGAAGCAGCAGAGGGGAGCTGATTCAGTTTAATGTTTACAAGACTGACACATACTTTCTATATTGGAAGATGTGAACCTTCAGCACCACTTCTACGGCAACGGGGTTCACGGACCAAGGCTACTCGCTATTTAGCGAGGGGCGTCTGAGAGCCCATTTCCTTTCTCAGAGAGTAATTAAATGAAGGTAGAACTTCAAAAGGCTACGTAGAAAAACTCTAGAACAGGAAGTCTGCCCCTGAGTGCAGTCCTGAGATTACTTATACATTATCACAGAGTCTTTTTCCTCAGCCCAGGTCCTTGGGCATACATAAGACACGGTTTGAAAACGCACTTAAGAAAAAAAGGAGCCATTTCGAGTGTGCTACTTCAGGGTTACAGCCTGGCGTCTCCTCGGAACGTTTCAGCTTCGACTGCATTTCCTTGTACAAAAGTCCCTCTCGGCAGTTAGTTAATCCACAGTCGGCCGATGTTGGGAGCTCAATTCGGGTCGACGTGCCCCTGGGATCACTGGCCCTCACGGATCCTGACAAACAACAGTAGGCAGATCCGGGCCTCTTCAGGGAACACGGAGGAAAAGGAAGGAAGATCCCTTAAAACTCTCTAACGAAGTCTAGACATGAGTTCTTTAAAGGTTCCCTTTGATCAGCACTTCGCAGGAAATCGGCAGGCGGGGGCGATCCAGGGAAAAGGAGGGGGGAGAGGGTGACAATAAAAGGTGGTGAGGAACGGCGTGCCGCCGACCTCGAGCTCGCTGTTGTGCAAACGGTACGGTGAGATATTATACTCTGCCTGTCATACTTCTGACGCAAAGCCCTTTTAAAACCAAGCGAGTCCGATACCAGCTTCATGTAACCTTGGGAAGTTGTGCACGATAAATACTTTTTTTCCTATCTTATCCTTGAAGGGAAAGGTTTATAACTGAATGTAAAAACTGATCTCTCCGGCGTGAGGGATAGAGAGGCCAGCCGTTGGGATGACTATGGGTTTCAGGGGCGGGAGGTGCTGGGGATGTAGGGCTGGGTTGGCGGTTAGAAAGTGTGGCCTGGTGTGTCCATCACACACAGATCTCGATCGCTGTGGCCATCACCATCTGGCCTTTTCCCTTCTCTTGCCTCCCAGGGGACTGGTGCAACCCGGAGTCGGATCGGGCGGAGCTGGGATCTGACGGGACACTGCGTTTAAGAGGCGCCGGTCGCAGGCAGGCAGTGGTGGGCGGTGTGGAGGTCTCGGGGTGTCGCAGGCCGGGCCGCGGGCCCGTGGAACCGCTGGGGCCGGCTGGCACTGTGCGCTCAGCCCTCTTGCCCCGGCAGGAAGTGCGTCTCCGGAGGGCACTCATCAGCTCATACTTGATGAAGTGGAACACGTCCTTGACGGAGCAGCGCTTCTCGGGCTCGACGGCAAGCAGCCGCTGGAACATGCGCAGCGCGTCATCCGTGAAGCGGCGCCACTGCGACGGGAAGACACCCGGGCGGCAGGGGCCGCGCTGCCAGCGCAGGAACTCGTCGTAGAAGGCGTCGGACGGCAGGGCCGCCTCCCAGGGGAAGTTGCCGGTCAGCATGCAGAAGATGAGCACTCCGAAGGCCCAGATGTCCAAGCTGCAGTCCACCAGAAAGCCCTCGGTGCGGCTGGCCTGGCACACCTCAGGCGCCGTGTAGGGGATGGTGCCACTGATACGCTTCACCCGGCAGCCGACGCGCCGCGTCATGCCAAAGTCGGCCAGCTTGACGCGCCGGCACTCGCGGTCGAAGAGGAGCACGTTCTCGGGTTTGACGTCACGGTGCACCAGGCTCTTGCTGTGCATGAAGTCCAGGGCGAGGCCCAGCTGCTGGATGCAACGTTTCACCATCTCCTCAGGGAGGCCCACCTGAAGCACAGAGGGGCAGCTTTTCAGTCACATGACATTCAGCGCAGCCTCGTTCTGACAGTGACAGGGTAGCCATTTGCTGATAGGTAAACCGGCTTCTTTGACCCTGGCCGTAGTGTGCGCTTGTGCGTGTGTGTCTGCACTGTCACAGACTGGCTTCCCATCTGGGGTGTTCCCCCGTCATGGGTCTTAAGCTGCTTTGGATGGACTCCAAACTCACAAATACACAGTACTGCACAAAAGTCTTCAAAGAAAATGTTTCAGGCTATTTATCTGTGTAGTAAGTATATATTTGCTGAGGGAAAGCCACAATTTAACACAAGAATATATGCAAATGAATAGTACCGCTACAAAAAACCGTTCTCTAAAACGTTCATAAGGAAATTCAATTCCCAAACCCCTCCTCAGGAGCACCCCAGCCATTCCATGTATTTGTTACATTACTCAATAAGTAATAAATAACTCGATGAGGTACTGATTAGATAAACATGGTATGCTAGTGATAAAATACCAGGCCACTTTAGGGTTCAAAATGGCTAAGCTAACACCCTTTGGCAGATATGAAATCATAGTTTTACAACAACAACAACAAAAAGATCATTCAAACATAGTTTTCTGTTGCACAGTACTATATATTGTTACACATAATTTGGTGATCATGTCCAAGTATTGAAAATTATGAAACCAAAGAATATGAGTAGGTTATTATACTGTCTTATATTACTGCTCCATCATTGTCATGACTTTACAATCTGTTAGGATGGATGGATGGATTTCCCGTTATTACTGCCATGGATCAATAATTGATATACAGTAGAGAGAATCCCCACCCCTAACAATATTAAGTGAATTGATTAAGTTAACGAAACATTCTGCAGAGCTGGCAGAGCTCTACGGGAAAAGGCCGTACATCACAATGACCCATGGCGCTTCCGGTCCAAAGACCCCAATTACAAAGCTATCTAATGGACAGACTTTCATTCCAAGATAAAGTCCAAATCTGAGCATGCCTGCTAAGCTAAGGTATGAAACGGTCCTTCTACAGAGATATCACCGCCTAGGTGTCAGCAGATAAGCTCTTGCCGACAGATACCTGCGGGGGAATGATGTCGAAGAGGTCTCCGGCAGGCGCGTACTCCTGGCCGAAGACGTAGCTGTCCTCTGTCTCAAAGAGCACGTCAAGCACGTTGATGATGAAGGGGCTGCAGCTGAGATTGTTCGTGATGGTGTACTCACGCAGGAAGCTCTTCAACTTCGTCTTGTTCTTGTTGACAAATTTCAGCGCCAGTTTTGTTCCTGAAAAACCACACACACACACACACACACACACACACACACACACACACACACACACAGCAAGGTTAATGTTGAAATCGCAGTCTTGGAACATTACCCTAAAGACTCTTTTGACCACACTTAGCATATGTAAATTTAAAGAGTCATGGATGTGTCAAGTTCCTTATTAAACACTATTTAAGTGTTTAACCCATACTTTGTCCTCAAAGCACCTCAGAAGCATACCTATTAACAGAGCTGGATTTTGGGCTGAAACAATTTGGTTTGAGTGCTTTGCTCAAGGGCAGAATCAGGGGGACCATACCCTTAAGCGTCCCTACTCGTCAGTACACACCCTGCCTCTCTTTTCTTGAGGAATAAAAAACTAGTATTCTTGCAGGCTTCCCACCCATCTGATTCTAGGAACCAGGATGGGGGGATGGATTTGCTCCCCTGTCAGCTGCTGCTTGGGTTGTCTGTGGCTTATTTGCAGCAGCTAATGAAGTAGGCAGCTGTTCATAAGCGGTGCCGGCACGGTGTGCGTAACGCACTAACGCAGCGTGACAGCAGACCGGCTCCCGTCAGCCATGCTCATCATCCGATCTCCACATACACCATCACGGCCTCCATACTTTTTGACGGAACGAGAAAGGCCGCGCCTACCCTGTGTGCGGTGGGCCACCAGGTCCACCTTGCCGTACGTGCCCTTTCCCAGCTCGCGGATGTGCTCGTAGCGCTTGTGGATGTCGGCGCTGGACAGCGAGTTGATGGCCAGGGCCTGCATGTCCTCCACGGGTACCCCACAGCAGCCCATCTTCCCAATGGGTGACCCCCCCGCACAGCCACCTCCTTCGGCCGGATACAGGGTCACCTTGGCACTGCGTGAAAAAAAAAAAGACAACCTGCTCACCTTTCCATGTTTTCGTCATTTGCCCCCAAACCTCTGGCGGCCATCTTGCTCATACTCTACACGCTAAAAAAAATATATTACAAACCCCTGTAAATGGTTTTACAAACATTTCATACAATGGCAAAATAAATACAATCAAGCTTTTTAAAAATTGATAAAACAAGAAACAAACACCTGAAAGCAGTACATTTGAAAGCTATGAATATCAATTGTACACCTCTTCATGTTAAAAATAAAATGTAAATGACCTGGTTTCTCATGTTTAAAAATATCATAGCCCTCTCCTGCACATGAGGCGGATATATAGATGGCAGACTTTAGCAGCATATATGTCACCGCTCGGCCTCCTACGAGGCTTCATGCAGGGCAAGATGACACGTCCAACATAAAAATCACTGGCACTACGCAGCAAGTAAAAGTGGGAGTATCACCTCCAAGAAAAAAAAAAAACGCCACCCAATTTCCTTTCACAAACTCGCTTAAACGGTGTTTGCGCGGAATGAAGGATGAACGGACATGATAATCGCTCTGAAGATGGGAGGGCTGTACTGACGTGGCGCCTATGGTGATGTCCTGCTTAGGTTTGTGGCGTGCTCAAGGATTCCGACTGCGTTCTGCGGGGAAGATCTGCGGTGCTGCGAGCCATCCTGTCACCTCACGCAGGTTTGGAGGCTCCGTGTGTGGAGTTTGCATATCTGCCCACATCACAGCAGGTGAGGCCGCCAACTCTCACGCATCTGAGGTGCCACTCACGCTTTCAGGTTGTCAAGCTCGCACCAGAAATCTTACGGCGAATCCTATTTTATTCCATTATAAACCTAAAATTAGCTACATCAAAAGCGCAGAAGGAGTTTTCAAACCATACAGACTATTTGCAAGGTAATAACACACACAGTTACATACAGGTTGTGCGTGCATGTGTGTCTTGTGTCTCAGTCCAGCCAACTGACCGAAGTTGACAACCCCGTCACAGGGTGCTCAGTTTTTTTTCAAAGACTTGCAGTTAGGACAATTGGCACTTTTCAACTGCGAGAGTAAATGCACCCCAAGCCTAGAATCCAGTCCAGTGTGAAACCCCCCGTGACCCCGACCAGTATAAGCAGCAGGACGATGGATGGATTGTCTTCTGTTTGAAGGCACTAGCTGGAAAGAGCAGATCAGTAGATGGTTATACTATTATACACATACACTATTATGAGGACCAGATCCAGGGATTGCAGAACCGAATGCAGTTAGCATACAGTAGTAAAAAGCACGGATGCCCTTTTAAGAGGGAAAATGCATAAATAAACCAAAAATTCATGCTTGCACAAGAAATGTGACACCACACTCATGTATTTTTAATGAGCATGAAGCAGGGCATGAAGGGAGTGTGCGTTTCGATTTACCCCTGAAGCCTAGAGGTTGTTTTGATATTAATGACTGCATTTCCAATGGATTTTGGGTGCTGAAAGGCGTGTCTCACACCCCGATCAGAGGAGATAAATAAACAGCACTCTAAGGTCACAGGAGGCTCTGGAGGCCGTGCAAAAGGACCAGCTCGCTCTTTCACTCTGAGGGGCCCCACTGCCGAGAGTCTCCCATTGACTGGCTTGTCTAAATCACTATTAGCCAGTTTCACTATTGTCTGTGTGTCTGTGAATTGAACACAGGTTTCCTCATTCATTCTTTCAAAAGCAAAAGTACTTCCGAAGTAAAGCCTGAACATCCCTAATTTGAAGTACCCATCCACCCAACCTTATTTTAGAACATCGGAGGGATGGTTTAAACATGTCAAACTGCCACCGAAGATACCTATATTCCTGGACAGTCAGGTACTTCTATTTATATGTAGCGGGTGAAATATGACCAGTGAAATCGGTCAGCTTCTTTGGGCGATCCGACATTGGTGTGGCTTTTCAACGGCAATCCTGTTGCCATGAAAACAGCCATAATTCGTGTCGCTGTCAGAGCCTCAGAGGATGCGGGATCTCTGAAGCTGGGCTCTTGTCAGAGGCCGGGTCTTCATTACGAGCCCGAGCATGTCGGCCCAATTTAGAAACTGCACCGATAAACAGAGAGTCCTCTGACAAACAGAAAGGCTCTCGCACCAGGTCCCCGCAATACAATAAAAATCTGTTATTTTTACATTTTTTCGGTCCCACAAGGGGAGATTTGATTTTATAAATATCTGTGACTGCAACCAAAAAAGATTTCTTTTGTTTAGTTACTTATGGTTGTTATAGACGGGATTAGGGATTTTCCAAGGAAATGGATAATGGATATGAGTACAGGTCTTTGTGTGTGTGTGTGTGTGTGTGTGTGTGTGTATGTGTGTGTCCCTTGCTCCAAGCCTTGTTCCGTTTCGCGATAATTCACTGTAAGTGTGTTTATGGAAATGGATGAATTTAATATATTTTTATGTGTAATTTTATGATAAAAGCCAACCAAAGATTGCATTAATATGTCTGCTCTGTCAACGTCACGCCTTTAGTACTTGTTCGACATCTTTACCCATTTGTGCGTTCGCACACTACCACAGTCCTATTCGCTGGCATTCGAGTTTAATCTCCTGTGGCCCTGCAGGAGATCTTCAAAGCCCTGTATAAGCTTACTAAATTAACACCATCAACCCAGATACCTGATGATTCCTGGTGATCCACACCACGGTGTTCAAAGAAGCAAGTGAAAGGGTCTTTAAACTGGCTTCAATCAGTACTTCTGGCTCATGGGGCAGTCTCCCACAATCCCCTTCTGCAGTGATTACCCTGAATCCCAGGGTACAGAAGCAGAACAGCACAGAGAACCCGACTAATTCACTATAACCTGTATGGCTTGATTTGAGCGGGCGGGGGGGGAGGTGCTAGTGCTTTCGGATAAATTCTGCACATCCGTCACTGTGAACATGATCTCGACATCATCTCGTTAAAGACGAAGACATTACAGACGCTATGAATTCTAAAAAACGTCCGTTCAATAAAATTCAATTGATCGATACACATCCAGCATAAACACAGTGGATATGCTCAAACAGAAACAGGAAGAAATAATAATATTTTTTTAAAGTGGTCACCTTCTCAGATACTGGGCTTAGAGAACGTAGGTTTTATTGTGACAATGAAGGATAACACTCTAAGCAGTCATAAGCAATATCTAGACTAAATCTATCCTTGTCAAAAATGTAGCCGTATAAAAAAAAAAAAAATTGCTCATAAATTTATTTATTTGTTTGTTTGTTTATTTAATTTTGCTCTACCTAATGATAAAATTAAATGCAGTGAAACGTACAGGTCCATTGTTTTAATTATAACACGGAGATCCAGTCTTACAGTATATCCTAATTTTTCCATTCACAGGTAGTTAGATTATTATTATGTTTTGTGACACGGACAGAAATATTACGCACGTTTTGACACTTTCCATTAAATTCCATTGGGTAAAACTGCATGAATATAGACACAGACTTTCCACCTGTGAATACCTGAGAAACTTACATGACTGAGGAACAGCATGCTGTGAAGCAGATGTGTTCTGCAGGGCCGCAGCAGTCTGCGCTTGTCAGCCATCCCAGTATCAATGTGAAAGGACCAATGGCCCGCTTTGCACTCTTGAGCCATACCAGAAATAACCCTACCTCTGGTTTTCTGTGTTTTTCCTAAGAATCGTGACAGAATATGCGTGTTTTGGCTCTGCGTGATACCAGCAATCATCTGAAAAGACACCGCCTTCCACTGCACCAGTATCACATGGTATTCAATTGATCGTTATGCTATAATTTAATTTCCTTTATTTACTGATGCTAATTGTATTTCTCTGTTTGCAGCAGATGTTTTCAGATCATGACGTAAATGATGGATTATTTTGAAGTGCAGAATACTTGGGAAGGGATCTTTCTCTCACTACCTCATCTGTAATGTAAAAAAAAAACGTAATTCCATTTTTAAATACTATTTTGATATCACTGCTTGCCTTCTTTCCTACATTCAGAAGACCAGTATACTTGTGAAAAAAATCATCTTCCTTACTGATCTGAAATCTTTAGATGCATATTAGATATGTGACACATTTACCGTCAATCTCCGTATGAAAATGGATAACGTTTTTCATGAGTCTACTACACATACAAAAAGACAAGTAATTACTGCTTTCAGTATAAAAAAAAAACACGAGATTTCCATGAAAAAGTGAAGCAAACGCTTTGATACACAAATGCATCAATATTCACAAATGGTTCTTGCTTCAGCTGAAAAGAAGACTAATTACAGAAGGTTAGATTGTTACAATCATGGGGAAACTGAAAAAACTGAGAGAGCCTATGTATAAAATATATGAGCAAATTTACACCCAACCAGGCCTTCAATTGAAAGACGCTACATATAGGGAAGGAGCCCTGACAGGTGGAAGACAAATGTTGTTTCTTGGACCAATTTTTTCTCTGATCAGTGCAGCAGGTGCATGTACTCAGGCGTCCACATGTAAGAATCAGGGGGGGAAGACAGGCGTATTCTCAAGAGAGTAATAATCAGATTTCGCTTTCTGACTCATTCCATGCTAATGGATTAATGGAGAAGCTTCTTTATGCCCCAGACTGGAGTCGCCATTATGATCTCTCTCTCATTTTGGGGTGTCATTACTCCCAAGGACAGATCTGTTGGCTAAGCAGCTGTGCATCGTAACGTATTTCAGCTCACAGCCTTCTCCGTGTAGGAGAGTTTGGCTAACGAGTTGCAGATGATCCAGCTTCTGTAAAGCTATGGTCACCAGTGATGTCTGCTTGGCCTTGTGTATCAATGACAAGTACTTATTTTAAACTTAAAATTGCAAGAGATTAGATTTTCTTTAACGTGGCTGCATTAGTCTACGAACTTGAAAATTTTTAGTTGACTTTGCTAATTTTGTTCATTGCTAAATGCAATCCAGCACAACAATGCAATGCAATGTATAAATCATCCAAAACAAACTTAGACAAAATGAAGGATGGCTTGCAGTAAAAAAGTCAAAAACAAAAGATATCTTCTCTTTCACATTTGAAAGCCATCCATTTTCATCTGGAATATCATTTTTGTTTTCATTCACACTTGCATAAGGTTGAAAAGACAAAATGCTTATTGTGCTCACAGAACAATGACACGTTACATTAAACACCTATTAAATTTAATGATTTTTATTTCACCTTTAGAGATACTGCTTATTTACATACAAACAAAATTTGTTTTACTTCCTTAGTTTGTTTCCTGACTCATCAGGGGTCTATTCCAAAAAGGACATAAACATTACAAAATACAAAGCAGAAAGTACGTCGTTTTTAAATGCCGTTTTGCCGAAGGCATCCCAGGTGTTTTCCACGAAGGACTTTACACTCTGAAAAGCTGATTAACATCTACATATTTATTACCCGGAAATTATTCTGAAGGTGCCTTGGGAAGGGCAGATTAGAAATAATTTCACAGTGTGGTTCCCTCTGCTGCATCATGTCTCCTCTGGACCATTCATTCTGAAACCTGTTTAATTTCCCCCTCTTGCTTGCTACTTTGCTATTGATTAAAATCTTCTCCCACGTGTCTGTAACAGTCATGCTGATTCCATGGGAGGAGCACGGGAATTCTCGCTACGTGAGTATAAGCAGTTGTTCTTCAAAAAGACGGAATCCTGGGATTAGAAAGGCAATGGAGATTCACATAAAGGACACAGAGATGTAACGAAGTGTTAGGAAAAAACTTGCATGCATCTGACAATGTATGAGTGTACAGCAAAGCTTGAGCTAGATGGATATTTCCAAATAGTTCATGTATACATGCAGTCTCCTGCTATCCTTAGTCCAAAAGTCAAACTGTCCTCTTGGATTCAGTAAGAGCAATAAAATCTGGATAAATCTCAGGCACATCACTCAGAAATGAAACGTAATCTCTAACTTCACTCTATCCTTTTCCCCAATCATAATCCCAGCATACAGTTCCTCGTTGTTATAGCTGGTCTTCAAACACCCTAGAGACGACCTGTCCTCTTTCCAAAATTTCTGTCTCTTCCCCTGTAAAAAAAGGAACTCAATAATTAGGAGTCGGCCATTTTGTCAGGCTGCTATGCTACTTGTACTAAGAGAGCAAATCGAAAGTGCAATGGACTGAAAGGACTGGAATTCAAAAAGAACCCACAGAGGTAAATTTTATCCAGTCCATTTTTTACAGTAATTGGAATGGAACAGGCCCACAAAAGAGATCAATAAAACAAAGTGCAGTGGAGTACAACTTACATGTGCTCAACCTGAAAAGTACATAACCATCTGGTTTCAATGATTTAATAGAACCGCAACTAAAAAGCCTTCTCACTGTGTGAAGAATATTGGTCGTCTGAACAAGTGTCCTTTCAAAATGATGTAAAACGATGCAGTAAAGTAAAAAAAAAAAAAAAAATCCATAAAAGAGAACTGTAATACTGTACTTGGAATGGGGGTAGGAGGTGTTGAAGCTGCACTGCAGGAGGTATCAAAAGGTCACTAAAGGGCTCTGCCATGTCAGACCACTGGTCCACTGACCAGCTCGCAATTATAACAGAAGGTGTTTCTCATATGCATACTTGACTGTACTTGTGTTCTCACGTACCCATTTTATGTCACCTTCCATTGCCGAAGACCAGTATCGATACTAAGAACAGAATTATGAAGGATGGTAAAAGTCCCTGGATGCCATTCCTGCCCTGGCCCACATATCATGGATACATGGATTGCATCCTTGCAAATCAAGACCAGTCCCATGACTCATTGTGTCCCAAGTTCATTTCTGGAAGACTTGTTAGCAAGACCCCTCTTGCCAAGACCACGAGTATGATCTTTGCGCACTTGGTATGAGAAGCACCCAGAAACATAGCTACCTACTGCTTAGGGTCAACTACAGAGTCCCAGCTGTACTGAACACGTTATAATAGAACCGGGCTGCAACAGAAATCATCAGGGAAGCTTGCAGGGAAGTTGATTAATCACCAGCCCTGTACCCAAAGGTAACCCAGTTAACAAAACCCAGCTAGCCCCAAGTGGACTTATTGTTCAGAACTTTATAAGATCAGCTGAATGGGTTGAAAGGAGGAGGCCTTGGAGAAAACTGGGAGGAACGTGGTTCATGTTGACTGCATTTAAGCTTTAGGGGTTTTATGTGCTTGTAGCAAAGGACCTCTTCCTCGATTTTGTTCCAGGGTTGAGTAACTACATCCTTCGGTTTGCCTTGACCCTGTTACCTTGTCCTTTGACCTCAGCTCCATAACTTGCTTCTCAACTTTCTTCACGAGCCACGAAGCCACACATTGTGTTCAAAAACTCCATGTTCTTCTTCTGCAAGTCAAATATGATCCCCTGGCCCCAAAGTTATCATGTTTTTTCCCGTAATTTCAAACTTCTGTAATTTATTCATGGGATGAGTATGCAGGAAACAGAATATCCTCAAGACTGCATCTTTCACTTGAGTGCTTTAAAATTGAATTGTGTTAAATCCATTATTGTTTCACTTTGTTTGGTCTAATAAAAATATTTTAAGCACCCTGTCAAAGCACACATCCCTACACATATTCTTCTGGCTACTCATAATCTAAAAATCAATGGTCCCAGACACATGTCCCATAGTCTATCGCAACTGCTAGACTACCCTTCTTTCGAGTCTTACAAGTATTGATCAGCAGTAGACTAACCCAAGGCTCGAGACTGCATCAGTCGGTTCTGTTATGGTTCAGGCTGTGCTTCTGGCACTTTGCAACTCAGAATTCTACATTGTTCTGCATTCTTCTGCATTGTTCTCTAAGTGGGTTAGGTCAGTCAAAACTGGCTCTTCACAGACTGGTTAGTTTTCTCCAACTGTTTTTTAGGCAGCAAGAGAGACGTGACTCCACACGGCAGCAGCTGCGTTATAAAATTCAGTGCAAGTAGGAAGCAGTCAGTATGTTGCTCGTGTACCATCATTTAAGTTCAGCGCAAAGACCCAGACAAAGGCTTATTTTTTCATTAAAAAAAAAAATAGAAGTTTCCCCATACTTTTGTCATTTCCATGATTGTCAAACTGGAATGAGCCGCAAAATTGCAGACTTCCCGAATATCTGCGACCATTAACGGCAGAGGCTGACTTCAAAGGCATCACTGTTGATGCAGCAGAGTCATCACAATTGGTAAGAGTACCTCTGAAGGGTGCTGTGCCGGGAGATTTTATAAAAGATCCTAATTGGCAAAGTGAGTTTCAGTAAATGTAAAGGAGACATGGGGAGGACTGATTATCTGATTTGCATTTTGCTCTGTTTGGACGGATGCTCATGCCCAAAGGGATCTGTAATCCTAATAATTGATAAAAGATACTCTTTCTGCAGAATTTTAATTCAAATTATAATATGCTACAATATGCTATAATATGCTTTCTGGTCAAGGGAACAAGGAACAGAGAACAAGCTAATTATTTTTTAACAAAGCTAATACACATAATGCATCTAGCTGGTGTTTGTGAAATCATCATGTTGACACTACGCATAGTTGTTAGTACTTTACATAATTTGAATGCTGCGCAGTAAATTAGCACCGAATCAAGTAATCAACCATTGCACATACACTTATTCGTTGCCAAGATTTTAACCTTCTAATGAATCAAGACAGAGAAACAGAAGAAATATCATTAATTAGAGTGCATCGGCAATAGAGTATATCATCTATTTTCATAACACCCAGGAAGATACTGCAGAATTCCTTTGTACAAGATGGTGGGAGGGCATGGATGTCACATGCGGGGATTAGGTCAGGGAACGAGCGTCTTATTCATCTCAAGCTGACTTCGAATCAAAATAAGGCTTCTGTTTCTGCCTTGCAGCCCAACAGATACTATGCCGTGGAGAGAATTTAATTAGCGTGAAAACTGAACGGATAAACAGGTTTTGGGTAATGAATGTGTGCTACAAAGAAATAAAAACCAATAGCAACAAACTGAGTAATATTAGCGATATTCTGACCGCGGATGATGGCACAGACCAGGCTGAGTGAACAAGGACAGCGCGCAGCCAGGGCATTCGTTTAGCAAAAGTTTGGCTCTTGGAGACTAATTACCAACGCAGAGACTAATATCGTGACAATCTTTACCCTTCACCCACAGCCCCTTCAACTGCCCCCTCTTCTGTCCCAGCAAATGAAAGGCTGCCGTCGCGGTAATTATGAGTATGAACATCCTGGCAACATTTCACACACGCTCGATTCACATTTCCAGAAATGATAGGCATCTCTGAGTACCACCTGTCTGCACACCCACCCCCTAATCAGCTAGACCCCTACTGGACTCCTTTAACTGCTCTGATGGGTTTTTTTGGTTTGTTTGTAATAATGGCTCTCATGCTTTTACTTTCTCTAGACAACATCGGGCATTGGCCCTTTGAACAGAGACAAGAGAAGCCATGTTTGTCACATACTGTCAAAAACATTATTTAACAATAGTCGGTCTTTTTCCTTATGATGTTAATTCTGGTTTACTGGCTTTTGAGTATGGAATCTGAGCTGCCGTCTGAGAGGCAATATTACATGTCGCATATTCAGTACATATACAAAAGAATGATTTGTAGTTATGTGTGATGAGGATTGGGGAAGCTGTCTGTTAAAGTTTGTCTTCTTCAGGGTTAAGCAGCCCTGACCAAAGCTGTTACCAGCCTATGTTGTATCATCCATGGCTTTTTTTGCTCCTACACGTAGGATGGATCATTGTCTACAGTGTCTCTTCATCCGTCACAGCTTTTCAAAAAAATTCTGTAACCATCTAACATGTAAAAAATTCTTATCATGGGAGTCAGCTTGGTGTGTTCATTGTTAAGGTTTTTTATAGAGCAACACAGAAATAATAATAATAGTACAATAATAATCATAATAGCAGTAGCTATTATGTCATTATAATTGGCTATTGAATGTAACCATAAATCACTGTTAATCATGTTAAAATTAACAATTTAAATTAAAAAAATGAGGGCACTGTACCATTATGAAATTATGTCCCACTTTTGCATGGCAAAATAAGATAAGATCAGGTGGAACTTCACTGATCCCCCCCCCATAGGATGTTTTTGTTGGCCACCGGCATTAAAAATTAATATATTTTAACAGAAAAGCCCCCCAAAATAAAGACATAAATAATAAATAAACAGAAAGTGTACAGTAGAGTACAGGTTGTAAAAGTGTGCTTTGTAAACATGGAGGGTATGTAATTTAGTGTAGGTCAAACAGTACAGTTATAAGTGACTCAAAGAGGGTTGGGTTGGTGTTTGGGATATGGAGGCTGAAAAATTGAACAAACAAATAGCTGTAGGCACAAAGTAGCACCTGATGAGCTCAGTCGTGCATCTCGGGGAGATGAGCCTCTAGCTGAATGTCTACCAGCTCTCTTTTCATTACTTCCATCGGAGCACAATTTGGATGCCATTCTTCCGTCCGCCACCACATCAAATAAGCCCAGACTCCACTGTATGACACAGCTAGCTTTCCTCTGAAGTTTTACCAGCCTCCTTCGCTTTGCAGTGACCCCCCCCAGCAAACAGAACAGCAGAACATGACAGTGGCCACAACTTGACTCGTAAAGCATGTGTAGCAGTTTGCAGCAGGTGCTCAAAGACTTCAGGCTCCTCTGAAACACCACGCCGCACTTTCTTCTGGCCTCCCTCCATGCTGCCCTGTCAGTCTGGCCTGGCAGTGAAGTGGATACCAAAGTAATTACAGCACTCTACCATTTCTACACACTCTGACAGGGATCACCGGCTCCTCATCCCACCCGAAGTCAGCACCAGCTTTTTCAACTTTCCGACCCAGAACTGCAGGTCATTCTTCATATATCCCTCGACTGTACGTTCACATCCCTCTTCTTCTCTTCACATCTAACAACCGCAGTGAAGTTTGGGAGACGGCATGAGCCAGTGATGTGCCTCAAATCTGCAGTGTAAAGAATAAACTAGGATGGTGACAGCAATGTCCCTGGGCCTGTCCCCGTTTCGCTCAGCCGTGCGTGAAATGCGCAGATGCAGATGTGGATGGATTGTTGCTGAGGTAATGGGTGATGCAGACAACCACAAGCTGCAACTCTCTCAGCTTCTCCCCAAACAGGGAAGGCTGGATGCTGATATTCACACTGGAGATGTCAGAGAAGATAAACCTCATGACGCTGCTTGAGCTGCCCGAGTACAAGGAGACTGGCATCTCCCACACCCATGCATGTCCTGTATGCTAATTCTAATGCATCTCAGAAAGCCCATCAGTAATGCTCTGGAATCTAGGAAGACCTATGCATAAGCTTTGCTGGACAGGACTTCATAGTCATAGGGGTGTGAAGCATAATCGTTTGAGGAAATCAAACTGCAGAAACACATAATCAATATAGCAACAAAATAGTGTCCAACTGCTGTTACCATAATACCCATGTTAGGATGTTTTCAGGCTCTGCTTTCTGTGCATGGATTAGGCCGGATGTATGTCAGGCTGCTGTCATATCCGGTGACCCTCACAAGCAGACGGAATTAGTTGTGTTAATGTGAGTCTCCCATCCGAGGTGGGAAAATACACCATAAATTGCCAAGAAGGCGGTCAAGTCCCAAGACAGAGAGTTATGGGTACAGCCCTGGTCAGCACTATTACTTCATGTCCTATCTGTTGAAAGTGAAAGCACTACAACTGTGAACAAGTACATGTCAGCAAGCGCTCGGAAACAAACGGCACGCTAATATGGTCGAGAGTTATGGGCGATCTTCCTTCCCCATCATACAATGGCGTGCTCCACACTGCGTAACATCAATTTAACAAAGCATTTCTTACAATGCCTCTAGCTATGGATATGAGCCAGAGAATAAGACAGTGGACCCGCACCCAAAAATATACATATGATGGCTGTAATAAGGCAGTCTATTATGCTTCCACAGTCCAGTTTTAAATCAGTGAGTATTTACCCAAGGGATGCACTTTCTGAGCGCCATATCAAGTAGGCAAATAAACGCTGCGTTGACACGCAAATCCGGGCCCAGAGATAATAGGTTAAGGCCAGCGTAAAATTCTGGTAGGCAAAACTGATAATGGACAGCCGCTGACCTGCACCACACTGCTTCAGGATGGATCCTGGGTTTGCTGCAGTGTTAGCATACTGGGAAGCTAATTTATTTTAACAGTGACTGATTAACCGCCTTTAAAAATATGGTTTCTCTCATCACACTCACACGCATCAGCAGGGTAGACTTCCTCTCGTCACTCCCCTTGGCGCTTGGAAAAACAAAACGTTGTGTTAAACTGCCTCGTGCAACCGATCCCCACTTTGAAGGAAAAGGCTTCCGGGAAAGTCAATTAAGTAAAGAAGTAACGGGAACAGAGCCTGAACCTATAAACATTCCTGTCAAGACACTGCGAGCCCCGTCGAGCACTCAAGCTCTGCATACTGTGGGGTCAGGGGCCCTTGGTGATGTGAAGGCTCTGCCACCCAAAGGGGGCGCTAATGAGCCTAACGCCACAAATCTCTGCTCTGGGGATATCACAGCTAGGAGGCATCTGAGGGCGTGCGGCAGGCAGCCAGCGGTATGGAAGCTGGGAGAAAGATCAGGAAAGACCTCGATGCACCGGGGAATACTTTTGGGCCGAAAGCAGACCAGAGCACTGGCTTGTGCAGTGCCAGGCACCACTGGGACTCAGCCGGATGTGCAGCTGAACGCACCTGGCCATGCAGTCAGGAACACGGGACCTTAATTTGATTTCTACGAACAGTGCAGCCCACCAAAGTCCCCAAAGCCTAGAACTAATCACATTGTCTTCTTCTCCTTCAGTTATTGAAGAGACCTGCTTATTAAAAGGCCTTACAGATATGGTTCTGGTTTAATAATTGATAGGTCTCCCTCTGTTATCATGTCTGATTTGTCATACAGCTCGCATGAGACGAAGCCGCCGATTCACTGGCTGACCGGATTTTATGCATTCCGATCCAGCCGCAGAGCGCACAGCCTTGTGGGATAGAAGAGCTGGCTTGCAATCTATTTCAAATATTCAAAAAACACATACAGTAATTACACTCAACTCGAGAGCCAGCTAAATCTCCAAGCCAAGCACAGACCTATTGATGAGTAATTACAACGCAACGAAGATTTCAACTTTAAACCTATTAAACTGCAATGCAATTTCATAGCAATCTGTGAAAAGACCATATTAACATGCAGATGATTAAACCTTCCTCTGCCTATTGTCTTTTGTCTCCGTTTGTTCATTTGTACTTGTCTGACCAAACGACTCAAGCCTGCGTTCACATGCTTCATAATGAAGACAATTTCACCAGATTAACCATCTAAATTTCTGGTTGGGTGGCAGACACACAAACCGGATTAGGACTGTCGGTGCGTCAGTCAGGTCCGCAAGGTAGCAGAAATAAAAACAGTAACATTTATATTTTTGCATTAACTCAACAGACAACAGCTGAGGGAGCACAATGTACATGTTTGTTTTTCTGGGCTTTTCTGCAGGTGCCTGCTGTTATTTAATCTGTAACTTTTATCAACATTTCCAAACAAGCATTTCATTCAGGGTTTGGTTGTTGGCTTGGGCCATTTTTAGTGGGTGTAATTAAAATTACTATACCATACATAGTTACAGCAATACATAAATTAAGGTTATCCCAAAAACCTGCATACACACTGGCCCTGTACGGATAAGATTGCCCACCCCTGCCTTAGAGGGACCAGGTAAACTACAGTAACTGCTGGTTTTTAGACTGCAGGAGGGCTGCCCACTGATCCATCGTGGTGCCTAATTCATAAGTAGATCTTACTACTAATTACTAAGCCTATTACAGGGATACACAATCATATAATCAAACACTATTGTCATTGCATCCAGGAGATTACATGTTCCATGTGCTACCTGGGAAATTCTCCAGCTCAGACCTTGTGATCCTGTACTAAAAAACGGTTCAAAGATGGATGGAACCCTAACACATTGTAACTTATAAGACCATTGCGATAGGATTGCAGCTATTTCTCTGGTGGTTTGGATCTTTGAAGACTAGGTACAACCCTCAGGAGGCATGAGAAAAATCTGGCACACAGTCCAACTGACTTCAACATCCCAGTCCTACAGCTGTTTTGCCATATGCCCAAAAGTACGCAGACACTCAGTTGTCAAACATCTCATTCTGAAACCAAGGGTATTAATATAAAGTTGGTCAATCCATTTGTTGCCATAATAGCCTTTACTGTTCTGGTAAAGTTTTTCATTAGATATAATTGAGGAACATTGATGCTGGGATTTACTGCCATTCAGGCTGGGTATTGATGTTGGGTGATCAGCTCCCTTTCTGTGAGCTTCTGTGACATTTCAGCTGAATTTGCTCACAGACACTTTGACCTTCACAATCATTTCACTTGCAGCTGACCAGAGCAGCTCTAGCTGGGCAGAAATGTGGAAAACTGACTTTTGGGAAAGATGCTGTCTTATAATGCTGCCAAGTAGAAAGTTACTAACTTTTACTGTACAACAACCACCCATTCTACTGAGAGAGATTGTGTGGCTACATGCTTAATTATACATCTGTGTCAGCAATGGGTGGCTAAAATTGCCGACTGTGGCCCTATCACATCTGGCATCCTAATCATCCCATATCTAATTGGTCAATTCTCTCCTGCCCCTTCTCCACCTAGCTACTGTGTGGTGAGTGTACTGCTGCAGAGTGGCTGCCGTCGCATCACCCAGGTGGGGGCTACACAGGGGTGGATGAAGTGTCTCCCCATGGGTTCTGTAAAGCACTTTGGGTGTCTTGATAAGCACAATATAAATGCAACATTCATTCATGCATTCATTCATTAAGCAAATGCTCTAATTAATAGGCGTGTCTATATACTTTTGGCCATATAGTGTATATAGAGGAGTAAGAAACCAATGTGATTTTCCATCAGAGGCAGGACTAGCCTGAAAAATCGCAAAAATGCTTGTAGCCCTAATGCAACATACCGTAAACAGAAGCGAGGGTCATGTGATGGTTAGCGGTTCGGCACACGTGCATCAGAGCTATCATGAAGACATGTGTGATGATACTGTACTTTTCACAGAAGGAAGAAAAAAGCAAAACTGCAGGGTGCACTGTATGTAAGGGTAGTATTGATGTCTGAGCACAGTAAAATTTGTACAGACTACATGTCAGTACTTCAGACTTGTATTCTTTCTAAAGGTTGGTTAATTGCTACTTAAAAGTTGTTTCTGCGCTCTATTATAGCTCAGTTCTGTACTTTTTCACTAGGAATGGTCAGTTGGGGTATGCTGTGACATTTCTATCATTGATTTCTTTATTATATTTTATATGGTAACAAATTGCACAATTTCTGTTCTGTTCTGTGAACATTATTACTGAGTAAAACAAAGAAGTATATTTGTATGAAATATGTTGGCCACGTATTTCTTCCTGTAACAAAGTGGCATGGCTTTTTTTGCTGCAACACAAAATGGAGACGTTTTGTCATGTTAATTTAAAAGGATATTTACAAATAGCTAATTTAATGCTTAATAGTTTATGAAGGGGAAAAATATCACATTGGTATCGATAGACACTCAACATTTTAGTATCAGTTTTGGGACCAGAGTAAATAATATTGTGCCATCTCTACTTAATACTAATATTGTATTGTATCCAGTAGTTGTTGTTGTTGTTATAACCCTAAGATGAACTGGCATTCTGTTCAAAATGATCCCCTATCCTGTGCCCTGTGTTTCAAGGGATAAGCACCAGACTAACTGTCACCTTGCCCTCAATAAGAAATAAAGAAATGAAGGACGGCTGAGTATATGATAATATCTCGGTTGCTGCGTCCATAAAAATTAACAAGGATGATAGAAAAAATAGTTTTGAAACAACAAACTGTTTTCTAGAATCTCTGCCTGGGCTGTAAATCCAGTGAAGCAGTGAAGAATCCAGCACACTGGAAGGTGCCTAGAGGCATTGCAACAGAGAAAGTCACTGACAAGGATTCAGACTTAGTCTCTACTGACTGCTTGCCCTATTCACAGAATGGGTTTCCTGAACTACAGCACTAAGGGCGGATTCATAAAAATACAGAGTAAGCTGCAAACAAACTGTGGGGGAAAATATCCAGAGCTTTACAGATAAACGGATATTACACTGCAGGTCTTTGGAAGCACCAGTACAGGGCATGAGCGCAGTGCCAGTGTCAATCTGATCTATCAGTCTGATCTACCAGAGAATCAAGCTATGCTTTATTCTGAATATAAAGAATCTTTGACATTTCAGCCACAAATCACCCCCACACCCCCTTTACTAAAAAAGAAAAATCTTTGGATTCATCAGAATTTAATTTTTAAAAATGAATATATGCATTATTGTTATATATTACTATTTTATAAACAAACAAGGAACAAAAGAATGAAAATGGAAGATTATTTGTCCATGTCTCCTGCTTGCTCCTCTTTCCAGGAATGTGGCTCCAGCAGATCATGGACTGTATCCAGACATCTGACATGCAGCCAGCATTCCAGGGATTGGACGAGACAAGTGCGCTGATCCTGTTCGACACATTCAGCTACATTCCAAGCCCTGCCTCAGGCAACTGGAGCAGCAGTGGACACCAGTGGCCAACCTTTGTTATCTGTCCTTAACAGACATTCATCAAGCACATAAGTATTTGCATGTATATAAATGTGCCTTTTTTCATCTACAGTCTTGCTTAAAAGGGTCAGATTTTTTTATTTTTCCCATATGGATTTTTTTTTCAGTTTGTTTGTTTATAAAAATGTACCATGCAAAATAAATTCTGCATGTCAAATGAAAGCTATTGAAAGCTGTAAGCTACTCGTGTTTTCATTATTGATACTACCCCAATATTGAGGCAGCACATATTCATCAAAACAACAAACAATCTTGTAAAGTATTGAGGTTTAGAAATGTTTGACTGTTTTTTTAAGGCTACCCTACATTGAAATCGTCCACAATTTAGAATACATCTGCGTGGGGTTCGATACGAGGCCCCCTAGAGGCGATATATTTACAGAAAAATCCTTACCCTAGCTGGTTTTTAGCAAAATGGGAGGGTCCATGACGATTTGCAAATCTTAACATAAACACAGTTTTAATACGTCTATAAAATATTGCAGGGTTTGGTTTAATAACTTATATACTTACATTTTGTAAATACACAGTGGTCATGCAAAAGTAAACTGGATACGTTATTATTAATTTAGTAATTGAATTGTGAAAACTGGTAAAATGTATAGCCTATATAGTACCAAGGACCAAGTACTTAGGCCTGCGTTTGTTAAACTGTTAACATTGCATAAGGTACAGTGCTACAAAGTGAACATATTAAAAGGAGTTGAAAGGAAGCGATTTGATACCTTCATAAGAGATGTTGTGGCATTATATTTGTATTAAGAAAACGAAAATGATTGTTTTGAAGTTCACCTTTCTCCAGGCTCCAGCGCCTGATAACACAGCCTTTTTAAAATCACCGAAAATGCAGGAATAAAAATATGTGGCGCACAGGGAACACCGGGCTACTTTTATGTGGGTTAATTACAAAGCTCTTGCACTCCGTATGAAATAAAGATATAAAATGTGTACAAAACACATTAATGGGACAATGGAAAATGCATTACTGTCGAAAACATAAGGTGGACATTGTGTTAGCATAAAAATGTTTCAGAACTTTGAGAAAACATCTCTAGTGGAAAAGTGATTCAGGACACCCGACAACACGCACGTCACGGACGCCAAAGCAAAATTTCAAGTTTAAGGGCCACGGAGTTGTAATTTAATAAATGAGGCTTCGGTGAATTATGGACTCTAAGGTAGAGAGAATTAAATATTTCATTAACAATCTGTATATATTAAGCAATGATATTAAGAGTAATAAAGTGTCGAAACAGGGTGGCTTTTCCTATATGACCTGGATTTGTAATATGTGTAATTGGTAGGCAAACCTTGATAAAGCGAAGGAAAAAAAATGAATTCGCCTATATGGCGAACGAACACGAATGAATGGAATAGTAAGTAAAGATGCGCTCACCTGCTGGCGACCTGTTTTTCTCCTCCATGTTCCTGCATCCACTCGACGCTCTTGATGCACCTTTCCGGCTATTTCACTGACCTGCTGGTCCAGTCAGGCAAGTGACAATGCAATGCCTATTATCTATACGAAACCTAGATATACAGCTACTCAATTAATTTTCATTCCGTATCAATGCTCCAAAAAAAATTTTCAAGCCTAAATAAAAATGTTTATATATTTAGACACGTGGGGTTTATGATTATTGATGCATGTGTCGAATTTCCCGTCTATGTGACGGCGATTCTTATATATAATATAAAAATTGTTGAAATATCGTACGTTGTTGTGCCGCTTAAAAGACTCCAGTGGAAGTGCAGAGCGTTAAACTGTTTTTTGCTTCCCAAATGAAGCGTCTCCTCGGTTTGCAGTCCACTTGATGGGGACCCTTTGTACTTCTGCTCGATTAGGTTCAGTTTGCGGATGCCGTCTCCGGAGTTCCTCGCTGTCACTTCGAGCAGGTGACTTAGACGTCCATGGAAGGGTCCTTGGAGTTCTTTATTTCTTCATTTCCGTAGAATAAAACTTGTGTTGTGCAAAATCAAAATGGTCCGAGGCAGTAATTGCTTAGCGGAATTAAACTGAATTGGTGTCGCAATCTCGCGGCTTTGTCAGTTTATTAGAATATACGACCATGCCGTTCACCTCGGTTGATGCTTTTTTCTGTAACCCGCAGTTTAATACTTCACTTGCTAGTTCAAATTCGTTCATTTGCAGCGCAAAAAAAAAATATACAAATGGAAGAAATACAATTGCAAAACATAAGAAACGACTGTGGTGAAAAATTATGCCAGTGATATTTAGCAATTTTGTGTCTTGTTATACATTTTCAATAGGAAAAACTTAAAATAATGTTCCTTTGGTCAGGTGCATTGTTTCTCCGGTCTGCAGATCAGCAATGCCTTTCGTGCGTCCCTACCAGCCTTCCCGGGGTTACTAATTCCAGTATTCACCGCTGATTCGCATTTCATTCACTACAGCGTTTCATTTCCATCCCTTCTCATTGTCTCATCGTCTCCACCTCCCGGTGATGAAGCGTACACGTGCACTGGGTCCTAGCGCCTGAAACTGGAGTGGCATTTAAAATTGGGGTGTGATGCTCGTCTAGACGTGATTCTGCGACCACGCAGAATAATCTCGATGACGACCGTCAGTAGAGTGGCTTTGTAGCTGTAGAAAAACCGTTCCTCATCATAAAGCGCCAATGAGCTACTGTTTTGTTCTTGAGTGAGCCCATTCACCCATCCTCCTACTCGATATCCGTACCCAATTATATACTGCAGTGTATGCTCCAGGCAGAGATGCCAGTCCATTGCATGGCAAACACATACTCTCATAATCACACACTTTCGATGACTATTCGCCAAACCGTGTGTTTGATGGTACAGCGTGCATTCCTCTTAAATACTCATCATTTTTTTTCAAACAGTACAATATATAAGCTAGAGCAGTAAAGCAGTATCAGATCATTTAACATAAAAACAAAAACAAGCTGCAGCACTGATCATGAGATGCGGTAAGAGTGGAGGGGCGTCTTAGGTGATGTCTAAGACCCTGAAGCGTTCCCCCAGGTAATGTGCTCATAGCCACATCTACAGGAGTAAACCTGGAAACCATAATGACGTGGAGGAGGTTCCGGTAAATAACACGGCAGTTAGTTTTCTTCAAATGTCATCTCGTCAATGAAGTTCGCAAGTAGAGAGTCGAATAATTCTCTTTGCCTGGATTCAATGTCTCTCTCTAATGATCCATGTCCACAGCCTTTCTGTGCTGAAAAGGAGAGACACTTGTTCCTGTGACCTGTCAAGATTCATGCCAGAGGTCAAGAGCCCTTCATTTTCAGCAGCTGAGTTTTGAGCTGAACCAGTCCGCAGGCACCGCTATCGTTATGAAAAACGTCAAGCACCTTCTCCTACATCGTTTCCTACGTACCGTGTCCTCCATAGAAATATTCCTACCTGTTCATTCAAATGTTGTGGGTTTCATAGAATGACATTTGCAGTTAGTGTCACTCTCAAATCATGAAGACTCCCGTATCGCCCTCAGTCATGATGGGAAAAGAACTGGCAGAAATGTGACCAAATACACCCGTGCTCATTTCCTTTAGGGTGATAATCATTGAAAAATGCGCAAAAGCTGAAAAGGATGATTATCACGAACACTGGGCTGACTGATACACATCAAACACTGGGCTGATTGCTTAGCTTTGCTTTGTTCTGGGATATATAAAGCGTTCTGGCAATTCTGGGCACAGGAAGTAGCATTTAAGACCCTTATGTAATACACATTTGTTGTGGGGAATAGGGTCCTGCGTTTGAAGTTTAAAACAATTCGTTTGATGAGCTGTCCAGTGTAAAAGCTGTCATATTACATGAGGAGAAAAACAGCATAGCATTATTATAGAATAATTAATCCAATACCCAACCATGAAGAGGGTCTAAAATAATGATATTTATTTTACTCTAATATATTTCTGTCCACCTCACAAACCTGCACTAGGTATGTGTTTGGAATATGGACGGATATTTCTAGACAGAGATTTTAAGCGTAGTTTAATTGTGATCCTAATTTGCAAATATGCACCACTGCATTACATAAATCTGCTTATTCAACACGGGGTCACGGATCGCCTGAAGCTGGTCCCAGGAAGCACAGGGCACAAGGTAGAGGGCACCTTGGACAAGATGCCAGTTCATCAACGGCAACATACTGACACACCGTGGGCAAATTAGATATGTCAAAACCACATTATTTTGGACTGGGGGTACGTATCAGAGTACATACACTCACACGGGCAGGAATCGTTCCATAACCGTTTAAGTACGAGAAAGTGATGTGAGACACCACCCCACTGAATGGATGACATAAAAATTGGAATTCTGGTCATTTTTGTTGGACTCAAATATGTCATTACGTTACAGATGCTCTGTATGTGAAAACAGATGTCACGTTTGGCTAACCGTTATAAACAACTAAGCCATCAGATGGCAAACAGAGAACTAAACGGAATTCTGTCAACACGCAGCATACTGCATGTGAATCACCGAGTGAGGGCGCTCTATTGGACATCAACCAAAATTAGATCACAGTAAATGACCCCGCAGTCCCATTAAATAGTACATAGAGTCCTGTAAAATAGGTTTGCTCGCTTTTGCGCAGCTTTATGGTTAAAAGCCGAGGTTAGAAGTATCTGGACATTTCGTTGGTCTAGTCTCAGTAACGAATATTTATTGCTTTTCACATGGCTGTTTCCTGCACTCCCCGAATAATGCTCCTGCGGCAGAAGAGAAGTGTTATTGCTTTTGGAATTGATACAGACATGACATTCATTTCCTGTGCAGAGTCTTTTGTTTATCACAGCGAGGAACACCCAGGATGGAGGCAAAAACACAGCGTGATACCGCTACTCGAAAGCCAATTGAATTCGCTGCGTATATATAGCGCACACATGCACGGACAACGTCTGCAAACTGAAACCCAGAAACGCGATCATACAGCGGGCTGCTGCAGAGAGCAGCCTACCGACCTTTCTGAATCATTAAAAACCCCAAACAAGTCGTCTGGACATGAATGTAGGGCATAGCCACTTCACTACAATTGACGTCTCAGGTGTCAGTGGGTGTTTGTGATGGTAACGTCAGTACTGAGACCTGTGGAGAGAGGGATTACAGGAGACTGAGAATCGCCACAAATGGCCATATTTCCGATTTGCATTCGCGACAATTGGAGCAGCAACTACCGCAGTCTTGACGGGCACCATAAGGAAATCATTCTGTCTGATATCCTGTCTTTTCAGGGGTAGTTAAAAAAACATATTGTCTGTAAAAATAAATAAACAAAATTATTTACTTGAATAATTTAAAGAAATTATTCGAATAAAGCCACAACTTATGTACAGAGGGCGTTGATGTGTGTCTCCAGGTATGCGCTGTTGCTTCAGCGTGTTAAATTAATTCCCTCTATTCTGGCCTCGGCAGTGGACACTCTCTATTATGCGGTCCGTCACACAGTTACCCAGATTCAGGTGTGATAATGGCACCGACGGGACTAATCATTCAACACAGGAGGACGATGCATAGTTAGGGTTCCATCGATTTTTCCTTATATCTCACATAAAACACAACCTAATATTGGATATCATCCTTTGTTTCTCAGAAAATGTCCAAGCCCCGGCACACCACAGATATGTTTAATCATCACCATATGTGCAATTAAATCGCACTTAATGCCTCTATGGAGTGTTTATGGTAGTTACACTTCTAGTTAAAGGTGTACTCAGCACAACTAAAGTATTATTAAGAGCCATTGTTGTGTTTGTGTATGTGACTTGATGGCTAGACATGACCAGTCATATGACGTGTCACCGTTATATGATGCGTCTTCCGTAAGTATTTTAGCCCCTGTCTGAGAATTTTATGGGGGCCGCTTGGCAAACAACACTCAAATAAAGCAGATTTACTTCAGGCATGGCTGGTAATAAAGATGCTTGCCATACTAAATGTCACAACAGTACCCTCTGCTGTGCAAACACTGTATAGCACTCTGATATGGCGTGGGGACCGCAGTAACCCAACAACAGAGTAATTTATTTAGTGCATGTCTAAAGATATGACAGTAATGCTATGTAAAGAAAAGGACCAGCCAGTGAGTCATGGTAAAGCCTCACTGACCTGCACAGCTTGGTTGATGTCGTGTCTCCGGTGGCTGAGCAGAAGAGGCAAAGCGAGGCCATTCCGTATCTGTAACGCGATACGTCCAGACAGCCGAATGCAGAATCTTGCTGTTTGCGCCAAAACACACAAAACGAAAACGCAATTTGTCAAGATTCAGCAGATTTATGAAAAGAGGGATGGTGGGAGTAAGGAAGGTGCTGGAAGAGCTACACCTGCAGACGATCAACCCAAAAACTCTTAAAAATACTTTCATTGTACTTTGATATCAGTTTCTGTGGATTTCTTTTGAAATTGTTGCTTCCTGGGAAATGGTTATCAGCAAAAGAAACTGTAATCTCAGCAGAGGTGGTGACAATGATGAATGTTTGCAAATAGCAAAATGTGCAGAACCATGCATAAAACAGAATATAGTGGTACAGTAAGCTATTTTTAAAAAGCTGATCATTCAATATATTAAGTCAGATACTTAGGCCAATGTGTAGGCCAATGTGTTTGAGTTTTGCTGTATTTATGTAGACTAGGAATATATAGCAATATTAATAATAATAACTACAGCATTTGCTATATGTTTGCTGTATGATCATGTCTTTAAATGCATCTCAAGAACAGAACTTATCCTCAATGGACACTGACTACCTCTGTGCTTTAATTCAGCATTTCTGTAAGGCGTTGGCGCGTCCGAAGGCTGTTTCCCATACAAGGAACTTCAGCAAAGCTTCTTTTCATCCGGAAGGTGACACCCTCATTATCGTTAAATGCAGAGAGGTCTCTCCCAGAGCCTCAGAGCTGCTGCCGGTGTAAATTAAAAGCGCTCCTTTGGGTTTTCGAGACAAAGGGCTCTTACACAAGCGGACGCTGTTCAGTATTCTAGTCTTCCCTACATCCGTCTTTCGCTTCTTTTGTATTTATGTAAAACTCAAGCCATTTCTGATTTTCCCAAGAGTGATAGGGACCCTTTCTTTTGAATGTTGTCAACAATGAGCCGAATTAAGCATTCCTGTTATTGATTTTATTGTGTTTGTTACATTCTGTTCTCAGCACGCAACACTAATTCATATCCAATTCGCAAAGGAAAAAGTCATTTCAGTATCTGAATTTATCTAAATATTCTGGTGGACTGCCTTCCTTGTCTTCCATCTTTCCATCCATCTATCCATCAATTTATCCATCTTCCATTCACAAATTCCTGTCTTGTCAGGGTCATGTGGAGCATGTGGAGCTTGGAGCTTACCCCAGGCAACACTGGGGATGTTCTTGCATGCAATGCCAACTGATATCAGATATACATGAAAATAATCATTTACAGATGCTGCAAATTTGACTACAAATTTGATGCTGCAAATTGATTCCAGCTGCATATCCAGGTCAAAATCACTGAGACTTCTTTTTAAGCTATATTCATACTAATTTACAATATGATAAGCAGAGCCAAACAAGCTGCCAAATATAATGTATACATTTCTTTATGAATATTTTTATAACTTTTATAATTCACGTTTCTTGATATTGTTTGTAGCACAATATACTTTGTTAAAAATGTAGATGCTTAGAAATCTAGAATTCGGCATCTATTGTTTCAGTTCAGTGTACTTTTGGTCTGTCCTTAAGATCGTTGTTCCATTATCCTTTGAAGACCATAAGAATATTTATGTTGAGTCCTCAAGACCTTTATGGGGCATTTAAACCATCTGTGTCAGCAAACAACACAGACAGCACAGTGACTCAGAGACAATAAATCAGGCAGGCGCCACGGGACTCTGAGAATGAAACCTTGAAGAGGTCACATTAAGCACGGCGGTAAATGCAGATATTTATGTCCATCCATTTCCATAAAAACTTATTCAGTACTGGGTGGTGCTGAGTCTGGAACTACTTCCTTTACTGACACTAATTTAATTTAAGAGACGCAAATTTTCTTAACCATGTGTTTTTTGGACTGCGACCGGGAACTCACGAGAATATAGGGAGGATGTGTGACAGGAACTAAACACACGATTCCCGGAGCGGTGAGGCACCGGCGCTAACCGGATGTAGCTTAATAAATATTTCTTTTCATGGCAATTGCTGGTAATTATGTGACGTATTATTCTCCTCCATCCTGCAGTCACTTACTGCAGTACAGCGGGGCTCCCCAACAGGCAGCCCGCAAGAGTCAAATGTTTGACCTGCCATCCGCTTGCTTGGCAAATTTTACCGTCAGCACCCCGCTTGGCAAATTTTATTTGCATATAAAACTTAAACCGGTATAACACACCAATAATGGGGGCAGTGGCCTTTGACTTTGTGTTGCTGACTGACTTTGGCCCATAGGGAAAAATAATTGCGCAAGCTTGCTGTATAGGATTGCAGAATACCTGGCGTCTATCCCAGGGGGCACCGGGGCAACACCCAGGACATGATCCTAGTCCACCACAGGGCACAGGCACACCAGTATGGAAGCCCAGGGTGGCAGCTTGTTCCCTTCTCAGGCATTTTCAAGTGCATCTAAGTCAAACACCTTTTCTTAATCTAGTCATTCTGCAATCAGATGTGTATTTCAGTGCAATAGCCGAATAATCTGATCTTGTTCAATAAAAATTTTGTCATCTGTCCTTACTAAAGATTAATATAGAAATAATCAAACAGTAATGTGTGGCATTATGAAAACACTGATATAAAATGTGCTGTGCTAAATGTGACCACTGATTTCAATTTATAAAATTCAAAGACAATCACTGAGTGCATTCTTAAGATGTACAGTATTTTGAAATATTAAAAAGCAAGCCCAAGTCTGAAAATATTCACATTTATTTGCATTTTAATTTAAATTTTAAATCAAAAAGTTGAAAGCAGAGTATTCTTTCTGGCTGCTTGCTGGACTCAGGATACCCAAAGCTGATAGTATAACATCACTATTTTGGTGTTTAAGACTAAAGTCACTGGTGGATGAATCAGATACTTCACAAAGCGGTCAACACACTCATCAAAATGTTTTAGTATGAGAAGAAACGATTTAAGGAATGACATTGAGTAAAAAATATCAAAGAGAGCTTATTCTTTAAGATAACATATGTGTTACAGTTTTTTGTATCATTCTTCTTTAATTTCAGGGGCTGAAAAATTGTAAATATCCTTTAAAATAATACTTACCAATGGAAGTCTGATTCATGCATGTATCTCCATTAATTGCCAAGGATCACTCTTCACGAAGCTTTTAGAATGACAGAGACCGGGTCTTGTGAAGAGGAACGCCTTGAGAGCATAGTGTCCTGAACAAGCTTTGCAGATTTCTTCTGTGCCTGAGCTCAGCCCCATTATTTCCAGAATCTTCCTGCAGCTCAGCATGCTTCCGGCCTCGAAAAGAGACTTTATTCGATTTCAACTCGTTGCTGGGAACATTGGATTGGGTATGACCCCATATGATCGAGCGTGTGCAATTTAGCACTGCCAATCAGTCAAATGAAAACAGTGCTAAAAAGATTGGGTCGTCCATTAATGCACACTTAGTACTCTGATGTATATTGATCTTGGATTCTTTTAGCACTGTTTATGGTCGATATGGGGATAGTTTAAGGGAACCAGACATATGATGTCTTCTAACAAGAAACCATCAGAGTAGCCAAGAAACAGAGGGCAGTCCAGTTTGATAGAGGGTCATTCAGTACAGACAGAGCTTGCTGTAAATAGCTTTGCTATATTTACACCTAGACTTGCCAAGCAAAACAAGAAAATCCAGTAAGTTGTCTGGTATTTTGCCACTCTTCTCTATTGCAATATGCCTGCATTTTCCCTGTTGTCTGATTGGTTGAAAATAAAGAAGAATTCAGAAATGTTTATTACATCAACACAATGGGTAATCATCCATCCATCCATCCACCCATTTTCTATACCCATTTGTC
>JAODKE010000101.1:20987184-21017181 GCA_026779605.1 Mormyrus hasselquistii | reverse complement strand
GCTGGATCTGGCCACAGGGCCTCGTCAACATCACAGGCTATATTTTCATTTGCAAGGCAACGTGGAAAGAATTTTTTTGGAGTGATGAATCCACCCTTGTATGGATGCTGCTTCAATTTGATAACATGCTTCCTCCATAGCTTGAATGAGGGCCATCTGGACATAGGGCCAGAGATCATAAACCTTCCACCGCCATGCTGAAAAGAACCCCTCGATGGGATTTAGGAAGGGGGAGTAAGGTGGAAGGTATTGAACTGTAAATTGTGAGTGTTGATGAAACCAGTTTTGGACTAGAGGGGAACGATGGAAAGCTACATTGTCCCAGACAACAATGTATTGCATCTGCTCCCTTTGGTTTGCTGCTGTGATAATATTGTGTAATCTGTCTAAAAATGTAAGAATGAGGTCATGACTGTAAGGACCCAAGTTGACATGGCAGTGGAGGACCCCATTCTGTGTAATGGCAGCACAAAGGGTGATGTTACCCGCACGTTGCTCAGGTAGATTGACAATAGCCCTGTGGCCAATGATGTTTCTTCCCCTTCTTCTCACTGTTGTCAGGTTAAATCCAGTTTCATCAATGTATATAAACTCATGCGGGACGTCTTTCGCATTCCGTTGGCAAAACTCTCTGAAATACAGCAAAATATCACATTGCGTAATCAATATACTGTAGGTCTGCTATACAGTAAAATTACATGTACTGTAAAAAGGTTATGTGTGCAGTACACAATACTATAGTCAGTGAACAAAACATACCACCACATATTCACGCCGTAGGACTTTCACCCTGTCTGAATTTCTTTCAAAAGGCACTTTATACAGTTGTTTCATCACAACTGGATGTTTTTTAAGGATACGGCTTATTGTTGACAGAGAGACCTGTTGGACATTATTGAAAATTTGGTGATCATTGACAATATGGGCTTGAATTTCTCGAAGTCTGATTGCATTATTGGCCAAAACGAGGTTTATGATCTCTCTCTCTCTTGCTCCTGTATGAATACAGGGCCCCTCCCTCCTTGGTGTTCTTGACGTTCAATCCTATGTTGGCCACAAAATACATGTAGCTTACTGTAAAATGATACATGAATACATACCAAAACGGTTGATATAGTACATGCACAATATTTATTCACACATATAAAGTAACTTCCATACATTAGAGTACATGAAAAGAAAATGTATGCAGTATTCTGTACATGTACAAAATATAAACGCAAACAAAAAACAAGAAAAAATATATCTAGCCTACAGTGCTGTAGATAATGTGTCACAAGTACAGTAACACTTTCACTGGTCACTGTCATCACCGTCCCTCTCCTGGCCACCATCCTCATCCTCCTGACCATCCACACGCTGCTCTCTGTTTGGCCAGAGATTTTCATCCACATCGCAGCGGATATTTTCCCTCGCGACGCAGCGAGGGAAGAAACGGCGTAAATTTCTCAACCATCCCCTACACTGATCCCCTATGATGTCCTTGCACGCAGCATCCATTGCATGGAGTAGGAACCTAAGGTTTTGAGCCCGATGTTCATACAGTCTCCACCTCCAAGTGGAAAAAAACGGATTGAGGAAAGGAGAGTAAGGTGGTAGCGGCTCCATGAGCATCCTTGGATGGGTAGTGACCCAGGCCCTGATGAGACGGTCCAGGAAAATGAGGAGATTTTGAGTGTGTATGGGCCTAAACTGGGGATGTGTGTTGCCACACCATTCTCAGATATGGCAACACACATTGTCATGAATTTATCAAATGTTCCAAGAAATGCATATATGGTTTTCATGGTATTATGACTAATTTTGACAATTGAACAGACTATTGTGCATATGATGACTTACACAAGGAAATCATGCTGACATGTTTTGGAGAGAACAACCATTAGACTGAGAATCAACTAATCGGTGTTGATCAGCAAGATTAATTTATTTGTAAAATGTGCTAAATGTGGGCTCATTGTGCTGACTGTAGGCTACTTGTACATAACCATTAGCAGAGATGCACTGGGACACTTGAGACATGTACTAAGACATTTGTAATTGGATGAAATCAATGAGAAACGCCATTCTGTTGTGAACAATTGCAAGGTGGTTTGGAGATTTGTCCATGTTATTTTGAGAATGTCATTTCTGTTTCAAGAAATGAGCCAGACCAACGGAGAAAAACTGTAATTGTGGGAAAGTTTTAATTTTAGTGTGTAAGCAATTGAAAAAAACTGTATTTCAGAGAGTTTTGCAAATGGATGCGAATGAAGTCCAGCATGAATTTATATACATTGATGAGGCTGGATTTAACCTGAGTACAATGAGAAGAGGAAGAAATATCATTAGCCACAGGCCTATTGTCAATGTACCAGGGCAGCATGGGGGTCACATTACCCTTTGTGCAGCCATATCACAGAATCGTCATGCCAACGTAGGTCCTTACACTGACCTCATTCTTATATTTTTGAACAGATTACACCACATTATCACAGCCACAAATGAAAGGGACAAGATTAGATACATTGAACATCTGGGACAATGTATCTTTTCATCGTTCTGCTGAAGTCCACAACTGGTTTCAGCAACAACTGCAATTTACAGTTCTACACCTTCCACCATACTCTCCCTTCCTAAACCCCATTGAGGAGTTCTTCTCAGCATGGCGGTGGAATCTCCGGCCATATGTCCAGATGCTGCTCATCCAAGTTGTGGAGGAAACCTGTGACCAAATTGATGTAACTTCAATACAGGGATGGATTCGTCACTCCAGAAGATACTTCCCACGTTTCCTTGCTAATGATAACATAGCCTGTGACATTGACAAGGCCTTGTGGTCAGACCCAGCTTGGCGGAGTGATGCAGATCATGTTTAGTGTGATGCTCTTGTTTACGAATCTGTTTTTACACTTTCTCTGTGTAAATGTTACAAGTGTTTTAAGATAAGCACAGGAGTGTTTAACTGCATCAAAAAGAATCAGACCATATGATGGATTTGTTGGATGTTTTGACAAGAAAATAGTGTTTTTTTAAGAAATTGTAGAGTTTTAACTACAATGTTCCATTTTGCAAATAATCTGAGGTGTTTTACTAATTGTGTGAAATGTTCTGAAGAACCAGGCCCTGTTTTCAAAAATGTGTTTAAGCAATTAAAAAAAACTGTAGCACGTATATAAAAATGGTTTTGTGCAATTGTCCTCATTTGGTACAATTTTCAGTTGCTTTATTCCTGTTGGCCAAAATAGATTATGTAGTTTCCCACTGAAATAATTATATGCAAAACAATATATATATGATTATGCAAAACAGATAACAAAGCCATCAAATTGATTTTAAAATATATTCCACAAATTGCAGTGATACGGCATTGTTGTGTTTTTGGTTTTCACAGTACATGATTTTGTTGTCATTTTGTTGTTGTTGTATCGCTGTTTTGCTCTTCTTGTGTTATACAGTGCTGTGGGACTTCTTTGTTTGATATTCTTCAGATCCGAACAAGTTAAATATGCATGCAAGTGCTTTCTCTTGCCAGTGAACTTTACATACTGTAATGTAGAACTTTGTAACGTTTTTGAAATGAAAAAGTATCTGTTTACTATAGAAAAATGATTGGTCAGTGAAAATTAGAAAGTGGGAAACGACTATCATTCAGAATTCTGGAGCTCAGGAGCATTACACTGACATTTGACAATAAGCATTTTCACTCTCACGGTTAAAATGCTGCTGATTGTACTTTTCATTTTGGTGGCACTGACTAATTCATGGGTAGAATTGTTTGTTTGAGACATGAGCTAATTGTTTTGGTTACAGTCTTTTGCAGCTAAACTATAGTCTTTTGCTATATGCATTACTGTAAGTGTTTTGAGCAATAGTCTTATAGTTGTGATAATGTGCAATATGTTTCACGAAATGTGCCCAAGCAATTGAGAAAAACTGTAATTTATCCATGTGTCTAATTTAGGATAAAACAAATATTTATTTTAATTTGTGAACAGGAAATTTTCTTTATTATAATCAGTTGATAGCTAACATGCTATTGGCAGCTCATACTATCACCTTCAGCAGGACACTACCTCTCTTTGGCCTGGGGAACAGAGAGTGGACCTACTGCTGTACCCTTTTAAATGCTAATTAATGCTTTTACAGCATCTGTGAGGGGTATACTATAAACACATCTGTTTGGTCAGATGACGAAATGCTCCCCTAAAGTTCTGGAAGCTAATCGGCCATAGCTGGTAGCACTCTACGATCATTCAGTTAACGATGTAGCAATATTAACATTATGTGACCAGGCATGTGGAGCTTTTTTTTGTAACATCGTGCTCTTCGATCCATCCTAGAAGAGAATCCATTAACAGTCTGGCTAGTTACATGGATTAGCTACCAATGAGGTGCTTGTGTGCAAAAGTACTTTACTCAGGTCTATGGGTCACCTGGTCATCGGGAAGTTTGGGACACTTCCCAGTGGGCTGATCTGATGCGGACCAACCAGCTGAAACATTCCAAACTTTAGGCTTTTTGGCAGCAAATTCCCAGGTTGTTTTTTGTTGCTAGTCTGCCCATGCTTTGGGGTAGTTGGATAGTTTTCAAATACCCCATCTTGCGCTCCATGAGAGACGTAAACACACGTATATAGGTGAGAGCACATTTTTTTTGGGGGGGGGGGGTCAAAGAGGGTCAGCCAGCACAAGCACCCCAGGGAGAAGCTGGGGTTAAAGGATTTGCTCAAGGGACCAGAGTTGTTATGACTGTTCTGATGGCTGATTCCAGACCTTGCAGACATAGGCAGAGATCCCTAATCTGTCAAGCTTCACGACACCCCAAGAATCAACTCCTACTTCCTTCTAATAAACAGGAAGTGCATCATTAGACTGATGCATTTTGCACACAAATCCCCAAATACAAAAACAGTGCTGCATAAACTGTACAGAATCTTATAGCTTGTACATTTATCAGTCACATCATTACATTGAGATGGATCGACCAAGAGTGGAATGGAGAGAGCTGGTGTTGTAGTGATGTAAGAGTGATCTAGTTCACCAGTGTTGGTTTTCATCGCAAAACCAAGGGTAAAGTCCAGAATGGTCTGTGCACATCCTAGAATATCAGAACAACCCAACATTTTTTCCACCTTTTTAATAAACTTGTATCAGCATTTTATTTAAAAATGAAACAATATTTTATTATAAATTTTTTGAGTCTTGGAGTTCTGCTCTGCTGAACAGTTCATGGACTGAAAAGTTTGTTTCACTTATAGGATACAGAAAGTGCATGGAATCAACCAGAAGTTATTCGTAAAGGATCATTGGGCAGAATTGTTTATAGACAGGTTCCTCTGGGGAAACCAGGGACAGTAAAGCCTAGCTTATTGTAGGCATGCAGGTCTAGAAAAACAGGTTTTGTCTGTTTGTGTTTACTGACCATAATCTCATACATCACAGGGTAATTTTTCAACACACTATTGACATTTTTATTTAATAAGGCCAGTTTCCAGGGTGGATCACAGAAGTGAGTTCATGTCAGAGCTTTACTTTTTCGTAATGGTGTCCCTGGGGCAGTCCTTCCTACAATCTGACATTTACAGATTCAAGCACAAACTTCTGCTGTCTGGAGTCCTGGAGCAGGACAAACCAAGTGCATCACAGCGTGTCTGACATCTTCTCAGCACCTTGGGTGACCCTGTTGCCGTTATAATCTCAGACGAGATAAGTGCTAGAATGTGTAAATATGTCACGTTATTTGCAAGCCAATGTACAGAATCTTTCAAAACTATGTATAAATAAAATGATTTTCTTCTAATCCTTACTCTTTCCTCCATTTTCTTAAAGCTGCTTATTCAGTACAGTATTAATGCAAACCTGGAACCAACGGATGCACAAGGCAAGGCAAACCCAATGAAATGAGATCACCATGCTACCTCATTTGAACAACATCGAATTATAATATGTCCTCAATGAGCTGTACCCCACTGACATGAAGTTGTCTCTCAACTGCAGGGTCCGTCTTACTTACAGATAAAAGAGAAGGAAACTATGAGGCAACCAGAAACCACAACTCAAACTGACCACTGCTAATGTGTTTAAGAAGCTGCCAAGGATTCTGAGCTTCATTGAATTTCAAATTGATTTTCTATGGAATGTGAGCAATTCAATGATTATTTCATTACATATTTGAGATGATATTTTAAAAATGGAGTATTTGGTACATTTTGGAGTAGGGTTTGTTAAATCTAGCCTAAAATAAATGCAAAATATAGGTCTCTTCTAAACAGTAGTTCCAATGCACTTTAATTCATTTCTATGTTGTAGTTGAACACTTTTATCTGAATTAAGGGAGCTAATTAGATAAAGATTTAACTGAGCTCCATTTTATCAAAGCAAAACAGTGCTGGATAGTAACAATATTCAGTCAAATTGTAACAGGGTTTGTCAAAGTTGGTTCTCTGATTCAAATACCAAAACAAGAGGATTCCTTAAATATTTTTGTTAGCTTCCATAATCGGGGTAAGCAGTCAAGTACACAAGTACATCACTCATACAATGTCAATGACTTTGAATTACAATTTATTTGTTAATATATAAGTGTATATAATAGAGACAGAGAACCTGGAGGCAAAAAATGGCATTTCCATCAATTTCTGTGCATTATGTTGTGAAAATAATCAATAAAAGGATCTAACTCCTCCATTTAGTAGAATATGAGCCAGTAGTTTTATTTCAATGTGCACTTGAAATGCACTCAGATTATCTTGAAGATATTATTCATTTTGCATATCAGATAAAAAATTTAAAAACGGTATTATGAAAGGAAATATTGCATTTGGTACAAAATGTGTCAGTTTCATATTTATGCATTTATTTCACACCTTTTAACTTGTCAGTGGTGTAAAACGCAGAGGAATCACAACTAGACCTTTATATAATAGAATCTGGCCTGAACTTTAGTATGTGTTCAACCTTTGTCCTAAACACAAACCTGGATACTCATATTGGCCTTGGCAGAGGCAAATAACCAGTTGTTTACCCAGTGCTAACTGAAATTAGGGGGCAGTTTAGGTATTTTGGATAATCTATACTAAGAGTGAAAGAACCTAAAATTTCTTAAAGGAGAATTTAACCCCTTAAGCATCGATCTAAAACTCATAACCATGCAAGCAACGTTTGTGTTGGTTCTTTTAAGACAAGAATTGGAACCGATTTTAAAGAAAATATCTGAGTATAGCTGAACATATTTTGAAGGAAAGCGATGGACCAATCAACGTAAAGGAAGCAGTGTTCACGCAGAGGCCACACCCACGGTTGTGAGGAGGCCACTGAGACACGTTGCTGACATATGGGTTGGCCCAACCCTGTACGCGGTGCGGGAGACGCATGCGTTAACACCGTGGCTTTTCTTTGGGTTTGTCAAATGATGTTGACCCGGGAGTTCTAGGGTTAATTACCCACCTCGAAATGTGCTATATCGATGGGAGGCGGGGTTGCTGACGACAAAAAAAAGCCTTAAACAGTCGATAAAGTTGACGGTATCGGTGCATTTTTAAGGAGTACAGTTCGTTTTTGTTCACTGGACATTAGCCTTCAGTTCGGCGACTGAATTCACTTTTACCGGCTGGAGCGAAAGAACAGCCTCGCATCTATCAGGGTACTTTTCCCGTTCTCATTGAATCACATCTTACGATGGTGCTGTTCCAGCGCTGTTTGACTAGAACCTTTAGTCTCGGGCAGCGGAAACTCAGCGGTTCGCCCCAGCAGGAGAAAGTGGTGAACATGCAAGCATGGGCTTCCATAAGACCACATTATCAGAGCTGCTGGGTCGGTGCTAGGAGCTACGGCACCGAAGGTTTGTCCCCGATCGCCAACTCTTCCAGTATTTTACCGATCGGCTTATGCATAGACCGGTGTGGTATGTTTCAATGACCCATGTTGGTTAAACTCGTAGATCAGGAATTACTGCCTGGATAAACGTGCGTTATAGATTTGCATATGAATTACTTAGAACCTATTATGATATTGCACATTTAAAAAGCGTGAAAATGTATTTTTCAAAAAAAATTTTCAAAATATATTGTATAAATACAATATATTTTATTGCAAAATATTTAACTTTTATAACGATATTAACTGAATTAGTCAGCGATTTACCGCTTATATTCGACTTGAAATTTTTGGCATAGACAACAAAAGAATATTAAGACTAAATAATGTCGAAATAATAGACACTATAACAATGGAATTCCTTTCTGAGTGAACCCGATTGATTTTTACTATTTCTGGGTTAATGAACTCAAAGGCTTTACTCGGAGGAAAGCGATCCCATCGCTAAGCTTAGTCAGACCCCAAATTCCTTTCAAGATTTTCCTGTTTCTTTTGCCCCTTTAACGTGGGCTGGTGGGACTCTATATGTTCGCCGATAGTTATTCCTATGGCTGGAAATCCCGGGGAATCATAGCTATCCTAGTACCGTGAACTATATTTGTTTTGAGGATTCTACATATCAGATATCAGATTATTTAAAGGAACCATAATGACATGAGCACACCTAGTTTGCCTCGACTGCAAACTATCATTTTAAAAAATGAATCCTGATTTTGAATATTATCAGCATCCTCAATTACATCCCACAGTCTTTGGGAAGATCCATTTCCTTCTCCATCAGCAAATCTTGATGCCCATAGTTCAACAAATTAAATGTTCATTATCAGAAAAAGTGATACAGTCCATTAAAATTAATGCGGTTAAACATTAGCTAATTTCATCAGGACTGGGGGGGGGGGTATTTTTATGTGTGGACATAGTGCTGTAACAAGTATGTTAAGTCAAAAGATTTTTGAGGTTATATGAGGTGGCAGTGACATGTGACCAGTAACTTGGTTTGTGAACATGTGACCGTCTGACTGTGTGTGATTGTTTCTCCATAGCTCAGCTTATGTACCTAATGAAAGTCGAGGGCCGCTCCCCCATCCCCTCAAATAAAAATGTCAGGTCACCTTCAATTAAAGAATCCCTAAATGGAGCATTCCTGTGTAACAGTAGGCATGCGAGTTTTCCTTGAATACGCAGCTGTTCATATCGCCGTACCATCACTCCACAGCTTTACTCCTACTTAGTGTCACTTTACACTCTTCCTTTGCACATGCTGGCAGAACTGACACTGGTTCACACGTGAATTTCACTTGAGCATAGTCAAAAGTATGTGTTTTCTAGATGACCTAAATGGCAAATCGTTCCATTCATTTAATGCTTTCATAAAGCTTTAGGAGAACTAAAGGGGTAAGAACCGTGCTTGAAGCAAATCAGCCTTATTTCTTGAAACTGATCTAATTTATTTATTTTCAACTGAATTCTAAGCCTGGTAGCGAATCACCTGCTTATTAGGTCAAATATAGCCCATACATTAACTGAAACTACGCATAATTAGTTCTAGGTTTACTTGAATGTAAGTGAATCCAAGATCCACCTTCACGCAGCATTTTCCCGTATGTCCTGTTTTTGAGTGTCGTTTTTTGAGATAAATATTGTGGCATTTATAATTTTATTATTGATATTTTACCCAAAATAAAATATGAGCAAATTGAACTTTGTTAAATTTTTCACAAATGCTCCACACTGTCTATGATTGAGTCCATCAGGAAGGATGAAAATTATAATGATTGGCTTAGAGAGCGCTTACAGAGCTCATTCTAAAGCGGCAGCAGCAAACACTTGACTGATTTATTTATTTATTTGCTTGTGTATTGCATTTACATTTTAATAGGAGCAATAATTAAAATTGCAAAGCTTGCCAAGTTTTGTTTTGTATGACAGTAAAAAAAAAAATTAACTTCAAAATTTTTCATCAAAATACTGGAATCTCTGAAAATTAGATACCACCCAAGCCTCCTCTGAACCCAGCTGACGATTGTGGTCCTTAGGTGCCGGAGGGTTCAGTGAACGCACTCTGATCGCCGTCAAGCCCGATGGTGTACAGCGACGTCTCGTGGGCCAGATCATTCAACGCTTTGAGAAGAGGGGCTTCAAGCTCGTGGGCCTAAAGATGTTAAAGGTTGGCAAATATGATCAAGTTTAATACGCAAATGGTTTCCCTGACGTTGTATCGTAATCTAACTAATGGATGGCTGCTGGTGGTAATTAAGTAATTGTTTTTTTTTATATATATATATAATTATTTTTGTGCCTGGTTAATGTTTATTCACTGTCATCATCCCCATTATTGTTCATCAGGCTCCGGAAGACTTGCTGTCTCAACATTATCATGACCTTAGCAAGAAGCCTTTTTATCCTTCCCTGCTGCAGTACATGGGCTCTGGTCCACTGGTCGTCATGGTGAGTGTTCTATCTGCATTGAGAATCCATTTATGAGGAAAGGCCAGTTAGCTGTTATAGGGAAACTAAGTTAGGCATGAAATATGTGGAGCTGAAGATGTGCAGCCTTTCGGGAAAAAATATTACGCTGAAAGGCCTCGATGATGATAAGTGACAGATGAGGAAGTTCACTCAACACTCCCAGGCTGCACTGAGCTACTGATTGTTTGATTGGTTCATTGGTTGCTATTAAAATTGTCTTAAGATCAAAAGTAGACAAAAAGGAATTATCCCAGTGGATTATCCTTAAAAGTCTTAAAGAATTTACCTTTCTACTTCAAAAGACCCCTCCATTGTTGCAATGCAAATGAGAGTCATGATTAGATGCTTTTGATGTCTTTCAGGTATGGGAGGGGTACAATGTTGTCTCCACGTCCCGGAAAATGGTGGGGGACACCAACCCAGTCGAGGCCCCCCCGGGCAGTATTCGTGGGGACTTTAGCATTCACATTAGCAGGTAATCTAACTGGATAACCGGATATCTCTTGACAGAACATATCTGACAAAAATATTCAAGTCATTATAATAGATTAGCGTTTCAACATTTTTTCTGCATGTTCAAGATCCCTAATCATGAAAAATTAAAATTAAGGAATAATTTTTAGGTATTAATCTGTTTTTGGCTGAAGTGTTAAACTGGGACACAGCATACTGACTCTTTACTCAAGCATTCAGTTGCTCTTGAAATTAAATGTAATAAACAGAATGACAAAACCCCTTTTCAATCTCAGGCTGCTGCATTGATTTTTTTTTTTTTATTAAGGCTGGTCAAAAAAGCCAAACCTAGCTGCTAACCGTAGCCTCAGAGCACAGAATACATGGCTGAGATGAGTACTTGAAGTTTTGACATCACACATATCCATTTCCTATCTGACCAATGCCTTAGGGGTGGCCAATATGGCAAAAATATCATATGATGATTTTCTTTCAGACAGGATCAATATCCACAATCTTATCATTTTGCAAGTTACTCAACAGTACAACCAAACTAATTCCTCTGTTTAAAAAAAAAAAACTGTAGCCCTATAGGGTAACACAGGCTAAAACAAAAAATGTTGTAGATGTCAAATTTTTCTTACGGACCAACTCCTCCATGTCATTCACGCCACTACATTGCTAAATGGGGAATATGTTGCACGTTACGGAATGCACGTTACGACGAAAGCAAGAGAGGAAGAAACTCCAGACTCTGCCTCCTGTTTGGTGTTACCGGTTTATTGGCGTCTCGAAATGGATTTTGCTGACAGAACAACTTCAGATGCATGTATGGATCAAAGAACTGCAACTGACAGAATGTGCAAAGTAGCACGATACTAACGATCCCGCCCTAAAGGCAGATTGTGGAGAAATAATAATCGTTCACAATCTAATATTGTCAAACTTCACACCCCTACCATGTCTGCAAATTGATTTGCTGTTTGTTTTGGCTCCACCCCTATTTGTCATCCCCACCAATCACTATTGCATTCGTGCCTGTGTTCTTTCTCTCTTGCCCAGGAATGTGGTCCATGCCAGTGATTCGGTGGATGGGGCTCAGCGGGAGATCCAGCTGTGGTTTAACTGTAAAGAGCTGACAGACTGGGACTGCCATGACCGAAGCAGCACTGTCCACTTGTGAGAGAGGATTGGGAGGGAGCCCCGTGCCACTACTGTGCCTGTTTTATCATATCGACACCGTTACTACCTCTATGTACGCGTGCCAGCAGTACCCGAGCTCTGCCTGTATCCCAGGCCCATCACGCCATCCCAGAATCCTGCCGGCAGCAGCCCGGTCTGCCCATGCTCTTCAAAGATGTGGCTGAGGGGGTAACCGTGACGTGTTATTCTGCCTCGCTTTTAATTTTTTTTTTTTTTTTAAAGAATTAGTGTTCTGGTATCAAAATCACAATAAATTTGAGAAGATTGGTTTAGAATTTTAAGTGATTACATGGGGGCTGGTAATGTCAAGATTAAAAATAAGAAAAAAAGAAACTCCTGAATACATTAATTAAAAGTTACACAAAAGTGAACATTTGTAACATTTGTAATGGCAAACATATTGCGAAGGTCAGCTTGCCTTTGAGGTTTTCGTACAAAGCCCTTTGTCCTTCCACTTGGTGAAAACCCCTCAGAAAAAGAATTTTATTGACTTAACACACATAATCAAATTAGCTTTCCAACCTACAGTGGAATATTATCATCAACTGGAAAAATTGCTCAACGATTGTCAGTATTTCTCAGATCACATTGGTCAAGGCAGTATTTAGTTCAAATAAATTTTACTGTTGAAATTCACACATTTGTTGGTGTATTTCTTTTACTAATATTTGTTAATGTACTAATTTGTAAATGGAATTCGTCCATATGAAAATATTTTAAAATATTTTAAACCTATGTACCTTTATCGTAATGTTGATTACAGATGACCTCGGCGTGAAGTTCACTTTTAACAATGTTCTGATGTATTTGGTTTTCTTTTAACAAAAATCATACTTAAAGTAATTGTAGATGTGTTCAGATTCATACAATATCAAGAAGTACTTTGATTGAGCTTTAACCAGGGCTGGCTCTAGCTATATGCTGAGAATACAGTTGCCTATGGCCCCGAAACTACCTACGTTGCAGAAGAAGTGAAATAATGATCGGTTTTCATGACAGGGGAGCCTCCCAAGTTAGGTAAGGCCTTGGTTAGGGCACGTGAAAACGTATACACAACAGCAGCACGGACTATGCACAATGAGAGGAACTACGTACGCATTTGTAGTCCAGAAGTACAGAAGAACTACAAACCCCAGATCCGCAATGTTTAAAGATCAAAGTTTTCGGTCAAAGCTGGAAGGTAATGCATGCACGTTTAACTTCTTTAAGTTATGTGTTGTGTAAATGCATTTCACAGAAAAACTGCACGACAAATTTATTTAACATGCTGCATGTAATTAATGGTGTTTACGTTTTTCTGAACGTCAGATAGTGGAGAAACGATTGTCTATCAGTGTTAACCTAGTGTGCCACTGTGTACCTATGGAATTCTGTTTTGTATAAATGTTTTGGTGATCGTCATTTACGAATCGACACCACTATGCAAGAATCCGTGTCGGATAATGCCTGCATATTTCCAGTGTTGTTAATTGTTTTCTTGTCTTTGTTTAGTACTCACTTATGTTCGTTCCAGCTACCGTGGTAGCCGACGATATATATATATATATATATATTACTTCGTGTGTTTCTGATCTGTAACATCTGGTCTTTTTTTAAAATAAGTTTGGAGACAACAGTCCCTACGTTCAGAAAGGAAACGTTGTGTCTGTGCACACTGTAATAATGGCAGAAGTAGCCGAACACCTAGACGTACCCGAAGATGTGGATACGGACGACTGCATGACGTCCTACTCGTACATTTACAGCCCCGATTTGCTCAAGTGAGTCCTTTACATGGATATTTTCTTTCTATTCATTATCAGGCGTCATAAAGCCAATGTCGCCTACAGGCAGCTGTACATATGACACTCGGTCTGAACTTGCTGTCTTCTCTCTGGCTTTGGCACAGTTATCGTTGTGTTGATTGGTACCATCCGTCTTGCTGCTGGTGCCTGGTGGTCTTCTTCCTATTTTACCATAAAACTTTCCAAGCATTACGGTTTTCTTAAATCCACGTGTTATATTATGCATGTGAACAGCTTTAAAATACTGGAAAGTGGTCTGCGCCCTCAGTGTGACATGTATTTATTTATGTTTCATAGGGACAAGGTGGCCTTTATAACTGGTGGCGGATCTGGAATCGGATTCCGGACAGCAGAAGTATTAATGCGGTAAAACTCCTCCTTATGTGGGAGTTTACAAAACTAGGATTCTCTTTTGTAATGACGGACACATACAACGTGCCTTTGTGGTCTCTTTCAGGCATGGGTGTAACACAGCCATAGGCAGCAGGAATACGGAAAGGCTTTCTGTGGTAATTTTTATATATATATTTTTATATATATACAGTTATTCAGGCAGTGGGTCAGAATATTCATTATAGGATATATTAGGGGCATCGTTAGGCCTGTGTTATGGGAGCTTTTTTTTAACCCCCACAAATAAATGTGCATTCATTATTTTAAGTCATGAATAGTTTTTTATATTATATATAGCCCATTCATCTCTCACTACCCCCCTGAGATATACTCTATACATATCTGAAAACTGCTGTAATATGTGCGAATGTAATGATGCCATTTGCACCCATATCTTTGCAGCCTGCTGGTTGTTTTGCCTCATTGGACCCTTTCAGCAGCTTGACAAACGTGTTGGTTCTCAGGCTTCCAAGAAGCTCATGGCTGCCACCGGACGGCTCTGCCTTCCTCTGGTCATGGATGTGCGACAGCCTGAGACCATCGATGCAGCCGTAGAGGAGACACTGAAGAAGTTTGGGAGAATCGACATCCTCATTAATAGTGTGTTTGCTCTCCGCCTGAACAAATACACAGATATACATTCTGTGGTGTAGCTTTGCTGTTTTCTCGGCTCAGTTCCTTCTTTTCATCATGAAAGCGTTCCTGGTTTTGACTGTGTTTCCTGTGTTTGTCTGTATGCTTTTACGGGGATAGAGTGTTTAGGTGTTAGTGTTGATTCAAAGACTGTCACATACAAATACAAAGGCCGTGTGCTGTATAGCTGTATGTTTAGCTGTAATATTAGTTAGAATTCATTAAATTCTCCTCTTGGGCATTAGTACTATGTGTTTACTCTTTTAATAATACATTTCACTCTCCGTAATTATTGTTGTTTGCATTAGTTTCTGTCATGTGGGATGTTTACCTAATAGATTGTTTTGTCTTTTACTGATTAGAAAGAAAAATAAAATCCCTGGGGGCTAAATGACTGGAGAATGAGCTGTTATAGTTCTGGTTATTTATCCTGCTGTTTTTATATAGACTCGTCCTAATGGTTATCAAGAGGAATGTGCTTCAAAGAATCCCTGTTCATTTGTGCATAAGCCATTTTCTCTCACTAACTCATTGAATTGGAATTTGGTAATCAGTGGTCACACACCACAGCACACAGTGCACAACAACGAAATGTGTCCTCTGCATTTAACCCATATGTGACTTTCGTGACATAGCAGGGGGCAGCTAATTCAGCGCCCAGGGAGCAGTGCTTGGGGACGGTACCTTGCTCAGGGTACCTCAGTGGTGACTTGCTGGTGGGGGACCTGCAATCTTCCGATTACAAGTGCGCTTCCCTAAGCATCAAGACAGCATTGGAGGGGGAATCTGTTGTCCTAACATCAGAACTGTAAAATCTGTCATCCCTTTGCATTGTCTTTACTTTAGTATCTTATTATTAATCTATTTGTGCTTGTACTTTTCAATACTTTCTCTCTCTGCACTGCGTTAATTGCCTTTATTGCGCCTTTTAATTTTCAGATCTCCCAGAGTTTAGTCTTAAAATTCAGGGTTTTCTAGTTTTTAGTTGTTGATGTTTTCGTTTACAAGTAGCATTCAAAATGCCATTTACCTTATAGTCTGTTTTGCCCCTATTGCTGTTACGTGACATTCAATGATTAAGTCTTCGTGTTTTTTTTCAGCTGCATCAGTGTTAATGTGTGATTCAAAATGAACTTATATTTCTTGTGTTTTTTTTTTTTTCGTGCTAGATGCTGCTGGTAACTTTCTCTGCCCTGCCACATCTCTGTCCTTCAATGCATTTAAAACCGTAATGGAAATTGACACCATCGGGACATTTAACACGAGCAAGGTGGTCTATGAGAAGTGGATGAAGGTACTGTGAACTTACAATGCCTTCATCTAGTTTTATTTTGGATATTGTGTCAATAAGCTGTATAGTTCAACAAGGTTGGTATTTTCTTCTGCCTAGGACCACGGAGGCTCCATCGTGAACATCTCTGCCACCCTTGGCTACAAAGGCCAGGTGCTGCAGGTGCATGCTGGGTCAGCCAAGGCTGCCAATGGTGAGAAATACATTATGTGATGCAGCTCAGCATGGCGTGTCTTTGGCACTCTGCATTTCGTTTGCTGGAAGGCCCTTCGTTCGCCCGGCCTTCTGTTCACTTTACGGCTTTCCTTTGCTGCGGTACAGATGCCATGACCCGACATCTGGCTGTGGAATGGGGCCCAAACAAAGTGCGGGTCAACAGTCTGGCACCTGGACCCATTTCAGGAACGGAGGGATATCGCAGATTGGGTATGTTGATGTAACTAACAGCACTGAAAATGTCTATCCTCATTCTGATTGTCTGTTATGAATTATCATCTATTTCATCACTTTGTTTTTACATGGATATTTTTTGACGCATTCAGCAGAACTGCCTGTGTGTGATTCTGTTTCCATGCTCTTGAGGAAATGATGATTTACCTTTTCTCCAGCCTCTGTATCTTATTGTCATATTTAGAGGGGACACATGAGTGAGAATGAGAGAGCAGCGTCAGCCAGTGTTGCTGGAGCATTTAGGATTAAGTGTCTTGCTCAGAAGCCCAATGGTGAAATCACTATGCCAGGCATGGGATTTGAACCAACAACCTTCTGAAGAGATACACACATTCCTACCCCATAGAGCAACAAACCACCTCTCTACCCACTCCCCACATCATGAATTATTTCTCCTGCTTAAATCTCCAGGAGGTTTAAGGGCACAGAGCAGCGGTGCGTTCGAGGCCATCCCCCTACAGCGGGCTGGGAATAAGACTGAGATGGCTCATGGAGTCCTGTTCCTGGCCAGTCGGGCTTCCTCTTACGTGACAGGCGCCTGTCTCGTGGCCGACGGTGGAAGCTGGCTGACTTCTGCAAACAATCTGCCTGTCCTCCTGGGTATAGCCTCTTCCCAATCTGCTAAACTCTAAGCCCACTAACATCCCAGGTGTGTGGGAATGGAGAGAAAAGAAGTAAAGAGGAAGTGGAAGAGGATGAGGGGGGAATACAAATTACAATGCAATGGCAGTGAGGAGTCAATAAAGAAAACTGTTATTAACTGTTGAATGTAACTTTTGAGGTTAAATATGCCACTGGGAGGAATGTAGCATTTTTTTACGTGTAACAAAATCAATATAAGATAAACTCCATTATTGCACTTGATTGCATACTTGATAATTATTTTATCCTATTTTGCTTTATGTTTTACCCGCATTAGGATGCCATTTTATGTTGTTAACATAAAAACATCGACTTACTTTATTTTTTCCTTGCATTTTTCCAGATCATTGGGCATCTGTACCAAAAAGAGACAAATAGGACATTTAAGGTGGAATCATGCAAAAATCCTGTACAATCATACATTTCTTACTAGAAATCAACAATTGATCAGTTATAGAGGAACTGGAATCCGAGAAGAGCAACTCCTGTCAAATGCAGTATGACTGTCATGATGGTAGCTTTTGTTTCGCTGAACCAGCACCCTAATTTTTTAAAATGCATTATTAAAACTGAGGTCTGTATGCTAGTAAACGTGCATAAGCCTTTACTTTGCATAGAGTCCTGTATTCGAATATGTTTGTGTGTATTATTTGAAGATCGTAACTAAGGAAACACTATTATAACTGGATATAAATAAGTAATTGGGTCTGTCAAATAGTGGTCACTCTAATACAGGAGTAAAATTGTCTTATGCAATGTCAGAGTATGTGATGGTTAAGGCTTTAAACATTACAGTGTCAATGAAGCTCACCCTGGTACTTAATTTCAAACTGGATAAATGCTATGGAAATGCATCATTCAAATCTATTAGTATTAGCTGCTTAAAAAAAAAAACTAAAAGTGTGCTATAAGTTGGTAGGAACCATCATCCATCCACTCACCCATCCAAAACAGTACCTGTTAGTGTGTAACTTGACAAGTTTGACATTTTATTATATTTTGAGTATTTAATTAAAGTATTATTAGTCAGTGGAAATAATGTTTTTTCTTTATCATATATGAAGCTAGCACCAAATAAACTACTCAAATGACATGTTTTATTGATATTCGTACATATATCAAGTGTTATTTAGTATAGTACAGTTTCATTATTGATAGGGCAATCGATTTTCCCAAGAGACTTTCAAAAAAATTTGCCAAAAAGTAAGATTTTTTTTTTATTCCTTTGATAAGGATAATGGTAGAGTACTGTGGAATATGTCTAAATGTCTGGTTTAGGAAGCATGTACTGTGTTTCTTAATCATAACGTATAACGATGGACTTAATATAAACAAGTTACATATGAGGCGTGGGCAAAATAATGGGAGCTGTTGACATACAGAAAATCTTTGAAGAGTGAAGTACTTCATTCCATGCTCTGGAACTTCCCACAACTGCTGCTGGATGATGTTAATGCCGGAACACAGAGGGGGAACAGCATTCATGCTGTACAGTGCACCTGATCTTGTAAGATGGTCTTGTATTCCTTGGCTCTTAAGTGATCGTGCAAAAGACTGATTAGCAATAATGTGTTAATGGTGTGGTTTCCGCATGGATAAACACTCATTGGCCACTTTATTAGATAAACTGGTCATTGAAGTAAATATCTAATGAACCAATTATCTGTCACCACCACAGTGCATAAAAACATGCAGATAATAGTTAGGAGCCGCAGATAATGTTCACATCAAACAGCTGAACGGGGAAGAAAGATGATTTAGTTACTTTGAACACGGCATGGTTCTTGGTGCCAGGTAGGCTGGTATGAGAATTTCAGGAACTCCTGCTCTACTGATATTATCATGCACAATCATCTCTAGGGTTTACAGACAATTGGGCCAAAAAACACATGGCAGTTCTTTGAGCAAAAATGCGCTGTAGATGGCAGCGGTCAGTGAGGAATGGCCAGACTGGCTCAAGCCGATAGAAAGGTAACAGAAACTCAAATATCCCCTCATTATAATCATTGTATGCAGAAGAGCGTCTCTGAATGCACAACAGGTTGAACCTTGAAGCAGATGGGCTACAACAGGAAGACCACTCATGTCAGATGGTAGGGTCAAAATCTGAGATGGTACTAAAGGGCCTGAAATGTGCCAAGAGGATAAACCCAACACCACTGTATCACCACCAACAGCCTGAATTGTTCATATAAGGCAGGATGCATTCATGCTTTTATGTTCACAGCCTACCTGAGCATTGTTGCTGACCATGTCCATCCCCTTATGACCACAGTGAACCCAGCATCTAATGGCTACTTCCAGCAGGATAACATGCTGTGTCACAAAGCTCATATCATCTCAGACTGATTCTTGAACATGACAATGAGTTCACTGTACTCAAACAGCCTCAACAGTCACCAGATCTCAATCCATTAGAGTGTCTATGGGATGTGGTATAACAGGAGATTTGCAACATGGAGGTGCAGCTGACAAATCTGCAGCAACCGTATGATGCTGTCATGTTAACATTGACCAAAGACTCTGATGAACATTTCCAGCATGTGTCAGATTGTTACCTACCATAATTTTCTTCCCTAAATATCTTGGTCATTTCTGGATTTGTAATTGCATCTAACAGAGGTTTTATGACCTGACCGCGTCCCAAACCATACAGGGTTATTCAAATCACGGTCCTCAAGGTCCGAGCACTGCTGGTTTTCCAGCCTTCCTTCACCTGTCAGTCAGGTGAGAAGCCTTTGACCAATCAGAATCAGTAATTATTAAACAACTGCCTGGGAGAACTGAAAACAAGGCCTGGATTTGGAATTGAGGTCCAGATTTGAAGAACCCTGCCATACATGATAATGGGCATTAGGATGTTTTTGCAATGATTCTTATACATACAATTAGCTCTTCTGAATGACATTATATCAAATGCTGTTATTTATTTTCATACAGAATGTGATGATGAGTTATGGTTTGTCAAAATATTACTGTTTTCTTTTATGTGACACAATTAGGCAGAATAAATACACAGAATTATGTGCTTGACAAAAGGTCTGCTAAGAAAGTCATGCAGTAAATTATTCCATCTTTCAATAGGAAAGCTTGGGTTGGCCCGAGTCTGAATTTTTTAAAGATTATATCTATGTTTAGCCAGAAGAGGGCGCCAGAGCATACAATAACCGTTGGGGCTCTTAGACATTGTTGTATTTTAAACCGTGAGGTATAAACCATATACTTTAGCATTCGGATACAGTAACTTAGTATTTGCTTAATATGTAGTTTATATACATCAACATATGGACATACATACTGAGTCTTTAAGTTAATTGATCTTTTCAAACGTGAGAATGTTTTAAAACTGAACTATTTATTTCTTGCCTATACAGACACATCACGGCGCGCAGAACCCCAGCCAGCGCATGTCGGGTGGCCGTGGCTTTTGAGATTTTGTGTCGGCGGACTGCGGCGCTCCGTCTGCGCGTGCGCGCGGCGAAACTCCTGACGTCAGTGCTGTATGCGGCTGGCGGCGATGGCAGATCCGCTGCTGATGCGAGGGGTAGAGGAGCGCGGTCGGCCCCTGGAGCCGACGTTGGGAGGAATATAAACGGGAACGGCTGCTTTTTCACCATCGGAGGGCATCGACAAAACGATCATCGTCTATGTCGAGGAATACGGGACACGTATATTAATCTCACGGCTGGGAAATAAGGACATTCGGACGGGCTAAATGGATAAAGCAGAGCGAGCTAGTTAACACAGGTGGATTATTCGTCTTCAATCGGGCGGCGTTTCTTCAGTGGCCGAAAATCTGAAATCTTACTAAAATTTACAATGGTATGACGGGGGGGTTGGAATTGGGATTTTCTTGTGTTTTTTAAATCCTGAACAGCGAAGAGATGGTGAAGGCCGGTGATGAAGGGGAGCGAATTGGCTAGTTAAGCCTTGCTTTCGGGACGAAGGATGCTCGCAGCTGTAAAACGGCACATAACGCTCGTTGGCCAACAACTCTTATGTTTTCTAATCCGTTTAGCATCACCCGGCCAGTCGGTATTTGTAACCGAGTTCTGAGGTTAACGTACAAGATGTTTTAAATGGGAATATCTTGGAGTAAGGACATGTCACGGTTTTAATTAGCTGGCTAAATCGGGAAAATGTGCCAGTGGGTACTAACATGACGCGACGAGCTGGAGCTACCGCTGTACAATACAATAAATGTCTTATAAAATTGTAACCGTCCTGGACACTTAAAACTAATTTATTACTTAATTTTATTTATTTTTCTGTGGCTTATTTGCTTGCTTACTAGGTAGGCTCCCGGCCCCCCAGGTATCACTAGAGCTTAGTTTACAGCTCCACACCGGTTATTTTCGTAAACCCCCGGGGTTCAGTCGGCGTGTTACCATAGCCGAGCGCCCAAAACCTCTTTAATGTTGATGTAGGTGTAGCCGTGTGGGATACCGAGCGTGGCGACCGGGCGTCGTCGGTACGCGGCACCTCCAATGTCAAAACAGGGACATGGCGTTGTTTTTGTTGTAGTATTTCACTGGAGAAAGAAAACGAATGGCGAAGTCACACGACCCCGTCCCTGTAACGCTGGTTTTCATTTAGTCGACATCAAAGTGGTCGGGAAAGGAGAGGAAGTGCTCATTTAAGGCTTATTTTGGGCAACGTAATGCTAATGGTAATGCTAGCGGTGAGCGTGTGGTAATATGTTGCTTAGCAACTTTGGGTCCGAAGATCCCTTCGCGGAAATGTACAGAATTGTATCTAGCTGTGTTTTTGTCTCACTAAACAAACACTTCCATTAGCCCTTCTTTATTTTTCCAAGGCTACATATTCCACGCCTCATACGCATCACCTTAGTAATTACACCTGACAGGGAACGAGTAACCGAAACAACGACGGATCTCCGTATGAGGTTTATGCGCAGAAATTGTAGTTGCCTTTTAACTTCATATATTGAGGATTAACTGCGTAATGGCAATGTTTTATGGTAGACAGGGTTAAGCAGGTGTTGTTATAATTTAATCGCAAGAATGTGTTTGAATCGTTTCTGGGATAAGTTGGCATCTAATAAACGCGTGAGGCCTCCTTTTCGGTGGAAAGGCACACTGATTCATTCAGTTTCACAGTATTGACTACAGAATTCGCTTAAGCGACGTTTAGACTTCCTTCTTTTAAACAAAGGGTGTTATAAGATTGCCTTAGGATAAAAATTAATCATTTAAAAATTATAAATAAATGGAACAAGTCCTTCTGTCCAGCCCTGGTGGGCATTCAGAGTGGGAACTGGAGCAGAAGCCAACCCTGGGATTTCTTCTCCTGGATCCAGATAAAGAGTCTCTGTCCAACAGAAGCAACAAGAGCCCAGATTCAGGACTGGATTTCCGAGAGTCTGAGAAAGACCTGGTTTCATTTAGTCTGGATGAAATTCTTCAAGATAATGCCTTAAAGCTCAATGACCTTTTTCAGAACTCCAGGTATTCCAGTGTGGACCAGTTATTGTCCTGGGAGAAAGGACCAGAATGCCCTGTACTTCAGTGGGACAACCATTCCTCCCAGTCTCCAGATTGTCCCCATAAGGAAACTGCAGAGGTAATGAACTTTCCCATTGCTGCTGTTGAACAACATTTTGATGATGATTCTCCTGTCCATGTCTTCTCTAGCACCCTTGAGTGCAATCAAGAGGATATTTTGGTTCAGGAGCTAGAGCTTGACCAGAATGCACAGAATATTCACAGCACTCCCGATGAACTTATCGATGTCAGGGATATTCCTTCACAATCACCGGTTTTCTCAAATACATTGGATTGTAAATGGGAAGATTTAAGTTTTTTGGACACTTTGCTGTATCCTGAAAATGAATCCCCCACCTCTTGTTCCTCCCCTCCCAATGAGGTACAAGTGGGTGACAAAGAGGGTCCGTCTGTCTTATCACAATATGAGGAGAGCGTTCTTACTCTCGCGTCACAAGGTGAGGAGAGAGTGTCATGTGAAACCGGGGACAAAGGTTTACCCTTTGAATTGCAGATGGATCCGCTCGCACCGAGTAACGCTATCCAGGTGGGTTCACCTGAGAGCCGCGTGAGCAGCCCGTCTCACGTCACCGGCCCGAGCGACTGTCTCAGACCGCCAGGACTTTGCACGCCCTCTACGCTTTTACACAATGGGGAAGGCATTGGTGTTTATCTTGGAGCTTATGAGCAAGAAAGCTGTGAAAATGTAATTTCAGGTTTGGAAGAAGCGGTCAATGAGCAGGAGATCTCGGCGGATGCAGTTGCTGTTTGTTTGTCGGGGGATTTTCAAGCCGGGGCAGATTCCTCCTATTTGCTTTGTTCCCTGTCAACGGGACCACAGGTTACCAGCCTCTCTCACAATGGAGATGTGTCGCACACGGGTGACCCACTTAGCCAGGGCCAGGATCAGGATGCTTCAAGGGATTTAATGGCAGAAGAGGTTGCTGTTGGTTTAATGGTACAGCAAGTGAACGAAGAGTCGATCTTGGACTTGAGTTCAACTGTCGACTCAATGCATGATATAAAAAGCAACGAGGACTCAAAAGTACCCGAGGGCCCAGTAGAAGAAATACTTTCTCACCGGGACATTACAAAGGATGCTGTTTTTCAAAGACAAGGCTGTCCTGACGATCTAGCCCAGGAGTCGTATGACTCGACCCCGGTGTCTGTGCGGACTAGTGAGAAGACAATTGAGAGGTTATCTCTTCCAGAAGTAGGGACATCTACATGTCTACCTGTGAGGAGTGGCGTGTTGCCAAGTGAAGAAGACATGTCACCTCTGAAGGCAGTATTCAATGCTCTGGACCAGGACGGTGATGGTTTTGTGCGCATTGAGGAGTTTGTGCAGTTTGCTACAGTGTATGGTGCGGAGCAGGTAAGAGACAAGTGATTGTCTGTCGAAATATCAAACTGAAATTGTAATTGCATGTTTTTCATCTTTGACTGCTTAGGAACCTAAGTATTACTCTATGTGTCCTGAAACTAACTTCCATATCGAATAGAAGAGGTTCCATTATCTAAACAAGTCTCTATACTGTATATGTCAACAGTGGCATATAGGTGGAACCCCCTATTCTCTGTTTAAAATGGCATTGTTATAGAACAATTCAGTTCAGGCATGTTATAAATGTCAGTTAACAGCTGTTGGTCAATCATTTAGACAGACATTTATAGCAGAAATTTGTGTATTTACTGAATCTGTAGCATTAATAGGGAGCCTGAAAGAGCAGTGTCGATGTTTTCTTAAGATCTGTTGACGCCAGCCACTTCAGAGCTGTACTTCAATTGAAGCTTCATATCGGGATCACGGCCCTTCACTTTCAGTTTTATTGTGTTACTTGAATTCTCATACACACTGATTTGAATGACTGCATGTTTACATTTTTCACTGTGTCAGAGCATCCTAGTGATTTGCAGCTGTCAGGTGTCCTTGTCTGTATGTGGATGTGCTGTAGTTTCTTCACAATCCACGACACACAATGCATCTCAAAATCCTCTCACAGTCAGTGATACTTCCTGCTAATTTAAATGCCCTGTGGTAGACTGACCTTGCCTCCATGACTGGCTCTTAATGGCCCAACTATCTGCGATAAACAATTAAATTTAAACTCAACAAATTGATTTCATTACTTTAACCATCAGTCATCATTCTTCAATATATATTAATGGTAAATAGTGATCTAAAAAAACCCAGTATTTTCCATGTATACTGTTAACTGTTTGGAATACTTGTAATGCATTCTCGTGCTAAAAGTTTAGTGTGCCTGTTCCATACCATTTTGAGCTAAAGGAGCGGGAGAACTCTGTGATGTGTTATCGAAGATGGATCATTCGTTTATTCTTATTGTGTGGGAGCCATTTTGTATTTTGCTTGAAAATGTAACGTCCAATTAATTTCTCTGTCATGCAATTGCTATTTTGGCTTTTGCTAAAAGTGCTGAGTTTTTCTTCATGGTCGTCATTCTGCTTCTCTGGCCCCCCACTTTTTTGTTTTTGATGCAGCATAATCACTGTTTGTAGGTGAAACTACTGAACCTGTTGGACTTTGGCCTTGTAGGACATTGCAATGTGTAGTCATCTGTAAATGGGCCTATAGGGAATTGAAGATGGTATATTTTATTATACAGCAGTTCTTACATTATTCCATCTTTTGTTGTTTTCTACTACACAAAAAGACGTACAAAATGTTAGGCATCCTTTAAATTGTCATTACTATTAATACTTTAAGTTCAATTATTGCTCATATACATTGAAAAATATCAATTTCCAATCTGCCTTGTCTTTATGTTGAGGTCTATGACGTTTTTGATTTTTCGATCAAAAGTACTCTTGTCTGTTGTCAGTGATATATTTTTGCCATATTGCCCACCAGTACCAGGGTGGGCAATATTGCCAAAATATCATGCCACACTATTAGTTAAGTTCTCCCCAGACATGCTTGATGGGTCGAATGGCTTCCTCTCATTTGTAAATTTCTTATGCTTTTATGGAACGTCGAACTGCATTATAGCATGATATTAGTGATTTCTCTGTAAAAGCAGATCATGGAGACATTTAAATCATTCATAATGATAAATAATAATAATAATTGATACTTTTATTGATCCCTGTGAGGAAATTCTCTGTTGGTGAAGCAAGCTGGCCATGAAGGGCAGCCACCCACAACAACGCCTCAGGAGCTGGGGGTTAAGGGCTTTGCTCAAGGACTGGCAACCTTCCGATCACAGACTCAGAGGCTTAGACCTTTGATCCACCCGCTGCCCCCCATGATCTAATATCGTCATACTGCTGACCCCTACTGCAGTACAGTTCTGTCAAGTTACTTCGGAAGAAGAATCTATCAAGCAGCTGAACGGTAGTAATACTACCTGTGTCATGGACCCTGTCTTAGCTTAGCATGGTAGTCTTTTTCTGAAGCACTCCAAAAATCTGACATTCACTTATTTAACTGTCACAAAGAATTGGTGATATGTCTAATAAATAAAAGAAGGCTGTATTTTGGGGGGAAATTTGGATGTTGGTAATTATTAATTTATATTGTGATATTCTAATTAAATTGTGTTGTGCAGCCATCAAATCTGTTTCATGTTCATACTGTTGCAAGCTTTCATTTATCTAAGATCTCAAACACATGTTGTTTTTAATGGTAATTGCAAAGTAGCTGTATTTGGCTGTTAATCATTAAGTTCTTATCTGGGTTAAAACCTAATGGTGTTGCTGTAATTTTTAAGGAGTTTGGATTTGGAACTTCCCACATGGTAGATTGTATAACACTGAAAATGACGTAGTATTTCAGCACTTCAAGTGGCTCCCAGAAGGAGCTACACAGGGAACCTTTTTAAAAAATGGGAGTGTCATTTTGAGATGGGGCATATTCACTACTTTAATAATGATTTAGAACAAAAATGTAAACGACATGTTTAGATCTTATTTTTAATTCTCAATTTCCAGCATGCAAAAGAGCAGGTTCCTTTGGTAATGGAATTTTTTATTGTTGTGCTTTTCCCCTCCATTCTAATGGTAATGGAATGAATGATTAATGTGTGGGGGTGACATTGTGGGTGTATGTAGTGCAAGATGTCTTACTCAGGTTTTCTGTCTGAACTGCTACTGTTAAACCTTCTGTGGTTTCTGTCAATATGTTGTATTCAGAAAACGTCAGACCATGTTTAAGTAAAACTAACCAAAATATATTTTTTTTTCACAGAAAATAGAAGCTCGTGTAGACGCATTGTGTAGGAGGTCACTTTGCTTTCTCTTTGTGTGACGTTAACCTACATGGTTGAGGATTGGACTCCTTTCACCGCTGCTCATTTAAAATAGAAATGTGGGCTACTCCGTTTTGCACATCGCCCCCCATCCCCCCCCCCTCCCAAGCGTGCTCTACTTTCTTGTGCTGTGCATGTTATTTGCGGTGGTCAGAGCTAACGTTCCTTGAGCAAGGAGCTCCACCCTGTAGAAGAAGAGCCTTAAGAGATGAGGCGTGCTCCACGTCTGGGGCTGTGCTGTCGTGGAATTTCCTCAGCTTCCTTTCGATTCCGGCATTGCTCTCCCTCCCGATCTGAATATTCCTTTCCCTCGTGCCGAGTAGATTGCACTGTATTGTGCGAGCAGGGATCAGGTGTCACTCTGCTGGCTTAAAGGGATGACTTTCATACACAGCAAAACATAAAACAGGCTTATCTTGTATATAAGCATTTTGTTATTCTTAGCAATACTCAGGGATACTGTTTTTTTTTCTTTTTTTTCTTTTAATTCAGGTGGCTTCATTTTTCTTTGTTAATGCTGCACTTGTCTGCAAGTTCCTGTCCAAAATAGCTTTAGTACAACAACAAATATGCTGATTGGTGAAGTGGAAGCATAAGCCAAATTCACTTAAATGCTACAGTGATGTGATAACCTGTACAATACAGCCTGAAGGAAAGATTTTATATTTCATAGTAGTTTCATTGTGCTTCTGTTTTTCTCCTGGCGCTTGGTTCCACTTTGCACTCTTGATTTTCATTTGCTCGCATAGATTTTTGTGTGGGGTTTGAGGGATGCAGTAGGTAGGAAGTCTGTGAGGGCCAGCGGGATATGTTCTGAGCGAGAGATCAATCCTAGACATTTATGTAGGTCACAAGGATGTTCAGCCATAAACAGCTGTGGATGTTAAAGGGATATATGGAACAGATCAACTTGCACTAAATATTCTAGCAGACGTTTAAATGGGGAAAATTTGAAGCCATGAAGTGGAATTTTTGTTGAGCCTTTGATTTTGACTAAGATGACTTGGCTGACACAAATGATACTGAGCATGTGATTTATTCTTTAATCAGCATGGCTTTTAATAGACTAGAACTACTTTATTTAAATGAGGAGGATTGCATTTACAGGAATAGGGTGGAATAGGGTTGGGAATCAGCCTAATCAACATAATTTGATCTGATTTGGTTCACAAGTGCCCAATCTGATATGATTCGGCTTTGATTGGATTCAGTGTAGACGTTTCATTTATGTGCGATCTAATCACATTTCTTGTAATAACTACAAGACACAGCCCTCTAATATTGACGTTGCAGCACAGAGCAACTTAATTGTTGCAATTTGTAGCAATTAGATAATGAAATACATAGCATTACAAAGCTTTCAGGAAACGCATCCCTGAAAATGTACCTAATGTCTAATGAGTTACATTTTGTTGAGTTTTTACGTGTGGTGTTATTACATAATGCACTGTTACAACATTACATGGTGAACCTAAGATAACCATAAACAATATATAATAAATAAGGATGAAATTTATGGTTGTACTTATCCCTGAAATACACAAACATTCCATCCAAACATTTCCCTCTGCAGTTCTTGTACCTAGCCAGAAATTAAGAAATCTCTATATTTGTAGTTGCTTTCATTTGCTTCAGAGTTCAATACAGATAATTGACGATAATTTTCAAAACTGACAGTGGCCAGTTCACAACCATTTTGTTTTCAGTGTATATGAGTCACAATATCTTCTCTCTATCATTTGCTTTTATTTAGTTGTATTAATTTTGCTTTCATATAATGTTATTCACTGTATGCAGTGCACTGAATATGATTGTTGGATGACTAAAGCCCAACTTGACTTAATTTGCTTGCGTTCTCATGCCCTGAGTACTTCATTACCATGATTGACGATGCAAACCAAGACAGCAGTTCAAGGCGATTACGTAAAACTATTGCCACAATCCTGTAGGAGAAGAAAATCTGTACAACAGTACAAATAAGTCAGCAAAAATATGTTCAAAGCACTGAGGAAAAAGAATAAATTAACAAGATTATTAATCGATATTGAATTGTCAATATCAGTATTGTGATTAGTCATTTTTTTCCCGCCCCTACAGTTGAACACTGTAAAAAAAAAAAAAGGGTAGCTGTACCCCTATGGTATATAAATAAGAGTTTCTTATACAATCATTAAAGGAACTTCTTTTGTCGGTTACTTCCCTCCCTCTGCCTTTTTGCTTCATATACCAATAAACAACTAATGTCTTGAGTTGCACTGCCACCTTCCATCTACACTGCTTGCAACAAAAGACAAGCTGCGGTGGACCAAACATGAGGCAGTGTGTGATCAGGAATCCCTTTTTACAACTGTTGTTAAGACTGCGCTGAATTTCAGTGTAGTGTGCAAAAAGGCATTCTGTCACCTTTGTTTGCTGTAACTGTTGCCGCAAGCAATTTTGCACCTGACCCATTGCTGGTTTTATGATGTGATGGTCATGCTGATGTCGTTATGGCTTTATGATAAACACAGAGTAATTTAAGGTAACTGAATCCAGTTGAACAGCGGGCTATGGTTTGGGGATGGTAGGAATTAAGCTGGGGGAAGGAGAGGTACATGGGGGTGCTCATCTGAATTCCACAGAGATTACGGAGATGCAGCTGCCCCCCTAATGAGTCAGGTGATGTAACTAATCCTACTCCTTACGCTCCCTACTGCAACCCACTGTCACTGTGTGCTAGAGGCGGGGCTGGTTCGGAAGGATTAACTCCAGAATGTGTTTTCCTGAGTCAGAGGCACTCGTCCTCCCCTGGTTGTCTGCCTTTTTTTTCCTGCCACCATCACAGGAAGGGCACATCCACCCGAAACGGTTGCTCACAATGTGTTATTCCACACAACAGAAGCTTCCATGTCAAGTTCAAAACTGCTTGTATTGTACTTTTTAGCAGTATTGTAGTACTTGAGTCCAATCTTTTCACTTGCTAGGTTTAGCACATCTCCTGGGTCGTGAATGTTTCTGACTAGAACATCTATGGTTCGGGCTTTGATATCAGTTAAGATTAGGTTTTATATA
>JAODKE010000101.1:20965545-20985029 GCA_026779605.1 Mormyrus hasselquistii | reverse complement strand
GAAGAAAACCACAGGAATTGACTTAAAGTACCCAAGTAGTATTGCACCAACCTGAAGAAAGTTTCTTGTGTAGCATAAGAAAAATCTAAATAATATTGTACTTTTTCAGACTGCATAAATAATTCCTGGAACTTCATGGTATTTTGATTTGAATACTTCTGAGGTTAGGTTCTTCTACATTTGTAACGTGCATATTGTGTAGCTCTTGCTCTACTGCTAACTTGGCCTAGCAGCACTTGTACTTCAGTTGACTCATTGACCATTTTATGCTTGCGATGTGGGCCTGTGAACTACGTTTTTTGTACATTGCTTTCGACAGAAACATCAAAGTAAATAAATGCAAATAGTTATGCATTTCACAGTAGACCAGTGGCCTGTACTATGAAGCGGGGTTACTGGCTTATCGAGGTAACTTGTCGGATTTAAGGTATCACAGTTTAAATTTGTTCACTTACTTTTTGCCCAGACTAACTTAAATCCGACAAGTTACCCCAATAAGCCAGTAACCCTACGTCGTAGTACAGACCACTGATTGGCTGGTTTTATAATATATGTAGTAAACAGTTTTCTCCCACCAGTTAAGCAGTCTGTACTCTGTTGCATTCACAGGCCAGTTATTCCCTCAAGAAATATTGTATATGCGCTGGCTGAAAGTACTTGGCTGAGTTTCTGTTACAATAGGTGAACTTTTATTGAAGTACTGCCCATATCATGTTACAGTTCTACAGCATCTTCAAAGACATATTGAAATTGCTGGTCTAATTAAGTTTCAAGGTATTTTTTTAATTCATCTCCTCAGTTTTAACCGAAAAGAAATTGAAAGAATGTGTTGGATAAACAAAACCCTTTGCCAGCAAATGAGGATGAGCGGGCCAACATTTGCTCACTGATGATTGTCCAGAAGTGTCTTTGAATACGTACTTGACAATCAATTTGTCATATGTAGAATATTACTGCTTTATCATGATGGAATAGTTGCAGATTTCTGTAGAAAAATAACATGGGAAGCTGTTTTACATTTGCTGCATTCATTTAGAGATGCCAGAAGTGTTTGTGGATTAACTTAGATAACCACTGTCTCTTTTGGCAAGTTAGCTGACTGCCATTTTAATGTATGCGCCAGTCTTGTCAAACCACTGGCTCCAGTGAATATGATCTGTTTAATTGGAAGTGATTTAGCAAAACCAAAATATAATTGGTGGACCGAGCATGAAATTATGTAATTGCACGAGAATATGCCTGAAATTACAATGCTTCAGTTGCACATCACCTGGCCCTTTGGCCTTCAGCTATACAGCAAAATAAATCTGCTTAAATGTGACACAGTCAGGCAGGTATATTTTAGAAGTTTGCTAAGCAGCTCATGTCACAAGACACTTATGGTAATGGTTCTTTTCTGTTGATGAAATCGAAGAGGAAGAGGTCAGTAGTGGGTGACCAGGATCGCAATATGTGTGAAATTTAACATGCATGAACAAAAAGCAGATAGTTGGAATTCAGCAAATGTCAGCTTTTAGTGTAGGAGCTAACAGCCCAGGCAAAGAGATCAGTCAAACCCTACTAAAGAGGACAATGGGATGCTCCACTAAACAGGATATAGAATAGTCAGGGTGCAGCTCAGATGCCACAAATTACAGTAGGTGTTGCATAGCTTTGTGTTCAACTGGTGTACAAGCAGTGGGGGAGAAACATTTTGTAGTCAGTGCTGGAGTGGAACCAACCTAAAGAATTAATAATAATAATAATAATAATAATCACAACTTTATTGATCCCCGTGGGGAAATTCTTTTTTACGCCTCCCTCAACTTGTTCTTTGTAGAGCAAGCTGTCTGTGAAGGGCAGCCACCTGTTGGGGCATCCAGGGAGCTGGGGGTTAAGGGCCTTGCTCAAGGACCCGCAGACATGCTGAGGCTGGGTTTGAATTTTTTTATTAAGCTGGACGCATTAAGAGGATGCTTGTAATTGTACCTGGCATAGTACGGGGCGATCTTCAACCTATGTCACAGCTTTTAGAATGTCGTCTCTGTACAAATCATTTCTTGTGCTTACCTCAGTATAACAGTGCTGCAATTCTCCAAATCCAGTTTGTTTCAGACCTTAGTTCTTGAGCCACGGTTCGGTTCATCCTGAATAAATAAACATGGGAAAACATTTCTGGGATTTATTCATCAGCAACAATTTGGAACACTAAAAAAGGGTTATTGTCCATCTTGAGCTCATGTAACTAGCCTAATTTTTTGTACCGCAACTGTGATCACTTGATCATAATTGGACCAAAATAGTCATTCAGTTGGAAGACAGAAGTGTAATATTTACAGTAAATACTGCTTGTCATAAATTCCTGTAAATCAGAAAATTATTTTATATGTATTTAATTGTGAAATGAAAAACATTTTGTAATGTAATGAGAGCTCAGCAAGATCCAGTGGCAGTGGGTAAGAGTTGCAGGGAAGGAGATATCAAGGTTCTGTCTTCTGGAACCACAACATGAGAGTGTGAAAGTTTGCATCATGATTTTGGTCTCGGTTTCAGAACTGTTATGCTATTACCTGAGTTGCCTCACTTATCTGCGAAGTTGACAGAAGCAATTTTACATAATGATCAGTTTGGTGAATCTTGCTGAACTGAGAAATATATTTTAAATTCTTTACTGAATCTTGAACAGTCACTCAAAAGCTACCAAATTCAGTTTAATAGCTTTCTGAAATCAGTAAGCATGCAGGTCATATTTCTGTTGACTACTTTCAGCCTTTCGGGATACAAATAGACTTCGACGCTGCATCATTATGGTTTGATTTGGAGGGAAGAAATGGTGCAGCACAGTCACTTCAGGTGAAATAAATTAGCAAATTAATACACTGTAATCTAATCAAAACCTTCCAGCTGCAAAAGGGAAAGTCTGCTCCGCCAGATCTAAATGGAATCGAACGTTCCTGAGATATACTGGAGCGATGCTGACACAGCATTTTCCCTCATCCTCCTCCAGCTGGGCATCAGTCGGTTGACTTACTCATAGTAGAATGGAGTCTTAGGTCTGCTGCAGGATTCCAGATGCTGCTCATCTCTGTGGCTCGCCTCTTATGGGCTGCCTCTTGAGCTTTCTCAGAATTTGCTGAGTACCGCTTGACAAATTGTCTTGATGGTAAAAATGTGTTTGCAATAATATTTTATGTAAATACATTAAAGAGAGATTTTACAGTAATCCATACAGGTCATATCTGATTCCTTTAATGGCCAGGGGCTAGTCAACATAGTCGCTGTATATTGTCAAGGTTCACTTTAAATGTAGCTGCATGAAAGTCTAAACATAACGTTAATTAGGTATCAATGTACCTTTCACTGACTAATAAGATAGTAGGCAAAATCTTTCAGAATTGTGGGAGAAATTGTTTCTGAGCGAAGGATCAGGATCAAGCAGAATTTATTTAAATGAGAGATTTGCTTATCCTGCAAGGCCACCCCCACCCCCAAGAAAAGTGTAGTCACTGATCTGGGATCCTTGTATGGTTTGCTAAAGTACTGTAATAAAGAATGTCACATAGGGCTAATCAGCGGACTGTCTGACAAGTGCTCTACTTTAATAACTCCCAGTGCAGTCCTAGGCGGGCGGGCCTAGCCTTGTTTTACAACATCCTGCTGGGACCCTGCCTTGTGTTCTCCCTTGTGTTCTCCCATCTAGCAATGACACACTGAGCAAAGATGTGAGGCAGCTCCAGGCAACATTCAGTGTAACTGTTTTAAACATTTGACAAGGTCTTGGCTTTCCTGTCCTACTCTGTGTCCTGTTTTATAGTATCTCTGCCTTGCCGTTTTTCAGTCCCTGGGAATGGTTCCACCCATCATACAGCCAAATGTTTGCCATTGTTATAATAAAGCAACAGAATAGAAACCCTGTTCTTGTAGCTTGTTACAAGTTAGCAGTTAATTTTAAGAGTAGTATTTTGTTGTTGTTGTTGTTGTTGTTGTTGTTGTTGTTGTTGTTGTTTTTTTTTTTTTTTTTTCTTTTTGATTTAATTGATTGATAAATTAATTGGGATTTTTAAGTCCCTAATTAGTGCTATTAGTAAGAGAGAGTCTGGGGTTGTAGCTGATTTCACTAAAGAATATACTTGTTGATGTACATACGTCACATTCAAAATGCATACACTGTGTAGGGCTGTGCCGCATGACCAAAAGTCATCTCTTATCCCGATAAGGAGGCGTGAGGTTACAAATGTAATGCAATCCACAAATAGAAGGGAAGTGATCCACAAATACGCAAAACCCTTTTCACATGTAGAAATTGCTCTATTTTTGTGGATATGATTCTACAGAACATAAATAAAAATACATATTTGTGGACAGTGATATATTTGTGATTTATTTATCTATAGCTGCAGTACAGTATATTGAGCCCCTAAGAGGTCTTGGGGGGGATTTAAATACTTTTGCATTCCCTCGCAACACTTTTCCATTACATAACTGTACTTTGTCTTTTTAAAGTACAAAAGATGAAATTAACGTACTATGATAAACCTAAACCTTACAGACATGTCCAGTTAGGTGCGCTTTAACTATTAAACTCTGGGGGACAATGCACACCATGTAACTTTAATATTATGTGTTTCATACGTATTTATTAATAATTGCACTATGTCCATTCACCGTCAGTGATAGTAAACAAGACGGCTGGGCTATTTGAAGGTGAAGAGCACACAAGCACTGAGATATTAATTCAAATATGTCCATAAAGAAATCTGGGAAACTAAGGGATGTTACTCGCTTTTGTTGAAAGTTATTACAGCCAGAAAACTGAATATAAAGCTAACTTTTTAAGCAGTGTCAGTTAAGGTTTAAACCCAAAACCACTTTGGGGCATTACCTCCCTGGATGATGTATGGGGGGATATGCAGACCTATCCTGAAATATTCCAGAATGCGTATTCGAGTTTAAACCATAACTTCAAAATCACAATAAAGTTAGCTTTATATGCAGTTTTCCCAGCTGTAATGTCTTTCAATATTTGTGATTTATTTGTTTATTTTATATGTGTGCATTTAACATTCAATGACCCAGACGTTTTGCTTAAAGTCGTGTTCATTCACTTGTGGTGAATGGACACAGTGCAATTATTAATAAATACGTATGAATCACATAATATGAAAGTTACATTGTGCCCCATAGTTTAATGCTTAAAGCACACTTTACAGGACATGTTGGTATTATTCAGGTTCTTCAATGCAGTCATGTTGCAGCAAAAAGCAAGTGACCAAGTGTAATGGAACTGCAAAAAATTTGACAAGTGAACACAAAACAATTTATAATAATGTAAAAAGAAAAAAAAAATCCTACCCAGACCTCTTAGGGGCTCCATAGCAGTACAAACTGGGCAAAAATACACAAATGAATTGGAGGGAAGTCACAAATGTAACTTGATCCACGAATAGACAGCAAGTGATCCACAAATGTGCAATACACGTTTCATGTGTACGATTCGCTCTGTAGTTTTGTTGATATGGTTTTACACAACACAAAAAAATGCATATTTGTGGATAGTTAAATATTTGTGGATCACTGTACATATTTGTAGATTGTCTTCTGTGGGTTACAAATAATAAAGTCCAATAAAAACTTCCATACGAGTGCCGCATCCCATCTGGTGGCGTGTAACCTTGCAAAACTCTCATCCAAATGATAGTGTTCACGGCAAATTTTATTTTGTGAAATGTTAGACATTTTTATTTTGTCATCCGATATATATTGTCATATCGCAATGCCCTAATACTGTCGTATATATCCTGCCAAAGTTTACTCTGTACTCTGTACATCACTGGTTAGCTGTTCAATATGGAAATGATGCAAACTCATTACTGCTATACAGTATCCACCATAAAATGTTTGCCGCATTGACAGTACCAAGAAATCATGGAATTGCTGAATTATGTACTTTTTTTTTTTTTTTTTTTTTTTGCATAGTTTGCTTTTGGTATCAAAAATATGGAAAATAGAATATTAAAGAATGGATATAAGCAATGCTTCGAATTCTTGTCATTTTAATTCGCATTGTACATTGAATCGCAATGACTATACTGTAAGCATAAGTTTGCTGTAATTGTCTGTTGTCAATGAGCTTCATATTGCATAAATTGCTTTCTTGGCAGCTTGCCTTGGCCATTACCTTCATCCACATATGACTAATGGTAACGGCCCTTCTCTGTAGCTCTTGGATGGGAATCGAATTCCTCGTAGATATCCTTGCAGATCTTGTATCTGTAGCTGTCGTTAAATTCCGGAAGCTGTGGTGAGTGGAGGATGAGTATAGTAAATAGTCTGTCAGGTAAGGTGTTGCATTATGGTATTTGCTGGACCGGAGTGTCATACTCTGGAAAAATTCTCTGGCCATGTATCTGCTAGTTCCCTGTTAATGATGTTTAACAGTTTAAATCTTAAGTGCCTTATTGGGGCCAGGAAATGTATTTATGAAGGATCTGCAGTGATATTGGAGCAGACAGGATACTGAAAGCTTTTTGGAAGTTTTCACAAGTTGTGTCCTCTGAGCCAGTGGTACTCATGACTTTTATTTGAATCAAAACACATTCGGTGTGAAGGTTTAACAGCAGTTTGTCACCCAGCGGAGTGCATTCATTCTTTAACATTAATATCTTTAGCATTAATGTCTACTGTTTTTCAAATTAGCATGGTTTCCTTTCAACTCCGGAACTTTCCGGTTCCAACGCCTAAATGCAAATATTCACAATGATAGACCTTTCTTTCAATGACGAGATCTGAAGTGAAGGGGGAAAGCAATCATCATGTATCTGTAATTGGTAATCTGACGATGGGAGTTTTCACCACAGAAATTGGGTTACCCCACAGGAAAAACATTAACTCACAAGCAACATGTCGCATACTCTATTTTCACTGTATGTTTTGCTGTCATTTGGAAGAACGTTCCCGGACAAAGAGCATGCATAATTAAAGTGTGTGTTTTACTGCACTGCAGAACATGTATTTAAATTCTGTTGTAGCAGTGAAACTGAAGGCAGTATGACTAGACTTCCATAGGCAACTAAAAATAATAAAATTGTTTACCACAGGGACAGTAGATGTTTCAAAGTCATATCTAAAATAACTTAGTTGTACATTTTTTTTTATGGCGGTGCATTGTTTTATACAGCACTCAATGTTTCATAGGTATTCCTGGTACTGTTTCTATTTGAAATGTTATTTTCTCAAAATAAAGATTTTAATAATGGCCGATAACAGCCTGAAGGGCCCAATCCTGATAAATTCGGGGCCCTGTCATGGGCCAGCGGTGCTGTCATTGAGCTGCACTTGTGTGTCTGTGTAGTGGTTTGCACCGTTTCCCTTAAACAGAGCCGTGCTTCCTGGGGGCTGGGGTTCAGGCTTATGCATCAGTAATCCCTTCAGGAATGCCTCTTGACTAATTCCTACCCTTTAGTGTGTGGTTTCGTGAATCCGAAATACCACAGCACTCTCCCGTGGGACAGCAAGCGCTGCACTGTAATTGTCTCTGCGGTTTCATGTTGTCTTTTGCCTTTCACAATCGATGGGTCTCGTAAGGTCCTCGGAGGGGCTGCGGCACGAGCACTAGTGTTTAACCTAAAATAGGATCTTTTGAACAGGCTCCCAAAGAGGGGAATGTAGTGCCTTAAATGCTTCGCTGTAGCATAGCTCCACTTTGCATAGTCAGCAGCGCTGCCTTTCGTCCTCCACCCTTCTACTCAATTTGTCCTGAACATTTTTTTATACCGTTAGCTGCTTGTGTCATTATGTAACCAACAGCAGTACCATTGGTGGGTTTTTATATGGTTCCCAAACATATACATTTTTTTTGTGCTTTTGTTGAAAATGAGTGAAGATAAGAACCGGCAGCCATGCATGTGAGGATAGCAGAGCTGAGAGTCTGGGTTCCAGATGTTGTGTCTCCCCTTGAAGGACCTTATAGTCCGCACAGCCAGCTCTCAGAAGGAATCCCGGGGCTTGGAGCAGCCGCCCGGCTTCCAGAAGGCGCTGCCGCTTTCGGCCCCTAATGGTCTAGATGCTGTGCCCCATCGGCCCGTGCCATTGCAGGGCCCCTGCAAACAGAGGTTCCTTGTGCTGCCTCCTGCTCTTAAAGGGCCCACACAATAACATGCTGTTAGGAGGCAGCCACGCATGCAGGAGGAGTTGAGGGAAGCAGTGAGAGGCTGGGTGCCAGGCTAAGAGGAGAGTGGCACTATTTTGGCAGAGGTTTTGATTGAGGTGTGACGTCTGGTATTACTTCTGCTGCAGAACAGTGGAAGGCAGGATTTTACCGTAAATTTGATCTTTTATGAACTGTAATATGCACATTTCTCACGTTGGCCATTGAGCTTTGGCCTTGGATGTGTAATGTTGCATGACTGATGATCAGTTGGCAGTGTTTATGCCGGGGCTCATCCACCCAATGACCGCCACTCATTCCTTTCATTTTACTGCCACGGTGTCTTGGCCCAATCTTAAGAAACAGACAATGGTGATTAGTCTTTACCCAGAGTGCAGGAGTAACAATTTCCTACTGGATTGTTTGTGGTGAAAGTCATCAGTGGAAAAATACTGTCCGTTTTTTGATGTGCAACTTAATCCCAATATTGCTGTACTGTGTTATATATATATATATAGAGATATATAAAAAAAAAATTTAAAAATCACCTGAAGCAGGGTGTCATTGCTGAGAGTTGGCAAGCGCGTGACACTCCCTGCCTGTGTTCAGTGGCCTCCCTCCAGGCAGAAAGTGTTTGCTGTTTAGCCCCCTGTCAACATGAGAACTGTATGAAATATGAGAACCAAGCGGCAAATGGCACTTTTATTGAGAACCGGTTCTGCCTTTTCAGGCTTTTTGGGATTTTGCATAAGGGCAGGATAATCACAACTACTAGAAAGTCAATAAGAAAAATAAAGGTGTTTCTTCAGTAGGGATGGGAACAAGAACTGGACAGAAGGCACTCTGCTGCTAAGGGCCTCGGGCTGGTGTCAGTCACCCAAGGGCACTGGGGCGATATATCAGTACCTATAGGGAAAACTTAACAGCCAATGAGAATGAGTCACAGTACTCTGCCCACACCCCCAGCCTCTCTAAACCTGCCTCCTGCCCACGGGCGCCTTCGCTTGGTCTCCACCACTGTTTATAGGTTGTAGGTTTCGCTAGGCCAGGGGTCACCAAACTTTTTGAAACTGAGAGCTACTTCACGGGTACTGAGCCATACGTAGGGCTACCAGTTTGAAACGCCTTCCTAGACTTATCTAAACTTAAGTTCATGCTTATTAAACATGTTTTAAATGTTTGTTTTTTTTTATGTAATTTTCAAATCTATATAAATGCAAATTGATTAAAGAAGAATTGCAACAGGATAAAATTTTAGGCGCTACTCACTGGTGGTGTGCTTTAGAACAGGTCCGGGGGCGACTCATGTGGTCCTCGTGGGCACCTTGGTTGGCGATCCCTGTTCTAGGCCTTCGAGGCCCGGCGCCATGGCGAGGTTCTCGGCCAACAAGCATCGCCTGGTGTCTCATGAACGCGTGGAGGTGAAATTAATGAGTAAAATGGCGCCATGGTAACAAGACCTTGCAAATCAGCCCCCATGCAGACGCCATTGATTAGGATGTTTCCGGCTTCCTCACCCCTGACGGCTTTGTCTTCTCAGCAGTGACAGGATGTCGTTAAAACTGTGAAGAAAGCATTGCTGTTGAACTGCCATCAGCCTAAACTCTCAGAATGCAAAATCAGATTTTGAGAAGTGATTTTAAATCTGATTTTCAAATGTAGAACAGCAATTAGGTTTTTTTGTGTTTTCCGGTGTGATGATTTAAAAAAATAGTTTAGATGTTTACTTTAAAAACCCATTTGAAGAAATGAAAAGCTGATGCAGTGAATCAGAGACCTTCAGGCAGGTTTTTTTTTCTTTCTAAAGTTGGGCTGTATCACAAATACCCCAGCGTCGTTTTTATATGAACAGACACTGAACATGGCAACAGTGATATGTTTGACTAATTCTTCTTCCCTGCTGCATGTGTGTAATTGCGTTGGTGGTTGACCCCACTGTATCATTGTACTGTGGCCTCAGCTTTGTATCTTGTTTTATCTTATTATTAGAAATGCACCAATTGCAATTTTCTTGGCCTTTTCCAATTTTTCTGCAAGTATAATCGGCCTTTTGGCCAGTTCCATTTTTTTCCTAAGAACTATAATAGACAGCGTATACAAACAAAAAATTAGCTTTTCTTCAATGCTAAATTTTATTTTCACAATAAAAGACACTGAAAACATCTCTCACTTAAATGTTTGTACCTGTTTCTTATTTAACTGTTAATGAGTTGCTGTACACACAAGAGCAGGTGCAACAAATTTAAATAACAAAACAAATCTGTTATTTATATCAGTTTGCAGTATGTTTAAATTCACCAGATAGCATGACATTGATCACAACTTTTTTTTTTTTCCTCTTAAACCTCCAAATAAAACTATACTCTTCCAAATAATAATAGGTGCACGGTAATAATAATGATACCAATATCTCCTGTTCTACACATATAATTCTTACATTGCAAGTAAGCTAGATTAAGATCAGGCTTTTTCATATCTTCATACTGTATGGACATTGTAGGCCAGGGGGTTACAGTTTCGCTAAATCGCTTTTACTCTGTTCTAAAACTTAGCTAGTTTTGCAATTTTAATGATTATTCCTTTTCAAGATTATCTAGTACATGTTTAATAATCAGTTTAAAGTTTACCAATGTTTCACTGTGTTTTCGTAGTGGTTCCCCCATGATTTACTTTGACTTCACATGTACTACAAATTACCAGCTTTGTGTCATCTTCACTCAGTGAATAACTTTCACGCTAACAACATGTTAGCAGTAAGCTGCAATTGCGCACGCCACTGTGCATATGACGTGTGGTGCATACGTAAAACAGACCAGTTTGGTATTGGAAAAACATGACACACATCAGCCTGTCCCCAGTATGGCCCGAGCCCTCTGACAATTGGCCAATTCCAGTCCCTGGCCAATTGAACGATGCATCTTTACTTTTGTTTCATTTACCTTGGGAGTTGGAGCTGGGAATGACATCAAACCCAAGTAATCCGCGTTCCAGTACAGCAAGTCAAAAAACTGTTATAGCAATACCACAGACATGTTTCACAAAGCAGGATTTCTTGTTTCACCCGATAACTTGTTGGATTTAAGGTACCTCAGATTAAATGGCCTTCCTTTATTCACTTACATTTAGCCCAGACTACCTTAAATCCATCGAGTTATCCAGCTAAGAAAGAAATCCTGCTTTCTGAAACAGGCCCCAGTTCTAGCCAGGTTCATTGTTAGCCGTTGTTAGCAATACCAGTTGATACTACCACCGTAGCAACAAGTCCACAGATAACGATTAGACAGTATTGTATGTACTTATTGAGACACAAATACATAATTCCTAATAAACAGTATATAACAGGGGTGGGCGATCTTATCTGCGAAGGGTCAGTGTGAATGCAGGTGTAACCTTTAGGTCTGCTGTTCAAACCCAGGTGTGTGGACTCTTCAGCCTATCAGTGCTCTAATTAGCAATCTAATTAGGCAGTTGCAGTAAATACCCACATACCCAACAGAGCTTTCTGGATAAGATTGGCCACCCCTGGTATACAACTATAGTTTTCATGTCTGTTGGTGAAGGATGCAGCTGTCTTGAATTCTCAGGTTGAGGTTGTTGAGGTTTTCTCCAAGGAATTCTGACTTCCAACTTCAAATGGAACGCAGCATTACTATCAGACCTCTGCCTTCAAGGACATTTGTGATGATAAAATACTGTAAGTCAGAAGTACATGTGTTGGTTAGTACCTGCCTGTGACCCACCTGTTACAGCCCCCCATAGCTGAAGGTTTGTGTTAAAAACAACACTGACAGGAAGCTCGCTTTTGTCTTCTCGGAAGCTTGTGGTCAGTGTTGTGTACGGTCTTCAGAGCGGAGGCATCATGGGTTCACCCCCCGCAACCTGAGGTGTGATGAAAATAAACCTGTGTTCTGTAACATTAGTCAACCTGCATACTTTCAAAGCAATCCCCGTGAAAATGTCCATTTCTGAACACAAGATATGCGGAATACCTTCTGGTAGATAATGATCCTGATTTTTAATAGCTCTAATGTTATTTTCACAGCAAGATGTCATTTAAGTTAAACGCCAATGGTTTTGAAATATGCCTTGCTGAAGATGGTGTTGTAGCCCAGCTATTTCTGTTCAGTTTGATTGTCTTAACTCTTAAGACACTGAATAAACAGAGGAATAGCTAACTGGCACTTAAATCAGTGTGTCAGTTTTAATCATTTACTAACAAGGCCTGTTACATGACCTGCTCAGGTTTCCCCTTGGAAATTCTGTTCAAAGTTTTTGTCACTCTCTAAACTGTTGTTGACTGGGAGGAGGGTGTGTGGAGAAGGTGAGGGGGTGAGGCGTAGGGCCAAAGGATGGTATTGTTCCCCTGTCACTTCCTTTTGATCAGAGACACAGTCAGTGTGTGACACTTGCAGTGCACTTGTGTGATGCAGTATAATCTGTACGACCTTTAGACTATGTAACTTTTCACAGGGGTTATGGTGAAAATACCAAATTTGCAAATGGAGCTCCCTTGTCAGAGAAATTCTGTACAGTAAGTAGTGTTTCTCTGCACTCAGTTGTGGCATTTCTTAAGACTGACTTGTCCCCTTAATGTTTTTCCGCATGAGGTGCAGTGCAGTATCTTTTCGATGTAGCTCGTCAGTTTGTGAAAGCCTGCAGCAGTAATGTTTCTCATGGGCAGCCTGTTTGTTGGATTCACTTTGATGTATTAATCGTGAGGCCTGAACACTGAATGACTGCGTTGCACTGCAAGGATCATCTTGCACTCGCCAGCTGCTGCTTCTGCCCGTTATTGATCTTGCTGATTTCAGCACTGGCTCACTGCATCTGGTGTTCCTGTAATTCCTGTGATTCAAAGACTACAATTGTACAAGATTTTTAGGTGGCATCAGGATTAGCAGCCAGACATGAACTGCTGAAGGCCTTTCGAGGATCCTTTTTCCCCTGTGATTTATATTCTTTGTTTCTTCATAATTTTTGTGTTATAAATATCTTTGTAGTCAGAAAACCCAGAAATATCGGGTATGTTGTCATTCCCAGCTCAGTTGTTTTATTGAGTGGCCTGCCATACTTTATTGAAATATCTATTTTATACTCATCACTTTTTTAGATACTTCAATTAAAAATCACTTTGAAATGTATGCAGTTTTAATGGTCATTTCCTTGCGTATACTGATTTTAATGATGCCCCATGTTTGATTGCTGCTGTGTTACTTTAAATGTATACCTGTGCAAGATTTATGTATTTTGATGTTTTAGTTTTAATAACTGGAAAATACAGCGATTCGTTGGTAAAGTTTGTCTGTACCTGTGTTGGATATGTTGGGCTGTAGCAAATTAACCGGATAATCTTCAGTAAATAGAAAATACATGCATCACTGTTTACCCCGTGTTCAAGTAGAGGGGTGTGTGTGTGTGTGTGTGTGTATGTGTGTGTACACTTTTATTATGTATGTGTTCGTTTGTTGTTTTGTAGGACCTGATTTATGATAGGACTCCAGAAAGCGAGATTAATTAGTTATTATCCCTGAGGCTTCTGCTATTAAAAGCAGTGTAGCAGTCAAAGAAGCTCCTAACTTGAAATTATAGAAGACACTGCAGAACAAAAACATGCAATATGAATTAATGAACAGTTTTTTTTTTTTCGCTACTTCATTGATATTCATTAGCTGTTTAAGTCTCCAGTTATAGAGAAAAAAAAATTAATTTTTAATGTAGGATGACAGCTTGAGTTTACATCCTCTTCCCACCTTTTGGATGAACAACTTGCATTATGATTCTGGCAGTCAGTTGTGTTTAATAGGGTAGGTAACATTAGTCTCCAATCTTCAGTAAAGGACCCCCTAGAGGGATAAATCTCTTCTTGAAAGCTGTTTAGGAATATTAGCTGCTTATCATAAGACTGGAGCTCATTTTCACTAAGCAGATTATTTACGATAGATTGCTAGATAGCAGTTATTTTTTTGTAAACATTCTACGATTCATAACATTAAAGCCTGTTCCATTGTCTATTGTAACAGTTTGTTTTATTTTATGACCCTTTGTCTCTGGAAGTAATCTTCTGCTTTCAGCAACAAAGCTTCTCCTCGCTTAGCCTCAGTAGCTCAATGACCATTTCCCAAGATACCTGTGTACTCGTTGCTAGGCTACTACTCCTATGGTTACTGAGAAACTTAGTTGATTGTATTTTGTATCGTATGAGTGCCACTTGATATTTGATAGTGAGCCACAAAAGGAGTATGGAAGGTAATCTTTTGGAATTGGAGATTATACTTCACGCGGGAATGATGAAGCAGGAAAACTTTCAGATCCCATAATAAATGGTTCTTTTTAAGTCTTGTTGCCCTTCCTTGATATTTACACCTCAGTGAATCTTGTCTGGAAGTAATGCAGAGGGAAGATACAAAGGAAAGAGAGTTCAGCATTGCTTTTGTTTGTTAGGATAGCGACGAATGAGTACATTTCATTAGTCATTTTACACAGCAGTGAGTGTTACAGTCCAAGGACTTTTTAATAGTGCTGCTGGAAAACAATGTGCGACATGCCACTGGGAGCGTCTCTTTTTAATGTCCCCACTCCTGCTGGGGATAGTGGTATTGTGAGGGAGGGGTTCCAGGGTCACCTGAATAGAGTATATAAATCACTCGGGGTGAAATTCCTTCCAGTATGGCCCTTGTGTTTCCATGACAACCAAAAGGGGGCAGAGCAGTTTTGGCCCAGTCTGGACCCAAGGCATTGTACCATCCGTGTGCATTTTGAAAACCTTGTGCCCACGTTGCATATAAAGAACTGAATCATAGCTTCAAAATTATAGCGGCACTTTGAGTTTGAGCTCCTGTAATATGATGCACCACCACACTGATATGCCAAGTAGCATTAAGAAAACTAGATCTGTATTGTTTGAACTGACATCATAAAATGCCTTTTCCCTGTTTTGATCGCAGTACTTTTTATGTTATTTACATGATTTAATATATTTCTTCTGGAAAAGGAACTTAATTTGAATGAATTAATCATAAGTTTGCATGACGATTTGCCTCTTGCATCTCACCTATACAATCAAACATCTTTTACTTGTGCTGCCTTATGCTGCAGGGCTGAAGTTCTGCTGTTCAGTCATTATTGTTTGTGATTGAAGGATTGCAGATTGTAGTTTTATGGGTCCTTATTCCAGCCTTTTTATAGTTTTATGTAGTTTTTGTGAGAACTGGAATTAAAATGGTTTAACCTTTTCTTACAGGTAAAAGACCTTACAAGATTCCTGGACCCCAGCGGTTTGGGCGTCATCAGCTTTGAGGATTTCTACCGAGGGATCTCAGCCATCAGCAATGGAGGGGATTGTAAGTTTTCTGCAATGTGTCCTTTTAATTTTCACTGCAGCACTGTTCAACGCCTCGTTCAGAAGTTATTTGGAAAAGGACAGAGATTGCTGACAAAGTGGTCTGGAATTGGTTTGGAAAATGTTTTTTTCTTTTTTTTTTCCTAATCACTATAGAGGAAATATGTTGTTGCACTTCAGTCATCGTTTGGTCTCCACGCAGAGTTTTATGAGTGGTATGAACATGCATGAATGGTGAAGTTGTTCGTAATATTGGTCCAGACTCAATACACAATGTCCGTGTTCCGTGTTTAACCCTCTGGGTTCTAGGGGTAGGGAACACACTTTCACTGACTGGGGCATGGTCACATATTTCATTCAATATCACAAACTTAATTCATGGCAAATAAATTATTTATTATATATTTGTTTTGGCATTAAACTCATCTTAACCTTAGTGTACTTTGTAAATATGTCAGATTCATGTGAAGTTTGTAATTTGACATCAAAGTATAGACATTGCAAAATGCAGTTTGGAACATTTGGATGCAAATGCGATTTGAATATGCTGTAATGCAGCTATTTAGAATGAGAATGTCAATCTTCATGTGAGGGCGGTACCGCACTCCCCCGATGCAGGTAAAAGAAAGTAGGGTGACATGGTTTACTTTTTTGCCTATTTAACCTAATTTTAAAAACTTTAATACTTCCGACAATGGACGTTTTGAAAAGACAGATTACGGATTTAGTCAGCGTTTTTTTTCCATGTTTCTACAATAAGATTTCAGCAAGTGTCTTCAACTGAAATACGCAAATATGCAGCATTGCCCACGTTGCCTTTGTCCCCAGGGGGGTTAATCCCAGAATGAGGACATGCAGTGCCTGGTCATGTCTGACCATTGGATAATGGTGTTCGGCCATAAAAAGAGAATTATGAACATCATATTTGGTAGCTGGTTAATCATGTTTTTGGGCTGTGGGGCAAGTGCACTTGGGGCTCTTTTGGGTCTTATATACACAGTTTCATTTCTGCATTACGAGCTGCTGTTCTTGCCCTTGGCACAAAACTGGCCATTTGGACCAGTAAAACGTAATGAGCCGTCATGGAAACAGCACATTAGCAGTTATGATCCAAGTGCTGACCTTGATTGTTTCATTGCTGCAGGCCGGTATCAGGCTGCATGCGCTAATTTGGCAGTGGGCCCACCCTCTAGCCCCACCTGTATTGCACCTACAATCTGAAGTGAGGCCCACACTCCCAGTGGACCCTTCTGTGTGTCCTGGGTTACAGTTTCAGCTGAATTAGTAATGCACCGGTTAGTATGAGTCACAGTCTCAGGACCATCAGTACTCTACAGTTCTTTCTCAGAGGGAAGGATGCTCGGGTTTCCCTGAATAATGCACCGGCTCACTATGCCAGCCTACAGTTTCAGTTATTAAAAGGTGCAAAGGGTTTGTCTGCTTGAGGGGAAACCCTTGTCTCTGTGCTGAGACATCCTTTCCGAAATGTTGGCTATAATATTGCACATCCCTACGGTCAAATGTGTAGCATTAAACACCATTAGGTTCTCATGAGATTTCTTGGGTCGTTTTATGTCCAAATCCACTTCTCTGCAGTGTCTGTCCTTACAGAAATAGGACCACCAATGCAACTGGGTTTTTGCCTTAAAAACGTTCTTGGCTTGAATATTAGTGCATTCCATTTGCCCTCAGAACTGAATTTCCGAGTCGGATTCCGAGTTTTGAAGCCGGAAGTGACGACATGCGCACTCTCTCGTTTCTCAAAAATCCGAGAAATATCTCGGAGCAGCACAGAGGATCCCGAGTTCAGAATCCAAGATGGATGCACCCTTTATCAACAGAAGGGAAAGTTGTAGTTTTATACTGTTTAAGCACTGCCTCTCATTTGTGGCTCATTAATTCAGTTGCACACAATATAGCGTCCAACTTATCTGTGGACGTGTTGCTACGGAGTTTTATACGTAAAGCACCACGCGTAATGTGTTATCAACTGATATTGCTAACAATACCTAACAAATAACTGGGCTAGAATTGGATTTCACGATTAGTCGGATTATTTGTCGGATTTAAGGTAGTTCTGGCCAATTGTAAGTAAACGAAGATAAAGGCCATTCAAACTGAGGGAGCTTAAATCCGACAAATTGTCCGGCTATCTTGCTTTTTCATATGGGTTCACGGTATTGCTACTTCTGTGGCAAAAGGAACGCATCCGACTCGGTTTCCCCAAGTTTTTAGCAGATGTGACGTAACCTTGGCAACCGAAACTGATCCAAAGGCAACTTCAGAGATCTTACTCAGTCTGTAACCTCTGCTGACTCATCTTGACACGTTGACGCCCAGCAGAGTCACCACAGAAGGAACCATGTTTTCGTTTTACTCTGCTGTAACCTGAAAGAGGCAAAGAGGTGTGGGTGGGTGGAGACACTTGGGTAATGAACCCGTCCCCCCAGGCCTCCAGAAACTCTGCAGAAAGGCACATTTTTCAGACCTCGTCTTTTTGGTAGTCTGCCTTTTGTCTTTATGGCTTTGGCCTCTTTTAAGACTTCAGTGCTCTGTTGACTCGGATCTCTCCTGGCTTTGTCCGCAAGCAGCTTGCATGCACCCAGAATTCCTGACTTCCGTGGGCTCCTTCATAAAATTCTGATCTGTTCTCTCACTGCTGACTGTTTGGTCAGACTGGATAAGTGCACGTTTACCGCCCACTCAGAGCTTAGCTGCTGCCCCCCGAATGGAATGAGGATTCTGTGAACACAAGGTGCATGTGCCAAGATCCTCTACATGCAGTTATGATGACAAATAAAATTTGTCTCATTTGCCTATGGTGTTTGATCTGGAGGCGGGCAGTGGTGTTTGCGTAGAATATTTTTCTAGAAGGTTGTTCTTCCACTAGTGTGAAGATGTCAGAATGCTACTCTACCATCCAAGGATCTTCGCGGTCCAGTGCCAGAATTCCGGTGTGTCAGCTTAGCAGTGCCGGGTGTGCGCTACTACTCTGCTCGGAAAGTTGGGAGAACATCTCATGGAAACCTAACATAAACGCTGTTTTCCTTCCGTTACTCGTTTTGACAGAAGCGGCCCTATGAAATGTTTTCCTTTCCTTCAGCCACCTCAGAATGCAGAGAGAATTTTTGTGTGTTTTAGGCTCGAGTTGAAGCCAGTGGTTGTTTTTGGGGTCGGCCTTAGCTTTGGGTATGTTGAGTAACAGACAAGCACCTTGTAAATGGTGAGTTTTAATGTTGGGAGTTTCACATCCTCTTCTGGTCAGTCGCAGTACTTGCCCTGCACTGTGTCACGCGCAAACAAAACACTAACTAATGTTAGAAGTTCACTTGATGCATAATGGCACAATATGGGGCACAATGCTGTTAGAATAGTACACTTGTCAGAGGTCTCATGAGAAATATTCTGTTTTCTGATAAATGAGCCTGCCCATGGCACTCCTGAATTTCATAATCAGTATCTCTATTTCATTTTTACATAAGCAGTATTCATGACTGGACTGTGTCCGTTTCTTGGGCTGATGAAATGGTTGCATAATAAACCTTTGAGGCAGTGGATGTTGTTATCACCTTGTAACCAGCTGGTGACACCAGTGGTGTCACAATACCAAAATTATGACCTTGATACTACTTCAAGTGTCACGATACCAATACTGCAGCGATACCAGTGTATAAAAAAAAAAAAGTATTATTCATGGTAAATTATGCACTTAAGACACATCACTGAAATTTAAACACAGTTGAAATCAGACATTTTTAATTATTAGAATATTAAGAATTACAGTAAGCATACAAATCAAAAGATCGAAAAAATTAAACAAAATAATAAGAGCCGACGGTAACTTGCAAGAGTATTTGGGCTACTTGGGTAGAGGAGGATCAGTCTGGTTGCTTCCCGTGCAGCCCATTGAGCTTAATTATTTATCTGTTTAAAACATAACATAGTGTAGGAATTTTAACAGCTCAAATGGGGGTGGTTTACCACCAATATTCAGGGGAATTGATTATGAATTAATTAATG
>JAODKE010000101.1:20953448-20965445 GCA_026779605.1 Mormyrus hasselquistii | reverse complement strand
GAGGGAGATCTTTGCATGGCCGACTCACTCCCTCTGTGGCCATAAAATACTGGCTGTGGGGCCTGCGTGATCCTACAATAGCATAACCTGTAGGTACAGATGGTAGTTTGATGTTAAAGTAGCCTGACATAGTTGGATTTGCTTGGGAATATAGCGTTACCGATGTCTGTAATAGTATATTTAGTACTGGCACTAAAGAAATGTAATACCAAACAGCTTTCAAAAATGCAGTATCACAGTACCTTTTCAGTACCAGTATCCCATGCAGCACTAGGTGACACTGTCTCCCTGTCACTACCCTGAATGTTTTACCGTTCAAAGAAATGCTGCCGCGTAGGTACATGGTGGCCGATGGTGGGCTCTAAGCTCCAGCAGTTTGTTCACAATGCCCACTGATGCAGAGATCACACGCTGCAGGAATCCTCACCGGAACAGGTGTCTGTGATATTACATAACATGCTGCTCTCTCCCATGCACCATCCCTGTGTCAGTCTTGCACTTCTTTGGTCACATGCAGTTTGAAGAACTTCCATTTTGAGAAAGACCAGTCTTATCCCAGAATGAATGTAAAGTAGTTTAGTAGTTTGGTTCCTGAACTGTTATTTAATACTGTGCGTGTGTGTGCGTGCGTGCATTCCATCTGTCCCGGGCTTCATCTGATTGTCTGTCTGTCGTTTCTGTCCCTGCGCCCTCTACAGGTTCGGAGGCCCCACTGTACACTGTGGCCTTCAGCCATGAAGAAGAGAGCAGGGGATGCTCAGAGGAGTATGACGACGGCACCGCCTTCGAGGTGAGCGACTGTGAGAGCAGCACAGGGCCGAGGCCTCGCCTTCAGCTCTCACTGTGCACCTCACTTGGGAACATTACCTAAATAGCACAAGGTTCCTCTGCATAGAAGCTTTTGCTAAGACACGAGACTAAAATAGTCAGTCCGAACATGTTGTGCTGTTGTTTGCCTTATTGATTCATAGTTTGTGACACAACAGTGTTAGTTTGTGTTTATTTTTGTGAATTTGGCTTATTTTTGCTAACAGCTATCAGTGTTTAACCTGGATAGACTGTATTTTCTGACGACTTCTCGCATCAAGCTTCGTGTCCCATGACAAAGGTTAAATTCTTGGGCAGAGAACTAGCTTTTTATTGTAGAATGTTTCAGATTTTTACTTTCTTTAGCACTCTTTAACGCTGCTCAGCTTCGATCTTTCACAGCTGTCAGCCACGCTGTCAGTCACACTGCCCACAATTGTTCCACTGTGCTGATGAATGCTACAGCACCCTCTACTGGTCGGGCCTTTAATGGCATTAAGGACTATCAGCTTGTAAAAATGAGTAAAATGATGCTAAACAGAGGATAGTATAGCTTAGTGCAGTACAGTTATGCTTTTTTCATCCGCATGGGTAAGTTTTCTTTTTTTTTTTTCAACCATTCCTTTCCAGGAGAGAGACAGACGTGTGTATAAGTACGAACAAGTTTGGGGGTCAGCCAGGTCCAACACCCCTAGAGCATCTGGGGTTAAAGGCCTTGCTTAAGGGCCCAACTTCCTGAACCATACACCATGCGCATGGATTTTACATTAGAGCGCAGTTTATTTCACTAGACAGACGGGAGTAGGCATTAAGGAGCTCCCTGGCTCAGCCGGCCTGCCCCACCTGTGCATAGCTGCCCCCCATCTCTGTAAATCCACCTCAATGACTCTGCTATGCTGCTCTGTTTGCTTTACAAACACTCTGAGTGAGGTAGCTGGGTGGAGGACCTGTTGAAAATGCTCTTCCCTAACCTCTGATCCCCAGCCGTGTCCACCCGGCACTCCCCTTTAGGGTCTCTGCATGGCCGCCACCTCAGGTACAGAACTGCCATTGTTAACTTTGAATAGTGCCTCATTCATCCCCGCGAACCAGCTCCCTCCACCCGCCCCCCTCCCCCCAGCTCACAATGCAGCAGCTCCAAGAAGTAAATATCCCGCAGTTCCATGTTTGTTTTGCAGTCCACGCCTTTCCCAGAGCGCCCTCTGTCTGTTTGCCCCAGTGAGACCGGGACGTGACGTGCCCAGTCCGAACAGCAGCTCCTTGTGTCGAACGTCAGTCTCTGCTCCGAGAAGCACTCGCTCCCCCATCCCTTTAGGTGTTTCACGGTTCTGAGATAGCCCAGTGAGTGTAGTGACGAGGCGTTTCGGCTTAGGGTCACTTATTCACTATTCTACACGCTGGCTGGCTTTTGAGACAGGTGCGACGACGTGTGTCGCTTTCTGTGACACGTAGGCTTCGTCAAGACGTTGCATTACCGGCATATTCTTGTTTAGTGTATATTTGGTGTTTCTTTTTTTTAATTTCATGATTATTTTAAACTCCCACGTCATGAACATCATTGTTAGAAACTTGGACACGTTGATTTGGTTGCTATTTGTAGCTGGAGAATAAGGAAGGTTTCAGTTTAGTTCAGCTGAAACGTGGCTACGTTTTCTGTAATTTATGATATTCGAAAGTGTGGCTGCTGCTGCATAATAAATCAGACGCCTTTACATGTTAAATGTAAATGTGTGTTTTCCAGCTTAGTCTATCTGCTTGTGAGCACAGCATTAATTGAGATCTAGGCTGGCACTGTGAGTTCTCGGGTGCTGCTCTGGCTCTTAAAGGGCACTTTGAGCACCTTTCCCCACGTGTGTAAGTTCGGTGGGGGTAGCCCTGGCCGGTGTCACGCCCCTCCCTGCCATGACACTGCCGCCTCGTGCCTCCTGCACTATGGACTTTTCCCTCTCTGAGACTGGCGGGGCAGACACGGGTACGAGTTTGGGCTGTGAGGGGAAGCCTGGGCAGCGACGGAGGTAAATGATTGGGTTTTCTGTGACCGGGTCGTCTTTCCTGTCACTGACCCCCACATAATGGTGCCGGGTACTTCCAACAGGTAGGGGCTCTGTCAGCCCGCAGCTGCCCATTTGGAGCACAGTGTTTCCAAGCCCGTGGCTGTCGCTCACCAGCACGCGCTTTACCCAGAATAGGGACAGAATCAGCTCCTCCTCCTTCAGTGTAGCTGTAGAGTATTGCTATAGCTGCTGACTAAGCTGCTTGCTGCACTGTTATTTAATTACTTTCCCATCCACAGCTTTGATGTCGACGGTATAACGTGTTCCCCAGGCGGAGCAGAGTGTCCGTGCGTGCTATCAGTGTGAATCACCGGGTTAAACCAGCTTCTAATCACTGCTGAAATGTGCACATTTAGCATAAGTGGCGGAACAAATAAACCCATTTCCTTAAGGGCAGTTTAATAGCGTGTTTTTTACACAAGGTCAAATAGCTGTAAAATCTCTCCAGCTAGCGGAGCGCTGGGCTGAGTTTTTTGTAATGAGCGCAGCCTCCAATCAGCGGGGCAGTCGTCTGAAGAAGGCAGGGTCGTGAGAGAGTAATGTAGTGTTTCATCAGCGTGCTTAATCCTGCTGTGTGTTTGTTTATTATTATTTGTGTTTTTTAAATTATTATTATTTTAACCCCGCGCCCGGACCCTTAACGCGTGCAGCAGAATGAGGTGACGGACAGCGCCTACCTGGGCTCGGAGAGCACCTACAGTGAGTGCGAGACCTTCACAGATGAGGACACGGGCACGCTGGTACACCCCGAGCTGCACGAGGAGGTGGAGACGGACAGCGCCATTGACGCCGCACTGCATGACCCCGAGGATGCTGGGAACAGGTCGGTGCCCCACCCCAGTGCAGTGGTCACTGGGAATCCTTTTTTTTTATTATTTTCCAGATGCTCTGAACTTTATGGAATAATTACACCACTGTATCTTTTTATAAAGCTTTATGTCAATACACTGAGATTAGTTTTGTCTTTTCATCTCAGTCTAGTAATATCCTTTCTGGGTAATTCAAATAAATGTGTTTTGTACCCTGTAATAAATTTTTTATTTTTATTTACTACTTATCCTTGTAACCGTGTATCTGGCAGCGGGTGCTGTGTCATTACAAATCGAATCTGCTTGAGCCTGTGCTTCCATTCTCATTATTGGGCTGACGCTTCCTTCATTTTTAGGACAGATAAATTCAGGTTATTAAAATCTTACTGCAGCTGGTCTTCGAATCCCTTTTTTCTTGATCTGTTTTGTGTGGTTTGGTTATTTGTTTGAAGATGACTGCCTCTCTTGTCCCGGCGCCTCCGCCGTGGTGATGTATCATCCCACACAGCTGTGTTTACAGCAAGTGGGGGCAGCAAACCCACGGAGGGAACCTTATGAAATGCTATAATTTTATACATGGGATCCCTTTGGCTCACCGTGTGCCAGAGTGGCTCAGCCTAATCATTGACGCATTGAGCTATCAGTGGAAATTGAAGGGCTAATTGCCCCAATGCCGTAATGAGGCAGTAGAACCGGAGTACATGGGTACTTTGACTGCATGTGGTGGAGGTATTTCATAGGTAAGCATGTGCTGGCTGTCCTCTGGTGACCCTATCAGCTGAGACTCTGTGCCTGCCTTTTATGAGACCTCAGATAAGATTGCGCAAAGAGAAGGTATCGACCTTTTAAAGTCCCACTGTTAATTGTGTAGGATCTTGTATTAGTGTCTGAAGTGTTTTTGACACGTGGAATTAAAAGCCCAGCTGCCGATCTTTCCATAATTCTTACTCGCTGGTGATTAACACTGGTTTTTTTTTTTTTTTTTTTTTTTTTTAACCCCCTCATTTCTGGGTGCAGCTGCAGACCATGCACTTGTGTCCTTGAACACTTTGCTTTGTGGTGGCTTGGGGTTGGCTTAGCATTGTGGCAATGCTGTTCAGCAAATGACTACAGTACACGCTACACTCTACATTTTTTTTTTCCTCTGTTGCTGTTTGTTCATTGGTGGTTCAGTATTGTCATGTAATATTGGAGGATGGATTGATTTTACTTTTGTACAATCTATACGCTTAAACAGCAATGTTGAAAATATTGAAAAGACATCTAAAAAAAAATGATATCTTGACCGTTATTTATACCTCACCATCAATGTTTGTGTTTGGATATTATTTTCTTTTTTTGTAGTGACTATTTGTTGTTATAACGAGTTTATGCAGTTCAACATCTGTAACAGATGTCAACATATGTGCTCATTTTTGGCCTCATCCCCAGGGCTGTGGGGTGATTCCTGTCTGGTTGTGAGTAGGTGCCTGGGTATAAATGTGTGTTTGAGTAAACTGGTATCTCATCCAGTGTACGTTACTTCATGCCATGTGTTTTCTGGAATAGGGTCCAGTTATTGCTGCTTTGAATAAACAGTTATGGAAAGTGGACGGAAATGAGATGTGTGGAAAGTGAAGTCTCTGTCTCACTGAAGTGCTTATAACATTTACCAACTGGATGGAACTGAAAGAGTGGGATTGCAAGACTGCCGTCTGCCCGTCCTTAATGGCACGAGATTAACAGACACTAAGCTGTCTCCTGCCAGATGCCCTTTGTAAAGAGTCCCAGACACATAGGAGGAAATGAATTTTCAGCACCCGATTGGGACCTTTGAAGTTTTTTCTTGGGTGATGGATGTTTTCAGGGTCCATGGGCTAGTGGTGTCTCCTTCCCATCCAACCGCTGCGCTCTCTGTAAATGCCATGACCAGGGGAGGATGGGAAATTGAGGAGGGTGACGAGCTTATCAGCTGACAGTATAGTCAGTGGGCCGGGCACAGTGACGGATTAGCTCTGACCACTGGAGATGTTTTTATTTCCTGCCTGCTCGGGCGGCCTTGAATTGCAGGAAGTGTGGAGTTAGCGCTTTTTCCTGGCTTATTTACAGCGTGCCGGTCGAATCCCGGCCAGCCCCCCCACGCTTCGCTTTCTTGCCCTTCCTCTCCTCTGACTGAAGTCAGCAGGACTCATTTCGCCACGCTTAGCAAGATCATGATGGGTCACCCCCCCCCCCCCACAATACTCAGCTCTTGTGGGACTTGAAACAAAATGCTAACATTTAACTTTCCTCCGTCATGTTGATATGCTTCATCTGCATACCTCACCGGAGCAACAATATTTCACAGAGCCCTTGTGGCTTCAAGAAGCCTGAAACGTTGAAAGAATCAACAACACTCCCAATTCGAAGGGAAGAGAGGTGGGGGAAACAGGAGATGGTTTTTGGCATTCCTCAGTCCGTTCCCAGTCATGTATGGTGACATGTTCCCCATAGTCAGCCTTTCGCATTAACTAGACAGTAACAGATTAGATTCAAGCAGTGCCTGTATATTAATTCCCCCCCCCACCTTGGTCCTACAAGTCATCCTTCCTATTTTGGACTATGGGGCTGCAGTGCATGTTTCCTTGTTCCTGGGACTATAAACAGGATTGCATCTGACTGTCCATGTCATGGTCGCTTCCCAGATCAGGCCCCAGCAGCTCCTGTTTATTTCCCCACCTAAATGTGAATCTGATTAACCCCCTCCGCTCGGCCTGATTTGCATGGAGTCCCAGGCAGGACAGATCCGTATGTAGTAGTCGTCATGTGGAAGACACTTTGGGAGTCAGACATTTGCCTTGGAGGGGGACTGGTCATTTGGGAAATAGTGGAGAATGCGTTCCTCCTCCTCATCTACGCTCCATGCCACAGACATGGGCGTTGATGCTGGTCTGAATTGGGGGTGAGTACCATTATGATGTCAGCTAGGAAAAGGCGATGCAGCCGCCGGCCACGGCACTGCCTGGGCTGACCGGCACACTGCCCGTCATAAAGTCTATGCCGCTCCATAGCTTCACTTTGGGCTGCTCTCAGGCACCTCTTTAGTCAGTCTCCTTCCTCACTCGCTGAGCTGCATTGCAGAAATGTGAGTGTTGTGTCAGGTATTTATAGGATTTAATAAGATCTCTGATAACAGGAGAGAGAAGTTTCGATGGCCACTATACGTACTGGCTTTCTGCTACAATATCTGGAGGGTTTGGGGTTTTTAATTCTCATGTAAAACAAGTTTTTGCGTGATTTCTTTTAAATCGAGATCATACTTGTTTTGCAAGGTCATCATTTTAAAAAGTCATGTGACTCAAGTTCTGTTCAGTAAAACTGGCTGAATAGACAGAAAAGTATTTATATAAAATGCATTTATTTAGAGTAACTCCTGTTCACACAGAATTGCATCGGTTTGTCCTTTTTACAGCAGCAGAGCTGGACATTTACTGCCTGAGTTCAGGTTAGTTTTGTATTAAAACGGAACATTGGCTTCCCTCCTGGGATTTGAATATGAGCACTATTGGTGAGCAGAACAATCCCGCAACTAATTCTGTTACGTTAAGTTGAAGATCAGAAGGATGTTTTTGTTGAGGAAAATTAGGTGGTGCAGGTATAAGTGAAGAAAAGTAAAGGGTTAATAATTTTTGCACTCCTCCCTGTATATAGATTCTGTTTTTTGGAATTCGGTGTGTTTATCTGTGGGTTTGGAATTCATCTCCGTCCATTATCTTCCACTTATCCGGGGTCAGGTCACGGGGGGCAGCAGTCTAAGCAGCGATGCCCAGACCTCCCTCTTATCAGCCAGGAGAATACCAGGGTGTTCCCAGGCCAGCCGAGAGAGAGAATCTCTCCAGCGTGTCCTGGATCTGCCTCGGGGCCTCCTCCTAGCTGGACGTGCCTGAAACGCTTTCCCAGGGAGATGTCCAGGAGGCATCCTAGATAGATTCTCGAACCACCTCAATGGGTTCCTTTCGATGCAGAGGAGCAGCAGCTCTACGTTCAGCCACTCCCGTATATTCGAGCTTCTCCCCTATCTCTAAAGCCAAAACACCCTGCAGAGAAACCCAGAGCTCATGACTGTAGGCAAAGGTAGGACCGTTGATCACCTGCTGAATCGGTAGCTTTGCCCTCCCTTCATCAGAGTAGTACAGCATCCGCATTACAAGTAAATTGGAATTAATCTTTCAGTTTATTTATCGACCGAGTACAAAATGGGTGAAATCGTTTAGATTTTCAGAGGGAATTAATTCTTTACATGTAATGCCTCTCTTGCCCGTTTTGTTTCTTTCCTTGTGTGGCTAGGAAATCGTACTGTTTGCCTGTTGCGTCAGTAAGCTCCATGATCGCAAAATGAGGGGAAAGGATAAATTAAATTCTCAGTTCATTAAGTCTGCTTTGGAAACTTATTGTATTTCGCACAAAAAGAGGTTCAGTCATAATTAGATGAGTTCATCTAATTAATAATAGTTCTAGAACTCATTATGAACAACAACGGGAGTAATTTTGCCAGTTCTGACATCACTGTACCCAGTCATCTCGGGTTCTTTGGCCGAACCGTGCTTTCTGTTCTGTATTTAGTTTCCTCTGCTCGTTAATTCACGCAGCATAATCAGGACCTAATGACAAATCCACGTAGTAATGTTATTGCAGTGTGCACTATTGACCTATCACGCAGAGATGAGATGTACATGCCAGGATGCTAAATGGTCTAACATTTACCAGGGTGACATCTTCTAACCCTTTTTAAATGACAAAGGGTTGATAGGTATCTGGAGTGCCATATTTAGTTTTTCGATTGATTTATCTCCGGCAGTAAATATCATCCAGTCTGTATCCTTGGACACTGTATATGGCTGCTTTTACCATAGTATGTAAGTTGATTTAGTTTAATATGACCTACAGTCAAAGTTTGTGAACCTTTTGGAATATTTGCATTCTTGCATTACTTTAAACTAAGCTTCTGTCTGATCTTCAACTGTGTCTTAATACTGTACTGAATAAAGTACTGAAGCTAAGCATATAAAACGCAATTGATCCAGTCATTGAGACACGAATCAGGTATGCGTCTGAGGGGCTGTTATCAATAGGAACCCAAGATGTGATCAGAAAATACCAAAATGGGGGGGGGGGCGGACTGAAGTAGTGATGGAAATTGTACCCTGATCAAGAGCAATTTCCTTGAACCTTTGAAAAAATGTTCCATGCCTTGGGAATGGTTACAGAATTAAGACTTATGCTGGGTGTCTGAACTTTGGCAAAGATCATCTTGGTGCGGAAAAAATTTCATATAGGGTAGCATTACGAGTATAACAGCTTGTTCTCAGCACCCAGGCAACTTCCTGAGGGCAACCCCACCCCGAAAGTCTACGGGAAAATATCAGGACATCTTTTTGTGGGCTGAAGCTTTAAATAAATGGGATGACTCTGCATAACAATGGTGCTTAAAGGGTACAAATATGAAACGGAATAGCTAAAACATTATAAATTTAACATGGATTCCTGGCCCTAAGACATATGAAGTCTTGATCTGAATCTTAGACACTTCAGAAATATCAAAGAACTTAAGCACTGCTGTAAAGATCAGCATGTACTTTGTGTACTTCCAACAGCTTGTGAATGTTGTATCTATGTCATTAGTATAATTTGTTTGTTGTGATTCTGTTGGGAGTTAGTCGTCCAATCACATTTTATGTCTGAATAATTCTATATGACTTCCCAAGTAAAACCTGGTTATATGTGTACATGTGACTTGGCCTTGTTAGAGAGATGAGCTTCACTTGTGTATTCAACCCTGTCTTCTTCAGCCTCTCCCTCTGCTCAGAGCTGAACAACCACTCCCTGGTAACAGTGATTAGCGGGGAGGAAGAACACTTTGAGGACTTCGGGGAAAGCAACGACTCTGAGCTTCTCCTGGAAGTCCCCGATGGAATGGAGGGAGAAGGTACCCCAGGAAGCCAGGGTCACAAGTCCACCCTGCTCCTCTCACCCAGGTACTCTCCAGGGTTTAGGTACTGAAGTACAGGGACAGTGCAGAGCAGTCTTCATGCTATGAATGTCTAGCTGTACTGGCGTGATGTGTAATTATGGGATCGTGTCAGTGGATATTTTCAGTGTCTTGAGTAATAATGTAATAATCCTAGAAAAAGGCATTAATTAGTGATTTAACCCCTTCTATGTATCATTATAGTAAGCTTTGTTAACTTGACCTTATAAGCATTACCCCATGGAGAAAGGACAAGACGGTGTTAGGTCCTCAATTGTTTTGCCTTATTGCTAGTCTGGTCTTTACCTACTGCTTCATTAACCAGCTGATAATGTGAATATTGGAGACTTTAGACTCACTCAGGCAGATGTGATCTTTCCCCCACGGATCCTCTTTACACGCTTTATGAGATGCACCATGGGAGCAGCAGCGATGGTTCTCAAAGGAGTGTCAACTGAGCGGGTGGCTAATTGCATCAAAGGGGCTGTGATAATGTGTGTAGCACAGGTACTCTTGCCTTGGCAAATGGCTGACCAGAGCTTTCACAGAGACTGATGAGGGAGGCTCCCCTGGCTTCGTTCCCCCTGGATCACTTTGTGTCCCACAGTTCACTGACTGCCTGTCCGTTCAACACCATGCCCCTTGTTCCATCACTCCTGGTCGTCCCCCCCCAGGGGCTGAACTCACTGTCACAGTCCTTTCGTACTCTGATCACTCTCTGCTTTTCCTTAATTTACCTCCTTTGCCCTGCATGTTAAAAATTAGAATCCATGATTTGCCAACTGGGTTAATACTTAATTCCCAACACTATATTATCAGGCGTCACCTGAAGATCTCCAGCCAGGATGATCTCCTCGTCAGCCTGTGGCTTTTATTCTACTAAGCAGTTAAGCTTCTTCCCCTGCCACTGAATTTTTGGCCAATGGAAAGTTTACTCAGTCCTTTCTGACCTCTCTGGTAGGCCGTGTGGGTCATTCTTTAACCGCTTCTTCAAGCCATGGATGTGGAAAAATCTTCTGGTCTCTACTCTACCTAACACACATATCGAAAGGAAAAGAAACTCTAAAAATGCATGTCCCTGACATCCCTGGATGGGTCACGCTTTGCCAGTCCTGTAATGGATGCTAAGGTGCGGTGTGGAGAATGGAGACACCAGTACGGTGCCCTGTTTGAAGGGTTCGATCCTTCCAGCGGGCTCTCAGCTTGGGGCGAGGATGAGTTATGAAGTCTTCTCCTTGGGAGGCAGCATTACTGCTAAAGCTCTCACTGCATGGAGCGTAATGGTTCCGTCTGTTCGAGAAGAAGAAAACTAATGCAGCAAAGAGGTTCCAGTATCTGCTTAGCCGTCCGGGCATATGTTCGAGGCTAATGTGCCAATTCAATTTCACCAGTTTAGTTATGTACTTAACTGGTGTTTTTGCAGTGTACCAAAGACCAAACGAGCACTGCGGTAGTGGCAATGAGGTGTCCAGTGAGCAAAAAGCCATCCAAGAAAATGACAGCACTTTGGAGCAAGCCACACCTGGCTGGAGGCAGACCCAGAGCACCGGAATGCCACCACTGCAGACCCACCTCTCCGCAGTGCAGACACTGCAGTGCCCGTTGTAGGGATCATGTCAATGAAGGACATTTACTCTGCTGGCCCTTGGCGCTGCTAGCTATAGGAGGCATGCGGGCTCTTCAAAAGGCCTCATGAAGTTCCTTTGTGTGTTTCCGGCACAATAACGCGCAGGACTGTTGGGGTGACTCCTGTAACGAGATTCACCTTCAGAAGTTCTGCTTATTAAAAATCAATGACTGGAAGCCCAGTGCTGCAGTATACCATGGTAGGGGCCAACTGGCAGCAAGAGCCCGTTCAGAGTAACACACAGAATGACCAAGTGCTCCGAAACTCTGCAGTTTGTGTGTGTGGTTTTTTTTTTTTATTTATCAGACGACTTAGTCATTCCAAGAGTTTTCATTGTGAGCGATGCCAAATGAATTAGTATGACTTTTTATACACGAGCGCAAATCCCACACTCATGCAGCAGGTTTGCAGCCCACACTCTTACAACGGCAGATTCCCTGACTACCGACAGCACTTACATAATCAGGCTGTGTGTTACTTTAGGTTTCCTTCCCAGGTAATTTGAGTTCACAGTGACCTGTGTTTTTCTAAATCTAATAAATGTCTTTAAAGACGTCACGTGAAATGCTTGTGGAATCGGCTTCAGTCTGTTCTTTTGTGTTCTCCAATCCCACCAACAACCCCCCCCCCACCCCTCCGCCCCCCCCCCCCCACCCCCACCCCACTCCCTCCCACCCCTCCACGCCACCCGCCCTCCCCACCACGCCCCCCCAT
>JAODKE010000101.1:20938210-20953348 GCA_026779605.1 Mormyrus hasselquistii | reverse complement strand
CCCCAAGCTTTGACACCCCGGACACTTGCTTCCAGGAAACTGTGCGCCTCCATGAAAGGGAGAATCCATCATCAACCACACTGAGCCTCTCTTGTATCTCTCTCCTTCACTCCCTGCCCTCCTCCCCTCTCTTGGTCCCCACAGCGTCGACCCTTTCCCTTCCAGCTTTCAGAGCTTCCTCAGAGAGGAGGTTCTTGATTTTTACTGTAGCCAGTGTCACAAACAGATTAGTCGCCTGGAGGACCTCTCCACCCGGCTGAATTATCTTGAAATGAATAGGTAACGCATGCTTTTACACCCCCCTTACTTCGTCTGCTGTGCTGTCATGTGTGCATCCATCTTTTGCTTTCGCTGAGCTTCTCAATCCCAAGACCGTGCCATCTGCCATCCATCAAAAGTTGTTTGTAGGAGTGTTATCACATAAATGGCACGCTGTACTGCTTTTGCTGCTAGTGTTAATTGGTGAGTAATTATATGCATATTAGGCCGTCTTCTGTTCAGTGAGTCACAGCAAGCTGCTGACTTGCTGATTTGTAGAGTGAGCGTTGCAGAACGTTGGCATGCGGTTCCATCTTGTGTTCATGTCCGAGAGGAGCGCGTCTCCCCGCAGCGATTTAAAAATAAAACAAAGCTCATGCCTCTTGGTCTTCAGAGATCGTTATGAGGTTATTTCCGAGGAGCTGCGTTGACGCTGTCCAATAGAAGAGGAGCCTGAATGTTAGCACTTTTCTTTTCTGCCCTTGAAAGGAAGTTCCCTTGTTTGATATGTCGATATGGCTCAGACTCCATTACCCTCTCAGGGCAATATTAAAGCTTTTTCTCCATATCACAGCTCATTAGTGTTAGTATAAATGCTAAGAGGTTGTCCCCTGTCGTTATTTCTGTCTGGTGGGAGTAAAAGTGAGGAATAATGTGAATGCTCAGTGATATTTCAGGTAGGATGGAGGATAGGTCTTTAGAGAGGAGGCCTGCCTTTAACGTGGGTGGACTTTGACTGGATGCCACCCACTTTAAAGGGATATCGCAAGCCCCTGCATGCGGTGCTGTTGTGCTCACAGTGTGCCTTACCATCTTTTGGGGTGTGTGCATGTGTGCCCTCCGTTTGCCCCTTGTGGTCCAGCCCTTTCCTTTGACCCAGCCACCTCCGTGCTGCTTTTGGTGGAGTAGAGTGGGTGGGGGGATGGGGGGGTGGAGCGACACAGAAGGGGTCCTGGGACACTTTCTGTTTCCCCTCTCCTCCACTTTTCCTGACTGAAGCATCCTGTTTTTTTTTTCTTGTTTTTCATTCTCTCCCTCCACCAACGCAGCACCAGCAAGAGGCTCTCCAGCAAGAAAGTAGCCAGGTAGGTATTTCACCATCACTCTCTCCATCTTCCACAAATTACACTTGAAACGATGTAGACATACAGGCGTCGTCCGAGAGGCAGCAGAAAGCGAGAGCTGCAGAGGCTCTCAGTCTGCAGCTTGTTGCAGGGCGGTGGAGCACGGGCAGCCCCGCATGCTTTTCCGTTGAAGCTGGTAGTGGTAGAAATTAGCCGGTACTGTGAAAAGCGTGATTGGGAGTGTTGCTTTCCTTGCCACCCACAGACACCTTCTCCAGAGCAGCACCCTGGCGGCCGGAAGCATGGATGACCTGTCCCGGGACATCCCGGAGATGGCCGACACGGACATCGCTGACAAGGTACAGCCCACCGACTCTCCGCCCTCTGCCTCTAGCCACATTCATCTTAAGCCTGTATTGCCTTTGTTGGAAACAATGGATCTTACTGTCTTGAGTGCTGCTGGCCATGTATTTATTAACAAAAGTTTCCGATTGGTCGATGGCATGGCTGCTATCTTTTGTTTACACATCTGTGTTGCATTTGGTCGATCCTGTGAGTGACGACGGGTGTGTAACGGAGTTGGACTTCCTCCTTGTAGGTGTTGTTCCTAGAGAGGCGGGTCTCAGAGCTGGAGAAGGACTCCACCGCCAACATAGAGGTACACACGCGGCTGCGGCAGGAGAACCTGCAGCTGGTGCACAGGGCCAACGCCTTGGAGGAGCAGCTGAAGGACCAGGAGGCACGGGCGGAGGAGTCACTGCAGCTGGAGATGCGCCGGCAGAAGGAGGCCATATGCAAGCTGGAACGGGAGCGGGGCATGGAGCTGGAGAATCTGCAGGCCAGGTCCGTGTTTCGGTGTGATGGACCGATCAGGCTGCCCCCAGCCCCTGCTGGGTCTGAGGCCTCTAAGAGCCTTATGCCCTGTGAGAAGATACTGCCATCCAGAGGATTATCGCAGAACTGACCGTACCTTATCAGACTGATACCATTTATGCCTGAAAGCCATCTGTATCTACTACGAATGCAGTAACAATGCACACATCAGAACACATATCTCTCATGTTCATGTGACATTACTTCACGTAGACAAGGCATGTTTAAGGAGCTGCGTGACTGCAGCCAACTATCACCAGAGGTGGACATTTCAGGTCCAGAAAGTAAAAATCCAAACCAGGATTTTGTTTCAACCAACTAGTTACAGTCTCTGTGACTGTGACTCTTTACTGTATGTTCAATTGGTTGGTTGAAACAAAATCCTGGTTTGGATTTTTACTTTCTGGACCTGAAATGTCCACCTCTGAATAGCACCTTGTATGTGTGAGAGAAGGAGGGACTGTTTTCACGCAGGCGTGCTGGTGTCTCTGTGTCCCTCCAGGCTGCAGCAGCTAGATGAGGAGAACAGTGAGCTGCGATCCTGCGTTCCCTGCCTCCGCGCCAACATCGAGCGGCTAGAGGAGGTGAGGCCTGCCGGGTGCTTTCCTGTGCATCCGCCATACCAGGCCTGGGGGGGGGCGCACCTATCTCTGTAGTGTTCCTAAAACTTGGGGAGTCGTTTCATGGGGGAAGTATTTGCATTGACTAAAGCACTTTAATTCCTGCCTCGCCTCACGTGGGTTGCCGCGTAAAAACTCTACTCGGTCCTCTTGTGGTCATGCGACTTTTCTGCAGAAGATGGGCCTTCTGTCACGTGCTTCTACATGTACGGCGAGATATAGAAAATGTGTGCGTAATTCAGTACCTGTGTAATTGAGTCCAAACAGGTAGTTATGCAGAGCTCTTGGGGCTTGGATCCTAAGTAGAATAGGCGGTAAAGGTGTAATGATAATATGAGCACAAAAAATAGATAACTAACTTCTCTGCTGATGATTATTGAAGGTCATGAAAAGGTCGCTGTTAACCGTGGTTAATCTGTTAATGTCTGCTCTTCAGCTGTTCAGAAAGCTGCTTCCTTTGTAACATATTCAGTCTCTAGTGGTCAACGCCAGGGAATTTTATATGATGGTTTTCGTACTGGGAAAATGTAGAGATTCATGGAATTGATTATGTGAGGAAAGAGCTGTATGTACCATCAGTTCACCTGCCAAGGATTCAAGTCATGTTGTGCAGTGGATACACCCAGGTAGCCAATAGCATTGCCAGCCTTTTACCATACTACTTCATCTTTTCAATATTATCAGATTGTAAGGAATTTTAAACAGTCGGTAATAAGGGGGCTGGGGTATAGACAAGGTTTTCTCTGTGCTGTATATGGCATTTAAAGACAATTTGATGGGCAAGATTTTTCACACGGCAAAACAGAAGGTTCTAAGGCAGAAGAGCAGCTAATGACAAAATGTGAGAGCAGTGACCCCTGCTGGCTGTTGGTTGGTTTACAGCAACCTTTTTGAAACTGAGAGCTACTTCCCGGGTACTGAGCCATACGAATGGCTACCAGTTTGATACATTCTTCTTAAATAACAAATATGCTCAGTTTACCTTTAATCACCATGCTGGTGATCCCTGGTTTACAGGACTCAGTATTCAGCATGTTTAGATCTAGAAGGTTTTTTTTGGTTGCTGAGGTATCCCAATATATCTTTCTAAAGGTCTTTGTTGCCCTTGTTATCCATTGCTACTCTACTGTATATTAAACAGGAATAAATTAATATAAGGTTTTTTTATTAATTCCAGTAAGCCGGGTAATAAGTTTAATTTGAAGGGCACGCCAACCTCATTCCCATCTCACCCTCGACTCACCCCACCCCCAGGAGAAGAGGAAGCTGCTGGATGAGGTGGAGAACGTGGCATACAGGCTGAGTGAGGAGATGGAGTCGCGGAGGAAAATGTCAGACAAGCTGTCGCACGAATGTCATAAGCACCAGAAGGAGAAGGAGTGCACACAGGAGGTGAGGTGTTACCCCGCCACCCTCGCCGCACGCGATGGAAGGCCGGCGTCTTCGTGTCTGTGTCAGACGCCGGTGTGAGGAGTCGCACCATCTGTCGCACACAGCTGATCGAGGACCTGCGCAAGCAGCTGGAGCACCTGCAGCTTTACAAGCTGGAGGTGGAGGCCAGGACGGGCCGCTCGCCCAGCGCCGGGCTGCAGGAGTACCAGAGCCGCACCAGGGAGGCCGAGCTGGAGCAGGAGATACGCAGGCTGAAGCAGGTAAGCAGCTCGCCCCACCCCCTTCCACTCGCTCCTGTGAGGCCGGAATGTAACTGACACGCCCCCCCCCCCTCCCCAGGAAAACCGTAGCCTGAAGGAGCAGAATGACGAGCTTAACGGGCAGATCATCAACCTCAGCATCCAGGGGGCCAAGAACCTCTTCTCTGCCTCCTTCTCGGAGTCGCTGGCCGCAGAGATAAACTCCGTGTCCAGGGATGAGGTGAGGGCAAACACAGATGAGTCATTTATTAACCGTCCCGCTTGTCGATCCTCCGATCAACTACCAGATACGAGGTCACAGGAAGCCAAGGCCGGAGTCCCTGGGCAGGAAGCAAGCAAATAAACATTGGCGGAATATAGTATGTGCAGTTGGCGTTTCTGCGCACCGGGACTTGGTGGAGAACATGCAAACCCCACCCACACAGTAGGGGGCGCCATTGGACCCTCCAACTACCCAATGATCTGCCATGCTGCCCTTAAAATTTGATATTAATAAATTCCATCATTAATTAGCAGTAAATACACGGTGACATTTTAAATGCTAACAGACTGTGTACCATATAATGTGTCCTGCTATGTCTATTAACCTCTCACCCTTTTTTGGTTTATGGAATCCCAGCCGTCTGTCTGATAGCCCTAATTTTGCCAAAAAATGACAATTTTATCTGTTAATTTCTATTTTCCAATCTCAAGTTAATGGAGGCTATTCAGAAGCAAGAAGAGATCAACTATAGACTGCAGGATTACATCGACCGCATCATCGTCGCCATCATGGAGTCTAACCCATCCATCCTGGAAGTGAAGTAACAGCCATCCTGCCCTCAGCCTGCCACAGTCCCCTTAGTCTGACAGGACTGTCTGTCTCCCACTGGGCCTCCATCCTGCACAGAAAGGGAAAATACTGTTGACACATTACAGTTATATCTGAGGACCCAAACCAAGTGAAGTATCACTGCTGGTGTGGACACACTTCTGAACTTGGTGGTAATAAGGGAATCGGTTGTACCACGCGTGTGTGTGTATGTATGTATTTGTGTGTGTGTGTGTGTGTGTGTGTGTCCAGTGCGTGCTGGTTCCTGTGACTTCCCTGCAGCAGGGTTGGAGGGACCTGGGCTTGCTTTCGCTCTCTGCCATACGCAGGCCTCTGGGTGCAGTTTGCTTCTCACCTTCTTCCACGGTTAGGAAGAGAAGCCGTGAATTTCACCTGCACATCGGCATTTTGCCTTTGGAGACAGTGCAGCGTTTCAGCTGCTCATTCCAAGTGTTACTTTTTAATTAGATAAATGGACTAAAACTGAGTAATTCCCAACCTGATTATAGAGCGCTTGTTTGCTCTTTAATCGTTAGTCCTCCTTAAGGCACTTTAGTCTGGTACTCCTGACTGGAGTCCAGTCCACATAGACACATTATGCCTTGATGGGCCTGCAGTTTATTAGCCATCTCTAACGTGTCTCCTTAGCTCTTCTATGACTATACAGACTCTCTAGGCAAAATCTGATTGCAGGTTGCAGATTAAAGAGGCTCAATCGCACCCTTTCAAACACACTAAAAGAGGAATCTGATCGTTAAAAAGCATGATGCACTAGCTGGATGTAAGAAGCAGCTGTCCGAGTGAAGCAGACCTGGTGAGGCAGAACGCATGACCTGAAGGAGCTGGCTTTTCTTTCACAACAGGCTTTAAGTGCGGATTTTTGTTATGTCCTAATTTTAGTTTTGTGTGTCTTCAGCATTTGATTTTGTTTAAATTTTGTTTTGACAAGTCCGGCAACCCAAGTGAGGGGCAGTTACCCTCTCCCTGCCCTGAGGGCGATGTGCTGTGATGCCACTTAACATCCTGGGTGCTGTGTGTGTTTTTTGTCTCTTTTTGCGTGTGTGTGTGTGCGCGCGCGCACATGCACGCGTGCGTACGTATCCCCCTGTTGGCGGCTTTGGGTAAAGGTGGCTCTTGACCCCATGGCTGTCGTCTTGCGGCAGAGCGAGTTGAAGAGACTTGCCACCAAAAGAGGCACGTGGCTGTCTCTCCTCACACTTAGCACGCACACACTCAGTAGTGATGGCCACTAGATGGCGCAGTTGTACTCAGAGTTCACTTTTGCATTCGCCAGATTCAGTCTTACAGTTGGAAAAATGAAGATTTTCAGTCATTCAGGAAAAAGTCATGTTGGGGGGGGGGGAAATGCTCCTAGTTCGATCACGCACAGACTGATTTCTGCTAAAATGCGGTAGCTGGTGATTTACAGGTACCATGATAGCATCACCTGTTGCAGTGCTGCAGCTTATTAATATGGCACACAGAACTGCCTGTGGTGCATTATGTCGTCGCCACTCAGACTGGCCTCGGAGCCCTTGGAGGTGTATCCGTCTTTTTCTGCGTGATGTACATGGACATTCAAGGAACTGCCTGGGGCTTTTAGCTCTGCCGAATTTACTGTGTGGCTGGAGCTGATCAGTCTGTTCCTTACTGCTACTCCTCTAACAGCAAATGTTTTTTCATATAAATAAGCAGTGGTAAATTCTGTATGGTTCTACTTAAGGTCCCTCTTTCTCCTCTGTTCTGGGATGTAATTAATATGAATTTAAAGCGCTTGGTGCACTGTTCTGTTGTTTTCTTACTCAGTATGGGTGTTAAATTATTTAACATAACATACAGTAGTTCAATACAAGGGACCTCGTTAAACCAGTTGGCAGCTGGGATCTGTCAGCCCTCCTTTCTCATGACCCAGGCCTTAGAAATGCAAGGGATGCGGCCGATTCTGCTCACGCATGGCTGTCCTAAAGCAATAATCATAATGTGGAAGGAAACCCAGGGCAAGTCCCGACAGTGAAGCTGGAAATGGGGGTGGCGAGCGTGAGAAGGCGGAATGCCCGCCGGCGTGGAGCAGCCGGACACCATGGGCGGGCGCTTCCTCTCTCGCCAACTCTGCCCCCATTGGGTCACCGCCAGTCAATCACCGCTTTCCCGGACAGGGAAGTTCAGAGATGTTGCCGGTGATGGGGACACCACGACTGAGGAAACGAGGACTGTATATTTGGATGTATTATAGTTTCGCGGACATGGCTGCACTGTTGAGGGATTTGATCCGTCCCAGTCGGAGGGCGCGGCCTCACTCCTGCCCCTAAACACTCGCTATGTAATCTTCAGAGCTACATGACATGGCCTTGGATGTAAATGACTGTACATGTAAACTCCTCTTTTTCTAACTTGTAGACTTGTTGGTATTTTTATAGTAAGGAAAATGAGAATGGTCCTTTGAATTAGCCCCCCCCAATTATTTCTCGCATAAATCTGTAGATATATGGGTGTTCAGCTTTCCCATTTCTCTCCATGGCTGGACACCAGCACCGTTGTTCACGAATACCTTAGCATACTCAGCGTGAAGGGGAATTAAACTTGTCTAATTAGTTGGAAATGCATGGTGTAGACGTATTTTTTCCATCCAGTGTCACACTGAGAATCCAGTGGGTTAGCAATTGTACACTGACGTCACGACTGTAATTAGCTCAGCTAGTGCTTTTAAGACTTTTCCGTCTGTTCCGATTTTGTTTTATATTTATAACTGCTCACTGTTGGGTCTAGTGAAAGGTAACCTGCAGACATTATTTAATGACTTAAAATTATAATTTAAAGAGGTCTGTGGTCTTTGTTTCATGGGAGGCAGTAGGTTAGTTGTACTGTGCCATTAATGAGAAAAAAACTATCCACAGTATAATAGCTATGCCGCCAGCATTTTCATACTGCACTCCGCCACATGCTGTAGTGCATCATTAAAGTTATTTATTAAACCTAATGGAACAACCTGTGATGCATAGTCCAGTTAAAAATAACTGCATCATATGCCTGAAAATCTTTTCTTGCAATATCATCCTCAGCTCATTGAGATTATGCACTTGAAAATGCTTTATGTAAATCACATATTACCGTTTTGAAAATTGCCAAACATGATTATAATTTGTCAGCCAATTTCATGTATTCTCAGATAATCTGGCATAGTTTACACTGTCACAGGGCTTAACAGTGAGCAGATGAATTGTAGAAACACACTTATAAACTGAAGTATTTTGTTCTCTGTATTTTGGTATTTTTGCAACATATGTTCACTCTTATAAAGTGGTATGCACAAAACTGACCTATGAGGGGAGACACTTGGTAGAGATGGTAGGTCCCTCTGATCTGTCATCATTTTTTTTGAGGTCCCTTACTAATCCTCCTGCCTACGGTTTTGGATTTTTTGGTCCAATAGTGTGCAAACAGCCATTTCTGAGATACAGCCTCTTATTGGTCTAAATATGGTAGGACAACCAATGTGTAGGCTTGTCACTTAACTGTAACGAAGTTTAAATGTGAATATGAATCCTTATTTTTTGTAAGACTTTTGCTCTAACTCTAGCTTCCAAATGTCCAAAGAAAGTTGATTCTAAAGCGCGGGATATCACTATCGGGTGCTGCACCAATGGCTTACTAAGTTAAAGGCAAGAAAAAAATAAGAATTAAAAAAAAAAAATGATTGTAATGTCAACTGAAGTTTATTCTAATTGTGGAGGATACTGTATTAATTAAAAGATCAGTATTGTGTACTGCTGTATGTTACCATTTCTTTTGAAAAAATTCGAAAGATGTAATCATTATTGTTTGGAGAATTATAGACTTTCCAAATCACTGTAAAAAGGAAAAAAATATTCAGAAAGAATGAAAATGGCTCCTTAGTCATTACTGTGTGTGTGTGTGTGTGTGTGTTGTGCCTTCACTTTGTAGTGAGTACAGTTACTACAACATAATAGGCTGCTGGAGCCAATCCCAGGATAGGGCACAAGGCAGACGTACATTCTGAATGGGGTGCCAGTTCATTGCAGGGAACACACACTAGATGGAATTTAGATGCCGTTTCTAGAAGTGTCTTGCTGTTTTGATAATATTTTACCCAATGGAAAAACGCTTGGGTATTATATCCATCCATTTTCTGTAACTCCTCGTCCTATTGAAGGTCGCTCCAAAGCCGATATGTGACAGGCGCAGACCAACCCTATTAAGCTGAGCATGTTTTTTGGACTGGGGGGGGGGGGAGACACTGGAGCCCCTATAAAAAACCCCATGCCAACAAAGGGCGTGCTTGCAAAAGCCACACACGGAACCATAGCAGAGATTCAAACCCTGGTCACAGAGGTGTGAGGCAACACTGTTAACTGTGTCACCATACTGGCTATCATATATAATGTACGTATTATGCTTTGAACAACAATTTAGTTGTGAAATGTGAGCATTGCTGATTTCTAGCAACCAATATTTCAATTTCAAACATTAAGAATGTCATCGAATAAAGACTTGTAAAACGATTAAAATTGATTGATTTAAAGCAGGCCTCTGCGAAATTACTTAGCGAGAGCTACTTCTAGAAATGGAGGAGAGAGACACAGCTGTAAAACCTTGGGGGGGGGATGATGGTAAATCATCCCGATTACTGCTACAAAGGTTGGACAATGAAACACTGGCCAAAATGTTTGAGGTTTCATGCCTATATATGTAGCCTGGTGGCCAATCCTCACTGATTGCACATTCCAACAGTACTGTATGAGTGGAGTGTGAAGAATGAATTAGCAGGGCAAAAGCACAGCTGTTAATAAAATATTGCAATCCACGCAACTTCATGGGACACGCATCAGAGTTCAGATGCTGGTGCATCTGTGACCAGGACAGCAAATCATTGTGGTCCATCAGAATAAGGGTCACGGTATCCTACAGTAGCTCATGTCTGATGTGAAAAGACCATTGATTTACAGCATTAAATATAAAACAATGTTATAAGTCAACATTACTTCAGAATATTTATCTCATATTTTATTTATTTTCGGCATACTGTATGTAGTGGATGATTCATATCCCCCAGATCTCCCACCTCATTTGGGCAATGCATTCCCTAGGTCCAGCTGGCATAGACCATAAAATCAGACTTGCATTCCTACTCAATTAGTGAATAATATCCAGATCAGCATCATAGAGTTGAAGTAATTGGTGAATTCCAGCTTTTGGTTTTGCGGAAGTAATTGTAATAAATGATTCTTAAGAACTTGTCTCACCCGAATAACAGACTGTTCAAAACTGCAAAACTGTAGGCCCCACTCCGATTCGTCTATCCAGCTCCCGATCTCACCTACCCTCACTCGTGAAGAAGACCCCAAGATACTTGAACTCCTCCACTTGAGACAGTACATCTTCCTTGACCTGAAGAGGGCAAACCACCCGTTTCCGACTGAGAACCATGTTCTCGGACTTGGAGGTGCTAATCTTTATCCCTGCCGCTTCACACTCCAGAGCATGCTGGAGATCCCCAGCAGATGAAGCCAACTGGACAACATCATCTGCAAAAAGCAGCGAGGCAATCCTGAGGCCACCAAACTGGACACCCTCAACACCATGGCTGCGCCTAGAAATCCTGTCCATAAATATTATAAACAGGACTGATGGCAAAGGGCAGCCCTGGCGGAGCTCAACCCGCACTGGGAACACGTCCGACTTATTACCAGCAATGTGAACCAAACTTCTGCTCCAGTCATACAGAGACCGAATCACCCACAACAGTGGACCCCGGACCCCATACTCCCGAAGTACTCGCCACAGAGCACCTCGGGGAGCCCAGTCATAAGCCTTTTCCAAATCCACGAAACACATGTAGACTGGATAGGCAAACTCCCAGACCCCTCCAGCACCCTCGCAAGGGTATAAAGCTGGTCCAATGTTCCACAGCCAGGACGAAAACCACATTGTTCCTCCTGAATCCGAGATTCGACTATCGATCTCACCCTCCTCTCCAGTCCCCCAGAATAGACTTTCCCAGGAAGGCTGAGTTGTATGATCCCCTTGTAGTTGGAACACACCCTCCGGTCCCTTTTCTTAAATAAGGGGACCATCAACCTAGTCTTTCAATCCACCGGCACTGTCCCTGACCTCCACGCACTGTTGAGAAGCCCAACAACATCCAGAGCCTTCAGGTACTCCGGGCGGATCTCCCCCGGGGCCCGGCCATCATGCAGCTCTTTAACCACCCTGGCCACCTCAGCCCCAGTGATGGACAAGCCCCCCCCAGCACCCTTGGGCCCTGTGCCCTCAGATGTCTCAAAGGCAGTGTGCATAGATGTATCTGAGGCAGGGTTGAGGAGGTCCTCAAAGTATTCCTTCCACCTCCGGGTGATGTCCCCAGGTGAGGTCAACAGCTCCCCCTCCCCATTATAAATAGTAGGAACTAGGAGCTGCTTCCCCCTCCTGATATTCCAAATGGTTTGCCAGAACCTTTTTGAGGCCAACCGAAAGTCACTGTCCATGGCCTCACCGAACTCTTCCCACGCCCGGGTGTTTGCTACTGCGACTGCCTGAGCCGTGTTCTGCCTGGCCTGCTGGTACCCATCAGCTGCTTCGTACGGCCACTTCCACAATGGAGGTCCGGAACAGTGTCCCCAGCCTCCCCCGGGAATGCAGTTGGAATTCTGCCGGAGGAGCTTCGGCCAACAGGAGCCTCTACCAGACGTTCTCAGCAGACCCTCACTATGCTCTTGGGCCTACCTGGTCTGACCGGCTTCCTCCCACGCCACCTGAGCCGACTCACCACTAGGTGGTGATCAGTTGACAACTCTGCCCCTCTCTTTACCCGAGTGTCCAAGATGGAAGGCCGCAGATCAGATGATACGATTATGAAATCGATCATCGACCTGTAGCCCCGGGCATGTTCATACCATGTCCACGAGGTATTACCTTGGCAACGACAAACCATGCATTGCACAGAAGTCCAATAACAGAACACCACTCGGGTTCAGATCAGGGAGGCCGTTCCTCCCAATCACCCCCCTACAGGTCACACTGTCATTGCCCACGTGAGCGTTGAAGTCCCCCAGCAGAACAATGGAATCCCCTCGTGGCACGCCAACCAGCATACCACTAAGGCAATCCAAGAAGCAGTGTTAATTTTGACAGCAAATTTTTATTTAGTCTTAGTCATAGTCTTTTGACTAAAATGTAATTTAGTTTCAGTCATAATTTAGTCATCTAAATTATTTTAGTTTTCATCTAGTTTTAGTCAACTAAATATCATAAGATTAGTCGACTAAAACTACAGTTGATTTAGTCAACTAAAATTAAAAGTGCAAAGTGTAATGTTTGAAGTTTCCCTTTGATTTCTGAAAGTCATTATGTTCACCAAGATGAAATGAAACCAATGTTAAGGAATGGTGTTAAGGTCTAACTGCAGTACACAAATACACAAATTTCACTCTTATTTGAAACACAAACATGTTTATTTAATTACTTCAAAATTGAATACTATAAAATCATTAGTGCAAAAATAAAATGACTTCAATGAAAAAGTGCATAGGCTATAATGCCACCAGGCCTGCTCTCTCTGAATATTAAAATATATTTGTAATATTTTTATTTGTTATTGTTCACTGTTAAATGTTTCACCTGTTCAAAGAAAAAGACCAATAATGGTCTCAGGGTTTTAGACCCATTATAAAGAAAAAAAAAATCCAAACACTGAAAGCATAATTCTCAACGACTAGCAGGAAGTGCAACCATTATTAGCATTTTCAACATCAAAATAATTACCACAAGGCTAGAATATTATTACTGTATAGAGCCAAAAAATCAACTCGTTTAAAAAACAGACTATTTACAAGGTAAGAACTATTTCATCTGTGTGCAGACTACTGGAACTGATAATCTCACTCCAGCCAGCTGGATGAAGTTGGCAACCCCGCATATTTGAAATGAAAAGTAAAATGCACTGTTTTTGCCTGAAACGGCTCGTCATTCCGTTTGCGTTGTTGTTCCAGCAAATATAAAGCTAATATGGGAAAAACATTTTATAATATGTTGAGAATATGACCCCCCATATCCTACTCTGATAGCGATCAAAGTGATAAGTTCATAAGGTGTGGGATTATCAAAACCAATACTTAAAACCATGAACACTAAAATATATGGCATAAGAACAATTGCATTAGGGTTTTACGGTTTAAGTTAGGCACTTTATTTAAACATGCACATTTTTCACATTTTTTTAAATCTTATTTTGAAATGCAGCCATTAAAATGTCCTACAACTACTAAATGAGAAAACATACATATCAGCAGTTATACATATATGTTCAGCTCTATGTCACGTGACAAATATTGTGAAAATATTTTTGAATTGTACTGAATTAATTTGATTTGAGAGTCTGGTATTGATTGCATGCAATGTTGATACAATAGGCTACTTAAATATATATCACACTAAAAAGTTAGACATTACGAACTTTCGCACTTTTGCTTCAAGAAATTTTCTCTAACTGGACCTCTTTAAATTGTAGTTGAATACCCCTGCCTTACGCGAACTACATTAGTTCTGATTGTATCTCATCTGGGGCGAACATTTTCGTCTTGTTTTTATTTGTTGACGAAAGTGTCAATACACTTCGTCATAGTCTTAGGCCTCATGAAATCATTTTTATTTAGTTATCGTCTCGTTTTAGTCTGAAAATTAAGGTTGTTGAGGAAATGATGACGAAAATTTTTCGTTAACAAAATGAACACTGCTGAGAAGGCTGGGTACTCTGAACTGACATTCGGCGCATAAGTGCAGATGACAGTCAGAGATGTATCCCCGACCCGAAGGCACAGGGAGACAGCCCTCTTGTTGACCGGGGTAAACTCTGTTATTAATACATCAAGCTGTGGGGCCACCAGTAGCCCCACCCCAGCCCGGTGTCGCTCACCCGCTGCAACTCCAGAAGAAAAGAACGTCCAGCCCCTCTCCAGGAGATCTGTTCCAGAACCCAAGCTATGCGTTGAGGTGAGCCCGACTATATCTAGTCGGTATCTCTCAACCTCATGCACAAGGTCAGGCTCCTTCCTCACAAGAGAGCTGACATTCCATGTCCCGAAAGCCAGTTTTGTCAGCTGGGGATCGGACCGCCAGGGCCTCCCTTGGCCGCCACCCGATCCACAAAGCACCGAACCCCTGACATTCCCCCTACTGGTGGTGGGCCCACCTGGGGACAGTCCCGCGTGCCTCTTTCGGGCTATGCCCGGCCGGGCCCCATGGGCCCCAATGTTTATTTGATGGGAGAAAAAAAAACTTTTCAAAATGTGACCATTGTTCACTCAGATATATAAAGTGTTCTAGGTGGATGAAGAAATGAAGCACAAATGGACTGTAAGATTTGCTACTGAATCTCAGGACTGCATTTGGTGATGAAGGAGCAGATCACATTGTGCTCAGGAATCAATGCACACCGCTGATGTTATATCAGTATGCAAGCCTTTGTCAATCAAAACACAGCAGGGCGTCACCAACTGAAGCTTTTGGAACCGCAGGATTAGAATGTTGATTTTGCGGTTGTCTGTCGATAGGTGGCGATAACAGCCGGTAACACGAGGGGGAAAGAGCACTAAATGGAGTTTTTAGTGTTTAAATTATTGTAGGTAAAATACAATTTTAAGGGGAGTTTGTTAGAAAGTGTACACGAAAGAAATTATATGAGGTGATATACATCCTGATTGTGACAGGGAGATTTTATATGCAGGTAGGTAAGTTCATATATGCAGGGAATTGAGCATTGGAATGGGCTACGTGGCCGTTTGAAGAGAGAGCTGCAGTAAAGTGAATAAAAGACCAGGTCCCGTTGTGTTGCTCAGGCTGCACCG
>JAODKE010000101.1:20912244-20923395 GCA_026779605.1 Mormyrus hasselquistii | reverse complement strand
GTAAGACTGTTTGGCCAAACGATCTTATAGTTTTAAGAGTCATTTCTGTTTCAAGAAATGAGCCAAACCAACGGAGACAAACTGTAAAATCTGTTATTGGTTTGAGCTGTTGATTTACACCTATGGATCATTGTCATGTTGTACAACAAACTTCATTTAAGTTTAGCGAAGATGTTGACATTCTTCTGTAGAATTTCTTGACACAACTTGGAATTCCGTCCAGGCCTGAGGCAGATAAGCAGCCATTACTCTCATAACTACACTACGCAGAGGGTGCGTGCCTGTCAACCCATTAGCGACACTGGTGAGGTTTGCCTCGGGCTTTAAATGAGCTCCAACCAGCATGAGCTGCTGGTATGCAGTGTTTTGTTTTCTCCAAATATAGGGCTGGGTATGTTTACCACAGAGTTATGCTTTTCCCTTATCTGTCCTGAGACCATTCTTCCAGTAATGCTGTAGATCATTGAGGGTTTTGTTTTTTTTTTGAGCACAGTGGTTTCCTCCCTGGTAACCTCACTTATTCAGTGTTTTGCTGATGGTTAGATGTATGGTCACATATCTTCATGTCAGTCATCATTGGATGTTCACTCAAAGGCGTCTTCAGGCAGAGCGATGAAGCTGCCGGACTCCTATACCAGACTTTCTAGTCTTATTAGTTTCAGAAGTTATTCATGCACATGAACAGAAGAGGTCATTTCTCAAGGTTCACACAGATTTTTTTCCACCAGTAATCTTGAAAGTTCAAACTAATTGTTCAGCAAATATATGTTGATGTGAAATGTGTTTGTTGTTCAGAAATTAAGACTGACTAAATAAGATTAAGATCTGATCTCACTTTCTTGTGAAGAAATCTCACTAATTCCACTAATTCCAAAGGTTCCCAAACCTGTTCTCACCAATGTAATGAAGTAAGGAAGGAACTGCATATCCTATTTTTCCAGGAGCTTGACTTGTGCTGTGAAGGCAACTTTATTAAAATTTCCATGCTCGCAGCTCTTTTAAACCATTTTTGGAAAACACAAAAGTATTGTGCTTTCTTGCCTCAACTCCCTGTTAACTGGCTGACGCAGATCCGGTGAGAATAGACAAGCTACATCTCTGGCTGATTGCGTGGGACGGTTACCTGGGAAACCATTGGCGCATAACAAAGGGCTGAAGCATCTTCATGCACCCAGAGGCACGGCCACAGTTTATTGTGACTGTCTGAGCTTTCAGGAAGTCGCCGTGTTTCCTCTTTTCCTCACGTACAAGTTCTACATTGGGCATCCTCAGTTGACACTGGAAGCGAACAGCAGTGGCTGTAGGGCCTGAAATTTCTATTGCATTTTGGGACTGATCATCCGAAAAAAAATTGCAGCATCTAGCGTCTGACTAGATTAACTTCACAAATCTGCCATATTACTTTTCATACTCAGCCACAACAGACATGTAACACATCCCTAGAGCAAATTAACTATCATGCTATACTCTAGTTTTTGTTTTTTTTTCCATGCATTCATTCATCTTCCATTGCTGATCAGGGTCATGAGAGAAGCCAGGAGCTCATCCCAGGCAGAATAGGACTCAGAGCTGCGATACACTCTGGATGGGGGCCAGTCCATCGCAGGGCACACACCCAAAAAACACTGGGCAATTTACAGATGTCCATTTACATAACTGCAGGTCTGTGAACTGTTGTTCACACAGGGAGAGCATGCAAAGCCCAGGCACAGAGCAGAGGAAGAATCCAAACCCTGCGCTAGAGGTGGGAGATCATCTATACACCTTTTTAATAACATTATTTCTTCTGTCATTTGTGTATGTAGCCCTCTAACTCATCGATCTGTTTCAGAAAGGAAACAGTACATTTCTTTTACATTGACCCCTTGAACATAAGCTATAGCTAATTAATGCTTTCTTTTGCTTTCGTGAGGTACCAACAGCCATGCCTGCACCCAACATTGAGTACACTAAGTCCTCTGCATTTTTTCTGCAACTCCAATAACCAAGATCCATCGCGGGGTGCACCTAGGAAGGGCTAACATGTTTGACCTCTTTAATTTCAAAATCCTACAGTAGCTACAGCTCTGCCAACAGTATTGATTATCCCTTGTATAACAGTCCCAGGGGATATTTTAATCATTATTTACAGTATAAGACAGAGGACAGAACAGAAGCTGTTTTTCAAATATATAATATATATTTATTATATTTATTTCTTTTAAAAATTTAATCTCAACTTTTAACCGAACATCACATAACACAGAACCTCAGCAGCAAAAAGCAGTATGATATAATAGCAATATAATTAATATCCAATATCAAATTAAGTATATGTACCACAAGCGAGCAGATTATCAATATAAATATATCCTTTTTAACTAAGTACTGCTGTTTGTTGTTGCTGTAGATATTTCTTCAACCGGATTAAACTTCGTTCTGATTTTCTGGGCCAGTTTGAGGAAAACTTTAACCACAGCGCTGTTTTTAGATGCTGTCTATTCCGAAGAGTTTACGTTGATCTGATTCTGGTACCAAAAATAACTGCTGCCGGGAAGTAGCTCATTCTTGTGTGTATGCTAATTTTAGCCGTGGAGTCAGTACTTTTTTCTACACATAATAATATTAATTAATATTCCTAATGAAATAAGTGCACATAGAGTACGTGTAAGGCGTCAAGATCCAGCTTGATCTTATCTCGACATGACAGGTTGAGGGAAGAGTTTGTCTGGTCAAGGATGATCAAAGATAATTTAAACACAGCACCATGTTCCAGGTCACGCTTTGTTGCCGGTTTCATTGTGTAGCCAAAAAAAACATTGTGCAGCAGTGTACCAGACCTCTCTATGCGTATTTTCATTTAATTTAATATTTTAATGAAATCTAGCTAGCATCATTAGTCATCTTCCTAGAATATGAATCTTCTTTTTCTTGAATACAGCACTACGTTTTGTTTATATAAAGCTCCATTTGGGCGTGCCTTTCTGGCGACAGTGTACTGCAAGCATCTCTGGTGCAGCAGACGCATGCGCTGTCCTCACAGCGCAGGTGGGTGACACTAACATCCTGCTCGGTCCATGAGCTGCTGGTTTGCCACTGCAGCCGAAAACAGACGTTATGGTTCAACAGCGAAAAGCATTTCGATTGTCTTTCACGCTCACGGCTTAGAATAAGCCCAAGTTCACACGTGATCTGTTTAGATAACAGAGAATCACACTGCCGGCAGTGTCCCAGTTCGTGCGTGGTGTCCTCTGGGGTGCTGGAGAGGGACCGATGCGGGTCCGCTTCAGCAGGGTGACTCCACGTAATCGTTGTCGAGGCGGGGGCGGAAGGGCGCCGCCAGCGAGCGGCTGATGACGATGACGCCCGGCGTGAGGCAGTCGTCACGCCGATTGAGGATGTTCCAGATGAGCATGGCGGCGGCAAGCGTGGCCAGCAAGCAGGCTGCAATGTTCACGTAGCAGGAGTAGGAGAGCTGGGTGTACGGCCCGATGCGGTAGAACGTCACTAGCCCGATGACCAGGGAGAAGCCTGAAAGGGAAGGGGAAGAGACTGAATTCCTCCCTGGGACTCGTCTTATAAGTTCACGCACTTTTTGTGGCAGCTACAGATTATTTTCAGGGGAGCGGTATGGTGTGTGAAGGCTGTCGCTGACTGTTTTCCAAGTGCACAAAAAAAAAAAACACCATATATACTTAAATCACACACTAACGGTTATGATTCCTGATATTCATGCAGTTCTGGGAACTACTAAAATTACGCAAGTTTGAGAACATTTCAACATCATTCAGCGCCACTGGAAAAGTGAAGGATGATCCGGTTACAGGGGGCATCCAGCTCTACTTATCTCTCCCCGCAGTTACGCTCCCAGGTTTCTTGGGGAGGCGGGGCTTAGTATTTTTGCCATTTCTAGTAATAAATGCCGAACCAGGGCTTAAGGAAAACAACTTTTTAAGCTTTGTTTTTTTTTCTCCCATTAAAGGCCTATGGAAAAAATGGAGGACAGGGGTCATGTGCTTTAAAGCTCTGGAGGCAGTGAAAAATTCTTTCTTTGCTGTGTAATTCTAAGGAGACAGATGCGCATGGCCTTTGAGGGTTAATTTAAACAGGCTGTGTTCGCCTTGACTGCAGGAGATCGGGGTGGTTAGGAATGGAAACGGAGCGTAGCTCTGACTTATAAATAATAAAAGTGTTTTAAATGGCATATGTGAAAAGATCATTTAAAATTAGCTTGAAGAATTACATTCCCCTGAATTTGATAATGAACCAATCGTGAAATAAAAGCTTTCAGCAGTATAGCATTTGCACTAAGAGCTCATCTGCGACGTTAACTGAAGAGACGGCATGTTTTTCGAGATACAGTATCTCTTCTGAAAACTCAATTCTGCTTTAAACTGTGAAAAAGGCAGTGAGATAATACTACAAATCTACTACGGACAGACAGGGAGTCACTGGCAGAGTGTAGAGCAATTGTTACAGAGGCAGTCAGTCGTCCTTTTAAGTGAAAACTCATTGGTTTATATTTGTTTTTTGGGCCCAAACCCCCCCAACCCCCCCACTGAAATCCTGTACTGATCATAAAACTTTATTGAGAAGGTGGTAAAACGCCTGGCATTCTAAATATACTGTCAATCGAAAGCAATGTAAAATTTCAGCCAACATTTCGAGATAATGGGAATTATGCAACAGTTAGTTCTGACCAAGAGATCTGATTGGACAAGAGGCATTCTGTGAGTATGGTTATCAGAGTATCGCCGCACTCGGACATTTCACGGCAGCACTTGGATATTTACAGGTGTATCTAAAAACCGTCACATATGCCTCATTTCCACCAACACAGAACCGGTAATTTACCAAACATCTTCTAGTCTGCACCTTAATGAAAAGGTTTCAACCCTGCCAGCTAAAATGAAGCATGTCAGTTACAGCTTCATTCAGTCACAACAGTCACAAAGTTACCCAGCCAGTAATTTCACAATAACAGCTCACGGTCCACAGCACAGGGGGGGAATAAAACAATATAAGAAATAGTAGGACCAAAAATACATACTGGACAATGCAGACATAAGTAGTTTAGGATATGAATCAGTTAGTTTCCTCAGGCAGGGTAGTGTCAGTCCTACACTGGTGTTATTTAAAGAGCCTGCTTGTTTACCTTGTCGGAGTCCTTTTCTAAGAAAAATGAAAAGCTCTTCCTATACGCCGGCCGCGGCCAATAGCCAGCACACTGTGTGAAACAGCTTCTGGCACCGAGAAATCTCCAGCTTCCTTCCCCTTTAATCTCCTTCCGTACTTCCTTCCTTCCTTCCCTCATGCCTGGTTTAAGGTGAGCGGCGGCAGTGGATGTGGTCAGGAGGGCAGCCAGTCATGCGTTGGTTCTTTTGGGGGGGGGGGGGCGTTGAAGATTAGGGAAAGGCACCTCGGGCCTGCAGGTGGCACTGGCTGAACTCTCAGAATTTGGGGGTTAATTAATGAAAGCTAAATTTGCCTGAATGGCCAGACGCTTCTTTCTCTGCATTAGTAGGGGAGCGAGATTTTGTTTTATTTTTTTCAAACAGTCATTGTTAATTTGGAGAATGTTGCTCCCTGTTGAGGGCTGATGCACAATAGCCAAGGCCGCCGGCAGGCCCTGAGCCAACCTCACCAGCGGCGTTTCCTCTCTGAAGTGCGACGGAATGTCTGCGACAGCCATGGAGGTAAGGGGTGCCCTTTTATAATAGCATGGGAAGGGCCCCCGTTTTCTGCGTTTTGTATGAAGTACGGACAAGCATTAGCAAACAACACCGTGGAGATCACAAAATGCGGGGAGCTTCGTCAGCGTGGAATCGGCATGTGACTGACAAGGTTTTGCCCCATTCTCGAAATAAAAGCAATTTGTGAATGAGACAGAGCGCCAACACAGTGAATGTACCCAAATGGGACCTCTTCATGTCCCACATGCCAGATGAGTGGCCTTTGAAAACGCAAACGTTACAGAGCCTCTGCATTTCAGGCTGAAATTAGACCTTTCAATTGCTCTTCCCCGTTAAGCTGAAAATGGAAGTTGAATAATTTTCCATTCACGACAGGATTTGCTTACTTAGTCTGGAAAAATAACTACAATTCACTAGAAAATTCACGAAAATATCAATAAAATAAATTGAGTCACTTCAGCTTCAAGTTCTGTGAGATATTGAAATATGCATGAAACGAAATTGTCCCCATGAACGTCTGAGCGTGTGTCTAATTAATCACAGAATGGGTGTTTCCCATGGTAAAGGCCTTTAGCTTGGCGAATGCGTGCAGAGGGAACATGTGTTTTATCTAGTGTCATGGAGGGACGCCTTTTTTTCAGATACTGTTCCTGAACGTTCTGTAAACAGAGGCATAAAAGAAGCTGGTTATCTAGACAGCAGCCGTTCCCACCCCATGGTGATCTGTGAGCTGAGGGAATACTGTACCCCCCCACAGCAACCAAACTCCCTCCCATGCCCCCCCCCCCCCCGCCATCCCCCCCAGCCCTATCCTCTCCGCTTTTGGTTTGCATAACAGGTAGTAACAGGCATTTCCTCGTCCTGAGCAGGGATATCCTGGCGCCTGACTGTCGCTCCCAATGCTTGGAGTAGCTCCGACACACCAGCCTGCAATGGGGGCTAAAATTAGCGACTTGCGACAAGGGGGGCTGAATCTCTGTGCCCCCCCCCCCCAGACATAGGGCCCAGAGAGACAGCACGTCACACTTCCTCATCACGGATGTGAGTGCTGGATGCCGCTGGGTGCTGAGCTACAGAGGCGGCGTTGGGGGTCCGTTTGCTTGTATTCCGGGCCCACACCTCTCGCACAGGTCCTTTTGGAGCTTTCCAAGAACTTCCAGCATTGATCTCTGTGATAAGGATCAGCCAGTCTCACGAAACCCGCATCCGAGTCTTGGACTCCCTTTGTTTGAGTCCGCTTGGGTGTCATTCCTCTGGTGTTCCGTGACGATCCCTCAATGTCTCGTCAAAGGATGCTAAGAGGTGCGAAGAAGCTGGATTTCACCTGAGCTCCCTCAGCCCCATAGCTCACGACACAACGTATTTGGCTTCAATAATGGATCCCTCTCTTATCTGGGGGGGGTTTAAATAACTGTTGCATTTTTACCAAACCTAACCGGAACCCTGATATTTGCTGGGGCCTCAGGCTATGGCCTAGGATTTAGCTGCCCCCGTTTGTGGTCACCCATTCCATTCCTTCTAGTTTGAAATGATATATTAAATGCTTTGTCAATGGATAACAGCATTCTGCTTTGTTTTGAATATTTGAAGCAGTATTTCCTAACTTGGTCCTCGGGGACCCCCCCCCCCCACCTCAAGCAGGTCCACGTTTTTACCCCCCACCTTCTCAGCTCCCTACCAGATAGCCCACATATGGACTATCTGCAGATCCACCAGAACCGGGGTGGGAAACACTGATCTGAAGGAATGAACGAATAACTGCATCTAATTATTTGAACTAGGGATATAATGAAAGGATGGCATACATGAGAGTTTCCCAAAGATACAGGGGCGTGTCTGTGGGCAGCATGTGGACCAAGCGACGGCTCCAGGTACTCGTGGCGGTGACTTACTGGCCAGCTGGAATAGTGCGGCGATGGCCTCCTCCCACCACTGGGAGTCCTGGGTGATGAAGGGCAGCTCTACCAGACCCAGAAGGAAGATGAGCTGACCGGCAGTGAGCGCCACTGTGGCCATCAGGTTGCAGGCCCGCATCATGTCGAACTGCACTGTAAGCAAAAGGCAGGCCGGCTGGTTGGTGCGGTGACAGGACACCCCCAAGCGTGAACCCCAAGAGGCATTACTGTTTTCATTAGAAAAAAATTAAATGTTTACTGGAATGTAATTGTAGGAAACCTGAGATGGACCGTGCTCTCTGCTCTCGTCCAATGATGCAAAGCTGTGTTTATCAAATTTAATAAGCAAACAATTTCCCCCATACTGTTTCTGCTGGAAAATCCATTCCTTGGCTCAAACATAGACAGGATGTGAGTTGCATGCAACATAGAATGCTTGTATGAACAAACTGCGATACACCTTCTTCACATCACTATGAAATACAGTGCAGCTGCTTTACAGAAAACAAACCTATGTAGATATTAAGTAAACTGCATTTTCAGTTGGAGGAAATTGAGATTAGCTAGCTTTTGTCTGCTGAAATACCGTAACAAGAACCAATAGAGAGGATGGTACCATCAATACCTGACAACCTGCAATCTTGGTATTACGGCCACATGTGACTCGGCTGAACCAATAGAACGACAGAATTAAGCAGTTTATGAAGAACAGAGGTCAGCAGGTGAGTCATGGCTACCCAGGTAACATGCATGCACGCTCTTCACTCACATTTGACGGTGGCCCGTGACTCCTTGTAGCCCGAGTACTCAGAGCCCCAGCCCAGCATCTCACAGCTGCGATGCATAACCGGTCCGGAGCGGCCAATTCCTGCCGTGTCACGTCCCCGCTCGCCCACAGGGCACATCTTCCAGAGTCCCACGCTGCGCTTGCGCCCGTCCTCCAGCGCCTGGAGTACCCAGCTGGACGTGAAGGCTGCCAGGTTGTTGAGCACCAGGGACAGCAGGGCCACCGCCACTGCTGCCGCCACCAGCCGCTGCACGGCCATGCGCCGTCTCTCACGGGCGCCTCGCGGGAGCCCCTGCTGTCTCACCCTAACCCCCCCTCCTCCTCCACCTCCGGCGGGACTTGCTGTTGCTCGGCACAGGCTGTGCCTACCACGTTGCGTGACAGAGGAACAGAGACAAGGTACCGTGGATTTCAGCTAGAGGACATCCCCGTTCATTCTCTGGAGTCTCTGGCTTGTGCCCGCCAATACCGGCGGCTCCCTTAGCCCTCCTCCTCGGATTTCGCTGCTAGTGGCGCCCGTGGGTTTGCACAGCGATCAGTCAGGTCCATTCCACTGGATCTCGCTGGCTGCTGCTGTGTCTGCCCAGCCGCCACTGCTCCTCTTCCTCTCTCTCCCTCTCTCGCTCTGCCGGTGCCTCCGCTCTTACCCGGGCTCTTCTCTGGGGGCTGTTTCAGCCAAACGGCAGAGGCGGAGACCCCTTTCTTCTTCCTTTTTTTGCCTCGGGACTCTCGGTGGGTGGTGGAGGAGTGGATAAGGAGAAATCGGATCCCAGGATTATGCCGGGCGGACTCTGGTACGTCCAGGTCGCGGCATGTCTCTCTCAGAGCGACTTCCAGATGCAAAGGGGGCCGACGTCTGTGTCTGTGGTGGTGCTGAGCTCCGGGCTGGGTGGGGGAGGGGGGCTCCTCTGTGTGTGTGCTCGGGGGGGCGTATGTGCACACTGTGAAGAGGAGAGTGCAGGGGGTGGCAAATGTCCGCAGCCTCGGGGCGTGTACTTACTGTCGCTGCCTCCACACAACAAACATCTCTGCCCCCCAAAACCAACCAGCAACAGGATGCGTTTCCTGAGAGGAAAGAGACTGGGTGGGAGGTTGGGCTTGAAGCCCCCCCTCGTCACCTCCTTTCTCTCTGGCTTAAGTCCTTTATTTTCATCTGGCCATACACCAGCGTACGGGAACTGTAGTAGCACATCAGCTCCCTTCATTCAGGGAGACACAGGTTGTCAGTGCTTTGTGCTGTTTTTAAGGAATTTCCCTCTAGTCTAAGGGCCCCTGAAGATTCTGGGAATTTCCTGTTGCCTGGGCTTTGATAAACAGCCCACATCTGTATCTGGGAGTCGAGGCGGAGCAGGGGGTGGGAGCTGTGGGACACAAATAGGGAACAGATGGGTGAAAAGTCTCTGTTCACAGTGAGGGGCTGTCAGACAACCCCGGTTTAGTGGAATCTGCTTTGGAAGAGAGAAGCTGAATTGATTTTTCTGCTATTGCGCCACCTGCTGTCCCTTTAATGATTTACCATTGTCTTTGTTTTGCAGAGACTTAAAAGTGACTGGAAGGAATTTATATCTTGTTTTGAAAGACAAGCATTTGAAAGACAAGCATTGTTTTCAAGAAGGAAATCTGAAACTGCTAGTATACTGTCAGTTGCCAGTAAAATACTGTAAAATTTACAATAAATATTTAACAATAACTTACTCAATTATATTGTATCTAAAATACAGTACACTACTGTAAACAAAATTTTGGTAATTTGCTGTAAAAATCTACAATAATTTTACAATGAAGAACTGTGATTTGTTTGTATGTAAAATTCATAACTGGGTGCTTTTAATTTGAAATGAGAATCCCATGACAATCCATTACAGCTGATTCCCACAGTATATAACAACAGTAATGTCTTATTAAAAAACGTATAACCTACTGTCATGACCTGCTTGTCCGACCCTTGTGTGTGCCACGCCCCCTCATCAGCCCCGTGTGGAATCCCCGTGTTCATCAGCTGTTCGTGTGACGTGACACCTACTATAATAAAATAATGCATTCCAGTCCAGTCCTGTATTAATAATATACATTTTAAGAGGGAAGAAATCACATTTCATGATAGGAAAAACACAACATGACTGGACAATGTATTGATTAGTGTATTTTGGGCAAAATATAAACATACTTCTCAAATAATTTATACTTAGTTACACTTAAAAATAAATAACCAATAATAACCAAAATTCAGTCCAGTCTCACATTAATACCTTCACTTCAAATGTCCTTTCTAGAAAAAAATATTTAGCAAGATAAAAACATTACTGGACAGTGCTGACAAGTCTGCGAAAAAATGTGTGATTTATTTATACTCAGCATAACATGAATAAAAATAAAAACAGATATAAATTATGACTACATAAAAATAACCCATAACAGCGTTTTCCTCAACTTTAAGAAAAATACTGTCACAGAACATTACCTTCTGTCTTTAGAAATGACTCATTACATCTGTGAAGTACAAGGTTTTGGTTACATTCACAAGAATACCATTTTACAACATTATGTTGTTCAAGACCACTCTGTCTCGCCTTTGCTTTATATCTGCATGTTGGTCTGATTCTCTTTGCCCATGCATTGGACTCCAGGTATGCTCCCATAATGTGGTTTATGTGATATGCTTTTCCCATTGTCCTTTCAAAGATACTATTGTTTTTAAACATTTAATACAATGCCAATGTTGTCACGGTTCGTGGTAACCGAGCAGGCAAGGAGACGAACGGAGCCGGACGGTCAGGGAAAACGGGGTTTAATAAGT
>JAODKE010000101.1:20818690-20835016 GCA_026779605.1 Mormyrus hasselquistii | reverse complement strand
TCCCCCCCCCCCCCCACCCCCAAGCCAGCGAGACAGCAGTGTGAAGGACTTCAAAAGATCTTAAGGGCAAAAACTTAACAAGCACTTTCTCACCCTAGAAGGGCACTTCCTCTAGGAGTCACGGTTTAGGGACTCAAAGGAATTTGGTGTGTGTGCGTGTCTAAGGCCGCTTCCTCGATATAAAAAGAAATCGCTTGCAGGGAGTGTGACCACAGCACCAGTCTTTACTTTACTTTCAGATTAGAGGGTCTGAAAAGGAAGCCATCTCTTTTTAAAGATCTCCCTGCTCACTCGGTGCCGTGAGACACCCCCCCCCAACACTGAGGACCCTTTAATGGTGTCCACTCCCTCGGGCGTCACCCCCCCCAGTCACTAATCAGGCTGGGTGAATTCCTGGAGACAGGCATCCCCGCAGAGGAAAGACAAAACAAAAGAAGAGCATCCCAGCTGATGAGAGGCCCCCCTGTTGCCAGGGAAACTCAACTAATCCCAAAACCCTCATGTGCCCAAATGAAAAGCCGGGCTCTCCGCTCGGCCCCCCCTCATACTGGGCTTTTGTTCCGCCGTCTCCCCACTCCGCAGCAGAGAGCGAATTCTCCTCTCGCTGGGGAGGCCGGAGGGGGCGCCGATGCCCGGGCCTCTGGGGTACTCCTGGCAACGCTCCTGTTCCCCCTTCCTCCCTGGCGCACTAGAAGCAGTACCGTTCCCACGGCATTCCCAGAGAGCGGGCATGGAAAGGACGCGGCGACGTGGGGATTCAGCCAGATCAAAAGCCATTAACACGAGGGAGAGTTTCCCAACGTCCGAGTAGAAACAGGGAACGTCAGAAACCTCACCTTCACTTCTGATGGGATCCGAGTCCAGGGACAAGCGAGCATTCCAGTCGCCCCGCAGCTCGTAGCGAAAGGCGGCAATGCGCCGGCTGATGTCCTGGTGCGGCGTGGCCTGCAGGAAGAGCGCCAGCCTCTCGCCAGGCTGTCGGCTGAAGCAGCGCACCCGGGGGGGGCGTGGCTCGTCCGGCCGGTCCCCCACCAGGAGCTCCAGGACGCCGTCGCGCTCCAGGTACAGCTGGGCCCCCAGGAAGCTCTCTGCCGGCTTAATGCAAGCTGTGATGTGGCCCGAGGTACCGTGGCCGCTGCCCACAGGCCCAACCGCCGCAGACGGCAGGCGGGGGGACAGTGTGAGCCGCAGCGCCCCCTTGGGGTAGAGCCACTCCAGTGAGCCTTCGGCGCAGTGCAGTGAAATCTGCTCAACGCTGCCTGGGTGCTGAGACAGGCCGCTGAATGAGGAGAGAGAAAAAAGATCGTCAGATCACAGCTCTCAGCTTCCAGTGGGGGGAGAAGCATTCCCCACTGCCAACACGGGACCACAACCTTCCCAACTACCTCATCTAAGCGGCTGTGAAGGCAGACTTACAGCCCTAGCATGAGCTCTCATGTGGGCAGAAAATCAAGTCTCCATAATGACTATCAGAACGAATGTAAATGGTTTCCAGAGCTATGTGAAAGGCACAAAATTTTATGATCATGGCCTAACTGTATTTCAGATGTGGCGGATGTGGGGAGAATCCTGTTTGACATCAAACAGTTCTGAACCCTGTAAAAGTATCTTTAAAAATTCCATAAAATGGCTCTCCTCCGCAAATTCTCTGAAACAACCTTTTTCAAACTAAACTATGCGTAAGACGGAAAATCTTTTTTTTTGTACAGATTACTATGTACAGAACATAATAATCATCAAAAGGCCCATGTTTTCCTACATTATCTACACCTAATAATTATAAATATAATTCGTCTTTAATTACATGCTGAAATATTGCGCCCTCTGTTGGCAAAAACAACTTAAGACAATGCGAAGGCAACTGACGTTAAAGCTCCAGTTCTACCACGAAACTTAGTCATTAAGTACTCTTCCAACCACCGATCTTACAAGATAAACCGGAAAATCGCCAAATCAGATGTACTGGAAGACTTGGGAAGTGTTTTGTAATTTAACGCATTACGATTTTGCAATTAACTTACAAAAACGTGGTAAATATGGGGTATTCACAATTTTTTATAGCAATCGGGCACAGGAAGGTCAATAATTTCAGATGCCATCGAAACCATTCAAAGCGCTATTAGTTGGAAAGGTGAGAATTTGAGCAAACCATGAGTCCCGTATTAGTTCACTGTCTTTAATGGCTGATCGGTTTTATAGCAACATAAAATGACAACCAAGGAGCCAACTACAAAACTGTACACCTGTCGAACTGCCAAGTTGCGAAATCCAATTAGAAGTCTTACAACCGCCATTCATTTTTCTTAATTACATTCCAGTGCTAGTACGGCCGTTATAATCCTGTAATCTGGCTAATTACTGACAATGTCTTCGATCCAGAACAAGCATTACTAACGTTATAGCTTTCTGGCATTCTATTTCAAAGTATTTTTCCAAACCCGGAGGGGGGTTTTAAATGATGGATTGTAAAAATGTTGTGATCACCTAGCTGAATGATGTAGCGACCGCTGTGTGGGACTAATCGTTTTTTAAAAAGTGTGTAAAGGAGCTAGATAATGGGAATGCGCAAACAAAACACCTCCCTCCCCCCGCCCGGTCCGATCCGATCCGCACCGAGAAGAGCCGTGCCTAATCGAGCCGGCAGGAGTTTTATTGCGCTGAGTCAGACACGGCCAGCGCCGGAACTCGTCTGACCTGTTTGGAGCCAGTCTGAATAAGCAGTGCAACTATTAATGTGCATGAAAAGCAGTCCGAATACAACCGCAGCCAAGAAATAAAACATCATTTAAATAATGACTAGGCACCTAGTCATACTATTAATATGCATCAATAAACCCAGAGGCAACAAGTGAATAACAAATATTGTTATGTCTTTCAATAGTAATACCCAGAGGTTCATATAATGAAATATGTACTTGCCTCCCTTTCCAGCTGCACTGATCTTCCGAATAGCTGGAGAAAGCCATGTCAGAGATTGAACACACCATGATCCACGCTGTGTACACCCAGACGAGGTGCATTTTCTTCCCTGTATGACTAATTCAACTTTAACGCAACTGGGACCCGAGACCCAAGAAACGCCCTATGATCACAGTCCAAACGGAGATCCCTTTCAGCAAATGACAATAAATGTATCCTCCATATCCCTCCAAATAACTCCGCAACTGATTTCAATCCACAGATGCAATATATAGATGACTACCTACCCTTAGCAAACTGCATAGAGCCCTAGCGACGCGTACCTGGGATCTAACTGCTGCGTACTAGGGAGATGGCCGAAGTTTTGTCGCGCGTGGGCAATGTCCGTCGCCCAGCTGGCCAATGAGAAGTGGCGAAACTTTAAACCATTCAGCGAACGGAAACGGGATCGCGGGGGCGGGGTTTGCATCAAAACGGAGCAGCGGGATTTAAATGACTTCACCGCAAAACCATTCAAGTACGAGTAAGGCGGCGATGCGCGTCTCTGGATGCTTTGGCTGTCCGCTTGCGTTTAGCCTGTACTGTATGCGTAGGTTATGTACGCTTTCTACGTATATTTTATATAAAACGTAATTTCGTGAACTTTTTAAATTATACCAAATACTACTTAGAAAAATATGAGGACATCAATAATAGGTCTATTGCTCTATAGAGCCAAAATTTTAAGAGCAATGATCTTTAACTTTAGCTACAATGTTTATTTGTATGCGCTGTATAAACAGTCTAAATCAAAATGCAAAAGCCCAAGACGCCAAATACTCAAAAGAGTATATATCTAAAAATAAATTATATATTTTTTTGGCTCAATCAGAATAGTTTTGCCTTTGTATATCTCCCGCAAGCAATTATATAACCTACTGAGGCACTAATGGATCAGCTCTATATATGAGTAAAGTCTACCATGAGTTACGTGCCCATATTTCCATTATTCAAAACATAAATATTTTACCCTGAAAAGCTGGAACTATTAAAAAAATATTATCTAGAAAACAATTCAGAAGTGAAATGAAATAGCATTTTGGTTTAAAACAAACATTACCTGTATAGTTATACTTAAAGGCTAGAATATTTAAGCATTACGCAACACATGTTATTTTATACGGCTTAATTTGTGACTGATTTATACATTTTCTATATATGTCAATTTAAGTTACACTACTTATGTATACGATGGAATATATGACTGACTGAAACCCCCCAGGTCAATGGCTTTTATGGGTTATGCGTTTCTGCCTCCCTTTCGGGCAACAGATGTTTTTAAGTACCTCTATTGTGTCTGCAAACTTGCCCGCCAAAAAGTTTGAATAAAAGCACAACCTCTTCAATGAGTGACCCAAGACTGCGGTTTTGATGGAGTTATGTAAATGAAGCAATTGAGATTTAGATAGACGTGTTTCCCCACAACAAAACAAAAAACCGCGGGCCCGGCAGAGAGAGCGCTTGTTGAAAATGCAGCGGCAATCCTGTGCAATTGATATAAAGGGCAGGGGCGTGGGGACGGGGGTGACGTGTAATTTGGCTTCAGTGCCCTAACCCCCACCCACACCCACCTACCCACCAAAAACAGACCTTTACTTTTAAAATATTAAGTTCCGTCCCCCATATTAAGTTCTCTTCTATACCCTTGATAATGTATTAGTAAGCATAGCTAAGCATACAGGTATCACTGAATGAAAACACATTCACAACAAAATACAAACGCTTTTAATTTAGAATCGCCAATTTCACTTCATCGGTTAAATTGCATCCATTATAATATGAATTTAGGACAACATCTAGAATAACTTCTACAAATGAATTGAAGTATGTTAAACTCCAGGATTTTTGTTGAAAAGAAATTCAAAGAGCTTACCACAGCTGCCTTATTTCGAAATGTAGTAGTAAAATTGATTTCACACATAAAAGTCACAATAATCTGTGCCGTGCCACATGAATAGCACAATTTAAGTAGTTTTGATGAAACTTCATACTCACAGAATTATCTGCCACAAAACATAAAAGTACAACATAAGTAAATGCAGACACAGTTTAATACAAAAGTCTGTTTAATTCCTAATGATGCATAAAACACATTGTATATTCTTCATATACAGGCTAATTAAAAGAAAAACTTGCATAAGCAGTTTCTAACTGACAATGAAGCGGGTTTATAGGTTATGCATATACAGACTATATCAGGATTATTCAAATCACAGTCCTCGAGGTCCGAGAACTGCTGGTTTTCCAGTCTTCCTTTACCTGTCAGTCAGGTGTGAAGCCTCTGACCAATCAGAATCAGTAATTATTAAACTAACTACCTGGGAGAACTGTAAACAAGGCCTGGATTTGGAATCGAGGTCCAGATTTGGACTACCCCGGGCTATATAGATCCTTATATTCACTAAATCTGGGCTTCCTTTATGGGATGGCAGGCTTTCTAAGACGGCTGCATATTGTTTTGTTGCTTTAATATTCAAATGGCATGCTGGAGAACTCGCCTGGTCGCCCTGAGACAAGGCCCTGGTTTCGCGGTGCACCGTCAATGAGGATGGTTAGCATTCTCTTCCTTGGATGATCCACAAACGCCCCAGCCTGTGGACATAATAAACAAAATATCTAAACATTCCCAAATCAATTAATTTCGGTATATCCTGCGAAGAGACAGCTGTTAACATATAATAGAAAATAATAAAAATGCACCTGAAAGGCTATCTGACTCTTACAGACAAAGCTGAGTCATTTTAGAGTGTTTGCCAAGCTGTAGCACGTCAGCTAGAAAAGGTCAAGACTTTGTTCTAAAAGTAAATGTATGCAACTAGTAGAGCTCTGGATATTTAGTGCTTGAATTTCAGTGCCACCATTTGCATAAAGGTCATTATTTCCATTTACGCATTAAATAATCTCAAAAATCACGACAACATTTGGACAAAGCACAACAGTAAGGAAGCACAGACATTAAACTCGACAGACGTTGAAGTCAAACTTCCCGACTGGGGCAACAAAACAGCTGCTAAACACCACAGAAATGCAGCATAAATAAATGTCCATCAGTAGTGGTTTTAGCCAAAATACCACCCTAGGTCAGCATCACCACCAGCACCACCCATCCGAGGCAAATGAGACTGGCTGGCAAGTCGACGCCTCGTAAGAAATCTGCACACTGGGCAGCTGTCTATGCTGTGGGCTCTGATTACCATAGATCTGAGTCAGCATCTCTGTGACCCTGCATCAACAAAAACTGTACAGCGGCAGCTTCACAGGACTGCGATTTATGGCAGGGCTGCTATTGAGAAGCTCTACGTATCCAAGACCAATGGGCACAGACTAGGTGTAAGAAGCACAGAATGGGTTTACATTTACGTTTGGGTGGATTTACAAGTCAGGAGATCCAAGGCATGGTCTGTTAGCAGCTGTTAGACATGTTGAGGAATCCATGCTGGTATGGGCAACCATCTTCTATACTTCCTATAGCCTCAGAGGGACACCTTAAACGTATACCCAAGAATGTGGTTTTGGGGCTTATTCTCACATAATAAGTACCGACCGAAACCTTGTGGGATGATTATTATGCATGGTTATATAATGGCCAAGGAATATGAAGTCATTTTAGAGGATGAGGTGCACTTCATAGACCAAACATTGCTCCCTCATGATATATTCTGAGATAATAATTCCCTCATACTAAAAGCCAAAAAAATAAGTTAAAATGCTGTATTTGCAATCTCCTTTATCCCTCAAAGAACTGGAGGCTTTTCCTCGGGTAAAATGATCCTATATCCCACTTCCCGCAGTTCAGTTGTTTGACAACATCCCTAGAAGGAAATAGGCTGTTCTGAAGGCTAAGGGTGGCCCTACCCCTGATGTCCTTCACATTAATATATCATTAGGTATTTTCATTAATTTGTCCACCCCAGGAAGTTCATAGAGAGTAGATGAACCTCTAATGCACTCACTTAATTAAATAACACCAGCACCTGTACCTGGTAAAAAACTATTGTAGTTACCTTAGTAGCTATGGTTAATAATCTAAATCTAAAAAACAATGGATTCCGGGAGATTAACTACAGTTATTTGCGAATCTAATAATTGGTTAATAAATGTGGAATTACTTGTAACATGGTATAAACCGCACAAAAACTATTACGCTCATCCAATATACTGCAACCAGCGAATGCAGAGCCAAATATCAGTATGTTCAATAATTTTGTGTTGATTATGGGGGCATTAACAAAACGCTCAAATGGAATGACAATGCTAGATAATTCAGCACAAACTGAACTCATGAACTGCAGGATCCAGGGGTTACACCCCAGCCTTGGGCATCTTCTCCAGGCACCACTGGGTTCTCCGTCGATCCTGCAGGGCTCCCTTTCAAGTCAAAGTATTAGAAGTCAATAAAATATTCTTTTGTGCTGGTCCTACCATCCATCTCTATGTGTGGGGCTTTCACTGAGACTGTGCTAACACACCGTGATGAAAGGTTAGGCAGTAGAACCGCAGTCCTCTGGTCCAGTTATGACAAGGCTTCAAACCCCAACAAAGGCACATGTGCAAAAATCCAGCTGCTCCATTGTCGGCTGAAGAGAAGGCTTTGTTCCGTATGGGACATTTCAAAGGCAAAGGATCTGAATGGAGAACCAGGCTTCTGTAAGAATGCGGTGAATGAATAAAGATCTATTAATAGTAGCTATAACAATGCTGACTTTAGGTATTGTCACATGAGATGCTGATGCAGCCCTCCGTCTGTAACCTCTGCTTTTAAAAGTTTATCGGTCAGCTTTTTCATTTAGTGTAGGAACGAAAAACAGTCAAATATATATATTATCTCAGACTTTTTTGTGCTGTAAAGTGATGTGTTGATATACTGCTTTTGGACAGTCCCATTTGTCAATAGTGTCCATGGAAATGTCCATTATCGCCTGTTTATACAGCCACAGGCCGCCTCGGAGCCTCGGGCTGAAAGAGACAGCTTCGCAAAACATCAGCAAGCGGGCCAGCATGGAAATCAGACTTTCCAGCACACCTCACAACAACAGGTGTTAGAAAATTCTGGAGGCTTGCCAGGATTAAAAAGGAACAAACGGTCAGTAATTGTTGCAGAACTCGCATAATGAAATCTTAACACTGTTACCACGAAAATATATAAAATAGGCTGAATGGAACTGTAGTGTGAGATGCTTCAAGGTGCACAAGGCAGGCCTTTAACACTGACTTCAGAAGAAGATACATATTAGATGGATTTTATTCACATCACTGTTTCTTGAGAAAAAAAAAATGATATAATCCACATTTAAAAAATGAGTTTAATAATAAGTTTTGTAAGAGTTTTTTTAAGCTTATATGGTACTTTCAAAATGATAATTTAATTGCTTTGATGGCAAAACAGATGCACTGAAGACCTCTTTGGAGTCAAGGGTAAATGAGACTGTAGCAGCAGCCTGTCTGACACGCCGAGGTCCTCTGTTCTTTGTAGCCGAGGCAGATAAATGCGGTATTGTAAGGCTCTGGAGCAGGTCCCGGGAGTGTAAGACCCGGGATGTCGGGGGAGGAAGGGGGGAGGGGTATTTGACTGGGACCCACTCTCCCTAGCCAAGCTGCGGAAATGCTGTGCCATGAAGGGAGTGATTTGATTAAAGAATGACTCCATCTTCTGGCTTTAATGATGTCATCCACTGATCCCCGTTTCCCACAAAGCTGACTTTCAAAACCACGTACCATCACTCTCTGTCCCCTCATTGATTTGGGCCATTGAACATGGCTAACATGCAGAAATCATGAGAGCACACCTTCATTTCCGGCTGAGGTCTAGATTGGAAAAAATATGAACTTCCTTAGTATTAAGAGGATCTTTTGGAGCATTACACTCTCTGCTGGATGGATGATATAGCATGTGACCAGAGAAGCAGGAAGTAATAATTAGATTACATTACTCCTGGTAGAAGCTGTGGAAGGCTATGCAGGTGCCCTACTTCTAGAATGATGGCACAGTGTCTAAGGCCAGAGACATAGGCCCTCAACACCATTTATGGATCTCTTATTGTTTTTCACAAGGTCCTTTCTTCTCTCATAAATAAATAAATAAAACATCACAAGCATATAGCTGTCAAGGAGCACAATACTCCTAGTCTGAGCCTCTGATGAGTGACTGGTAATAAATGAGAGTTAGCACTGGGAGTTAGCACTGGAGCCAGAACGGCCCAAAAACATCACAAAACATTAAGAACCTAGAAGACCTATTGGAATCAAAACCACATGTGGGCTAGGTTCTAGATAGAAATTTTATAAACATGTTACATGCAGTTTAAACTGCAAGAAGAACCATCACACCACCGGTATCTAATGTTGTTTCGCCACAATATCTCCTCTTCCAAAAATTGCTGTGGCTGCTTCCATGATTTACCAAAACAGTAGTATGCGACATGCTGCACTAACCGAATAAGCATAAGAATACACCAAATTTATACAGATTACGAACCTCTGGGTGTCACAATATGCATCTCATTAATATTTTAGGTGCACTACTAATCTGCTTACCAAATTGCGGGCGTAAATAAATGTCTGTATAGTACCGAATAACTGGTGTCCAGACAAATGTTCACGCCCGTCATCTAAAGCCCTGGTGATTATTGCGCATGTGCCAAATAATCGCAATTATATGGCGATGTGATATAGTGCAATCCTAATACTAGGTCACTCTGGGTTAGAGAATTTGGGGCTTGCATGTGTATCTGCCATGCGCACACATACGTTATAAGTCATCATAGAAGAGACATTATCTAAAATGCTAACGTCCCTGCATGTGCTTCAGTTTCACCAAATCGGACTCTGACAAGCCCATTTATGGCAAACTAGTCACATCTGCAGCTTGCAGGACATACAGAAAGTGCTGAGGGCTGATTCAGAGCGTTCATGATACCAAAAATGACAACCATACAGAGGCCTTCTGCACTTCATACTAAACCATTGCAGTTTCTGTCCATATAGACTGGGCAGGTATAGGTCCTATACAGTACTATTCTATTCTAGTTACATGTGTCCATTTAATCAATTTATCAAGTGATTTTTTTGGAAAGATGGTTTTTTTATGCAAAGGGTTTTACTGTATTTTCCAATGTCGCTTGCTTGCTCTTCAATCAGCGCAAGTTCCTCTTGCATGAAGCAGTTTATTAACATCCTGGATCTGTACGTCTAAATCCCCTCCTGTATTTCGCAAAAAATCTCTCCTGTCAATGGATAACAGGACTTGGCAGAAAAGCATCATGGAAAGTGTGAGTCTTTGGCCACAAAAGTGCATCACGGTGCAGGAAAAGACAAGTCAGATTTCCAGCTGGATTTGGCCACGGCGTGCAGAAAGATCATTTGGAGGAACGACAGCTATCCAGATTGAGAATTTGGCATAAGACAGAAACGCTTTGCCCTGGTGATGAGTAGATGTTCTCGGTGGATGCCGAGCGGATCCCAGCTGTGTTTGCAATCTGCTCTCCCTCGTTTACCAGGCTGGGCTCCGGTAACTGTGAATTCCCATTAGGACGTAATGACACATGTGAGAAAGCGCAATGAGAGAGGGGGTGTCGGTTTTCACAGGGATCTCATAGGGGCTCAGGTCGCAAATAAAGCACTTTGTACATCATGGCCTTGTTGCCGCTTCCCACACATGGCTGCCCAGGCTGCTGCTGCGCGCTGAGAAAGTGCGTGTGCTGTATCACCTGAGAATCGATGGGAAAAAACGCTGCTGCCGGATCCCACCGGCACACTGGAAACACTTGAAATTCCCCACCTTCTCACACATTTCCAGCAGCGATGTTTGCTTTCCCATGCCAGCTACATGGGATTAGAAGCTCTGTACCATCGGGAAGCTCACAAAACGCAATTTTACATATGTACAGTATCATAGTTATAATACCTTATATAGGTTATACATGTGTTATTTAAAAGTTTATTTTAGATAATGGACTAATGAATAAAGTATCATTACAAAGTAACAAAGGTTTTATGTGTGCAAGCACTTAGATGCATACAGATGCATAAATACTGATTTGTGTATTAACATCCTGTGTAAGCCTTTTTCGTAGCGATTTGACAAAAATAAATGTGCATTAAAAGTGTCATTCAACCAGTATCGTTTAAAATCTTTAGTGTGGTCTCTAAAAATACTCAAGAATGACTTAAATGTGCCACGTCTGGGTCATGATGCCCAGAGAGCAGTAGCAGGAATGTAAAAACAGTTTGAATCAGCCATGTGCCAGGAAATGAGAGAAACCTCGGGGACATGTCCAGTCACCATTACGTCTACAGTGAGGTTAGGGATGAGATGGAAGTGGTTTTAGGATCATCACTGTACGCTAGTATAGTGGTGCGTCATTGTCGGTCATGTGACCAGTGTTTTATACGAGAGCTGTGTTCTAATTGACCTTTAAACCTGTGTAGCAAGAGCTGAATTCCCGTCAAGGTGTGTAAATTCCTTCAATGAATTCATAAAATTAAAAAAAAACAGTCTATATTTATATAAATGGCACATACAAAATGCACAAATGTCAAATTCTGAAATATAGAAAATTATCATCATTTGCCTTGTTACTGTCTGTCATTTCATTTTAATTTTCCATGCCCACATGCAGCTGTTTAAGATTCCAGGGGGCAATTTTTGAATTTCTCAGCTGCCAGTGGCTGATTACTTTATTTTAGCAATTTAGTATAATAAATATACAATGTAGCTATTTTTTTATATCAAAAGTACCGGCATATTTTACATCACTGTAAACACTGCCAATTCATTTCACAAGTTGTAAACGCAGTTTACAATCCTCGCAGCCAAATATAAACTGTTAGCACATTTTGAAATACATTTTAACACCTCCCTGATAAATGTTACTCAGAACTTTCTCAAGCATACTTACCACCAGCACAAAAAAAACTGAAAAAAAAATAATCTAATCTCCCAGTGCTTATCTGTCACTAAAGGCTGATAACTGTCATTTGAAAATTAAGTGGTGTTTACAAAGCAGAGTCAACAGAACTCAGGCAGAGAGGGACCCCCATTTATCTGTTTACCTCTACATCCCCTACTGACCAAAATGTCTATAGAGAAGACAGGGAGGAAGAAGAGGTCCTTTAAATGGCCTTGTTGTTATGACACAGGATGGCGTTTCAACAGAGAGACCTCAAAGCAATTAGTACAGAAGCAGACTGGGTACCGTACAGGCAAAGGGTGCCCTCCAGATACAGCTGTGTGAGGCAAAGTCCCTTGTATGAGAATCACAGCATGTGATGTACTCTTCCTGCACAGTGGCCTTCCCATAAACTAATTTCCTGTTATGCATTACTTCTACACGCCAGCTAAACAGAAAAGTCTGGTCTTCAGGAGGTCCTGTTCCTCAGTGAATACTCCCTTGTCTTCCGAAATGAGCTGGGTCAGATCCGTCGGCACGAGATCCCATGACTGGACCGCAGACGGTTCAGCTTGGATCCACTTGATGTGGTGGGAATCTGTGGGTACCGCCGGGGGAGGGATGAGACGCTCTGATCACGGTATTTCAACCACAGCCGCCGGTCCAGCTTTTGAACTTAGTCGCTTGTCGGTGACACAATAGACAATTCTGCCTAACAGTTTGACATTTTCTGCCATATCCGTTTCTAAAAATGATACTCATTATGTTTATTCCTGGAGAAGATGAAAAAAATTAAATGATTGAAAAATGAAGAAGATTTTTAAAACTCTCTCTTTTAGACCTGAGAGGTGTTTGATTGGCTGTTTATTTATCACATGTGAGTTACATAGAATGGGGTACAATTAATAAATATTTAATTAATTAATAAATATTTATTACATTCTAATACCATTCTGAATGCAGTGCTACCTATATTTATCAGATTCGCCCACATTAGCTGTGTTACAGATTATTGTTACTTTAGCTGATACAGTCAGCAGCTCTGTATTCTCGTCTTTGATTCACTGGCTCATTCTGCCTGCTTCCCAAATTCCAGGATCCCTGCTTAAGCCCAATTGCCTTGTACAAGAGTCCTCCACCACCAGGCCTCTGGATTCTGCTTTTCGCTTTAAAACCGAGGGCAATATTGGCCTCCCCCTCTCCTTTGCCCCCCCATTAATTTAACAGCCCTTTGTGCGATTGACTGCCATGACCATTGCGAGAGCAGAGGTCACCCATGCCTGAATTAAACATGATTAGTCCATGCACACACAGACACACACACACAGACACACACACACACACACACACACACACAAACATTCCCTCCAACTCAGACAATAACATGCTTGAACAAAGATCACATATCAATGACCCCCCCTCCCCCTCACCACCAAAATCTGCTGGAATGTTCCAGCACTGACTGTGCATTGGAAGCTTGCACACAATCACAGTTGGTCACTGCTTCTCTCTAATTCCTTCACATATTCCAAGAAGATAAGTGCAGGCAAAGGAGATCAGCTAATTAACTTAACACAGGCGGTTCCCAAGAGCTCTGCTCAGGTGCTGACTGTGCTCGTATCGCGGCAGCTTATCTATTCTATGATACCAGTTTCTATTCCTTCCCTCACACCCATTTAAGAAATTCATGCTCACAAATTAACAGTGAATGATATTAATTAACATGGCATATTCATTACTATGAACCGGCTGTGTAGTGTCCTGCGTAGGGTCCATGCCGGTATCTCTTAAATAGATGGGTTTTCAGTGACGGCGGATGTTTGGGTTTTGCAGATTTCATGACAGTATCACACCTGTTGCAAATGAGATTCCTTTGTTGCTCTGAAACAGCCCTCAGGGGGGGTGGGGGGGCATTGCAATTCTTCGTACCCAGTTGGGGGTTGAACCTAACGATTGGAACACCCCTCCCCCACCAAAACACACCTGTAGCCCCTACAGGGGTCTGGTGAAGCCTGCCCCCATTAAGAATCACACAATGTTGATAACAGTATTCATGGAAACCATTATTAAAGTAACGAATGGGAAAGAATAATGGACGCTAGGTGCTATATTTGAGGTAAAATGCCATAATGACACTGAGGAGGTAAATCCAAGTGACCTCTGTCTCAGTCGACCCATTTGCCCAGTGCCGCAATCATTCACTGCCAGTGAGGGTATTTAGAATTCAGACAGGCACTCGAAACATGATAAATATTTATCACACCACTCCATCTAGTCGTTTTGCTCCTGTTTCGTTTCTGACCCTGAAGGAGCATAACTTAACCGAGAAAGAGACTAGACCAAAAAAAAAAGGCACCACTCTGTCTTCCAGTGAATCTAAGCCTTTGTGGAAGGATTGCGTCCTCCTGTAGGTGAGGAAGTGCCGGCCCAGAGGGTGAGTGTCGCGTTCCAGAAGCCACATTTGACCCGTGAACCTTCCTCCGTGCTCTTGCTCGCCAAACAATCCGGACTCTGTGCTCCGCCGATGCACACGCGCTTCCTAAATGGCCGACTGAATCGAAGCCGGGAAGAGTGAGGTCACTGAAGTTGAAATTTTTGTGATGTAAATGCAGGAGCCTCTGGGGATGTATAAAGACAAGACGCCAGGGAGACAAGATATTAGGTCATAAACAGGGTTTACCGTAAAAATTCTTCACGGAGACAACCTCAACGTGCCCTTTCCATAGTAAACAGTCCCTTTTTCAACAAGGCCCTGTTCCAGCCCTGCTGGGAATTTATGAGCAGAGCTCTATGCTATATTCAACCCCCCCAGGACCTTTTTTGAGCTTTTTTTGTGCTGTCTGTGCTGAGAGATGTTAAAGAGACAAGGAACAAATGCAGAACCATGGGTTATCTGCCAGGTACAGCAATTAGACAAGGCGTCAAACATCACGCCCGGAGATTCGGTTTTCAACAGCATGAAAGTCGGCATTTTTTAGCACAATTCATGGCGATACAGCAGACTGACGTCGGCTTTCCCACCTAGCTGATCGAAAAGCAGCGATCGCTAATAAAAGAATTATTCAGACATTTCAACAGAAAGGTGCATAAGAAAAGCACTCTGGGCTACATTCGGAAACCAGCTACTGTGCCTTCAGACTGAGACGATGACGGTAAAGCAGCACATTGCACAATTTATGCAGATTTTCAGTCTTCTTAGATTAAATTGCATGTGAGGGATACCAAAAGGCACCCCGGAGCCTCACGGGAGATTTTGGGGGAGGGATGGGTGAATGGAGCTCATTGTGAGCCGATTAACTCCACCCAGCACCAAGAGCAGCGGCACGTGAGGCCGAATGCAGGAAGAAAAGCTCAGATCGGCTCCTGAGTTCAGCCCGATATAAAATCGCCCCGAAGGTAAAAAGCAATGGAGAATGACGGTATGTGTTCCTGGATCAGCAGGTGGCTTTACTGATTAATGAACAGGGAAAGTTACTAGAAAACTGTGTTTGAATCTTAGGAGGGACTCTGCCTTTGTACCCTTGAGCATAGTACATAATTTCTTTCAAAAATTAACTAGCAATTTAATACTACCACTATTACTACTAATACTACTAATACTACAACCAGTAATAATAATAAAGCTTATGAAGCCCGGGGAAATGCTGAAAACACTTTCTGTCACATTTAGGTACAATTTCAAAACTTTGACGTTGAGTTAAAATCTCCTGCAAAACATCTCTTCCTCTTTATCTCGTTATTGACAGCATCGTACCCCCAACCCCCCCGGGTGAGATCTCCCCTCCTCCATGCCTCCTGTGTTATTAGTTGTAGTCTTGGGCGGGGGTGGGGGGATGACCGCGGTCTCACAGAGAGCTCTGGGGGTTCTCTTCAGGAGACAGGGGTTGTTGGGGGTGAAATTTCATCGACGTGGGTTGGGTTTCCCTCCAAATCTCTTGTTCTTTGTCTCTCATTTGTAAACTGTGTGTCAGTGTGGCATTAACCTCTGGCCTGGCCCCACTACGGCCCAAACACAGGCTCGCGCACCGCGGGGGACACACAAACACGGCCTGCACTCCCAGGGAGGATCTCAGACTAACGGGGGCTGACACAGCGCTGGGGAGGGCTGTCCAAGCCCATCAAGGACTGAAGACTTTGGAGAGGCCAGAAGAGAACAGTGTCTCTGGGGTTGTTTGGTGTTTCTTTGGCTTCCTCCCAGTAGGCGGCCCCCCCCCCCCCCCCACTTATAAAGTGCCAAAGTAAGTCAAGTCAAATTTTATGGTCATTTAAAAATATTCTGGCATACAGTGAAACAAATTCACATTTTTCAGAGTTCTTATAAAGGGCTTTACACAGAACATGACACATTAGATGTACAAAAGTGCAACTTTCTACTAGGGCTGTGCAATGCGTTAGATTATTTTTATCTATCTATCTATCTATCTATCTATCTATCTATCTATCTATCTATATATATATTTGTTGGCTTGTTTCTTTTTTA
>JAODKE010000101.1:20778939-20810776 GCA_026779605.1 Mormyrus hasselquistii | reverse complement strand
CCAGCACCAGCACCAGCACCAGCACCAGCACCAGCACCAGCACCAGCACCAGCACTGGCTTTATGCTGGTGGAAACGAGGTATGAATGGCCTATAGTGTATGATAACCTGAGATTCCATCCGGGACCAGAGGTGGACAATATACACAGCTCCATTACTTGAGTCAAATTATAGATACTCCAATACAAGTTAAAGTTGTTCAGTCAAATTTTTACTTAAAGTACTAGAGTACTTGATTTTAAAAATACTTAAGTATTCAAAATGACATTTTTTCAAATTATTTTTTGTGCATTCATTCATTTACAGAACCTAATGACACTGAAACAACCCACTGAATGCACTGATTGCTTGTAGACCCTGTAGGATACAAAGCTTGTGGAATATGCTACAATGACTGTAGCAACACAACTGAATCTACAAAAATTATTTTCATTTATTTAACATCCTCCCCACTCCACCCCACCCCCACAAAACAACATAGTACTGTTCTGACACAGCCCTGGCAGTGTGTGTGTGTCTGCTTATGTGGGTCAGATATTACATTATGTTACATTACATTACATTGCGATGGACCAAATGTCCCCATAGTGTAATAAAAACATATCATTTTAATGTAGCAGTTACCTTTGTTTTCAGTCCCAAAAGGGTAAATTTAGTTTTATAAAAATCTGTGACTGCAATAAAAATCTAAATATGCTAAATGTCTTGTATTTTGTTTGGATACTTATGGTGAAGGTTATGGCTGGGTAGGGTTAACATTGTCATTGTTGGGATTAGGGCTTTGCCTATAGAATGGATGGTCCCCACACAGACATGAGTACAAACTCGTTCATCCAGATGTGTGCATCAGGCAGACAGTGGAATTGCTGTAGATGCAACTTTTTCAGAAAATAAAAAATAAATAAATAAAACAACCAACACAGTTACACACTGCCTAACAACAACAACTTGACCGACAAAGCAGGAGTAGTTTACTGTGGCTGGTTTTTCTCCTGTGAGAAACACAATACGGCCTATCGCATTTTAGAAAAGAAAATCTGTCTGCTGACTTCAGAGCTATGCTTTAAAGCGTAACAAGAACCTCAATAAAAATCTATTGGAGTCAAAAATAGAATATTTGTCTTTCAAATGCAGTGGAATAAGAGTTAAACATTTCAGAAAAAATGATAGTCAACTAATGTACATATACTCAAAAAATGTACTTAAGTACAGTACTCAAATAAATGTACTTGGTTACTGTTCACCCCTGTCTGGGACATTTCCCTGCCTTGTGCCCTGTACATCTTGGGATGGTGTCCATGTTTGCTATGACCTTCTACTGGAAAAGCAATTATGGAACCTCAAATTGTGTTCAAGACATTTGATGTTCTGCTTAAAGTAATTAGTTTTCATTTTTGATATGCTAGTATCTTCAAACCATCATGACGTAGAAGCTAGCAATTGGTTAACAACAATCTGGAGAATATAGCTGAGCTCAACTGAGCCCTCTCTACTGTTTAAACAGAATTAAACAAAGGCTTAATTGGTAGGCGTGCCCTGGTTTTGGAGGGAACTAAGAGGTCTTTCTTCCATGGCAACAAGAAAGAGAAATGGGTTTGGCTGACCTCTAGTGGCTGGGGGGACCCACAACACTGAACTAATAATGTTAAATTGCTTATGTTCTGCTGTCTAATAATTATAGTGCTTGTATTGTTTCAGGCATAGACATCATTGCGTATAACTGGTATATCCTGCAGAATTTTTTTGCTATCAAATGCCAAATAAAAGCTGGATTGTGTATAATTTATTTTTTTTAAATGTCAAAAAATTAAACATTTGTCCTTGTCGGTATATCCCACTTCTTGTAAAGCATTAATGCATGAAGTCTTTTAGTAATGTTGCAGCCAGTGCCAATGATTCAAAATACACCTTCATTCACTTAATATTAAAATATGATCGTTTGAGCTAACCGTTACTCCAAAAGACTGTTGCAACTCCATGTTTTATTGGATTAGACAAAAATTTTGTGACAGAGAGCAAAGGCATTGAAAAACAGCTTCTTAGCATTTTGACTATATGAAATAAAATGTGGTCAAATTTTATAGACTGAATGGCTGAATTGTACATTTTTTACCATTCTAATATAAATCAGATTTGCGTAAAGCAGTTTTTAAATACATTTAAAGGCTGGTTTCTTTAAAAACTTCGGAGAGTTTTCTTCTCTTCAGAAAGTATTTAGTATGAGACAGAGGGCTCTGTGAGATTGTAGTTAAATACATCCCTTTAACAAAGCGGCTGCTCCGTCCTTCCGTCAACAATCGTCTCTTCAATGTAGTTTGCTAAATGCTATGAATAAGACGTGCAATTCCCATTGCCAATGCCAGACCCAAGTCAGATTCTCCATATTAGAAAAAAAAATCATTCAGGAAGTGTCAGGTATTCATCAGTGCTACTGAAGCCCGGGCTGGACTTCCTGTGTTACCGCGGAAACCTGAAGCGGGGCCAAAGCGTGGGAGCCAGGCCTTGAAGGGATTGGCAGCGTGTGTGGTGAGGGACCGTGGTACAGCTGTGGCCCGCTGCCTCATCATGCAGAAAAAGGCGGATTGGTCAGAAACAGGGTGACCCGGGGAGGGGGCTGCGTGTGGGCGAGCCAGGCAAACACAGCTGGCTTTGGGGCTCCTCAGTGGGTCCCCGTCGAACACGTCGGAGATATTATCTTAGTGTTTACACAGGGGATGATGTCTAATCCTTCAGGGCCGCTCAGCGCTCATCTCTGCCGTTCTACCACAGTCACTCGTGTTTCCCCATCTTTTCCTGTGATCTTCCCTTCGTGTTTTCCCACAAGCCAGAAAGTAAACGATTCCCATTCCCCAGCTGAAACATTTCGCGTTCTCCTGTGCTCTAGCTTCGTCGCCCTGATGTTCTGCCCCCTGGCAATGTCGTTATTCCACTGCCGCACTGGACCAGAACTTCCTGTTAACGTTCTGGTTCTTAGTTGTTTTTCCATCGTGGTCTTTCACATGCAGAACCGTAACAAACCGGTTTCGGCACTACAACGCGCTGGGAATCTTTTCAGCTGGCACTTGTCTCCCAGGATGACTTAAACATAATGGCATCACACGGCAGTGGAAAGTTTCACACAACAGAGGCTCTTTTCTGTTTTGCCCTGTTTGTAAGTTTCCTTCATATGGTTTACAGTAAATATTGTAAACGTAAAGGTAAAATGATGTACACATGGAAGTGCGGACTCTTAGGCCCCTTTCACCTCGTCACGCTAATGGGAAGATTGGTATAAATAATCAGTTTTGTCAGACTTCAGGACAAGCTGGACGTCCATCAATGGACAGAATACTTGTTATTCATACACTTAAAGCCTCTGTTAGATGCTATTGGCTAAGTAAGAAGTGGATAATGTTATGTGTTTTCATGAGAGGCCGAAGTGTTTCTATGGCGACTTCACTTACCAGCCATCAACATGCGCCGCTGTAAAACGAACTGCGAGCCGATCTATGTACAAAATCGCAGCGCAAAAACGTAAAACGACATCTGTATAGAAGGCTGAAAAAATACTTTTTTAAAAACTACTTAAATATTGGACTAAATAAAATGCAAAATTAAAATTGTTTACATATATAAAATAACATTTAAATTATAGTGATACATAACTACAATTTATATATGTAATGCTTATACTTGCTCTATAATTGTGATTATTGTGCCATATTGTGTTTTCTGTGAGATGGTTTAGAAAAGAAAGAAAAATGTACTGTTTCCTGTAAAGTCTGTTACAGCCATCAAACATCTATCTTATTCCTGTGCAATTTAATCATTATCATTTGTGCATTTCCTTTATTTTAGTCAATAAAATGTTTTTTTCTGATACTGTTGGTTTGTTGTGGGAAGATGTTATACTGGTTTAAACTATTTCATTTTAGGGAGCACAGTTTCAGGTGTTTTTTCCATACGTTTTCTTAGATAAACGACAGATTGTGAACGTAGACATTATAAAGCTCCGCATTTTTCTTAAGATCCTGCTCTGCCCCCTACTGGTCAATTTGAGTTAAAGTAATCTATCGCTAATCGTATGAGTGTTGTTGAAACTATACTGATTCTATCCAAGGTCACTGTTTAAATGACATTTTGTATTTTTAGGAAATTGTATATGAACATTTCATTAATGACAAATACAAATAAATTAAGTATATTGCAGTATATTTTTCTACTATAAGATCAACTGTGTTTTTGTGTGCAAAAATATATATTTTTCTATACTTATTTAAATTATTTGCAGTTTTCACCCAAATTCATAAGCAGTGTAGACGTCTCACAGAGTTCGATTAAATTACTTGAATAACAATGGTAATACTTTGCAAAATTTATATTGAATTTTTTGATTTCTCTGAATTTTGGTTTTCAGTGCTATGGATTTAATATTTTTTGGAACATATTGCTCATAGTATACGGTTTTATTATACTTTTAATATTGATTACTTCTACAAACAGAAAATGGTAGCTTGTTTCTACAATATACAGGAACAAACAAAGTGATTTGCACAGTATCATTATTGAAGTAGTTATTTTATATACGATTTAGGTAAGTGACAGTATTTTAATCGTTCTTCATGATGGTCGTGTGCTGCTGTCCCTTTGTTGAGGTGTCATCTGCCCTTGAGCGCATCTGTTGTGACCGGCGGCTGGCGAGCGAGGAAGGAAGGAAGCAGTCAAGCCGTGAATACGGGGAGAAGGGGTTTATTAGGGCGAAACAAGCAGACTGGGGGAGCATAAGGCAACCAATATTAATGACGGATCTGGGGATACGAACTCAGACGCGGACTAATATACACAGGACAGGCTGAACGTAACAGGTGATTGCAATTGGGAATTAACACGAGGTAACGAGGTGGGCGTGGCACACAGGAGGCTCGGACGAGCCGGTCATGACAGCATCCCTTTTAGCTACTAAAAACCTTTCAAACTCTTATTCAGCTTTGGGGAGTAAACACAGTAAAAAAGAATGATCTGAAGTGGGACGTATCAGGCTTGAGCACTGTTTTTTCTCCAAGCAGACTGGACCGACCCGTGATGCCGGTGATGCAGTGAAATATGAAATACTTCCTGGGCTGTTTACCCTTCCGGGCACAGTGACCTTTGCTTGGGAAGCCCGGCATCGGGGAGCAGGTAGAGGCTGGCTGTGGGTGACTGTAGCCCACCCTGGGCCTGACATGGCTCGGCCCGGACCCCGCTTAGGAAGCCGTTATAACCGGACCTGCCCATCCAGCTGCAGATGCTCTTTGGTCAGGGAGCAGCTATAGCCTTGGCCGGTCTGTGCTGTCACCCTGAAACAAAGCTACTCTAAATGCCATGCCATGCCGCATTAAGGTGCCCCCACCCAGCCATCTGCCCCCCAGGCTCGTCAACATGGGTGGGCAACTCTGCTCCGTCTCGACTGAAGACGTAACAAGTCTCTGTTATGGTGCTCCCCTGTCTTATACTGACAGTCTGGTCATTTTCATTACGGACACCAATGACCTGAGGGAGGCCGTTGTAAAAAAGTCTCCACAAGGAGGCACTACTCTCAGGCTTAAATACCCAGCAACGCTGTACTGGAAACGCCGTTTGATGGATGGATGGATGGGTGGATCTGGTGTGACAGCCACAGAGGATTCACTTTGAATTAGATGTATATTACATTGGTTTATTGATTGGATTTCATTTATGCTATTTATATTTTCCAGCTGGGCTGTAGTTACTGATGAATGGATAGGAGGAGAGTCTTTACTGGCCAATAAATACACATTTATTTGGGGGGGGGGCTTGAAAAACATTTTAGGGGGGCTAAAGCCTAACCCCTGTTTCCATGTTTTTATCATATTGCTTCTCAAGCTTTCCATGCGCTTGCTTAAGTTACAGTAAGGCTGTATTATGTATCTTTATACAGTAATATATGATGTTATATAATATACAATAATACAGGCCATCCCCGGGTTAAGAACGCCTGACTTACAAACAACTCATACATACGAATGGAGTGCCAAAAAGCCTATTACATTAAAAATGAGTTAAAAAATTGAGTTCAATAAATGGTTAATAACGAACGCACGCACTACTTGTGACGCCTGTGAAAACATTGTGTAGCTTCAGCGGTTCGAGGTATAGTACAGTATAGTATGTTGTTACTGGTAGTATTATTGTATAATTATTGTCATGTACTGCATTATTATTATTATCTGGCATTTGTGATAATGACATGAAAAATTAAAAAACACTCCATTAGATCCCGTATAAGAAATATTTTAGTTTTTAGCTTCAGAAAAGATTTAAGATGAAAATTAATTTTGCACACCCATAATTGCTGTTTCAGTTGGAGATTTTTTGTGTGTTTTATGTATGAAAAGCGTTTCAGCAGATGAGAAAAAGGCTAATTAAAATGACTAAAGACTTTGAATAAAGACGCGAGACAGCAAAAACAACAAAAATAAGACTTTCTATGAAAAGCTGTGACAGATGAAGTCATTGCCGACGTAATTTAACCATACTCAGTTTTATTGTGGTTTCATTTTTATGATTAATAAATAATAAGTGCTTTACATAGTTTTCGAACAAAAGTGTCGATCCATAAATAATGGCACTGTACTGTCTCTAAGGTACACAAAATTACTGCCCGGTAGCGTATAATATAACAGGAAAGTATTAAAATTGTGTTTCTGTTATGGTTGGTTACATCACAAACGATAACGTGCTTTGATTGATTGTCTTTTGCGTTTATACACAGGTATTTAATCACGGGACGGACACGGCTCGTCTCTTTGTGGTAACACTGTTACAAGTCAGAAATACTGAATATCATTCAGTCAGTAAATGATTCGCTGACGCTGATTACGCTGTCCTTTTCGTCTTTAAGTTCTGTGAGTCTGGACAGCTCAGCTGCTTGGCTCTTGTTGGGACGCCCAGTGTTTCTGAGGGTCATTCTCACAGATCGTTGGATGTGAGGGGACTGGGGGGGCACAGTGTCTCCCCGAGATGTTCTCGAGACGCTGGCCTCTTCATACTTTTGGCCCCAGCGGTGAAGTCAGTGAAGACGATGGGCCTTCCATCCGGGCAGAGCAGCACGCTAGAGTCTGCCTCACACTTGGTGGTTCGGCTGGGCCACAGTGCCTCGACGGGGGCGGCCCGAAGCCCCAGGGCACCGGGGGACAGCACCTCCGTCTTCACCATGGCCCCAGGACTCGTTTCAGCCAGGCTTGCGGCGTTCATCTTGATTAGGATCCCTAGTTCCTGCTTTTGACTTTCCAACAATTCTGCCTTCCCCTCTCTTTCGCCTCCCTCCTCCTCTTCATCCTCTATTTCATCCTCCTCTTCAGTCTCTCCAATCACTTCCCCCTTCATGGTCTCCCCTGTGCATAGGTTCTCTCCACCTGCCCCCCCCAGGTCCTTTTTGATGGAGAGGTCCAAGGGTCCCTCATTCTGCCAGGTGGTCTTCTCCAGCGCGTGGTGGATGTGGGAGAGCTCACTGCGGATCTTACACAGGTACTCCCAGAGGGGCCGCTGGCTTGGGTGGTCTTCCCTCACCAGGTGCGAGACCTTGCGCTCAGCCTCCTGGTATTCCTGCAGGGCCCTGCTGAAGTCGGCCAGCAGCACTGCTGCAGTCTCTGAGACCTGCCCCCCCTGCCTGTCCTCTGCCAGGTCCAGACATCTCATCCTCTCAGGCTTCAGTGGGGGCGACATTTCACTCGGTAGATTTTCTGAAGCACTTTTCCTGAAACTTGTATTCCAGTCTTCCAAAGACTTTGAATGATGAACGGCAGATCGAAAACTACATATGACATAAAAGAAATAGAAATATGTTTAGACTCAATGTGACTTGCTAATAATGTATCAGAACAAGCTACATACAATAAAATTAACCAATAAAATGTGGATTTTTAAAGTTTCATATAAAAAAAAAAAAACAAAAGGCCACTTTTACAGTGTTTACATTTAGCACGTACCTACTGGGATGAAGGATGCCGTCAGTGGCTATAGAGATCGTTGGGGTGATGTGGATGTTCTTGAGTAGATCCAGAGCACACCCTGCTGTTGTCTTCTTTTCTACTGGGCCCTCAAGGACCTCCATGGGGGCTCCTGTCCTCTTGCTACCATGTTCTCTTACTAGAGGCATGTCAAGGGTTGACTTGAAGCCCCACCCTTTGTTGTCTTTACACCCAGGCTGCACTTTCTCCTCTGTCACCCTGTAACCTGCCTCTAGGGGCACTGGCACATGATGATGGGACGTCCAGGATGCTGGAGGAGCCACACTAGGACTGGGCCGGAGAGCAGGGACCTTCCACAGGTTGATTTTTGGCGTGAAACCGGGAGAAGAACCGGAATCTAGTGCGGCTGGAGGGGACTGGCCTGACTTTGCTCCCTTGACAGCGTCGACTCGTGCCGCTCCGAACGTGTGCTCGCAGAGAAGAGGGTAATAGAAGCGGGGCGAGAGGAGGGGCCTGTCGGAATGGGGGAGCGAGCTCGCCGCCGGGTGCATGAACTGTGTGGCCGACGCTAAGAATGGGAGCTGACCCATCTGGCTGTGAGTCGGGGTTGCCCCAGGAACTGTGGGGTTGACATAGGAAAAGAGGCTGGGACTTAGTGGGTAACTCACACCGAGGAGGGAGAGGTTCAGCCCAGCCGGGTCCGGGCAGTCCGCGAAGGCTGGCGGTGGGGGGTAGCAGGGTAAGGAGCCATTGCTGAGTGGCGCATCTGATTTCGCCTTCCTGTGACTGGTAGCCAGCAAGCGCCATTGTTCAGACAGCAGACTGGGGCCTGAAAGACAGCCTTTGGACAGTTTGTACTGCTTCAGCTGGGTTTCGACCTCTGCGGGTCGGTGTTTGAGAAGCTGATCATCCAGAGGAAAAACATCTGTGATGGAAAGGTCTGCTTCTGACTGCTTGGATCTCTTCGTGGCGCCCCTGGCGGAGCTGTCCGTTTGGTCGCCAGCCTCTTTTGTTGAGACGCTTACTTCAGCCCCCTTTCTCTGCCCTGTTTCCATGTCGCAATGGCCTTCTACCTCTTCCAGACCTTTGTCCGCTAAAGTGACCTCTGTCTGCTGCGTCTTTGATTGATCCTCGGCACCCAAGAACACCTCCGGAGCCTCTCTACCTGCTGCGCGGTGGCGCGGACCTTGTTGCAGCGAGCGGAGCTGGTCTGGGTGCAGCACGTTCCCCTTCTTGTAGGGCCAATCAGACTCAATCAGCAAGGAAAGGGAGTTCTTGCAGAGGCTATATTTCATGTGATTGTAGAGATGTGACTTCTCCATGCAGGTGAAGGGACACTGAAAGCATTTATAGTTGTACGGCTTCCCCCACGGCCGCGGGATGTAATGTGGTTTCTTGGGTTTGCGTTCCTTGTGTTTGCACCCGGAGCTGATCTTGCAGGTCTGATCTTCCTTTGACATGGTTGATGCAGTGCGCAGAAACCGCCGTCGAGATGCAGAAGCGACGCCGGAAGAATGCGGATTTTGGGATGCTGGGAAGCACGTGATAGCTAATTCCGACTGGCTCTCATTCACGTCTATAGATTGGAAAGTGGTTTTCTGTAGTAGCTGCAGACAGAAAAATACATCCTTCACCCAACTGTTACAAATCTGCCCCCCCCAAACACACATCTATATTTTTATATTATTTGAACATTAAAAATGACACACCACCCCACAAAGTCACCCAACCACACCCAAGCTTCAGCCTTGGCAGAATCAATAATAAACAATTTATCAACTCAGGAATTTAGCAAAACAAACAGGAAAATGTGAAACTATGTGGTTTATTCTCTTTTAGCCAGAAATCTTCAGTCTTAGGTTGCACCGCAGGAATTAGGTCCAGCTTAGTGCATGAGTGAGTACTACAGAGACTAGCGTGTGTTAGAGCGTAGCCTGTTAGTATATGCGTGTGTTAGAGCGTAGCCTGTTAGTATACGAGTGTGTCTCTGTGTGAGTGCAGCAAGTCTTGTTTGGTTGAGTAGAGTCGCCACTAACCTATCTACAGGCAGCCCTGTATGCCCTGTTCTCACTGTACCTGCCAGAACTAATTATTTCCAGTCATGTACCAGGCAGTCGGAGGGCGGCAGCTGGGGGGGGCGGGGGGGGTCGTGGGGGGAGGGGCCGGCCCTTAGGGAGTTCTGCACCTGTGCAGCGGGAACTCCCCGTCAGTCCAGCTCAAGGGGGTACAGGGTTAGGCTGGGTGGGTGAGGAGGGAGGCAGCGGAGTTTCGCGCATGGCATCTTTCAGTGAGTGCTGGGCACCACACCCATGGGGCATTGTTGGTGCCGGGGCTGCAGGAAGTGGGTCAGCACCGGTCAGTACCACGGTTAGCAGCTCCTTCTCGGGATGGAATAGTGCCATCATTGTGCCACTTACTCTAACACTAAATAAAACCCCAAACTTTGCGTAAAGATATGAAAAACGGGCACATGCATGAGTTAGTATTAAAGCCGACTGCTTACAAGGCAAGAAGATAAACAATGAATAAGACTGAAATTTATGAATGTTGGTATTGACTGTATTGTGTTTATCGAATGATTCTGAAATAACTGAGAGTAATAACATCACTATGCCATTGTATAACATCACTATGCCATTGTATAACATCACTAAATCCAGTGAAGATTAAGTGTTGGATCAGTTTTCTAGTAAATGCTTAAATGAAGTCCAATGTACACTTCCTATCCAGCGCAAAGATTTCCAATAAATGCTTAGTGTTTTCACGGTTAAACTTTTATTCTAAAAACGCAAAAAAGAAAAGAAGAAATGAGATTTGTAACGAACAGGAGCAGAATAAAATGCAAACACGGTAACCAGCATAGGACTGACTGCTGTGTGATGAAACACTTTGAAAACCTGTTAAATTGGCCCTTCTGCATCACGCGTGAATTACGCATTCACTAATCATTGAATTTTTAAACACTTAATACACTTTTCCACCTTTTACTCTGTTAATAATGCAACCTGAGGCCTATCCTTTAGGGTAACATTTCTCCCAGAATAAAAAGAGCTTGCCGTGAGCTCTCAGTTTCTTTTGTTTCCCAGGTTTATTTTAGGATAACAGCCCGGAACAATATTTAAGGTTCTAGATAAAGAATCAGCTATTTCATGGCTGCTTTTATCTCTTACAACAGCCAATTTACTGTGTAGAACCTGCTGATATATTCGCTGAAAACTTTGCGTCACTGAGGAGCTGGATGGAAAACATAGATTTCCAGCGCATTCGGTTCACAAAGTAGTGCGAGTAGAGCCATCCTGATATGGGATGATCCTGCAGCACTAAGGTTGAGGCGGAGGGCCGGGTAGTTAATACGTCCCACTGGCCAATGACCCACAATGATTTTTCATATGAAGCCTAGCAACTGCTTTTAGGAACCAATCAATAAAAAATTATTATATTATTATATAATATATTATTAACTTATTATAATTAGTCAGTGACTATCCCGGACCACACGCTACTAAATCTTTTCCTCTCCTGCACACCTTCCCCCGGTGTTTTCAGACCCTGCAGCCTTGTGCATAACTTTTAGCACATAACTCTGATCGGTTTTGCTTAAATATCAGTTGCTGGAATGGAAACGATTAGCCTTGCTAAAAGCATCAGGAAGCACCGTAGAATAAACTATAAAACTGATCAACGCATCAGTACTGACGGAATGTGACCAAGGTACTGCGTGTGGGAAATGTTTAGGGTTACTGCAAAAACAGATCAGAGAGAAAGATGACGTTGTCATAAAAAATACTGATCCTCAAACCTGAGGTTTCAACTATATATCTCCTGTGCAACTTTTAATAAATAAAAGGTAGAACAACACAAATAATCCCATCTTTTAATTTGAATTTATACCAATTCAGACAGTCATACTGTATAACACGTTGATAATTAAACTGATGGTGTATCAAGAAATGTAAACCTTTTTTATATTACACTGTACAAATTAGATTAGATTTGTCTGACCTAATTCATTTGAATATATACATATTTGCGTATGTGCATTTATCTCTGCAAATTCACCTGCAAAAACCAGTAGCATAACAGATAACCTCATTGTATTTGCAGTAGTGCATTCCAGTCCGTGTACAGTAGCATGGCTTAACTAGTCATTAACTAATTGATGCACTGAGGGCCATCAGTGTCAGGAATATGGTTTTACCTCAAATCTGGGTCAGGACGTCTCCAGCTGTCAAAGTCCGTACCCTTCCAGTTATTTCTGCCTGGTTATTTAAGAGGAAGATGCTGGAGCTGGTCCGGGTAATGTGAAGTCCTGCAGAACAGAGTCAGAGATGAATAAACCAAAGACATTTACACTAAATACGTGTTTATTCAACTAACTATTGATACTGGTTACTTTTCCAAGTAAATTAAAGTTAAGCTGCCATGCAAGTGTGTTTACAATATTTAAAAAATGTTTAACGTTAGAATTCAGACTTCAACGAGGTGACGGTTTTCTTTTGTGGATCAAGTACAGAAGCATTAATAGTACAAAGCAGTATGCATCATAACACAGGGAAATAATAGGCTATTACTAATATAAGCATAAAAAACAAAAACAAAATTGTTTCACCCACAATGTATCATTAGTTTACTGAGAGTCAAACTTCCTCCAAATACACGTGTATTATTTAATTTCAGCATAAATATACATGATTACAAATATATTTCTTTAAGTTTAGCAAAGGAACATTTTTAAGATACAATATTTCAGCGCTGCATCAAAACGTTTTGTATATTTTCGCTGCACAGATGAATACGAAATACAGTTCAGCTGCAATAATATACAGTATAATTTACGTAGCTTAAATAATAAGATAATTGCTCAGGCAATACTCATGTACTTTATCTATCATTAGCAACAGACTAATGGATTTAAAATACATTAAAATATGTTTTCACCATCACTTCATGCTATCGTCGCTATCATGACAAAAAAACTAAAATACTGAATTACTTTGACAAAGTTCTACATATTTACCAACATTTCCCGCATTTTTTCAATTTCACATAATAATAAAACAACCAATGAATTTAACCTGAATTTAATGATATGGTAAGCGATGTGGAAATTACGCAATACATCTGAACGACACTTTTCATTCGAAGACTTTACCACTAATAACTACGCCCATTCATTTAAATAATCTCACACTATTAAAGATTATCTTTAAAATCTAGCGCATATTATGTTGACACGTGTATTTAAATACATATTTATATATGTATTTAAAACAACAAAATTCGAGAACAGAATAACGAAAATGAAGTAACAGCCGTAAAAGGACACGAACAAATGTTTATAGGAGAAAATAGCAATCGCGACAGAGGTAAATCAAGCGGGAAAATCAAACAATGAAAGATGACAAAGCGAGGTCTCGGTAAGATGTTTCAGCAGTTTCTCCGTTCAGGAGCAGTTGGTGTCGGGAGCTGCTCTTACCTGAGCAAGTGCGCCTCTGTGTCTGTGTGCGGCGTGCAGGCAGGTGCTGGGCGGACAGCGCGCACTCGGTTCAAGTGAGAGGGAGCCGCAGCTTGTGCGGGGTATATATTGACTTGGAGCTACGCCTAGGGGCACTACAATACTGCTGCTCCTTCCTCCCTATATGGGACTGTCACATGTGTTTTTACCTCGCAGCTAGGGCACGGTAACGACTTCCTGACTACTGGCTATGACTGTCTCCCCATTAAAACCGGAGGGGTTAGACCCACGAACGGCGTAAGGTGCTCTTTGTCTAGGGATCACCGGTTTTTCAGTAATTTTTTTCCCAACCTTATGGTGCATTGCATTACAAAGCACACATATTTATTTCACAATTTCTGCTCCCGCAACTGTAATCGTAAGCATTTTAACTTGATGCTTCAAAAATCCGAGATGAATTGTCCAAAGCTATTGAGCGCGTCCACGCAACTAAGCAGTTTTCGGGGCAGCGTAACAAACTTTTTTGGCCATTATTAGGGCATCATTATCTATCTTCATACTGCGCCTGGAAGTATGGAACTTGAAATTGGACGTCGGTGTAGGACAAACTGCTTTCAACGGAAACCATGAGGCCAGTTTCATCTTGGCAGATTTTATCCTCTAACGCGTTTCTTTGTGTCCTTGATGAAACCAGTCCATCACTCTAATAAACTAACCGTATATGTATTATAAAATATATCATATATAATATAACAGGTGAAATATCGTCTTTTGATTTATCAAATGAAGCTTTTAACTCCAGGATCAAACTGTCACTTTTTTAAAAAGAGCACTGTACTGATTCTTCTTAGCATGTGTAAGGAGACACGAATATATCAATATGCATTGAAACAGAAGTGGGCCGGTTAACAGTTTCTCAAGAGAACTTGTGATGAGGTTTTGCTCATGTCAGTTCACTCATGCATATTTTACACCGTAGTGCAGCCACTCTATCCTTCAATAGAACAAGCCCGGAGTGTGTCCTATTAGAATTTTTCCCAATGTACCTTGATAAATTAATGAAAAAGGACTGCCTTTTTGTGTTGCCTTCCATGTACGCTAATCGCGATTCCCGGTAGAGTGACAATCCCCGTGAGTTGTGGAAAGCAAGCTCTCTGAAGGCATGTATGGATAGACGGAAAAGAAAAAAACAAACGAGGAATGATACCTTATGACTTTAGATGACAATCGGAAGTTTCAAGAATGAATATAATTCCCTGACGGCATCCAGATAATAGCATGATGAATTAAAGATGAAGATAATGCGAAGATAGAGGGAGGGCAAGATTGCACAGAGAAACGAAATATATGTCTGTGTGTAACCTGTGGAAGAGCTGAACGTTGATCAGTTTGCTGGTCAGAGTGTCGTACTTGAGCGGTTCGCAACTACGACACCGCTTCGGGGGCTGGAGGCGCCCGTATGAGTTTCTCACGTTTGGGTCGTGGCTGGTTTTCTGTGCAATCGAAAGTTGAATTTAAAGTAACATTATACCATGTCCCTGTAGTCAAACCATCAACCAGGCAAATTCTGGATCTTGTTGAGCTGCTAAGTTAAGGTTTAACGTGAGGTTAACGTAAGGTTTTTAAAATGAACTCTGTGTCCTCGAACTGCATTCTGCAAAGAAGTTATATTTACTATTTTTATTTTAGTTTTTAATGGTTAAATTACTGGAACCCTCACTTGGAAAAGCACTGAGAAGATGGGTGCATGGGTGGATTGATAATGATTGGATTTATTTTGTTTATATTCATTTCTAAACAAAAAAAATGTTATTAATCTACACAATCCCTTATCTACAATTTGCTTGATCCAATCCACTGAATGCTGCACAAATGACATCTTCCCCCTGCCGGTGAGTGCAGAGGGCACGGAGCTGGAGGATGATATCACCAGTTGGGTTTGGTGCCCACATGGCGCCAGAGTGTGTAACCTTCTATGTAGGTATGTCAGGCTTCCTGTTCCACTCGGACGGACAATACAGCCCGGTCCAACTTGGCATAGGACCTCGCAATCTCCCAGGGATGTGATTAGTGCATTGGTGCTGAGGAGATGGATATGTTACAGACATAAGCTGTGAGATCAGAACCAGGGGTGGTGACTGATGCGTGTCTTATACAACGGTCCTGCCTGCCTCACCTGCCCCCTCTGCTTCTGCCCCGGTCTCTCTCCATTACCCCCTCTCTCTCCTAGCCTCTAGCTTGCTCTGGGTCGACTTCAGGTTCTTCATTTCTTTCCTCTGGTCCAGTGGAAGGCGTCTGCAGGGCCCTTTGGGAAATGTCAGGGTCCATGTGCTATCGGAATCGGGCCTTTCGCGAGCGATCAGGCCTGCTGTCAGACGGGAGAGAGGAAATCGGGAGTGACAGGCTGTTCCATAGGGCTTAACCATCTGTACTAAAAGTGACAGCAGGGGGAGCGAGCCCAGAAGATGCTTGACAAATCAGGAGAAACAAGAAGAGCGGGAGTGAGATGGAGAGGGGAGAGAGGCAGAGACAGCTCACCCAAAGCCGGGACGCTGGGGACGATACGTCAGCTTCCCAGAAAAGTTAGGCGATAGGGAGGCCTGCCACGTTCCTGAGATCCCAAGCACGGCTCGCGGTCTCCATGAGACATCCAGATCCATTCCCTCTGCTTGGACGGGTGTCTTCATTACGGCGACGATTCGCGGCTCAGCCGACGTTAGCGCGTAGCGCCCGTGCGTCTCCATCTCGGAGAGTGTCTCTCCGGAGGCGGTCTGCGACCCGGTCGGCAGCTTCAGAACTCCGCCCTGCTGGAATGGCATCGAATGTTTGTGGGTGCCCCCCCCACGTTGTTGCACGTCTTCCTTAGTGCCCCTTCTGACAGATTATACCTACAGTAGTAATTAATCCACCCCTATGTCCATCCACCGTTCCATAGCTGCGTATTCGGTAAAGGGTCAGGGGGCCTGGATATCCCAGGCAGGGATGGCCAGCCTATTACGGCACACAGACACACACGCTCACACACACACACACACACACACACACACGCACCATGAGATGTATAAGCAGCTTCACATTGTACTAGGTGAGTCTACTTAGCTGCCATATACTCAATCTATCCTTTTATGAATGAAAACGTTCTGGACAGAAATCTGTCATAACATCTATGTGTTGTTCAGAATTCTCTGTTTTATCTAAAGGGATACTTCATTAAATTATATTAAGTTTATTTTGTCTCTTGGAGGATTACATACTCATCTGGCTGCTTGTTTTTCCAATAAAAAGTCATATAGAGGCATTAATATTATGATCTGCACTAGAACTCTGGGAAAAAAATCTAAATCAATACCTGCAGCCAAGGAACACCTGGTTTCCACTGAGTGACCCTTGTGTACTTAATTGCTTGTCCCAAATCACTATGATAAAGTTCTTAAGATTAAAACTTGTGTTGTGATATTCACATTACAAAAAATGGTATTCTTACCATAGTCAATCCTCAGTTCGCTGTGAATCCTGTGGTGTCAGGAAAGTTATGAAATCGAAATCATGAAAAAACCGCCAATGATCAGCTGTGATGTACACGGCTGGAAACGGAACAGATTTTAAGCACCACTGGATTTAGATTCATTGAACACTAGGAATAACAGATTGACTGTTCACATTAGTTCGGAATCCACCTTTAATAGCTGCTGTAATTATTAGCCCTGTAACCCTAACCAGGATAAGCAGTTACAAGATTGTGTAGCGTTAAAGTCAACCATTTAAGACACTGAAATCTGCAGGAGCGAGAATGAGGTTTACACAGGACGTGTTTTTCTGGAGTGCAGCAAGGTTGCAGTTGAGCTGGATCCCGGGAAATTTGGGGTTCCAGCAGAATGCATGTTCATAATCCGATTAAAGGCAAACGCAGGCACCTCGAGCAGCAAAACACCGAGGGGGCCTCCCTTCTGGAGCGGCAGCTGGTGAGACTGACAGGGACACTCTATTTTGACAAGGGGGAGAGCAGACTGGGTGGTACTCCTCTATACCTCCTGCAGGAGTCCAGCTGTGCATTCACATCTCCAGCTCAAGGCCCAGAGTGACTGCGCGCGGAAGAGGGAGGCGCTCAGACCGAGGCAGGGGGACTGAGAAAGAGACGGGCTGTTAAATAATTTGCTGCCAATCTGTCTTCAGAGGTTAGTCAACAGCCGGATGACTGGAATTAACAGGTTAAGAGGGCCTGGTCAGGCTTGTCAGCTAATAATCGCCCCTGTGAGTACTGAACCGGGATTACAAGGAGGCACCATGACAGTATCCATCTGCTAGTTGAATGAAGACTGGAGCCGATCCAAGAAATGTTGCAGCCTGGCCTGACTCTGAGAGCAGCTTTTCTTAAAATAAGGGAGCAGGGCTGGCCGGAGGGGGGGGCTGGCCGGAGGGGGGGGGAGTATGCTGCCCCCTAGGATCAGGTAAACACTCATCTGGGTTTTCTTCCAGTGGCTGGTTTGTGCTCTAATGTTGGAGAAATAGCAGCCCCTCTCTAAGCCAGGGCTTCCAGGCACATTAACTAAACTCATATCGCTCTCAGCCACTGTTAATTATTAAACATCCCTTTTTCCTCTTTCTTCTCCGTTGTTAGAAGAGCACTTTATTGCAAATAAATATATAGTATAAAACCATTTAATGGTTTACCCAGGGCAAGAGTTTGCCTTACATTCTCCTAGCATTGTATGGTACAGCACAGTATAGTATAGAATAGTATAGTGTAGTGTAGTGTAATATAGTATAGTATAATATTTTGTGGTGTAGTGTTAGTGTAGCATAGTATAGTATAGTGTAGTCTAGTATAGTATATAGTGTCTAATAGTAAAACAGCCTTTGACTCCTTAAAGTTTTCTGCAAAGCAACACAGAGCTAAAAGCTGGAATTATTCATTTCTATGCACATAATTTCCTGGTTATTAAAGAGGGCAGGTCTTTTCTCATAGCACCAGGAGTCAATTTCTACTAAAACTTAAAAGCAAATGAACGAGGCACTGTGAAAGTCTCCCATTATGTCCAAGTTTATAGCCAGTTAATCATCTGTCCTGAATTGGAAGTATCAGTACATGCTGTTATCTACTCTCATATCCGTTGACTTTGCATTTTTAAAAATCCATTCTATAAACACATTTCAATTTTTTTTGTTTTCAGATATTTTGTTTCGCTCTCTGGATTATCGCTTCTCACGGCCAGTATTATTATTTTTTTTCTCCTTCAATTTAAATAATCCGCCCAGAGATATGTGAAAATAAATAAGTCTGCCAGACCAAAACAGTGACCGGACGATCCCATTTGAAGACGCCCTTATCGTTTTCCACACAAATCAGACGGCCGGTTCTCTTCAATGTGCGGCCCCAGGGCTCGATTTTCTTTTAAATGAAAGAATCTCATCATGGACAAAAAGTTGCCAGCTTAAATGTTTTGCTGTGTTCAATATCAAGGTAATCGAAACAGACGGGTTTCACTGCAATACAAATTGGCTCAGGGATCATACCAGATGGATGAGAAACTCAGACGTGACTTTACCGTTTGTCTCTTTGGGCTTTTTGATGCTTCAGACGTTGACGTACAAGGCTGGATACGCATGACGTCGTGCAAAATCCACCGGGATACATCAACGTGATCAATGGCCTTGTACACCCCAGCAATGAGTGGACCGAAGCTGGGAGGCCGTGCCTACCCCCCCCGGGGGGCACGGCACGCTGTCACACCAGCACCGCCGTCTGCGGACCTCGCTTTGCCGAGTCAGAGGGACGGGAATAACATAGAGGGGGAAAACGGGTCGGCCTCCGGCGTCACGCGGCGGGGCTGAAAGGTGAAGCGCGTCTTTGGAGAAGATGCTTCTGCTTTGATGCATGAGCAGGGCTATGCCTCAGATGATGGATGCAGAAGCCAATTAAAGAAAAGGCAAAATGTGAGCCAAATTTCCATGCCGGGTCAGTGGAAGCCAGAATGTCAAATCAAAACTCGGCACGCTCTTAATAAACGTCATGTGTAAATGGCATTCAATAAGTAATGAAAATTCAGTTTGTTCAATTAAGAATTATTTTTTTAATAATTGAAAAACAGACAAGGACCAATTGTATCATATGAAAAAAAGTGCTTTGTTAGGAAAACCACACTTTGTCAGTTTCCCAAATCTCTTTGTTCTATTAAATGTGGCCACAATATACTGGAGCAAATCCACTGAACGAACTGTATGGCAGTAAAAAACAAACAATCTAAATCTTGACTTGTGTATTAGGTATAAATAATGTAATATACTACATATAATATAATTTATCACGATATAACAAAGTATTTGGAGACGTTTTATCGTGCGCCGTGTGAGTCCTTGTGCACTTCAGTCAATGCTGCAGACCAAACAATGCTTGAAGGTTGGCAAAATTTTTGTGTTGGTTTCATTGAGTCTCTTTATTTTTCACTATACGTTACTCCTACGCTTTACTCTGTGTGATTGTATATAAGCAGATGCATATCTGCTACCTAAGAGTACTCTAGATTAAATGTAATGCTTTACTAATGGCATAAATGTAATCGTGTTTACGATTTTTGTTCAGGTGAATGTATCTGTTAGCGTCTCTCACAACCCGACGGTCATGTGACTTATGGTAATTTCCGTTATTCATCACACCCTCCCTAAGGGTTGGCTGGGGAAGCTGACGGAAGGTATGACAAGAAACAGGTGCTGTTTGGATGGAGGAACCTACTCGCTGCACGGACACCCTGAGGACTTTAGGGGGGGGGGTCTTGTCCTGGAACCTGGGGGTGTCACCTGGTGAAGAGCTGAGAGACGAGGGGGAAGGAGGAATGAAAGGAAGCAGCCGGTCCTGTCGGAGAAAGTCAGGTCTCCTGCTCATCTACACGCTGACCTGGGGCGAGCGGAGCAGCTCATTTTAGCACAGAGAGCACAGGTCCAGCCATCCATTGGATGTAAGTTACAAGGACCCCCATATGTGTTTAACTACATGCTGGGCTCACTCAGCTAGTGATCATTCGATGAAGCCCTGCAGAATGGTTAGTCTCTAAAGAGTTCGCCTCTGCTTCAGATTTTCATACTAATATATATATACTTATCCAGCTCCCGAGATGGACTGGCGTCGCATGCAGGGGGTCTCCTGTGTATCCTGGGATAAGCACCAGGTTTGCAGTGAACCTGTACTGGATAAGCAGTTATGGATGGATGGATGGACGGACGGCTGGATAAATGGATAAGGTGGTGTGACGCAAATGTACGTTGCAAGTACAACAAACCTACAGGGGACCAAACTGACGTAATGCACCTTAAAACACCTTAACTAAACTTCGCTACTTATCCTTGCTGAAATAATATAGTTGAGCAGCTGAGAATTTCACATGTTGTATTTAACTGTTCAGCGATGGAAGCTGGTACTCGGGGTCCCATATTACAGCCTCCCAGCAGGGAAACTGGGGCTCTTAACAGCAGCACACACACACGCGCGCACACACACACACACGGGTTTGTAATTATATCGTTGTGCTGACTCTCCAATCATTTCTATGGGGAAAACTCTAATCCCAACATGACGACCTCAAACCTCACTCAGCCCTAACGTTAACCATAAGTAACCAAACAAAATACATTGATGTATTTTTTATAATGCATTTTTCGTTTTTTTTTTCTTTATTCAGTCACAGATCTTTGTGGGGACCTGAAAAATGGTCCCCATAAAGTCAAAATAACAGGTTTTTGGTCCCCACAATGTAATATAAACCTAATCCACGCGCACACACAGCTGCAGCACGTAATGTCACACTCCTGCCTGACCCGCAGCTCTAAGCGCCTCATCTCCCGAGCAGCGGTTGGGTGAGAGTCTGGTCCGTAACCACGGCGAGGGCTGTCTGGCCGAGCGGGAGGAATGCAGGGAGACAGGACCCAATCGCCAATTCCCCCCAGGTCCCCTCGCCTTAAAAATACAAGTCCATGTTTTAGCATACCATATGTTCACCCCTACACCCCCCCAGCAAATAAACAAGTAAAGAAGCCATAGCTGGAGGCACTTTCTCTGTCTCGCTCTCTCTCTCTCTCTCTCTCTGCCTCTTCCTCTCTCTCTATCCTCTCTATCTCTACTTCACTTTGCTATCTAACGATATTTGTAGTTTTCAAATGCCGGCTGACACCGAAACACCGCACTTTATTTGTCTGTTTGGCTGTCAGCAATCTACACGATCAGCCGTACAGAAACAGGCAGCGGACTCCCTGAATTAACTTTCAGAGGGTGAAAGAAGGGCAGCCTCTAACAGATGGGCAGTGTGTGTGCGGGCAGGACTGGGAGGAAAAATTATTTCCCCTTCGGCCCGATAATTGACCAGCCATGGACAGATGTGCCCTGGGCAGTTGGGCACAGGAAATGACATCACACAAGTGGATTTTTTTTTTTGGCCCCTCAGGCTTCCTCGTTTCTCTGAGTAGAGTGACATGGACAATCTGCGGTCAAATTTATTGCAGCAGATTACGGGTAATGGTGATGCAATCAGTTATTAAAATATACCAAATAAAATATACACCATTTTAAATCATTTCAAGTGATAAACGGTATATTTGTTCAATTTTAGTATAATAGTATAAGTATAGTAAAAAATATTAAGACCTTAAGACTGAGTAATAGTTCAGATTATACCTCACCTGATAAAAATAAATGCTTCAGGTGATTTTTACTCTCTGTGCTGGGAAGACTGAGGTCCAGAGTGAGCAGGATGCCGCTATTCTAGGCCTGTGCTGCTTGAAGCAGCTTAAAGCTTCATTCCTTATTAAAGAAAAAAAAGGTGCATTTTCACATCAGGCCGCTTAAGTACCCTGACGTCCGTCGCTAAAGCACTCGCCGACAGACGGGCCTTGCAGCTTTCATGCGGCCTGCTTGTGCCAAGGCATAAACGTGGTATTTCATGAAAGATTTTTGTTTCGATTGATTTCGAGTTGCCGAGGTCATCTTTCGCAAACAAGCGAGACCCAAAGAAGTCAATGTGTGGGGAAGAACATGGCACTACTGAGTCACGTAAATGGAGATTACCCAGAAGGTTATTGGGTCGATACTCACAAAACTTCAGTTCTTTTCATGCTGATGACGATCCTCTTCGTGGTGTCACTCCCTCCCTCACCCCCGCCCTTTTCCTTTCACGGCTGACCATGCCCCCCTCAGCGTTTTGCCCCCCCCCCATTCGACAGCCTGCCTTTCCGACCAGCCCATTGAGTCATCACTGACCCTCCGCGGGATTGGATCTGCCAACCCAATTGACCAAGTCACTGATCTTTAAATGCGGCTCTTGGGGCCTGAGAGGTTCCTCCTCGCTCTGATCACGAAGTGGGCGGGCGGGCTGGCGGGTCGCCACGGCAACGCTAACGAGAGCCGACAGCTCCTCGCCGCTCAGGGCGACGGCCGACTCGAGAGTGTGGGGGGAGACTGTGAGGCACACAGTGAGGCGGGGCCGCTCTTTCGGGGTGGGGGGGGCAGCGGGGTTGGGCGGAGAGTCGGGATGGTTGTCATGGAGCATAGAGGGTATTTCCAGCTCAAGCTGAGCATCCCCCCACGCTCACCTTCTGGATCCTCCACTTGCCCCTACCACGCACTCTACCCCAAGGGCTCTTTCTACGGTGCTGAAGTCCCTCCCCCCACCTCCACCGCAATACAGTTTAGCTTCTGTCATTCGGGTAAAATGGGTGAATCAACTTTCCCACCGGAGTGGATGTGACAGGATGGTAATGGACAGGACAAAGAGGGTATTTATGGAGTATTAGTAAACCTTAATAATTCAGCACCCACTGACATGAGGTGGGGCCATCCGCCTTCACCACCAAGCTTCTCTGTCTCTGTGACAAGCGTGGCTTCGTGCATGTCACATGACTGAAAACATGTGACTTGAGCAAATTAATGAAAAAAGCCCCATTTCTAGGTTAGAGACCCAGGCGTTTCAGGATCTCCATTAGCTTACAAACGCTAACGATCGACTTAATGGGATGCGGCCATTGGACTTCAGAATAAAGTGGGCAGTGAAAAACTCCACTTAATTATACAACCCTGATAGGCAAAGAAATTAAATAATTCCATATCATTAGGGTGTGCGGAGCCAGGCCCGGCTCACACCAATTAACCCTAATTAGAATTTAGCGGGTCACAGACCCTTTGCCAAACAGACAGGTAGCCCAGGGGGGTTCATCAGCGACACAGTCCTCCCAGCTAATGTACCGGCTCAAAACTCACACTTACGGACCTATATTTCGGTTTTACCCTTCAACCAGGCGAACAAAAACCTGTCATTATCCCGACTTCAGTATAATAGGCTGAGATGGTTCACAAATCCCCATTGCTCCGCGCTCAGTTTACTGTTACACTCAGAAGTCTCTAGAATCCCAAGCCCTCGTGTCTGAGGTATTAGGTGGCCTGGCACTATATCACAGTTTCGACTGTGATAATATCAACCCGCCCATTTTATGCACCCCCCCCCCCCGATAGTCTCTGCTCTCAGAGCCGGACGAGACGTGAATTGTGATCAGCACTGGCACTGTAGAGTCTGGAGTTGCAGGTGCCTTGCTGGTGGTCTCTGTGGCCTATTAGTGTCCTGCTATTGGCCTGTCAGGAATCCGTAACGCTGACAAAACAGGCCCTGTCAAATTAGTGTGCATGGAGCAGCGGGGTGGGGGGCGGCTGGGGGGAGAAAAGGCGGGAGCACACCCGCTAATATGGACGCTAAGCGAGGCTGACAGCCCGGCCAGTCGGGAGACGGAGCCGGAAAGGGAGCTGGCCAAGGAGGGAGGAGAGGCCGTCCTAAGGAGACTCGTTAGCTGCAAAGCGCGGCTCAAGCAGGTCAGGGCAGCGCTCCATCTCTCTATGTATGTGGCGGTGCCACCCGCTAAACAGCTATATGGGCACCAGCGGCGGGCACGCATGGGGATGGGTACACCGCATGGCCATGCCACCCCTTTCAGGGGGACTTTAAGATCCCCGTTATCTGTACGCTGCTCAGAAAATCTTTCTGCAGAGATCATGTGCATCAGTCTACCTGTCAGAACACATTCCCATTTGTCGTCTCAACTCATTTATTCCTGCAGTATTATTACATGACTATTGGTCACAACTTGCTCAGCTGGATGAGAGCGATTTTGACCCCCTGAGCTTAAACGGTGACGTGTGCCCTGATTTTCGGGCTGACCTGGAGAACTTGGTTTTGTTTTGTGGTCCGAATTGGGAAAGAGAAATGCGACCAGAACAAACAGGGTTTTCAGTCCTTTACTCCACCAGCGCTAAAAATAAAGGCGGGAGAGTCGCTCCACGCGAACGTTCCGGATGGTTCTTCAGGTGACTGTGAGATGCGATGGCCTTCAAGCAGATTAGGCCTGATTGCTCCTCTAGAGAGATCCTACGGATGTTACATCACTCAGAGGCCAGATGGACACCGGCTCAGCCAGCAGAGGGTCAGCATCCGACTCGAGCCGCTGTTCGCCGGTTCCATGAGCTCATCGGAGCCGATCCCGCGCCTGGCTGAGCCGATCCGCCGCTCCTGGCCCCGGGATCGGTGGGACGCGGGTGTGGCTGTGGGTTGAGTTGGGCGCGGCGATGCCGGGGGAGAGGCTGCTGAGCTGCGGCTTCTCCTCCCTGTCTCTGCCAGTTGTGGAGAGCGAGAGGCTGATGTGCATTGGCAGATTCCCCCTCGCAGCCCAGAGCCAGCCCAGAGCCACTGCACATGATAGTTTTAATTGCTTTCAATCTTTCAGGCTAGTCCCTGCCAAGAGGCGGAGAATGTGCTTTTGTGTGTGTGCGGCGGAGCGCGTTTGTGTGTGTGTGTGTGTGTGTGTGTGTGTGTGTGTGTGTGGTGTTTGTGCCGTCGCATACGTGTCTGTCTGTGTCTGTTTTTAAAGAGATCTCTGTTGGAGAATGGAAGGAGAACAATGAAGGAGACTTTTCACTTTGTCCAGATTTTCTTCTCCACAAAGCTGGGAAATTGCAATGGATTAACATTTAGTTGGCTTCTGGTGATAGACATAAGTGGCGTAAAAGCACAAAGTATCAAGAATGGCAACAGATTTCATGTAGAAAAAAAAAAGTGCTTAAGAATTTTTTTAAACTTTGAGTACATGCATATTTTCTTAGACAACTCTGCTGTCCAAATTTTAAGCGCATGGTCAAATAACTGTTTGAAGAGATACTGTATATTTTGTTTGCTCTGGTCAAAGTTAATGTTAATAGCTACAAAGAGATTATCCATCCATCCATTATCGTAACCGCTTAACACCCACTGGGGTCGCGGGGGCCCCGGAGCCTATCCTAAGAACAACGGGAGCAGGCAGGAACCAACCCTGGGCGGGCGCCAACACACTGCAGGGCGCACACACTCAGACAGCCACACTCACACAACTACAGGGCCAATGTAGACACACCAATCAGCCTACCCTGCACGCCTTTGGACTGTGGGAGGAAACCGGAGTCCCCGGTAAAAACCCACGCGAACATGGGGAGAGCGTGCGAACAGAAAGGACCCGGCAAAGAGATGATATTTTATAAAGATTTTTATAAATGGGTTTTAAAATAAACTAAAATTCACACACTTTTAATACTACAAAACAAACCAATGAATAATCTACGTGGTTGCAAGTATAAAGTACCTGAAAATGGTGTTCAATCTCAAAATGACCTTGGCTCATGTTTTCCTACAATCCGTCCGTTCAGTAAGAATATATGGCTGCTAGATAAGTATAAATATAAATATAGCAAACGCTGACAGAGAAACCACTCTCAAAATTGCCCTGTAGGATGGAGCTCGGCTCATCTGCAGGTTTGTACACATTAACATTGTCCTAGTGCTCCTCAACTGGCAGCAGTTGGCGGGCGGATTGGAGTACGGGCGCCCTGGATACGCACGCAGAAGGTGCCAGGCACGAGAGAAGAGGGGCTGCATTATGGCCTGCAGATGGTCATTTAAGGAGGTAATGCATCACACCTCATTACCTGTGTCTTCCAATTAGAGGACCCAAGTCTCGCTTGAATGATGGACCCAACATAATTATGGAAGCCACCTTAAACTTCAGCTACTGGAGATGACCAGGTAGCAGTGTCAGATCTCCTGGGATCTTGCCCTACCTGTGCATCGGTGAAGCACTGCCAGATTATACTGTTAGACGGACAACGGTTTCTCCGCAGCGCCAAACTCCTTTGCCTGCACTGCTCTCACTATTTCATCTACCCTGGACACTGTCAGGTGTTGCAAGGCAATCTGTGTACCCATGAACGGCATCCAGCCCCATCAAGTTCCCTTCGGACCATTTCGTTGACACAGGATACTGAACCCTCCAATCAACACGCAGCTTGCATACAGATTTCGTCACTGCGACTCTCTCCTGTCCAGACACCACATAGATCCATGTGACATGGAAGGGTGGAATAGGGTTTTCTTTGGGTGTGGGCTCAACAAAACTCAGACAAAAGAATGAGATTTAAAGACAGTAGAGAAATATGCAATAAAATAACAACTGCGACTAGGCACAAGTGATAGAATGGGTTTGTCACCTGACCTTGCCGTGCCCCGGGACGTCCACTGCCTTCCCCCACCCCTCCGGGGCTCATAGCTACGAGCGGTTCACTCCCCAGCTACTGTAGCTCTGCTACGATGATGGCGTTTCCCTTCGTTCCCGAAGATGACGTCATCCTCTAACGACCCACTTACAGCCAATGCCACCTATACCTTTCCAAACAGACATTAACGACCGGACCCCATTTGTAGTTCCATGTCTACTTGCATCAAATCAGCAAATATAATGTTTACTATTGTATTTCACATGGGACGTAATATTTATCTTTGTCTAGGTTTTAGAAGGTGGAGATAGCCTTTCATTGTCAGCCGCAGAGATGTGATACATGGAGTTATACCCCGAGCTGAAAAATCATTATCGTGGTCATAGTGCAAATGAGCAGTAAATATCAAATACTGAGACATATGAACATAACATAAATATGATATTTTAAGACATGGACATTCAGCCAAAGACAAAGAGAATTTAAATTTCTTATGGTTGTATAGATTTGGTGCAGAAGCAGGATGTGCAATAAATAGGCTTACATTCCGAGGCTGAGCCAGACTTCGGCTGGGCGAGGACATTTCTACCTTGTTTATTCATTTTACACATACATGCAAAAAGACTGAGAAACACAGAAACGGGCCAATGCAGGCAGACAGACATTCTCAGTCACCTAAACACACAACCACATATCCATATCCCTGCCGTCAGGAAGATTTTCCCACTTTTTACTGTTATTCTTCACTTAAGAATCACAGCTGGGTTAAAAAGCAAAGCGTTTTATTTTATGGGAACGTCCCTATAATGTCCTGAGTCAGTGTCTTTGTGGGGACATTCACAAAACATATAAATAGACATGTGGGGACTCTCCATTCATTTCTATGGGGAAAACCTTAATGCCAACATGATGACCTTAACCCTACCCAGCCCTAACCTTAACCATTCTGCAAGTAACCAAACAAAATATGAGACTTTTGGCATTTCCATTTTTTAATTGCAGTCAGTGGGGGAACATTTGGTCCCCACAATGTAATATAAACATAATCCACACATATGAATGCACACACACACACACACACACTTGAGTGCCCCCCCTCCACAGTCCTGAGCTGCCTAAGGGCATATTAAGTTGACATTCCCACGGAGTATAATCTCCATCCATTTAAAAACACGTAATATTTAATCATTGGCTTAGCTCTACCTGCCAGCTCTACAGGCCGTGGTGCGGCTCGTATGTTCAGGGGAGGGGGCAGCCTTGGGGAGTACGGGACTAACTTGGTGCTAAAAGCCACAGAATGATGAATTAAAGTGCTTTTTCCACCAAGGGGGTTGTGGGGGGGGGGGGATCAGAGTGTTCGGTTGTTCTCTCCAGGGGCGAACTGGTTTCTGTGAGTTTTAATGAAGAAGCGTGAACCAACAGACATGACAGTGTGCATCTGGACTTGGTGGAAACATTCTTACTCTTCCAGGTCTTTCCAGAATGTTCTGCGAGTGTCTTTAAGCAAAGGCCTCAGCATCATTTGTCCAAATTGCATGACCGAATTTTCAACCATTTTTTTCTGTCATCAATTTCAAATTCCTGCTCCCCTTAAAAAATAATAAATGCAGAGAAGTACTGCCTAAACAGAAACTATACGCTACTTCATTTAATTTAGTGTTAATGTTTCCTCCCCCAAACGTGATGGGACAAACGTGCCAAGAGCAATTTGAGGCACCCGCATGTCAAAAAGTCCACACCTGAACCACGACAACACGAAAAGCGACAGAAACGGCACGCGGAACGGGCCGCCGAGTTCAGCTGTCCTGGGGGCCTAAGTCCACGGCATCTATATGGAGCCACGCTCACCCAAATGTCACCCATCACACCTAAAGGTGTGACGGGGGCAGGAGGAAAAGAGCAGCCGACGCCTTTGGTCGCGAGAGGGGACGCCTCACTGCCAGCTGAGGGCCAGGCAGTGGTGTGGCGGTGAGAGACGCTGATTTGTTTTTAAAATGTAACATGTACGTAGACGAGTGGCGGACGGTACAGGTGTCAGCCGGCGGAGGTCATAACACAGACGGCCCCGTGATTCACTGTGACTCTAATGGGAGCCAGTGGTGAATTTTTCATACAGCCCAGAGGGAAAAAAGGCAACATATTATGGGGTTTATACCGTGTACTTCAGCTGTGACTCAGAAGGGCGGTTGTCTCCAGCAGCCTCGCTGTGCGGCGCGGTCTCATCCGACAGACCGCAGACCGCTCTTCTTACTGTAGTTCATGGTCTTCTGGCACTCTCTTTGTCCTTACAGTTCTGGCACACGTCGTAGTTAAGGTATCCAATTCATAAATAATAAACATTCAGCATTAACACTGTATCTTATAAAAATTATCATAGCTATTACTATAATCAGTTTCATTAGCAGACCACTGCAAAATGTTTGCTTTTACAGAAATACCATGTATAATCTGGATAAAACATTATATGAATATGATTTAGCTATTATGATTACTCATTCCTGTGAATCTTCTATTAACATAAAGCTGCTCCTTCTTAATTATAAAAAGTATTACTTGTGCCTTGTTCTAATTAATCTTACATCAAAACATTAACAAATAACTAGAAACTGTAACAAATATCCCCATGACAGTGCTGGATAAGTGATGTAATGAATTATGCTTTAACGGGATCCGCCTTCTGAATAGGTTTTCTCATATGACTCTAGTCTGACAGACACAGTGGAACTAAACAACTGTCCCGAGTGAGTGAGTGAGTGAGTGGGTGAGTGAGTGAGTGAGTGAGCGAGTAAGTGAGTGAGTGAGTGAGTAAGTAAGTGAGTGAGTAAGTGAGTGAGCGAGTGAGTGAGCGAGCCTCCTCCAGGGCAGGAATAGCAGGACTGAACTTAAAATCATTCTACATTCACTAGATTTTACATCAACTCATTAAAATATGCATACACATTTAATTACAATTTATAATGCAAAAAGTAACACTAAAATGATACTTTAAAAGCAATATTTCTGCTGTAACAACAGCAAAATGGTAAAATGAACTACAATTAACAATTGTGAAAACAAAAAGCTATTCAAAATCATTTTCACCAGTCATTTAAAATTACACTATAAAATTATGACATTTGAACAATTACAGTTGCAAGTACTGTGTAAATATTATGACTGAAAAATAATGTCAGAAATTACATGCAGTAGTATTGTGGGATCATTTGTAACTTTTGCTAAAAAATAAAAAAAAAAACATCCAGGATACTGAAACACAATTTCTTGGTCAACCTCTAATTATGAAGACAACTCGGAGAGCACCTCCTATTGAATTTTCATTAAAATGTAATTCCACAAAGGAATAAAGCTATACAATTCAAAGCAATGCAGCAAATATGTTAGAATTTGCTGAAAAGGTATTACAAAATATCAATATCAAATTGTTCCAAGATAGAAATGATTTACTGCAATCAACACCAAAAAATAAATAAATAAATAAATAAATCAACGAATCTCCCAATACAAAAAAATGCTTCAGTCTCAGAACATTGTTTTAATTAAATGTGTTGCCTGAACAATACACTGGAATATAAACAGAATTACAGTAGGGTTCCAGAGCTACATACTTGGCCTCCTAATAAATAAATGTAGCATGGTTCCACAGAATCTAATAAACCTGCGCTACACATGAGAAGCAGATACATGACCGTTACCAAAAACTGAGGAGGAACATGAGCAAAACAACCAAGGGGTAAGAAATAACTAGGTATGCGATGTTTCCAGTGTCTTAGAAAAATATTCAAATGGTGAATAAATGTGCTTTTACACCTATAAACTATAGGCCTAACCTTTCCATCAACTTAACTGTCTTACTCTCTGTGATTTTACATTTCTGTCACATGGAAACACGCACGCACACACATGCATGCACACACACATACACGCATGCACGCACACACAAACATGCAAGCACGCATATCTTTCCTGGTCATTCTGTCGAGCAGCTAGGGTACTGAATTAATGGTAATGGTCAGTTTAACAGTAAAAGCCCAGAACATGCTTCACAATCAATTCTTTGCCCTGTATGCTGATTTTTGATTATGGTGTCGCCTAAATAGTTTGCGTGCTGAATTTCCATTAGTGATAATCACCGAGTATTGCCCTGAGGTTACGTGTTTCATGAACAACCGCTTAACATAAATGGAATGACTGGCTCCCCCACCCGCCCCATATAAATTCAAAATAATAGCTACACCGTGCTCACTGGCTTCGGTGGACTCTAAATGACAAGGGATGCTTCTGCACATACCTCTATGCCTAAAACAAGACTAATTCAATGAAAATGCATTCCTCCATCAGCATGCATAATAGGCACCACAATTAGACACAGTTAACAACAGTGTTTGCACGTGTGTGTGTGTTTGGGGGAGGGCTTGATATGTTGGTGATTGAAATGGGGAGCCAGGACTCCAATGGGAAGCAGTTGCCTTCCAGCTGTTGGTACAGTGCATGTTACGGCGTCACTCGAATGTATTCAGTGCAAACACTCCCCATTAATCACTGCAGGCAGATGTTATGTCCACAACGACGGGTCGTATTTCATGTCTGCTCATGTTCTGTTACTCTTAAGTATTTATTTTGGTTTTCCCACGCAGGCTCTTAAGTGAATAATTTTGATTGCAGCATAATTCCTGCATCTGGCTTCTTACCAGCACATTAATTTAGTTGCAGCACAACATGGGTGCGGATAGCTTACGCTCAGATATGTATTCGGGGGCAAAAAACAGCAGCAAAAGTCAATGTGCATTTAAACATGAGTTGTAGCCAGACTTTAGGCACCTTTCTTAATTCGGAGCATCTTGCAAATAAAGTGTACTTTTTATTCATACAGTGGGCCTGCTCTAGTTAT
>JAODKE010000101.1:20732041-20769998 GCA_026779605.1 Mormyrus hasselquistii | reverse complement strand
TATATACACACACTTATGAGAATGCAACTTTTATAACTAGTCACTGACCTATTTAACATTATATTTTCCACCTCGTTCTCCTCACAACTATAAACAGAACTATAAACAAGGTATACTTGACAGGAAAATAATTGACTTTTAAAGGACAAACAATTATGAAACCTGCACATTTTATACATTTTTCATTTTCTCTTTCCGTTCACGGTGCAATGATCATTGTCTTGTCCCACGTAGGTTTGTGTGTTCACAGAGACGGAATGACACACATGCTCTTGTGCATGACGGCCCCCAAATATCTGTTCATGTGATGTCAGAGAGAGACCCAGTCATGTTTATAGGGGATGGAACAGATAAATATTCTGTCCAGGAGTGGATATATATAATGGAAGCTTCCCTGAGAAGGAAGAAACCTTCTCAACAGACAACAGCTCATCCATTTCAACAACTGCTCCTCCCCTTCTGCTGCCTTGTCCCAGGGCATTCCCCAAGGCTCAGTGCTGGGGCCTCTTCTTTTCATCATTTACATCCTTCCTGTTGGAAACATTATTCATCGCCACAACCTCCGCTTCCATTATTATGCAGACGATGTTCAGATTTACATCACCACAAAATCCATTACCCCCCAAATCCACTCTACTCTCACCAATTGCCTTACAGAGATAAAAGCCTGGATGGTAGTCATTTCCTGCTTGACCCATGGGCCTAGGGATCATATCAGCTTTTGATGAGTTGAAATTGTTGGTGGTAAAGTCTGTTGTACTAGCTCATCCGTACTTCAGCCATCCATTCATGCTGGCGACTGATGTCTCGTTAGATGGCCTGGGAGTAGTGCCAGCGTTCAGCAGTAGATGGTTAAGCTCCGTCGCAGAAAGTTTTAGCAACAAAATAAGTACCCCTGACCGCAATACAGATGTGGATAAACAAGCTTCCATAAGTAAGAAGGCAGATGAAATAATTGATAAGACAGGAAAGACTAATTCATTGGTGTGGAAGTGGTTCGGCTTTTTAAGTTCGGATAAACTTCAGGTTTCGGTGCTCTGCAAAATGTGCCGGAGAGTGGTGGCGACTAGCAGCGGGAACACATCAAATCTGTTCCACCATTTGAAGCAGTTCCACCCGATAGAACATACTGAGAGTCAGAAGATGAGGCATCATAAAAGTTTAAGCCAACCTGTCCCCGAACCATCACCACCACCTCCATCTCCCTCCCCGACACAGAAACCAGAGAAGTCAATGAAGAAAACACAGATGGCTGCATTCCTACCTTATGACAAACAGTCTAAATGTCATAAAGGCATTACTAGGGCTGTTCCAAACTTCTTGGCTAAGGACATGATGCCATTTAGTATGGTGGATAGCATGGGCTTCAGAAAAATGATGTCAGTCATTGACCCCCGATTTGAGCTCCCTAGTTGAAAATATTTTTCACACACGGCTATACCTGCACTTTATAGTGAAGTTAGGGACAGGGTGGAGGAGCAACTTAAGTCAGTGTCGTATTTTGCGACCACAGCTGACCTCTGGTCTAGTCGAACCTCGGAACCGTACTTGAGCCTGACAGTCCACTTTATTGACAAAGATTGGAATCTTGTCAGATTATGCCTCCAGACGGTCTGCTTTCCAGAGGATCACACGGGCGAAGCAATTGCAGCCGGACTTGCAGATGTGCTCGCCTCATGTGGACTCAATAACGAGCAACAGGTCTGCATCAGCACAGATAGTGGGACCAATATCATCAAAGCCGCTGAGTTGAATGGATGGACAAGACTACAATGCTTTGGGCATCGATTGAACTCTGCCTTTGGTAAGTTATACACAGTTCATGCAAATGCTCGCCATAATATCAGCGCTGGCTGCTTCAAATAGATTTTCAAAAAGGCTTTGACTTTGCTAAATAAACATGAGCACTGCACGTTTCACAGTCAAAATGTGACGCTGTTTTTTTTTTTTTTTAAATGAATGTGTCTAAAAAGGAAACTAACTGTATTCAGAAAAGTTTCTGTCATTTTCATTTAATTTTTACTATAATTCCTTGTAAAGTAATTCATGATAATTAGTTGGCATAGTGGCATAATTTTAATTATGATTTCTTTCCCTCTTTTTAAGCGATTTTTATAGGGAATTAATTTGTTCTTTAGTCAAGACATACATATTTATATAGATTATTCACAGTTCTCTCAATTAAATTCAAATGTGTTTTACTGGCATGGGGAATAGATGTTTACTTTTTTTGCCAAATCGGATGTGAAAATAATTAATAAGCAGAATTGTGAATTTTTCTGCAAAATAATATTCTTAATAAAAAATAATAATAACAATATAAATTGTAGTTGAAATATAAATACAAATGATAACTATTGCATTTTTTTTTTGTTTGCAGAGAAAGTTAACCAAGACAAGCGAGTGGACAGAGCTATTGGAGTCTGTAAAAAGGTAGTGGCTGCCTTCTATTCATGGAAGAAGAAATGGGACCTAGCAACTGCTCAGGAGGAGTATCACTTGCCAAAGCACAAACTCATCAGTGAAACACCAAAAAGATGGGGCTCCCGTCAACAAATGGCGAAGCGGGTTCTGGAGCAGAAAAGGGCCATCATAGAGGTCCTCTCAAAGGACAAGAAGACCAGGCCACTGATTCCTACCTGGCAAGATGTAGATGTTTTAGAGTGTATAGATGCAGCTCTAAGCCCACTCCTCAAATTCACTGATGCATTGTCCGGTGAATCCCATGTCATTGTATCATTCCTAAAACCGGTGATGCATTTCTTCAACACCTCCATCTTGAAGGAGTCAAAGAATGACACAGAGCTCACCAGGACCATAAAGACAACCGTGATACCTTAACAGTAAGAATGATGACCCAACCATGGATGATCTACTTGACATGGCATGCCTCGTTGACCCAAGATTTAAGCGTCAGTACACTATGGAGGAGAAGAGAGAATACATCAAAGAGAGAGCTGTGTTGGAGATGCTGAAGGGAGAGAGAGCTGATGTGGTAAGGGAAGAGGAGTCGGAGTCCACAAAAGAAGCCATGGGAGATGCTTGTGCACCAGCCAAGAGAACAGCCTCTGGCTAGCTTTTTTGCAGACAGGCCCACCACTACTACTAACACGGAAGGCTTGAGTGCACAGCAGGCAGTTGAGAGGGAGCTCAGCAACTACCTTCTTTCTCCAGATGCTGACAATGACTCAAACCCTCTGGATTGGTGGAAAGTCTATCAAAAGAACTTCCCCAGAGTAAGCCAACTGGCACAACATTACTTGTGCATTCAAGCCACAAGCTCCCCCTCTGAGAGAGTTTTTAGTACAGGTGGCAACATTAAAAGGGCATCACTGAAGCCAGATAATGTAGACCAGCTTGTATTTCTTGCCAGAAACCTCTAGAGCCTGTCATAGGGTGTCATCAACACTCAACAATGTTCCGGCCAGAACAATGTGTTTTTGTTGTTGCTCACTCTTTATTTTATTATTTTTGTTTCTTTATCCTAGCTGAAGCAGTTTGTTTGTTGTTTCAGTTTATATGAAAAATCAGCCTGTTCTAGGTCAAATGGAAATATATTATTGTTAATAAGCTGAGTCTGAGAGTTTTATTTGATGGTTTATTTCACATTTGTTTGTAAAGGCTAAATACAAATAAAAAGTGAACCTTGTTTTTTTTTGTACTGTTTTAAAAAAAATTATATCATTTTAATAGAAGGAGCCTGGAGGTATTATAGACTTTGCAAATTCAGTTTGCAGACATCCATTGTGTGTGTCGTCTGCAGGTTTTTCCTGAGGCTTCTTAATATCGTCCATATCGATATCGGAATTATATCGTATCGGGCAGAATTAAGAAATATATCGTGATATAAATTTGTGCCATATCGTCCAGTCCTACGATTAACCGATTTCACTATTAACCGTGCTTTAATTCGTCACGGTTAATTAATCGAAAAGGCTTCTCAGCACCGCGTATATGTTGCACGGAACAAAACTGCTGCAGCTAATCAAAGGTATACCAACTGTGCGCTAGTTTAAAGTTCCGAGCTCATAAGAGACCAAGGCTAATACACACACACACTTAACTATGGCTGAGGCATCTAGCAGCAAAACTCTTTTTCCTCCAAATAAGCGGCTGAAGTCGGCAATTTAGGATCATATTGGATACAAAAAGAATGACCAGGGCGTCATTGAAGATGACGGATCACCATGTTGCAAAACGTGCCATAAAAAAGGTTGCTGTTAAAAGATCCAACACATCTAATGTGATGCAGCACCTGTGGGATCACCATACAGCTTTGCACGCTCAAGTAAAGGTAAGTGAAATTCCTTGACAAATTATGTGAATGAAATACGTTGGTAGGGAATAAAATATTAACGAATCAACACTGTAGCGGTGAGAGTTCTAAGTTGTGCACAGCTTTCAGTGTAACGTTGTCGATCATGTCGGGTGTAGAGGGAAAACGGCTTCCAGGAAACTTCTTGTAAAAATAACTTTAATGAATCACTGAAAATAAGGCGCAATGAGCTTTTCACATACACCTTGTTTCAATCGGAATACTAACAAAACCTCACTTAAGGAAGTAAGGTACTGAACACGTAGCTTAGCATCTTAGCTTAGTTTAGCACAAAGCATGTTAGGTAGCTTAGCATAGTACTTAGCTTAGCATACAACCTAACCATGAGACTTCAATATACCTTGAACAATGACGGTTTAAACATAAATGATTCCTAAACAACCTCGGCACACCTACAGACATGAGCAGAACCAGAAACTAAACACATACGAACCCCACACACGCATGGCAAGAACTTAGAGAATACTATTGGTGTCCACGCACTGATACTCTGGACCAACGAGGCTTTAAGGAGACGCAGACACGTAACCATCCAATCACACAACAGGAACAATGATCTCTTTAACGAGGAGTCGTTAGTGTTTGTTTTTTTATTATTATTTTGTCTTATATTATTTGGTTATTGAGCAGCAATAAATAACACTTAAAATATAAGGAGTTTTCATGTGATTTTCTTAACTAATAATGTTTTGAAATGAATGAATGCATAATAATCGTGATAACCGTGAAACCGTGATTATTCCTCAGACTATAATCATACAACCAAAATCTATAATCGTTGCATCCCTAGCGGTGGGTGGCCAAGCTGGCGAGACTGACATAAAGTATGAGCCAGGCTCTCAGAACATTGTTTGATGCTATTTGTGAGGGCGAACATGGGCTGCAGACTGTTGAATGAGCCTTTTGATAGGCTTTGTTGTGATATCTCAGTTTGGAATGCCTTCAGACTGCCATACGAATCCCCATCTGCTATAGGAGGGGAGCATATGCAGTTACAGCAGAACTTAGTCAGTATCACGCACACAGATTTGCAGCATGTGGAGTGTCTCGCACTGCCGAGATAATGCACCACGTACCTCAAACAGTTCAAACTGGCCATGACCCCTTACCTGCCTATTCCCTGAACAAGCTCCAGGATAAACATCATGGTGACAAGATTCTGTCTAGGGTTTTGTTGTACAGTATGTGGAAAGGCATCGCAGGCCTTCCAGAAGGGACAAAATGAAGGAACCTTTAGCTGTCTTGAAATACCTGAAGCAGTGGGATAAGCTGGTCATCAGTAATGGTATTTTGTACAGTGTATCTAAAGATTTGTTCTCTAAGTCTGAGAGATTTCAGTTTGTGGTCCCAAAATTGCTCGTAGCTGAAGTCTTTAAAGGCATCTACGAACATTGTGGTCATCAAGGTCAGTCTAGGAGTCTGAACTTGGCGAGACAAAGATTTTTTTGGCTGCAGGTAGTTTGAGATATGAGAGCCTGTTCGTCACTGTCTTCATTGTGTTGTTATAAAAACTGCTGAACTGATGGACAGAGCTCCCTTGGAGAGTGTGATGACTACCAAACTAATGGAACTTGTCTGTATTTATTTCTGGTCTGCTGAAGACTTGCATAACAAGTCTGATGAGCTAGATATCACAGACCACTTCACTAGATCAGCCCAGGCCAGTCTGCTAAACAGGTTGCCAGGGTGTTATGGGACAGGTACTCTTGTGTGTATGACAATCCAGAAAGGGTTCATTCTGACCCCTTCGAGCAGACATCCATTGTGTGTGTCGGTGAGCTTCAAGAGTCAGTTGATCTGTGCGCTTCTCCAGGTCTCTGTAGTAAAGAAATAGTACACAACCCCTTATCAGCCCATGGGAAATGGCAGTGTTGAACGCTTTAATAGAACTCTAGGGAGCATGGTGAGAACCTTGGCACCCACTGCAAAAGGGGACTAGCTAAGACTACTTCAGACCCTCACTTTTGCACTACCCACAAGATGACGGGTTATGCCCCTTTCAATTTGATGTTTTGGTTTCCCATCTGTCTGTGGATGATATGTTCAGGAATGTCCTAAATGATCCAGCAGTAGGGGACTATGACAAGTATGCTGCAGCCCTGACAGGAGATCTGAAGGAAGCCATGGCGATAGCACAGGCGCTTGCTGTTAAGAAGCAAGGCTGACATGCAACACTCTATAATAAGAGGGTCAAGGGACCAATTATTGATGTAAATGACCATGTGCTGTTGGCTAACAAAACCGAGAGATGAAAGAGAAAGGTTGCCAATTGCTGGCAGTCGACAATCCATACTGTAGTGGACAGAAACCCCACTATGCACACATATAGGAATCGTAACCGTGTCATCAGGCAGGAGAAGGTAATCCATAGGAACCTGCTAATGCTGGCTAACTTCCTGCCTGTTGCAGAGTTGGATTCATCTCGCTGCCCTTCATTGTCTTTTTGTAGTCCAGACACTGATGGCTTATACTATGCATATACTATGTCCGGGCAGGACGTTATTACTGATGTCAAGACTAATGTTCAGAATATTTGCAAGTCCCTGGTTATTCATGCTTAAAGGACTGATTACTCCAAGTTAAATGGTAAATGGGCTGTGTTTATATAGCGCTTTTCTACTCTTACGAGTACTCAAAGCGCTATACCCATGCATACCACACATTCATACACCAGTGGCGGAGGCTGCCATGCAAGGTGCCAACCTGCACACCGAGAGCAATTTGGGGTTCAGTGTCTTGCTCAAAGACACTTTGATGGGGTCAGGTTGCCGAACGGCACATAGTTTATCCATTTATCTTTTTATTTTCTTTTCAGTCTGATTATGTGTTGTAGTCTGTAGTATGTGGCATGATTACCCAAGGGACACCTGGAGATTACCTGTATTTTGGATTACCCCAAGTTGTTCTTTTGGGGTTTTTTTTTCTCCCCTTTTCTCTCATTTTGTCTACATTTGCAAATGTTTTGTCTATTGCGATTTGGTCCATTAGTCACTGGTGCTGGGCAAAGGTGTATGTGAATGGCTCTGGTTATGTGTGATGCTTGGGTTTCGTGGGGTGTAGACGGCACCCTGCCAGTAATTGGTTGGACAGTTTAATGCTCTCCTTCCTACCTCATCCTCACTCTAATGTAGTTTGCAGATGTGCGAGCATGGTTCTTTTTGTTTGTTTTTTTCATTGCCTTTTTTTCATATTAGCATTGTTGCTGGAGCAGTTGGTACAATTTTGTCTGAATTCAGCAGGGGTGTATGTAACGGAGAAAGAGAAAAAAAAATGGTTGTGAATCCCGCAGTTTTGTACGTCTTTTCCTGTCCATCCATCCATTCATCCATTATCTGCCTCTTATCCGGGTTTGGGTTGCGGGGGTAGTAGCTTCAGGAGAGATACCCAGACCTCCCTCTCCCCAGATAACTCTACCAGCTACTCCAGCAAGTCCTGGGTCTGCCCCGGGGCCTCCTCCCTGTAGGACATGCACGGAAAACCTCTCCGGGTAGCCGCCCAGGAGGCATCCGCACCAGGTGTCCAAACCACTTCATCTGGCTCCTTTCGATGTGAAGGAGCAGCGGTTCTACTATGAGGCCCTCCCGGATATCCCTATCCATAAGGGAGAGCTCAGACACACTGCGGAGAAACCTCATTTCGGCCGCCTGTATTTGCAATCTCATTCTTTCGGTCATTACCCATAGCTCATGACTATAGGTGAGGGTAGGGAGGAAGATGGACCAATAGATCGAGAGCTTTGCTTTTCGGCTCAGTTCTTTCTTACTGACTTACGGTTTAGTGCCTGCAAAACTGCAGACGCCGCTCCGATTCATCTATCCAGCTCCCGATCTCGCTTACCCTCACTCGTGAACAAGACCCTGAGATACCCGAACTCCTCCACTTGAGGCAGTATATCTTCCCTGACCTGAAGAGGGCAATCCACCCGTTTCCGGCTGAGAACCATGGTCTCGGACTTGGAGGTGCTAATCTTCATCCCTGCCGCTTCGCACTCGGCTGCAAACCGCCCCAGAGCACGCTGGAGATCCACAGCAGATAAAGCCAACAGGACGACATCGTCTGCAAAATGCAGGGAGGCAATCCTGAGGCCACCAAACTGGACACCCTGAACACCCTGGCTACACCTAGAAATCCTGTCCATAAATATTATAAATTGGACTAATGCCAAAGGGCAGCCCTGGAGGAGCCCAGCCCGCACTGGGAACACGTCCGACTTATTACCAACAATGCGGACCAAGCTTCTGCTCCGTTCATACAAGGACCGAATCGCCCACAACAGTGGACCCCAGACCCCATACTCCCAAAGCACCCCCCACAGAGCACCTCAGGGAACCCGGTCCTAAGCTTTTTCCCAATCCACGAAACACATGTAGACTGGATAGACAAACTCCCAGGCCCCCTCCAGTACCCTTGCAAGGGTATAAATCTGGTCCAGTGTTCCACGGCCAGGACAAAAACCGCATTGTTCCTCCTGAATCCAAGATTCGACTATCAATCTCACCCTCCTCTCCAGTACCCTGGAATAGACTTTTCCAGGAAGGCTGAGAAGTGTGATCCCCCTGTAGTTGGAACACACCCTCCAGTCCCTTTTCTTAAATAAGGGGACCACCACCCTGGTCTGCCAATACAGCGGCACTGTCCCTGACCTCCACATGCTGTTGAGAAGTCCACAACATGCAGAGCCTTCAGGTACTCCGGGCGGATCTCATCCACCCCCTCGGCCTGGCCATCATGCAGCTCTTTAACTACCCTGGCCACTTCAGCCCCATTGATGGACAAGCCCCCCTCAGCACCCTTGGGCTCTGTGCCCTTAGATGTCTCAAAGGCAGTGTGCATAGATGTATCTGAGGCAGGGTTGAGGAGGTCCTCAAAGTATTCCTTCCACCTCCGGGTGATGTCCCCAGGTGAGGTCAACAGCACCCCCTCCCACTATAAATAGTAGGAACTAGGAGCTGCTTCCCCCTCCTGATATTCCAGATGGTGTGCCAGAACCTTTTTGAGGCTGTCCGGAAGTCACTTTCCATGGCCTCACTGAGCTCCTCCCACGCCCGGGTTTTTGGCATGTACGTACCATGTCCATTTATGGACACCCTTATGCTCGAACATGGTGTTCGTTATGGATAAACAATGCATTGCACAGACGTCCAGTAAAAGAACACCACTCGGGTTCAGATCAGGGAGGCCGTTCCTCCCAATCACCCCCTCCAGGTCACACTGTCATTGCCAACATGAGTGTTGAAATCCCCCAGCAAAACGATGTGGCATCCCAACCAGCATACCACTAAGGCAAACCAAGAAGAACGTCGGTACTCTGAACCATCATTCGGCACATAAGCTCAGATGACCGTCAGAGACCTATCCCCAACCCGAAGGCACATGGAGACAGTGCTCGCCAACGGCTCCCCCCCCAGGCCTGGCTCCAGGGTGGGGCCCCAGTGACCCTAGTCCGGGCGAGGGAACTGAAGCTTTGTTATAATTCCTCATCATAGGGTTCTTTTGGATTGCTCTTTGTCTGGACCCTGGGACCTTTTTGCCTTGGGAGACCCTACCAGGGGCTGTTGCCCCCGACAACATAGCCCCCTCCACCACGATAAGGTGGCAATCCAAGGAGATTTAGGTAAGGTTAACTCTTATTCTTCTTCAGCTTAATCTTGGGTGTTAGCTGTCTAACACACGGGCACTTTTGCATTTATAAAAAAAAGATCCATTCCAAAGCTGAATAGAAAAATATCCCTCTAGTCGATTTTTCTTTCACAAGGTACAGTTGGGATAGCTGGTTTTCTTCACTAATCCCTGGTTTATCTAGCATATTAAGGCCCTGGATTTTTGGTATATTAGTTGTGTTGCTTGTATTTTTAGTGAATGTTCTACTTTTTAAGTGTTACTCAGCCCTTGTGACATTCCAGGCTAAGTAGGTTGTGTTTTTCTGTCCATCTCCCCAAACCCAAGAACAGAGAATCCTCTTATTCCCCTGTGGATACAGGAGCCACATGGCACTGTCAACATTACCAATGTCAACGCCCCTCATGAGAAGTGGGATGTCTTCCCTTCGTTCAACCAGCCCCATCCTTCTCAGTTCCACGACAAAGATTAGGATTCTGATACTGGGGGCAATGATTCCAGTTCCAATGTGTTGTGAACAATGCGTGTGTGTGTTACAAAGGGGGAATGTGGAAAAAGAATTGAAAGTTAGGGGGTGTGGTGTGCATTGTGGGACTGTTCTGCTGTTCAGGGAATTAGGCAAGAGGATATTATTTACTCTTGCGGATGTGTGGACTGTACTTGGGGAACATGCTAGCCTAGCATGGTCAGAGAGCTATCAGCTCAGCATCAAGACAGGACACATCTGGTGGCTGGAGAAAGGGAAAACAAGAACTCAAGAGGGACACCCAGAGAAAAAAAAGCCAACATGATCTGTAGGGCTAACCAAGGGGTGAGGAACTGAAGGGGAAGAAGCTTAGTCGTGAGAGTTAATCTGTATTAATGCAAGTGCAAAAAGTTCACACTTACAGAATCATAAGTATAATAGTATAATACAGTGGTTCCCAAATTAGGGGTCGCGACCCTCTGGGGGGTCGTGAGATGATTTCCAAGAAATCAAATAATTTTCTTTAAACTATTAGAAATAACATTTTATCAACATTTTCACATTTTATATTAACATTTTATCCATAACTAACAAAAAATAAAAACTAGTAGTTAATAGTTACATTTAAAAAAAACATGCAAATTAAAACCATCAGCCTTTCAAACTTCCTTCTGTTTGATCGCGACCCCTGAGGTGATTACGACAGATTAACGACACATCAATAGCGTCAACTGCAGCAGAATTTACAGCGCCATGTTAAACATTCCGACATGTGCACGTAACGTAACATGTAGGTAATTTTCATCGCTTTATGCTTAGGATATTTTTTTTGTTGAAATGAAACGAATGAGTAAATAACAATTTTAAAAAATTATAAGGTTGTTAGACCATTGTGTTCTTTTGTGTTGTCAAGCTCATGTTTGGATAGGCCTATTGGCGCATGTGCACCGTTGCGCGCAACATTTGTATATTTTAACCACTTCCGAGGATAGCAGGGGTCGAGAGTCACTGGCACGGTTACTTTTTGGGGTCGTGAGCTGAAAAGTTTGGGAACCCCTGGTATAATCAACACTGAGTCATGGCAGACTTAAGAGTCAAATACATACAGTCTGTGTTATACAGTATGTCAGTATATGTTATATGCTAAAAGAGATCAGATAAACAAGAACAAAGGTCAGCATGCAGCTTGAGAAGGGGCGAAGAAATCATGCACTGGTCATGCCATACAATAACCAATCCTGTTAAAGAAGACCCTTTTAATGGAATACTAAAAAGGTATATAGATGGTGCATTATCTTTGTTCAATGTGTCAACACTGGGGAATATATGGAGCACACCGTTTCTGTCATTATCCTGCTAACAAAGAAGAATTTACCTTACCGATAACTGGAGTTCAGAGTTAATTCTTTTGGATTAAGAATAAGGTAGAGAAGGGTGACATTTGGTTTTGGCAGACCAGCGAATGGCAGCATAAAAGATTTGCTCCCCCGCCAAGATTTGAAATAAAACCCCAATATCATCTAAATAAGTGTTACCATTTCAGAATTTAAACCGGGTAATTGGGGGCAATGGAAAGACGGGCAATGGTTTCGACCTGAATATAACAAAACAGAAGAGGAAACCACCATGGCTAACCCACTAGAAGCTAACATAACTGCCAAAGAAGCGGACTCCATTCACACACAGAAAACTACCCTCGAAAATATTTTGAGTGAAATTAGAGAATTTAGACAAGATAACCAGAGACAACTGAATGACATAAAGGCCGAAATAAATAAGTCAAACAAGAGACTGGAAGAAGCTGAAACACAGATTCAAAACATGGCTCTCATGGCCATAAATTGAAATTAGCGGAAGAACATTTTAAAACAAATTTGAGGAAGCACTTCTTTACACAGCGTGTAGTTAGAGTATGGAATTGTCTTCTTGCTGGTATAGCAGAAGCTAAAACCCTGTGGTCCTTTAAATCAGAGCTAGATAAGATTTTAACAACTCTGAGCTATTAGTTAAGTTCTTCCAAAAAAGGTTTGTTGGGCTGAATGGCCTCCTCTTGTTTGTAAATTTCTTATGTTCTTGTGAAGGCAATCTTTATAGAGTTAATACAGCTACATGGGTGACTTAGCGGCAGAATTAACGACCAAGAAAATTGCTCCAGGCGACAAAATATCAGAATCTTTGGGATTCCTGAAGACTTCGAAAACAAGACAACAATGGCAATATTTCTGGAAATGCTATTAAAATCACAGCTTGAACATGACTCTTCTATTGACCTCCATATAGAACTAGTATACTGAGCCTTGGTACCCAAACCTACTGATAGCCAAAGACCCAGATCAATAGTAGCTAAGTTTATTTATTTATCATTATTATTTTTTTTTAATTGCCCAACACCACCCCCCTTTTCGGAGGAGAACTTTATCTTGCATTAAATTAAAGGTACAGTGTAAAGAGTGTGGCCACTCCAAACTCACTCGTCCTAGTACCATGATTTAAAAATTCAGGGAAGAGACACAGAAACAAGAATCGTAACAATAACAGACATTAATCACTATGGGAAGAGTGGGGAGAGAAAGAAAAAAAACAAAGGTAAATAGAAATAATAATTTCGTTGTTGCGCACTGTGTGACCACTGCTCACCAAATTCTAATATAGGTCAATATCAGTTTTGAATGTTGACTATAAATTATACGCATGGATAATGGCAAGGAGGATGGAGACTATCTTACCAAATCTGATTTCTTATTACAAAACAGGGTTTATTAAAGAAAAGAAAACACAGGATAATATATGCCACACTCTCCATGTTATGAGAAACATACAGTATGTAAACATGATATAGAGGCGATTATATTGGGCCTGGATGCTGAAAAGGCAGTTGACTGTAAGTTGGCGTTACTTATACAAAGTTTTGGAATCATTTGCATTACATAAAGACTTCATAAAAATCATCAAAAGCATATATGACAAACCCTCAGTTAGAATTAAAATAAATAGTAATTTGTCAAATTATTAAGTCAATGGATCAAGCAGAATACTAACATAAAAGGAATAAAGATAGAAAATGTTGAAAATCAGATATTTTGTGCTAAAGGCTTTTGAAATATATATGTATATACAAATTTTGTTCTGTGTCAAATTTGAAACCTTTGTCTTTTTTTCTTTCCATTTTTTATGTTCTCTTTATTCTTTATTATTGGTTAATTGTCTATTATAAATGGAAGAGTTTATGGGTGAATATATGTGATCTTACAAGGATGTATGGATGTATGTATAATATCCATCCATCCATCCATTTTCCAACCCGCTTAATCGTATTGGGTCGTGGGGGGTCTGGAGCCCATCCCGGAAGGGACGGGCACAAGGCAGGGAACAACCCTGGACGGGGGGGGCAGCAGCAGCCCATCACAGGGCACACTCACACACCAGTCACGCACACATGCACACCTAGGGGCAATCTACCAACTCCAATTAGCCTCAGCATGCCTTCGGACTGTGGGGGGGGAAACCAGAGTACCTGGAGGAAACCCCATGACGACATGGGGAGAACATGCAAACTCCACACACATGTAACCCAGGCGGAGACTCGAACCCAGGCCCCAGAGGTGTGAGGCAACAGTGCTAGCCACTGCACCACCATGCCACCCCTATATAATGTCCTTCCAATAAAAACTTAAACTTACAAAAAAAAAAAAATGGTAGAGAAGGGTCAATCGGGGACATTTTTTTTTTTTATCTTTCACAGAACATGTTCCCAAAAAAACCTTCCGTCTTGAGGCACTAATCCTGGCTAACACAGTGTTACCCTTTGCTTTTAGCTCAGCTGACAGCAGGGGCGGATCTACAGATAATTTCTTAGGGTGGCATGCAGATCAGATGGGGTGGCAAAATCAAAGCCATTTCTTTACGCATTTGCAGATGTGGTCATTCCCTCGTATGTAATATATTTCATTAAAATACATTGTAAGTATACATATACTCCATATAAACAGCCTATAATAGTCTTATTGGCGTCAGCCAAAATAAACTAAATGACATTGGTTTCTGCTATTACATAAATGAAATTTTAGATTTGTCTTACATAATTATTGCATCGTTTTGTTTTTGATGATAATCACATTGTCTTTAGGCTCTACTGTAGTGCAAAACAACATTAAAGGATACCCATCAACTGATAGGTTCCCTGTATTTCATGTAGAATAATTCAAAGCTCATTTTGCATGATTTATTTGGCTAATAACACTTACTTTTAAGCAATTTTGTCACAATCGACAGTTTGTGTTGAAATCTGAAATAGCTGCGGTGGAGATATCGACAGTGCAGATTAAAAATGCGGTCTCCCACTAATCATAGATTGGAGCGTCGGTTGCCCCTGACAACACCACCACCAGTCTGGTTGGAAAGCTTTGGGCTGAACCATTTTTCAAGGAAGAGGGGTCACGTTATTCAATTCTTCAATTTTAGAATTCATATTCAATGCTAGTTGTAGCTCGACTTGCTCAAAGTATTTATGTTAGTGTATTTTAATAAACAATATTTTCATATATAAAATTAGACTGAGAGGCAGTATGGTGGTGCAGTGGTTCACACTGTTGCATCACACCTATAGGACCAGGGTTCATGGCTCCATGTCTGCATGTTCTTCCCGTGTCTCAATGAGCTTTTCTCCAAGTACTCCAGCTTCCCCCCCACAGTCCAAAAACATGCTGAGGTTAATTGGAGTTACCAAATCCCCCACAGGTGTGTGAGTGAATAGTGTGTGTGTGTGCTCTGTGATGGGTTGGTGCCCCCTCCAGGGTTGTTTCCTGTGTGGCACCCATAGCTTTCGAGATAGGGTCCAACCCCCCCCCCCCCCCAATCCTTAATAGGATAAGTAGTTACAGAAGATGGATCGATGGAAAACTAGAGTGGCACTAGGGGGAGCTAGAGATTATTTTAGAGTGGCACATGCCACCATAATAGATCCACCCCTGGCTGACAACTGGGCATTTCACATAAAGAAATAAAATCATCACACAGCTATGATCCTATACTACAAATTCATCTGGGCTGCAGGATGCATTTCTGCTCTGCTGCTCAACCCTATAACTCCTTCTCCACCCTGCTCCATATGAAACGTTCCCCCAGCTCCAGGGACATCACCTCTAGTGTGTCCTATTTTGCTAAATGTACATATTACTGTAGACTGACTACTATTAGTCTAGTCTGACTCTAATCTGGAGCACAGTGCCTGTCAATCAGTATGACCAGCAACTCAGGAATGATTAATTACTGATGTTTAATTGTTACTCTTGTGTTAACATTTAATCATTTACATATTTATGCATTGTTTTCATGTTTGAAGCATGCCATTTTGAAACACTGAGTACATTTGCTGTAAATATCAAAAGCACAACCCAATGTTGGGTATTGTTTTACTCTGGCCATCCGGTATGATTAAGACATTCCCGTTAATTTCATATTGAATAGTATTCCAGTCAAAAACGTTTCCTTTAGGGACAGAGCAATCACAGTGCAAGGCATGGATATCGCCGTCAGAGAGGACATAGTCCCACATATTAACATTTGAAATTTCACCGACAAAACTCTGATAGGCTTCATACTCCCCCAGGAAGGCGTCAGGGTCCTGACCCAGAATCACGGTGCCTTGGGCACTAATTGTATGCCCTGGTTTGTACACCTGCCGCACACTTCTCTTACCATCCATCCAAAACGCAGACAGGCCTGTGGTGGAATTCCACGTGATGCACACGTTTGTCTTGAAGGTACTGAGTGGGGGCATGTTAAAGAGCACGCCGTCCCCGCTGAGGTAGAAGGACACACGGCCGTCCTTCTCACGCCACACGTTCAGCTCGTCAAAGTCCTTCGTGCGATAGGCGAAGAGGATGATATCCCGCTCACCATCCAGCTCTGTGGCCAGTGTCATGCACAGCGTGAAGGCTTGCAGCTGCAAGGGTTTCTGGGGCACTAGTGTGACATAGCTGTAGTCGGTCTCGTAGGGAAACAGAAGGGCTTTTCCACCTAATCCTGAGGAGGGATGTGATAAAGGAACAAGGTCTTATTATGACAGTGTATGGAAATGGTTCACATTATTTTTTATAGCAAGATAAACCTTCTATCAAATATTCAGGTTGACAGAAAACGAGTTCTGTAATTAACACTGGTAATGATGGCTGAAAGAATATATTGAGGTGCACGACAACCTTCAGAGGCCGACGAAAGACCGAAGAACAGGATAGCTGCCACAACGACCCCCAGCTGCCTGTGTGGAAACTGGGGAAACAAAGAATGTCTGCAAACTGTCCACGCTATACAGAATTCCTAAAAATGAATCATAATTCAAACAAGCACAGAAATCCAAGGAAATGAATAATCCTGGGTATCGACAAAATGCCCTTGTATTATAATTTCTTTTTTTTAAATTATGGGCTGTATGCAGTGAAATAAGGACATTCTTCCTATTCTACATACCTAAAAGTACAGGAATTCAAGCAAATGAATTATCCCTGGTAGCAACAGTGCACATATTAATTCATTGGTTAAATAAAATGTTATTTCTGGACTGCATGCAATGATTCCAGAACATTCATTCTTTGGCAATTTTCCTGCTACAATACATACCTAAAAATGACTCTTAAAACACTGAAAACATGAACACAGAAATCTAAGTAAATGAATAATCCTTTGGGAAATAAAATGGCCATAAATTCATAGCTTAAATAAACTCAGATTTTTGGGCTGCAAAGGAATGATGCCAGAACATTCTTTCGTGGCCTTGGTTCCATGACACCAAGACTTCTAAATGACCTCAAGAATCAAATTATGCTATAAGAACTAGGTCAATTCTGGCCAATCACAGCATAACATTTTGTAGAACAGATTCTCAGTGCAGTATATCAGCGCAAGAGCTGAAAGAGTTGAAAACGAAGAACGATGTCCACCTACCATCCTGGGGCTGGTATCTGCCAGCTAGCTGAGTGTGGATGCAGTGACTGTCTGTCTGCTGTTGTTTGGAGATTTAGGTTTCACTCCCTTCCCTCCTTGTACCAAGCATTACATCACTTTTCCTGCATGATCGTACACAAAGAGCCCGTGTGTATAGGCTTAGTGCGGCAGAACGCTCCTCTGTGCATGCATCACAGAGGGGCGCGATTCACGGACGTCACATGTGAGCCTTTGTTCATCCAAGGCCAGCATGTCACCATCGACATCTGGAAACCAGTAGCAGCAACATATTACTTAAACAGCGCCAATTAAAAACACTGAAGGATTTTGGTGAAAATGCAAGCAATGAGTAAAATTTCACTTTGTATGATTGCTACATTTACCACTTCCATATTAAATTTGGAATGGTAACACTTTACTTGACTGGGCACAAATACTTAACTCTGTTACTACTGAAATAGAAATCACGAACAAATACAGTAGCTACTTCAGATAAAAGATGCATCACTATTCATTAATGATGAACAAACATGAGACCATTATTGAACTTGTTATTCATGACCTGTTTCTTCAGTTCACAAAGGTTTAGAATTAACAGATATATTAAGAAAATTAGTAATTATAAATAAAATAAAAGATACATCACGATTGATTAATGATATATTAACATGAGATCATGTAACTAAGAGTTATTTTATGGTTAATACATACATAATAGCAAAATACTATATTATTTGTGCCCCGTCAAGTAAAGTGTTACGCTTGGAATGAAATCTAGAACATCCTCTATTTGTTCTTTATGGATTTTAATAAAAAAAAAAAAGTGAAAATTGATGTGAGCCAGAATAACATAAGTACACCAGATGTTATGCTCCAAGGTTTACAGCAAGCCTCTCCGTAACAAGTCCTTCAGGAGAGACACTGACGACACCATCTGATGGGATGAGCCGTAGGGGTAAAAGTGAACATGTTCCGAAAAACAAGAAGTAAAAGCAATTATACGCTTTTATGTCCTACTTGTTGCATTTCAAAACTTACATTCGATGTGCATATCGGCTCTTATTTCAGAGTCTGCTGTCTTCAGATCTCTGGTGCTGGATTTGTTGGCAGCATGCTAATACCTACAATATTTAGGCCTACTCAGTAGACACTTTTACCCAGTTGGTACCAGTTGAGAAAGCAGGCAGTCCCAGGAGCAACTGGGGGTTAAGGCCCATGCTGAAGGGCCTGATGGTAAAATCACTCCACTGAGAATTAAACCAGCATTTTTCCAAACATGGGCACTGCTTGTTAAACTAACCAGCCACACATGGCCCCTCCCCCTCAAAAGAGACCATCAAAAAGGCGAATGGGTATTGGGTTGAGTTTTCAACTAGCAGTGAGTTAAGCCTCATTAGCTGCGACACTGCCACAGTGCAAAGACAGGTCTGCCCAGTGTCTTGCTCATGCCCAGGGACAAGATGATCGATCGAAGGCCCCAACCCATCATTTTGTCGGTCAATAGTGACACATCTGCGGTTGATGGTGATCTTCCTTTAACTTGTCTTTTAGATGACTTGTAAATCTCAAGTAACATCAAAAATGAAGAGAAACTCAAGTTTGGTTTATGTGATCCATACTTGTTACAGCTTTTCATACCTCTGCATGCAGTTTACAGCTGCGCAACATCCCGACCTGAAGTATTATGTCAGCATATGTCGGCAACTGTCTAGTTCACACCACATCTCGATGCAGGCGTGCACAGTTTAAAGTTTATAAAAGTTTAGATATATACAGGTATTTTCTGGCTGGTCATGTACACAGGACTGGTGTATGGAAAATTCCTGACAAAGATTGCTTCCTAATCATAAAGGGGACAGTTTCACCCTTAACCTATTAATGTTGTAATGTCTAACGACAGGATGTAAAACAATTGTGTGCCAATCAGTTTTCATAACAGGCTAGGGACGGGTGATGCGGTAAAATACTTTTTCATGTCAAATGATATTAATCTCCATTTTCACTTAATCGGGTTCAGAACATGGGGAGACAGATTGAACTAATTGTAAACCAAAACCTGATCTTAATAAGTCACACAAATAAATAATACAGAAAAGCATGTCTTAGGTGGACTGCCGACTTTCTCGTCTGATGCCCACAATCCACTTTCCGGGTCTGCTGCAAATCTATGAAGAGTTAAACCAGATTTATTACCTCTCCAATACCTCTGGAATATTTAACAAATATCTGCTCAAAAATTAAACATGTTGCTGCTGCTTTTTCTGTGTTGTATGGTGTTGCTTTTCGAAAGATTGCAAGTTGATGTGATTGGCAGTAAAAGATCAGAACAGACTAATTTTTCTATAAAAAAATGGGAAAAGTAAAATAGTGAATCTCATAAGTGTGATCAAAAACAAATACTATATAAAGTTTCCACAAATATAGGTTTTGACAAATAATTCCAAAAGATGATATAATGGTAATTATAGAGAGCACCTTTAGGCACACATTTAAAAATGTTTCTACTCTTTGGATTACTTTTATGAATGGCTTGAAATGTTAAGCCCACAAATAACATTACTACATGAGCAGCATCCAACCCACAGCCCTGAAGAGAAAGACCTTTGGTGAACCAATCAGAAAAGTTCTGATCAACACTGATTGGACGGAGAGGGAAGCAGAAAGGGGGCAATACAGCCCAAAGAGACTATTCAACCCAATGAAACCATTTAATACAAGTCATTGTGAAAATTGTGAAAATATTTAAACATTGATTTACAAATCATCTTTCCCAGTAACATTTACTTCAAGGTTACCAGCAAACACCCTCAAGCAGGTAAAGACTCCTAATTTGTCAATTGTTTATTAACTCACCATAAGTATTACATATTAACACTGTATTACAGCATGACACATGTCTCTGTATCATCGTGCTGTGCAACATTCAGAGTGAACCCAACATTATCGCCACGGTAGAACTGTCCCAAGGACTACAGAAGTGCTCCACCACACACAGGGTTGCTGGCTTCACAATAAGACCACCGGCTCGATAGATAGTCTGTCACACGACTCTACAATCCATTCGCAAACCTGGTAACTGCCAAGAGGCCCATTGGTAAATAAGGCGTCGTCATTCTGAGATTTACATCGCAGTAAGGAGCTACCCAGGATCAAAGCCAGCAGGGATTATCCACGTGTCATCAGGGTCCTAAATGCAACTAAATATACAGGATACAGTCAAAGAAGGTTCAGCTTCCATTCATACAGGTAAGGAGTTTCAATGATTGCTCTCAGAGAAAGTGCCACTATAGGATGAGTCAAATCAGATCCACAGAATGCAATTCAGTCCCAGCAGCTTTGTTTGGCATCTTCTCCACATGAGCAGAAAGCAGACATAACTATAGGTCACATCAGTAGATCCAGCTTCCATGTAAACCAGCAAAGGACCACGAAGGAGAGAAGTTTTCTTCAAGACATGGGAAGTTTACAGGATGACTTCTGTCAATATCCAATTCAAAACTGCATATGCCCCTAACCCCCCTTTTGCTAAGGATACTTACATTTTAATATTTTGAAAACACAGAGTTACAAGTAAATCAAGGAAAAAGGAGCATATTCATTTTATATGTCCTCCACAGAGCACAGCACAACTGAAATGCAGTGAAACTGAACGGCCAAATTAGCATTAATTAATTAGCTTTAACCATTGCTCAGGTAAGGCCATCCCGTAGTTGACCAACTCTGCAACCCCAGGATTTTCTTATAGCATATCAAGTTCACGAAAATGACCCATTTTGCAAATTTTGGTCTTCATTAACTTTTTTTGTATTAATCATTATATTAAAGGGAAAACATCTGCAAATCACAAAAAATGAATTATTTTCACTAGGAATCAATTGTGGAATGATACAATGTAAAGTGTCAAGAAACCCACAGATATCCTACCTGAAATCCATACAGGCAAGAACAACAAATCCAACTGTCAGAGAAAATGAACTGTAATGTCACAGCTATCATTTTGTCCAAAACACATGCATATACACATATATAATTCATTACAACCTCATATATAAACAGAGACTGAAACATAAGCCCAGAGAAGCAGGCAACAAGGTACGGACTTTTTTAAAAAAAAAAAAAAATATATGGCATAACCAAATTACAAGACGGATCTGTGAGACAAGACTCAATATCATTTCAGAGGAACAGAAAAAAAATATGTATAACTTCGATTTCAGATTTTTCAATGTATTAAAGGTAAGAATTTTGTTATAGTAATTTCACAATGCTGCACTCAAATTCATACGAATTTAATAGTGTCTTCCATTCAGTCCTGCGAGTAAAATGCATCTTTACAGCTTTTCACTGGCATGATTTACTTATGAAGTGTCCCAGTTGATGATACGGATAATCTGAATGAATGAGATGCAAATCACCAGTCCTTCCCTACCTTCTACCAAATGCTCAGGCAAGACACAACCAAGTTATACTAAAGCAAATTAATCAGCCTCTCTTTGTACTGAATTGCATAGTACAGACGGTCCAAGAAAATCCAAACAATTTTTATAACTTTGACACCTTAACAGAAACGCTGCAAGTTCTGAGCACAGTATTTACATCATATCAGCCCCCTTAAAAGTCAGATCTTCTCAAAGGAAAAATATTTACTCTAACAGCCAAAAATTACTTTTAGCAGGTTAAAATCTCAATTTTATACTATTATCTTTAACACTTAACAGTTGTACTGATAAGACAGTGATGATGAAGATTTACAGTCACACAATGAGTCACAATGGCTGAAAATCCGTTCCCCAAAAACAGATTGCGTTCCCCTACAGGTACTAACCATTTCAAAATTGATCCCACAGGAAATGGGAACATGGGATGACACATGTGGATACAACATTAATCAAGTCCCTTGTTGCTTGCAGGTATTTAATTTGTATTCGATGCACAGTACAACCTCCAAACACATACATGCACACACACACAAAGGAGACACGCATCTCAGTGTAGATGGAAATTCGATACACGTGTGTACGTACAAACACACCCACGGATCAAAACTAATGAACAGCATGTTTTTTTGTCTGATGGACATTTCAATCCATTATGCAATCATAAATAATTTATTCTGAATTGTGTTTTCAAAATGTTCTGAAGCACCTCTTACTGGTTATTAACCACTAAAGGCAGGAAGTCAGTGACACGTTAACAGCCCTGACCACCAATGAGCATCTGCCAAGTCAGAGGTCAAGGCCACCTCCTGACCCAGGCCTGACTACTATGTAGTCTAGAGATCCAAACAATCACAGAACTTGACCCCAGTTTACGCAGTCAAGCCCATGACACCCAGTCCCTGACTGAGCGGTCTAGACCGCCACGTTCCCTGGTCCTGGACCAAGCAGTCAAACCCTTTGAGACACCCAGTCCCTAACCGAGCCTCCAGATCACTGCATAACCCGGTCCTCCCAAACAGTCCAGACCGCCAGGTGACCCATCCGCAGACCCTGTAGGCCAGACCTCTTCGTGACACCTCAAGCTGCAGAGGAGATAACGCATGCCTTTCTGTTGCAAAGCTGTTGTTTCCGCTGCGAAGCTGGTCAGCATCATCCACATGTTCATCTTACACCCAACGCACTTAAAGATACATGTACATATTTACTGCAAGCTCAATCACATGTACATTCTCAGACATCTATGCCTCTCCAGGGACAGCAGAAAAAATGCAAAAAAGGAAAAAAAAAGGGGGGAAAAAAACTGCAGAAAGACAAATTGCATTCTAGTACCCATTCTGCATGACGACAAAAATAAAACCACACACACTAAACCACATGATAAAGGTATGGTCTCGATGTCTTCAACAATAGCAGTATTGTCCAAAGAAAAGGGATTGTTTCATAAAGGAGTGAAATTTTAGGTTGAGCATTACCAGAAAAGGCTTACGACCCTCTTTGAATTGTCATACAATCTAGAACAGCTTTCAAAGCAGTAATGGACTTGTTACTGCTTTACATTATGCTCCATACACTGCAAATATCTGGTTTTAAAAGCCTTTGAGCAGAGTAACCTGCTGTTTGAGAAATTTTAAAAACATTGATTGTAAAATATTGTGGTAGTCTTTTTGGTATTTAAGGTCAACAGAACGATTTCCATCTGCAACAGAGAGGAACAGATAAGGGATTGGTTTAATTTTTAAGAATAGAAAAGGGACATTAAATGAAACAAAGAAAAAAAACCATACAGCAGAACAGTTAATGTGCGAACAGGACTGTGATAGAAGCACATTTGTACTTTAATGGGATGATCTGTAAATTAAACACTTTGGGTGAGGCCAGTTATATGGGATTAGGCAGGGGTTGGGGCTTTGGAAGCAGAGGCAACGATGGGGACAGGAGATTGTAAAAGTGAGAGTACTGATGAGGGTTACAGTCGAAGCTCTTTGCTCCCCTCTGGCAGTCTGATTTGCTGCCTGTGTGTTTAAAGTGCAAACCCAGGAGGCCATGTCAGATTGTTTTCCTCCTCCATTTTATTCTGGTTCTTTTTCGTTTTCCACTCTCCTCCTCCTGCTCTTCTGGGCTCAGTAGTCCTCAACCCAGCCGTTCTCCAGGATAAAGGCATCTATTACTTCCTTCATAGCCAGGTTGGGAATCAGTTGATCTTGGGTCAGAGGACTTCGGGTAACGGGGTCGAAATGTCCCACTCGCTGCAGCACAACGCAGAAAGTTACTTCACAGGAAGGGAACAGCGGCGATGCCGCAAGTGACACCCTGAACAAACCAGGACGACTGCTGGAAATCTATACTGTCACACTCGATGGTCCATGTCCTTCTACTGATACGATTGGCCAAGACAACATTCCCGCGTACGCCAGAGCACCGCGAGGTGTGCTCCAGCCGAGCCTCTCAGAGGAGAGTAATGCTATCCCTAAAGGCCAATTCATACTTCGCTTTTCCGCATGCACTTTCGGTCGCACACAGGGTGAGCTGACAAATCCCGTCGTCAGGGGTTTGGGCCAGATGGCTGTGGACAGTGCGCATGTAAACCCAGTTGTTTTTTTTCTCCCCGGTGGAGATTGAGATTAAGCACGTCCGTGTGCATCAATTGCGGATGTATGACGAAACTAACTAGGTGTTTGCTGTAGGTGATTTTGACAGACAAAGGGTCAACCAAGAAAGAGAGGAATTGTTGTATTACAGGCGGAGGTAACTGCATATGATATTTTTACTGCCCAAAAAATTTATACTGTGCAGATTATTATACCATGATATACTGTATTTCGAAAATGAACACTATTACTAAATCTTGCCGATAAAATTTACTATTGCTCGAAATTGTGTTTGTGGTAGTAAATCTGCTCTCTCCAGGTGTGGGGGAATATCACCGCTGCATGCATGCACAGAACGCAACCCCTGGCGTCTGTGGCCAAATGCTGTATGAACATAAGCTTACCAGCACGCGACCGTCTGCAGCCTGACAGGACTTGCGAAAAAGTGACCTATGAACTAGGCTTAAAAGTGCACGTTTTGGAAGAACGGTGCACTGGTCTCACACAACTTCTGATCAGACTGCAGCAGGATCCCTCAGAGGCTCAAGATGGCAGCCACCCAAATTAGCAGATAAAATTAATTCACATGAGAAGTGTGACATCACTTAAGTTAACAGTTCACACCTAAACAACTCAAATGAGCTCTGAGTTAACTGCTTGCCCTAGCAAGCTCACAACACTTGAAGCGATGTGTGTGGAAAAACCAGAGCTAAATTTAGATCAGACAAGTTACAAACATACTGGGTATTTCTACACATGCAACATACTCTAGCTTTCCCTCAACTACAATTCAGTTAATATTAAGATGAAAAGAGAAGCAGGCATCTAGATACCACGCGAAGTTCAGAGCTGACAATAAAAAGCCTTACAATTTAATAGGAGTGTACTTAACCAATGTTAAGACATAGCACAGGAGCCAGGGGTGGCCGTTAACGCTTTTTCGCCCACAGCCCTGTTTTGGGTAATCGGCGATGGAAGGACGGACAAACGTTTGCTCACCTGTAGATGTTCCTCGATGTCTTTGCGGTCATAGGTGATCCCACTGGGGGTGATGCACGGCTCCCTCATCAGCTCGAAACTGATCTTGCCGCACAAGTAGTCTGGAATCTCACGTTTCTGCGGAGCGGGACACAGCTGGGCCACTTAGTGTCATGCAAGCAGATGTGGGTGGGGGGGGACACGCCGGGTCAAATGCTCACCTTCCTCTTCTCGTCCACCTGTGAGAAGAGCTCGTCCATGTCTGACAGGTATTTGTCCTGGCCAGGAGAGCAGCCAGTGTTAGAGACATTTTAGCATTCAGTCTAAAACGCCGGGAGGAAGTGAATACCAATGACATCCTGACAGCAGCGTATGGTACATAGAGGACGGTCTCAGGTAAGCACACTCTGGATGTGTGTGTAGATTTTATAACAACAACGACAATCTCACACACACACACAGGCACGCACGCCCCGCAGTGTGAGCCTGATTTCTCATGAAAAAGCCGTTTCCTTCCACCCAGAGCTGGGCAGCTACTGTAGCTACTGGGCAGGTACTGCAGGACACCCTGAAGTGTGAAGGCACCACTCACGTGTTTGGACTGGATCTTGGCTACTTCACTGCGGTTTCTGCCGTCTTCCAAGCCCTCCTCTTGTTTTTTCCGCCACTCTTCCAATTCCCTAGAGCAGGGGCACAGGAAGTCTACTCTAGTGGGGCGGTCATAATCATATACACACACTACACAACACTATACGGCAATCAGGTCTGCGTGACATCACTGCATACAGGTTCCAGATAAAACCAAAGTTCTCACTGTCACGCCTCATTTTAAAACCTAGCTACAAATAAAGAGCGCAGTTCCCCAGCACTGTATCATCTGAGGCAAAAATCCAAAATCTCCTCTGAGCTGCAAACAACCTTCAATAGTGCTGATGTGGAATCTATGCATCATTACCCGGTATGACAGCTGTAGCTCTGATGACCACAGAGCCCTGCAGAGGGCGATACGGAGCACTGGGAGAATGACCAAGGCAGAATTGCCCACCCTGCAGGACAGCTACATCCAATTATGTAGATCCAGGGCATTAAATATTATCAGATGTAGGCCTGGGCAATATGACTATTATCCTGGTATTTAGAAATCCTGGGAAAAAAACAGACACAGCCCAAGCCTAATTAGAGGCACTCACCACCCATGCCATCAAATGTGTCAGCAGCTGTGTTCAGGCAGGCGCCTCCGGAGCCTTATGGCCACAACTGAGAGTCTGAGGAGAAGCTTCTGCCCCCAGGCCATTAAGATCATTAACGCCACCAGTTAAAAACTACAATAAGCTATGACTGCACTTAAAATATTTTCTCATATTTTCTTGTAACTTATTCTTTAGTTTTGTGTACTATTTATATTTCTCTATTTTTAATACTTATTTTAAGGTGTTAAGGTGTTTATTTTGTTACTCTTCTATTTTGTTTATTGCATAGCCTGAAGCTGAAGCAATTTCGTTATACTGCTGGTATTCCACTACAATCATGAAAGTGACAAATCTTGGGTCGTTTACAATATTTCCATGCACCGACTTCCCAGGGACTTTATAGGTGGATAGACCAAGTTGCCGTTATTGGCACTACAGCTACAGACCGAATACAGGGATTCAAGAAATTGGCGGTTAGAGCAGCGCCTGCAGACCTGGGACATGATACATGCAATGACTCTTCCTTATTAACAGGGGAATACAAGTGAGAGCAGGCACTCGCTTAAATGACAGAACCCAAAGCAACGGCTGCTCGAATTATGAAGGCAAAGAACCCAAGAATGAGTCTGCTTCAAGATGATTTCACTTTTAACAGTGCCAGAGAACCCAACTTAAACATAGCAGTGATTAAAGTATATTGTTCATAATTATACTGTATAATAATGTGGAACAGTGGTTTAACAAGTACTGCTGTTCCCCTGTATGCCTATTGTGTGCTTGGTAGGACTACCTCTGTTTAACTCTCTTTCCTTCCTAGAAATCAAGGATATGAGGTTCAGGTAAACAGAGTTATTTACTGCCCTCATGTGTGTATGTTTGGTATTGCACACTATAACCAAATAGTAATCCGTCAAGGTTCCAGCTAAAGACGGACTGATTGAAAACAGTTTTTAAATCAAAACAATGTATTAGACTGATAAGGAAAGTTGGACTGGCCGCTGAACTTGCTCACCTCTCCTTCTCAGCCAGAATTAGTTTGGTGAGATAGGCATGCAACTCGTTCTCCTGACTGATGCGCTTCTCCTCGATGCTGTTCCAGCGCTTCTTCTTGGCTATTCTGAGCGCACTGGGGATGTCGTCTCCAAAGTTCAAACGCTGTTCTTTCGCCAGGTTGTAGGCTGAGAGGAGAAAAGCAGACCATGTGATACACAAACCCTATAAACTCTTAAAGCTCTGGGACCTACGAAAAGTCACTAGGAGTGCATTAACACCGATGCTAGTATCATCACTGGGAGCGATATAGTGCTCATGTACTTGTGCTCATCCTCGTGACAATGCACAAATGCCTATAACCGATATATTGATCGATCACTAATATGAACAAGCAAAATAAATAGGACCAAAAAATGCCTGTAAGTACTTCAAAATGAATAAAAACCACAGCATAGTTAATGGCAAAGTATGCTCTGCTAAAATATCCAGAGGAGGTATGAAAACAAGTTCATACAAAACAAGTAATCCAAATAAAGAAGTATTAACTAAAAATAAGAAAGAGTACAACAAAATTACCAACAACCATGCAGCAAACACTAGCATGGACAGAGAAAATGTCAGAGGCAGTAAAAACAGAAGCTGTTATGCAGTATATTATTCTTGCTGATTAGTCGATAATACTGTTAGATTCCAGTGTCTTTCTTTTTTAAAAAAAAGTTACAAGCCATGCATTTGATACTAAAAGTGGAGTTAACAATTGTTAGGGATGCACCGGACAATTGGCTAGTGACTGGAAATGGTCGATTTTTGCCCTGATCGGTGTTGACTGGCAATCAGCCAACCAGAAACCTGAATGTCTTACTTTAAGATGTATTTGCATTGCAGTGGTGATACTGAAGTTGCAATACTGACAGACGACTGCATTCACCTTCACTTTTAATGTGAAGCACTTCCACACTAATGATGCATTTGCTTTTTATTTGGACCCTCATCCCGCATGTGCCATCTACCTTCCGCCATATTGCCAAGTAACCGAGAAGGTTTGATACTTTTAAATAATCGAGTTTAATCAAGTAAACGTTATACAGGCAATATGGTGAGAATTCATCATATCTTTTATCGTACTTGCATCCACACGTACTTGCATTTTAGAAGTATTGTAAGAACTGCAATACAGCACTACAGCACTCCATGGGCGTGGCTACAGGCGGCAGCCGCTCTCATCTACATATGTGTCTGTGTGTCATGGAGTGCAAGATGGGGTAGGCAGAAAGAGAACGTCCCTACGGGGATCAATAAAGTATCATTTCAATTTTTTTCACTTGATTTACATTTAATTTAGCAGAGGCTTTTGTCCAGTGACCTACAAGTAAGGAAAATAGCATGTTACAAACATACGTGCCGTGGAAGAGCTGACTAGGCAAAAGTGCGGCTAAGCTGAGGCAACGAATGGCCAGTTGCAAGTGCACTTCTTAATACTATTAAAACGAGAGTACAAACCGCTAAGTGCCTATCACCCAATGCCTGCATGTTCAAGGCTGCAACAGTACATCAAAACAGATCAATCTGAAACAAAGCCGTTTCAACTTAACGTCTCAGCGCTGTCCGTATATCCCACTTCATCGTCTATCCGTATCAACTGATCTCAATTTAGTCACTAGATCTTGAACTAAAAACTTAATTGATCTTTTTAAAATTGTTGACATTATTACACAAATTCTAAAAAACTGATCTATAATGTGGATTATGTGATATCGTGATATGACATTTTGACCGTATCACTCACTCCTACTTACAAATCAGATTCCAGCAAGAGTCACGCCCCCGCCACTCGCCTTCCCACCTCCCAAAAATAGGCAAGGTAAAACACTTATGGGAAGCATGTCTGTTTGGAGACTCTTTACAGTGTGGAACGAAAACATAAAATTTGCAGTGTGTAAGACACATGCAAAGAAAGCCATGGAGGAACTACGCCGACCCCAAAAACATTTCGAGCAGCCAACTAAACTCGACACATGCAGAGCCATTTTTATTTGAAAGTTTTAAAAAAATATTTCGCTTCCACAAAGTTCATTAAAGAAGCATTTTTAAAATCTTAAGTCTGTTAATTATTAAGCTAATAAAATTGGAATCAGTCATCAGTACTGATACATGGTCTCAAAAAAATCATTAAAAAAAAAAAAATAAAATCGATGCATACCTAAAAGTCACCACTTCAGTTCAGCCTGTAGTGGGAAGTGGAATGTTTTACAAAAGGCATATGTTCAAGTAAAATGTCAGCTTATTTACACACAGCCACTCCAGCCGTGACACCCCATCTCAGCTGGAACATCAAGCTCATGTTGTGTTTGCCTTTAGACGAGGCCCGGGGCTATTTCTGACCTCTCTGCAAGTTGCCGATGGCCTCGTCGTAATTCTCCAGCTCCAGGTGACACTGGCCCAGGAAGAAGTGCGCCTTGACCGACTGGCTGTCCAGCTCCAGGGCGTGCTTGCAGTCGGCCAGTGCTTTGTCATGCTGCTGCAGCTTGACGTAGCACAGGGCCCGGTTGGTGTAGTACACGGCTACGGAGGGGTTTCGGTTCTGGGGGAAGACGAGAGCTAACCTTTAGTCAAAAATATTCAGATCTGAGAGCATGTGTTATTCTGTGCGACGCACACGCACACCATCACGCCGTCAGGACTCACGATGGCCTTGCTGTAGCACACCGCCGCCTCCTGATACTTGCGGTTCAGGAAGAGCCGGTTGCCCTGCTCCTTCAGCTCCTGCGCCGAGGCACTCTTCTCAGGGCTGCCTGCCATCTTCTCTGCCAGCCCTGTAACACCCTCTCCACCTTCCTTCCCTATCCTGCTCCCCGTGACTCTGGCTGGGTACCTGCCACCTCCGTGTCCCACCACACCTAGCCAAGAAAACAAGGCACCGATTCTTGAAACTCTGCCAAAAACATGTCCCACTAAGAAAAGTGCGCATTCTGTTGGAAATTAACATTTTCATGAATAAAAAGAATCAAGGTTATAATTAGGGGGTCTTTTGCACATATGTAAGCTGCTTATTTTTTATTTTATTAATTTAATGATTATATGCTGGCCTACTGCCTACAAAATCAGTTGTCCTCAGACAGGGGATCATCATTTCAACTTGTGAAAAAAACCAAATAGTAATAATTGAATTGAATAATATCTTTACCACATGAAAGACTACATTGTAATATGTATTAAAAACTATAAACGAGTTTTGAACAACAATTTCTATTACTTTGTGGTTGCCCAAAATGTGTCCCACATATTTGTCACCACTGTCAGATATTTATAAAAAGCAATAAAATCAGGCAACTACAAGGTCAACTACATTCCTGAGGACCCCATTTTCAAACATTCAGCTCTACTGTATGCTTCAAGATCACTCAAGCTCCTGTAAGTTTGCTATTTTCTCTTAAACTTGTTCATATTTTTGGACACTGCTCACAACCATAAACACAACACTGTATCTTTTGTAAAAAAAAAAAATATTAGATTAAATTATGACATAAATATATACTTTTTACGAATAGGTCTGAAGTAGCTAGCAGCAGAGGGGAAACAAAATGGCTAATGTCAACAACTTGTGTGAAAGAGTAGGTTTTTGTCACCACCGTCAGGTTTTCAGTCTGATAGTGATGACAAAAACCACCAAATGGTCAACAGATGCTAGAATATAATTATTTATCACAATAAAAACCAATGTGACCTGCGATACTTCATTAACCTCTTTTGTATTTCTTATGTAATTCCCCCTATATCTCTTCCATATCGTCCAACCCTCGGGAATGAGGTGTGCCTTCCTTCTCTCTCAGTGTTCATTTGACTGATGCCATTCAACATTCACAATCCAACCACCCCCCCATCAATACACTCAACTTTGACTTTATGCTGATAAAACCAAAGTAATAACTGAAAAAATGCCTATTTTATATATATAAAAAAAAACATACAAAATGAGGTTGCAGCAGTACATTGCTAAACAGCCAAGACCTTGGTCTATAATGATATACCTTCAGATTTTGCAATTTAAATAACTATTCATTTCCAGAATTATAACCTGCTTTATCCAAATTCTGAAGAATCAGTGAAGGATGTAAATACGGGTAATAGACATAGTATTCTGGCCTGATGTATAATGCAATACTATTACAAACAGTTGCTGAAATGAAACATCATCAGCCTGCAATTTAAAATTTTGCCCATTTATCCCAGCATATCCACCTGAAGCAGTACAGGTGAAGGACCTCACTGAAGGGTATTACAGCTGACTGGGATCTGGACCGAATGCCTTTGGTTTGCAAGTATGTATCCTTTTATGAAAGACATTGCGAGCCACCTGTGAGCATAGACTAAATTTTTTTAAAATGCAGATCTGTCAGGTTCTCAATTGGATACAAATGTCCCGTTTTCGCTCGGTACCATAGACCCTGGTGCGTCGTGATCGCTGTGGTTCCGGTAAAACGCCGTCACTGTGCTTCAGAGTGCAGGATTTGCAAGTTTTGTTCAAATAAATACAACGGGAGGAAAAAACTGGATCTTGCCACAAAGGGGGCAGCAATTTCCGGTGTTATGACAAAAAAGGCATCCCTGCCGTAGAACGCATGCCTGTCTCTAAATGACCAATTGATAGCTGATCTGAAACGAGTTCAGCTACTTTGTCGAGTTAGGCTACCGTAGTGCTAATCGATATCCCTAACCCTAACCACCAAAATAAACCCTAAGACACCCCTAAAATCCTAACCATCCCAAAACCCCTAGAACCCCCGCCCAAAAAAAAAAACACCTAAAAGCTCAACTTGTCAGAACACCGGCATGCATTCTACGGCAGGGATGCCTTTTTCGACATAACACCGGATACAAACAGCTAGTTTAAACCACGCGCTGGTTTACTACTTGATGTTCTGCATGAATTAGTTAATGACCAGCTACCCAACTAACCAGCATGGGTGTCACGTTTTAGCCAAATCAACTCGAAAAATACGCGGCTATTCGGAATAAGCAAGATTACAGGTATTACTGGCATCAGCAACACACCATCTACAGCTTATCAGCATAATAAAAAACAACGACTTTATACTGTAATTTCTGTACCCTTTAAACAGTTATCGTTAGGTGGAATGTCTTCTACCAAAAGGGGGCAGTTATACAAATACCACCGCAAACGCTGGTAATGTTAGGCAAGCACACGGCTGAATCCGAACCAAATTAGCAACACGAAGCGGCTTCAGTCACCTAAACAACAAGGTTAACATCTTGTTTTCCCCACTTATTTTCTTTAGCCCTGACTAAGCGAAAGTAGCGCGTTTCACCCCTGTCAGTCCTGAAGGTGTCCTTACGCCAGCTAAATCGGTGGGGGACGATCAATCCACTCGGCCGGCGCTGCTCCCTCTCTAGGCCGCCGTCGACACAAGGAAAGACCGAGGTCTCTCTCGGGCGTGTGCGGCCACAAAAAGGACTCCGCTTTTCCCTCTCGCCCTTACTGCTTTTTAATAGAAAGAATCACTCAGTGCCTCGGAAGGTAGATGAAACACACCATACATCACGTCAGTCATTGATATATTCCTCGTTTCCCCCCCTTTTAAGAGCGCGTCACTCGCTGGCCTAGTTGATGGCTGCCTTAGCGGCGCCGTGTTTTCACGATGACGCAGGCGCGTCAGGGAAGTGCTGGTGCTAGGCTGGGATACGGCAGAATGCCCGCTGGGTTACTAACCAATCAGGCCCAAGTTATTTGGTATCTTACGAACGTATAACAGCCAGTGCCCTGCTGCTGGTTATGTTGTGTGCTGAGTTTAACCAACATTGAGTGCTTTTGCGAGTGCGTTACTGGGGAAGTAACCCATTAAAGATAGAGGTGGATGGGTCAAGTCCAGAAAGTATAAATCTAGACCAAGGTTTTTTTTTTTTTTCAACAAACCAATTGAGTATGTAGAGTCACAGTCACACCTTAATCAAGTTTCGTACACTTGTTCTGCTTTGACAGCTGAGAGGGAACCCAGGGAAAACAAAAGTAGACACTTGCTGACATTTAGAAAGAAGAAATGAATACCCCTATATTCACACCGTCGCAAAGAGGGATACTGCATGTCCTTGTGATTAATCCCTCCACGATTGCACTTTTATCTTTAAAGAGCTACGGTGTTTTGCACCCTTTGGGTTTGGTGCATATTCACCTGCATGTTTTGTCCTGTTATTATTATCGCCATCATTGAACTCTTTCAGATTAATTTAATCCTGAAGATTCTGAGTATTATGCAGGAGATGACTTTACTCTCGGGATGTCTGTACCGTCACCCATGAAGGGGTTTATCTGCCTCTTTTTTTTTTTTTTTTTTTTGCTTGTTCGAGATGCTTTTTTGCAGTGCTCATTACTGTGATGTCCTGTACGAGCTTCATCATGTACGCCATCGAATCAGTGAGAGGCAAACTGGCTAACAAAGGTACCTGAGTATCTGGCCCGGTGTTTTAAGCCTTTGTCACTTGTGTAATCCTCATTTCGTGAAAAGCCTGACTTGTACTAGTGCATTTGGGTGTACGTGATATCGTCCCCCCTATTATCCCATTCATCATCGTCTTGAACATCCTCATGCTCCTGAAAAACTGCCTGCCCCTCTGCTTGAGGAGATTTTTGATCATCTTCCTGGTTGTCAGTGTTGCTGTACATAACTGCAGGCTTCCAAAGCTTCTCTCATCCTGCATATAGACACAACTGTACACACTCTCACAACTGCATGTAGAACATCTAGTTTGTTGTTACTGTTGTGACGTATCATTGTGGACCTGATCCTGACTGTGCTTGGCATTTGTGGCTTCTAGGTATGACTGTGTGCAGTAGGGCTGCACGATATATCGTTTCAGCGTTGTCATCGCGATGTACGCACGTGCAATAGTCACATCGCAGGACGTGCGATGTTAAGTAATGCAAATTAAACTAGGCAGCGTGGATAACGCTTTTGGTGTTTTTGCTAAACTAACAAATGTCACACCGTTCTTATCCTTAAACAATCCACAAAAGTCTGTTATATAATTTGGGTTAATTTAAAGGTTTTTGGATACAAGTCCGACACGCAGCTTTGCACCGGCAGCTTCCCAGCAAACATGCCCATTTGGGCCCCGCATGGGCTGATGTGGGTTTACTGTGGGCAAGTGTGGGCAGGGCAAACCCACACTAATCCCACATGGGGCCCATGCGGGTTAGCCCACGCTGGGCCCCAGCAGTTTTGCCCTTCGGGGCCCCCATGTGGGTTTTCTGTGGGCCAGCCCACAGTAAACCCACACAGGCTAATTATTATTAGTGATTAATGAAATTAATTCTTAATAATAATTTATTATTATCAACAGCAACATCAATAATAATCATCATTGTTGTTGATGGTAATTATTAATTGAATAATTTATTATTATTATTGTTATTATTATTACTACTATTATTATTGTTGTTGTTGTCATCCAAAGCTGTGTGCCACATTTTGGCTGTGGGTTAGAAAACAATCCCGTCATAGAGAGTATTCTTGCCCTGCTATTTATTTTCTGTGGTCACTGGGGATACATTCCCTTTCCTGTGCCGTAGGTTCTGCGATAGGCTCCGAACCCCCAGCGACCCCGAATAGGACACGCGGGTACAGAAGCTGGACGGACGGATGGGTAGATGGATTGGGGACACGCGCTGGGCGTTTGAGTGCAGCGGGAAGCTCGCTCCATGTGAGTAAAATGTTACTTTAATAGACATGTTTAATCGCATTCACTTTAACCGCATTTTGAGTCGTTGAAAACGACAATGAATGTTAAATGCGTCGTTCTTGTCAGTTCAATACGTATCCGCTTGATCGGCTAAATATAGGCCTTACTTAAACGTTCTTTTATTTATGCACATCTATATTGATGCGCAGAGGTAATGATTTAGGCTACCTAAAGTATACTGTATATGTTCCTGTACATTTATTATTATATAGACGCTTTCTAAAATTAAACGAAACTAATCATCTCCGCAACAGCAGTTCGTCTCACCAGTAAATGGTTATGAATTCTTTTCAAATTATCTTTTTATTTTTAATATATAATGTCGGTCATATGTATAACATCTACATGCAGTGTTTTGTATCATATAAAGCAATATTGATATATGTGCTCACAGACACGATTCATCTTTTAAATAGACGATGTAAACGGTATCTGTACAGTAATTTCTCTTATAATTTTCTTAATAACATTTTCTTTTCTCTAGCTGACTTTATTGTAGGCCTACAGTACACCTATGTTCTTTGCCATGTTCCATCACAAGTTTGTAACATTTTCCGTTATAGTTTGCTGCTGTCTTGTGAATACACTAATATATTATTACCTCAATTTATATTATACCTCAATTTAAGTATCTCTCAACAAGAAAGTCCTAGGAAACTACCTGATAGTATGGAAAATACAAGTATATACTTTGCTCTTGGAGAACCTCTTTTTTATATATTAGCATTTCAGTTGTTGTTTCTCAATTTAATGACAAAAAATAGCCAGGCCACAGCGTCAGAGGTGAAATCTTCAGTTAAACATGGCTGCAGAATGCTAGAGACCATAATGGGGGAAGGAGCGGAAGGACACTGAGGGGATTCATTTAATATTGATTATTTATGTATGTAATACTTTGTTCTCCTTGTTCTGTTTAATAAAAATATATATTTAGTACTCAATCTACATACTCAGTTTTGTATTCAGTTTTCAGTGTTTTCTTCATTTTTTTCTTCTAACTGGTCTCTTTGAAACATATTTCTTGTAGTTTATTACTGCTACTTTCAATAAGTGCAAATATTCTGCATACGCTGCAAATACTGCATATAACATTGTGGTATACTGGAAGTATAGGACCAAACTAATTTTGTTATTTGTTAATAACAAAATTATTAAATTATTATTAAATTATTATTTGTTAACCACAGAGCATGCCCACGGGGACACTGTGGCTTCACAGCTTTCCTTCCTCCCAATGTCTCCCCAGTATGCCCACAGTTTGCCCAAAGTATGCCCAATGTGCCCGCAGTACACCCCACAGTGTGCCCAATGTGCCTGCAGTACACCCCACAGTGTACCCACAGTATACACCACAGTGTACCCAATGTGCCCACAGTATACACCACAGTGAGCCCACAGTATGCCCACAGGGGAGCATCCAGCAGGCTAAAAAATGCAAGGCACGCATGTGTAGGCCAGCCCAAAGTATGGGCAAACTGTGGGCCCACAATGGGGCCCACTCTGCTTAGTGTGGGCAGCCCAGAATGGCCCCACAAGGGCCCCACAACATACGTGCCCCGCATTCCGCGCTGGTAATGGGACCCACAGCAGGCTGCCCGCAGTGGCCCCACACGGGCCGAAAAGGGCATGTTTGCTGGGTAACAAACATGTCGATCACAGGACGAACCACCAATCACAAACGGTCTCGATCCCAGCGCTAACCATTTAACCCAGCGCTATTTTGTCACTCATGCTAACTCCCATATGCGATAAGCTTCCTATAGTTGCTCCTGCACTGTTATATTGTTATTATATTTGGGCAAAATCAGCTCAGTCTTTTTAGAATGATTAATTATACCAATAGAGCAGCGATCACTAACAGGCGGAACGCAGTCGAGGTCCGGACCCAGAAGCTGTCCCATACGGACCCGGACCGATAGCCAAAACAGAAAGGTATGATTTAATAGCAGCAGCGAAGCGACCAAAAATCCGTAATGTTCCTAACAGAGTGGCTGATCTGTCCTGAAATCATACGGCGGAAAAGTTTTCAAATACAGTATGTATTATATAACATGTTGGATAAATAGACATAGTTTATTGGTGATTTCATGTTCGTGGAAGTTTCAGTTTTTTAACAACTGTATAAAGTAATGTTATCTGTTATATAAATCAACTCAGGTGAAACAAAAAGTGTACGTTTTAAGTATCTGCCATAACCCTCACGATTTCAGACTCGCGCAGGAAATCTTACGACAAATCTATATTATTCCATTATAAACCTAAAAACAGCTATAAAAAAGCAGACTATTTACAAGGTAAGAACTGTTGCATATGTATGCAGACATCTCGAATTGAATTGTATTGAATTAACTTGATTTGACAGTCATGCAGGTACTGATTACATGCAATGTTGATACAACTGATAGGCTACTTAAATATACATCACAATAAATAGTTAGATATTATGATCTTCCGGACCTTTGCTTCAAGAAATTTTCTATAACTGGACCTCTTCAAATTTTAGTTGAGTACCCCTGCAATAGAGCTATTGAACTAATTAGATTTATTTAAATCCCAATATTACAATGTACACTTACCTAAAGGATTATTAGGAACACCATACTAATACGGTGTTTGACCCCCTTTCGCCTTCAGAACTGCCTTAATTCTAC
>JAODKE010000101.1:20697080-20709434 GCA_026779605.1 Mormyrus hasselquistii | reverse complement strand
TCAAACTGGAAGCCGGACTGGGCACCGCACCCATTATCCAGCAGGTATTTGCGGAGGGTCAGGTACTTCATGCAAAACAAAATGGCAGCGGGGAAGGGGGTGGGGTGGGTGGCGTGGTTATCCCTGGATGACCTCATTCCCACTGGATGGAGGAAGACTGAGCCTTATAAACCATCCCCCGTTCCCCTCCCCCCAGTTTGGCAGTGCGTCCGGCGCAGTCCGCCATGGTGTGTCCGTTTCACGTTTGCTGCAGTGTAGCAAATAGATGAGACGCCACTTTAATTAAATACATTATCCGGAACATTCTATCCTTGGCCGTCCACGCCACCGTTTGTTAGCTTCGCACTAAATTGGTTTTGCTAGACGGTGGGCACCGTGCGAGCGGCCCTCGGAGCAAAATAGAAATGCCAGCTGATAAGATCGAGGCCGGCGTTTCCGGAGTTTGGCCACAAAGACAGGCAAGGCCTAACTGGATTAATTGCCAGTGCATGGGCAGATGCCGGACTTTGCTGCGTGTGAGATGTGGAGGGGTTTATGCACGGCCTGCATCTCGCCGGTGATGGCCATTTTCTTTGTGTTTACCCTCCATTGGAGGCGACAGCCCTGCTCCAGGTGCACACTCACTGCAACACGCAGAGCCTCACAAACACGATGGGCGTGCCGCACCGCGCCCCAAGCCGTGTGTCACTTGACCGTGACTCAGCCATCCGCCGTACATTGTTCAGCTTGACAGGAGTGCCGATGGACTTCCTCAGTTGGAATTTCACGGGAAGCGCTTCTGTTTCCACCTGAAAAGCCGCTCGATCATTATGGGACAAAGCGTCACACCTGGGGGCCTTAATCTGATTGGCTTTGCCGGATGGTTATGGAATGAGCAACACGAAAACACGTGGTATCATCAGTCAAATCCTTTCCAAGCGGCCTACTGCAGAAAGCACTGTGTGTTACATGGCGACACACAGTGTTCATGCGTTCCGCGCTGTGTCATCCTGGTGACCCAGCGGTGACTGGCACTGCTCGTCCCATCATGCCTCTCCATTCTCTTTCTCTGGCGTTTTGTCATTTTTGACCACGCCTTCACCCCCTCAGGCCTCCTCGTTATAGCCTCCTTCCCGGCGCTCCTCCCTAGGGGTCGAAGCGTAAAGCAGAGACCGGCTGCCAGACAGCCCCTGGACCCCCCCCCCCCCCCCCCCACGTGCGCCGCGTGAGACCCGCCGTCTCCGGGCTGAGCAGGCGCCCCGGGGTTGCCAGGACCGCCGCCGTATATCTGGATAATAGCAGACTGACCGCACAGCCTATTATTTTATCTCAAGGCTGCTAGAAGGGAGAATAATTGGCTATAGGAGCAGGACGTGGGCAGGGAGGCCGTGGTGTCATTAGCGCACCATTATGTAGGGCTCCAGGCGGTGGGGGGGTAATTTTGTAGTCAGGGCTTTAAAGCCAATCAGACGGAGGCAATGGCCGCAGTCCTGTGCGGGTCTCCGCAGCGGGGCCGGAGGTCTCCCTTCGGTCACCCAGTGTCTTCGGGGGCAGCTGCATGCACCAAAAGGAAATCTTGGGGGTCTGTGTCCATGGTTTCGCTCAGGTGGTACTTTTCCTAACCGCCCCTCCCCCAACGCTACGGAACGTGCTGACTCCGCTGGGAGGGTCGGCGAAATTCCCAGGAGTTTCCATGGTGTCGTTGTGCCGAGCAGCGGTTTCTTCCTGGCCCACAGCTGATACGAGGCTGGTGACATGGTGGAGGCGGGCATCGGGGGGGGGGGTCCATTAAACCAGTTAGAACAGGAATTCCCTCAGGCGACAGAGGGCCGGCAGAGCCACCCCTAACCTCAGGAATGAGCTGCAGTTCTGGGTCCCTACACACGGCACTTTTCCCATCCTGGAGGGCCAAAAAAATGCCTAAATGGGCATTGAACAAGCCATGGTGACTCCACAGTTGGGCAGTGGGGGTTCTGTGCTTTCTTTGTGGTCCATTTCATTAGTCATGTTTACATGTCAGATGTAGAGAGCCCACACCCCCCTCCCCGCACCTTAGTGTCCATTCCCATATTGTACATGTTGCACCCGGCAGTGCGGTCGACGGTGTTCATGGGAAATGCGATCAGGGACGTCACTGTGCCCCCAATGTCAGCGTCCGTGGGCTGATTGGTGGGCGGGCAGGTCAAAGAGCAGCTGGCTTGAAGGCTGCTTAAGGGAGACTTCTTTGAAGGTGATATGGGAGGAGGTGGGGGGCAGGGTGTTCCGGGGTGACGCAGGGACCGCCGGCCCGGTCTTGTGATGTCCTCCTTGTCTGGGTTCCCTTGGTTTCTCTGCTTGCTTCTTCAGTCAGTCTTTGTTTTCCTACCACCCACCCCCCCTAAGCATTGCACATCTGGTAGCCAGGGACACGCTGTGTCTGTGCCGATGCCACGGCCCCCCCCCGAGCTCATGAGCGCCGTGAGCTCCGCTGTTCGCCAGCTTCCACCTGTGTCTGAGCACGTCAAAGAATGCAGAAAGCCGCCCTTCATGTCTCTGTAGCCCCCGGGATGCTCCCCCACCCTCCTCCCAACCCCAAGCCTGGGCCAACCCCATTAGAACCCATATTGGGGGGTGCTGGGCTCGCGTGAGGAAGCCGGTGGAGAAAACAGCCCCCCTACCCCAGTGGGCTCTGCCTTGACACGTCCAAATGCATGACCCCCACATACAGACACGCACACGGTGACAGATCAATGACCACACACGCGAGGGTTTAATAATGAACATTGATCTGTGACCGTGCGCACACACACAGAAGACATGCATTGATATAACACAGACAGACGCACACAAGTGTACAAACAGATACAGACAGATCACACATGCATGCACATGAAGGTTAAAAAGTGAGCAAACAACTCACAAACAACATCACACTGTCACACACACCAACACACATGCGCTCCGCCATCATCATCATCCCCCCTCCTGGCAGCACGGCCGTCTCCTCCTCAGTAGGCGGAATAGGAATGAGGGGGGCGTGTAGGAGGCAGCGGGAGGGGGAGGGAGAGAGGGAGGGAGGGAGCAGAGTGGAACGGAGCGCCGTGGAGAGCGGGGAGCAGCCAGCGCCGCTACGGGCGCATGGACCTGCCGTCAGGGAGCCGCCAGCCGGCCACTGCCGCCGCCGACATGGAGTCCGCGCTCAGCGTCACCTCCGACGGGGTGAGTTCCCTCTCCATGTCCTCCTCCCACTCCCGCTGCCCCGCGCTCTCGCTTGGGGATCTCCGGCAGCCTACCCCGGACTCCGCGAGACGCAGCGTACTTAGTTATTTAATAGAGGCGGATATCGGCTTCCCTTTCAAGACTCATGCTTATCTTGGGTGTCCTGCCCATGTAAGGTGGGTGGGGGGGGGCTGCCCAGTGCTGGCCAGATGTCCACTAACAGCTGGTCTCCCCGGGGGAGCCCCAGTGCCTTTATTCCCGCGCGCTGTCGTGCCGCGAGAACGTCACCCTTCACCTCTGTTTGATGTCGTTCCGCGTGAGTGGCGACGGAAGCCGGCGCGTGGAACCCAAACTTTTCGGCCGAGCCGTACCCACGTCTTAAGGATGCCCCCCGGTTTGACGGAGAGGGTGGTTCCGTGGTGCTTCCCACAAGTGGACAGCAGAGGGTAGCCTCAGAGAGCGATGTGGCCAGGGAACCCGCCTGGGGAGGGGAGGGCCAGCCCCCAGCACCGGTGGCCTTGGCCGGGTCAGCCTGATATTTGGGAAAGGTCTCGAGGCTGCCCCCTAGCTTGATTTTATGTTGCCTCCGTTAGAAGACCAGACAGATGCTGCGGCAGATACCGTGGTCATGCTTAGGGACCGGCACGGTTCAGTCTGGACTGTAAATGCCCCCGGTGGACGTGCCCGGGATTGCAGATGCACAGGGGGTAGAGGGGTAGGCGCAGGCTGATTACACGCCCTGACCCCTGTAATCCCTGATTGTACCGGGCACTGATTGTGCCGGGACACGCTGTCATCCTGACTGCCTTCTGTCCGTTTCCGGAACAAAGCAGTGTTTCTGTACCGTATGAAGTCTTATAAGACTTATCACCAGCAGATCATGAGCTGGAGTTACACTGGGAACTGTCATACTGGGGGCCCTCATGTTATCCAGGGAGCCGTCCCATCCTACTCCAGTCACACGTCCTGCGAGGCGCATCAGCCGGGAAGGCTAGGAGGCCCCGAGGGCTGTGGAACATGATGTGCCGGAGCACACCTCATGGGGCGCGCCGACCTGCTCGCTGCCCCCGGGGCCATATCCGCATTCCGTGACCGTCGCGTCGAGTGGCCTGACTCGGGTACCACCGAAGATTTGGGGGGGCTAGACAAGCCATTTAGTTTAGCGACTGAGGAATTCCCTCTGGCCGTGGCCACAGGATCAGCGGCTTTCTCTTCTTTCACTCGACACTGGGAACATACCCTAGCAACAGGTGGTTGCTATGCCCCCCCCGTCCCCCCGCATTGTGATGTTCTGTCCTTTGCTGCTGTGGGAGGAGGGCAGATGTAGTATTCCTGTCTAATTTCATGAAAGGTGTTGCTAGTGACGTCCATGCTGTGATTTCCGTGTGACTTCCTAAGCCTTGCAGTCTGCGCACTGGTATGTGAGGGGATTAAGTTTCATATGAAACTTTCATATGAAAGCTTCGAAGCTCTCAAAGCGGAATGTCCTCATCATCCATCTGCTTTTAAGGAATGTCCTTTGAGCTGGTTATCTCCCAGTAGCTGTCGCTGATCTCACTGAAACTCATGTCACATGTGGCGAACAGGTGCCCCATATCGGGATTTTCGGGATCTTCTGGATGAAATCTCAGATTGAGCAGTGGCTAAAAAGCCTTGCTGGATACCAGACGGTCACAGGTTCAGATCCCAGTCTTCTGTATGGCTTGCTGGGAAGGCCGCACCCCCATCATCCAGCCAAGCAAATGGGGACGCTGCCAGTATAACTGGGCAACAGACCACTACACTGGATCCCTTTTATAGTTATTGCGTTTTGATTACAGTGCATCAGACATGCCGTTACTCAGAAATATGGCAGCGCTGGGAACTTTCTGCACCCTCAGCATCTTTCTGCTCCCATTGCCCTCTGGGGGGGTGTTTTTTTTTTTTTTTTTAAAGTTTCTTTCTTGCTCACCCCCGTCCGTTTGTCTACCAGGACCTCCATGCAGATACATGGCACAAGCCCCGCGAGACGGGCAGCTTCACCCCTCTTGTGTGTCCGGCATCCTCTCCCGACCCCGATGTGCCACACCTGGGTGACCAGAGGGTGTGAAAAAGAATCAATTATCCCCGTCTCATTCAAAAGCCGGAAGAAAGCCCATCCATCCTCCTCAATCCAATTAGCAGGCCGGCAGCGGGAGTAGCAAATCAGAGCGGGAACAGGTGATTGGTGCCTGTCGGAGGATGATGGCAGATCAGGGCCCACATGAAATGGAGCATCACGCTCAGTGCATTTAAATGTTAATGGGTCCAGTGCTTGATGCCGCTCAACGCTCCTTTGTTTGCGGAGAGGGTTATACACACCGGGCTCTTCTTAATGTTTGCCCTCGACCACTCTCTCTTCCCTGTCTCCGTGACTCACAGCCATTAGTTTACCCAGAGCGCTGGAGCATCTGATGACATCACCGACGTGTGTTCAGATCCTGTCATGGCATTAATGCTTTTTTTTTTTTTTTCTCTCTCTCCCCCCCCCCCTCTCTCTCTCTCTCTCCCTCCGTTCCTCGCTCGCTCTCGCTGTCTGTGGCGCGCCCGTTCTGTCGGCGGGGCGGGGGCTCGCCCGCCCGGGGCAGGATGTGTTCAGAGGGAGAGTAGAAACAAGCGACCTGGTGGCTCTGAGTAAAATTTAAAAGCAGCATAATCGATATCGATATAAACAATACGGTCTCATCCTATATCGCGCATGAAAATATACTGGTGTATCTTAGACTCGATACATCGCACCGCCCTAGAATATATGCAGCAATACTACCAAGACAAATTTGTAGTACATAGAGACCCCAGGTTATGAATGAGATCTGTTTCCGAAGTCTGTCTTTAAGCTGAATTTGTAGGTAAGTCGAAAAAAGAATACAGTACATAATAATAATAATAATAATAATATTATTATTATTATTATTATTAAGTGTCTTCATGTGGTACTGTACATCAAACTGACAAACCGCAAGAAGTGTGTGCGCGTGTGTTCCATTGTATTTTTAATAAACAGGCTTTATGGCAGTCTGTTCTTAAGTACGAGTTGTCAATAAGTCGGACGTACTTAACCTGGGGACTGCCAGGCTGCGTTCAAAATGAATTCCAATACTGAACAACAGCAACAGCAAGTGAAGGGTCTTAACCAGCTGGAGATTTCACAGACCTGTAGGCTCTCTCCAGAGAGAAGAAACCCTCTCCAGCCTCTGTATGCTGAACACAGACCGTGTATCTGTAGCTTACCATCCTTGTAATATAAATGCACACACTTGAAAGGATTTTGTCGCTCTCTCTCTGTGGCATACATGACATTTAAGTGGCACTGGAACAGCCGGAAATAAAAGCTGAAGAAATGATCAGAAGCCCCAGAAGCAGAAAGCGGTGTGTGGCATCCGTGTGAGGCGTGAGAGAGTGTGTGTTTAAAACCGCTGGATGAAGCTTCACTTACAGCGTTAGCCTTACACTGGGCCTTCAGTCAACAGTATAAACAGCAGACAGCCACAATAAACTTACATTATCCCTAATGTGTGCCGTAACGTAAACAAAACCAAATGACAAGGCCGACCCATTCTGCCCATGAAGAGAGACACTTGGCAGTCTATCACTGAGAAGGGGCTAAAAAGCATTCTGCAGGCACAAGAGTTATCACAGCGTGACACAAGAAGGGTGGCTCAGGCCGCCCGCCCCGTCCCGTCCCCAGGGAATGCATCTCTGCCTGGACTCATGTCTGTCAACACGTGGCTTTTTTTCACTGAGCCGTAGGAATGATGAAATGTTTGTTTGGGTGTCCGGGAACACGGCAAACAAATGGGAGATGCATGGATTAAAATATTATAAGCCAGACAATAACACTAAGCCATTGTTTTCAGAAAGCCTGGAAGGACCTATCAACACAGTAATTTATATTTCTGGGAGAATCAGCCAGCCATTAAACTTTCCTTGAGGTCAGAGAGTGACAGTTGCATTTTGAAGGCTCTAGGGATACAGCAGAGCACCGTTTGCATTACATTGACTACTATTTGTCATGTTTTATCTTCTGCAGAGTCAACTGAGGATTAGATTTCTTTGTAAGGCTCATGCTAAAGGTGACACATAAAGGTGTCCAACATATGGTGCTGCCAAACGAAACAAAACAAAATACCTAAAACACACAAATGCAGCTGCCACAGTATCACTGTTTCATGTACGCCTCTCCTCACTTACTTCCCACAGCGTTTGAGAGCTTGACCATCTGACAGGTGACTTGGAAGCCTGCTGCATCCTGTGCAGAATTTGAAGGTCTCCTCCATGTTCTGGAACATCTCTTTGTAAGAGTGGAAGGTGAGACTCTTCTTCTTCCCCTCCAGAGCAGCCCTAGTGAGAGCTGAACGTTGGCAAAAATTCTGCAGAGAAGCTCATGGTGCTGACAGACACATGTACACATGGATGGAGCACAAACAGAAATCACTGAAGTTTAAAGAGCTGGAATCATGGGGTAGATCCTTGACTTTAAAACATGGCCTACTGGTGCTTTAGTAGCATAAACGTGGACGGTAGAGAGTAGTTGCACCTGTACTCAGAGTAGTCCTTCATCTTCAGCTTGCTGAGGATGACCTTGGACAGGCCGGGGACATTAGAGTCCAGTGAGTAGAAACCTAGACGGTCCATGTAAACTCCATCTGGTCCAGGGGTGAAGGATTCTGCTGATGTTGGTGCTGAAGCAGCCATCCTGGGTAGCTGGAGTTATACACCACAGGTAATCAACCTGTCCGCCACCCTGAAATCATGTTTTAAGCCCCTGCAGATTGATTTTACAGCAAACCCAACAGTATAACCTCATGCTTAATGGGACGATCTGGCCAGACTTGGGACCGGTCCTCTATTTCAGAACATGGGCCTTAAACCCTCTTTCTGCTGACAGCAAGCAGCTTCCACATCACATGACAGCCTGAGCAAAGGCTCAGCCTGTATCGCCAGCAGGCTTTAAGATGGGCCTCTGACATTTCCAGATGGACGAGGAAAAAAAGCACCGGGTTAGGAAGCTCAGTCGTTGAAGCCTGCTAGCTGAGTGTGATTGAGTGCCGTCGGGGGAAATGTGATCAGGCCACCCGCTTTGTCCCCATGTAAGGCAGCGTATGGGTGGACAGGGCTGCTCTGGAGGAGATGCCCCCCCCCGGGCGCGGTGCAGAAGGGAAGCCTTCCACGATGCCTCAGCTAGACAGGGCGCACTGATGAGGGGGAAGGTAACCTGACAAATCTGCCCAGGAAATGCAAACCAGCCCAAACATCTTTCGCTGACTCATTAAGGTGGTCTAGGCAGGCGCATTTGGGGACAGCGTCAAAAAGTCACCTTATAACCCCTTAAAACAGCGTCAAAAAGTCACCTTATAACCTCTTAAATGATTTGTTTTCAAATGCAATAGCGTAAATGGGAAATACCTTTGTTATATACCCGTAAACTTTTCCTATTAACACGTACACTGTTCCAAATAACTCCAAAAACTGTATTTGTTCCCTGTTTAAAGAGGGAATACATTGATGCATTTTAACAGCATGCAATTTCCCCATACGTTTTTAACTGATATATTGTTTGAATTTAGTCAAATTTAGCAATGCATTCATATTACGACAGCATTCCACCTCCTGGAATTTCCCAGTGGGATCAATAAAGTTCATCTTAAAAAACTGATATTATGCATGTTTGGCTCTTCTGCTCATTTCGTTTTAACTGGCTTGTTGTTGCCGAGAAGAGCTGGCAGGTCAGTAGATTCCCTTTCTGATTTAACTACAAACTTGCATCTTAACACAAATGCAGGTTTTGCTGAGCATGGAGGACAAGTTTTCCTTACAATATCCATACAGGACATTCTGTACGTGCATTTACAAATTAAAGACCACATTTACGTCATTCAGCTCCCGGGGTAACAGCTCAGTGCAGTGACAGCAGTTAATATACTGTTAAACATCAGAAAACCAATTTCACCCTCTGCCATCTTCTACAGAGTAGCACTGATTGTACAATCCTACCTCTTTTGACAGGAATGTTCCAGATGAAAAAGCTGAGCTCCCAGTGCTCCTTACTCTTTTTGCAGCAGGATGGATGGGAGTGTTGATTGACAGCTAACCCACATCGGGTATGTAGTACACAGTGCAGGAAGGACGGCTTTCGAGAACCTTCTCTACAGTCATTTACATAAACACCTCCCTTCTCGCTGATTTCTAGTCACGTGGGTTGGGGCACAATTATTTTGGGGTGAAGCAACACTGGTTGGGATCGTAACTCTTCTCCGTTAGCCATGGGTGCTGCCCCCTCCCATCCCAAAAGCAGGGGGCAGTAAAACAAACCACCCTTGTATGGCAGGTTGAATCACCACCTAGTGGGAAATAAGTGTAATTACCAAAATATCAACGCATCTATTCCAAGGTTTAGATAATTCACACTTTTGAACAGTTAAGAAACAAAAGTACAGAGAGTGCCAGGAAAGGAGAGGAAAAAAAAACCCCATAAAATTCAGATTTAATAAAAAACAAAAGTTTATTTGGTCCTTTAGAACCTGAGTTTCAAACTAATCGTACATACATATGTAATGCATTTACATTTTTGCTAAAACTGATAAAACATGTCACATTCTTGCCCAACAGTGTTGTCTCCATATTCCATCTGCTGCAACATACGTTTGTTTTCCTATGCAGGATAAATCTATTCACAGCTTGGCAAAGACTAAAGTGTTGGTGTCTGTCCCGTCGTATAAAAAGAGAAACAGAGGCTGGTAGCTGAGGCCGGGGATAGAGGACGCGGTCTGCATCCCACTGAACAGAGCGCCCCCTCCTGGACGGGTCCTAGTACCACTCCGAGATCAGGCTCGCGACCCCAGGAACACAGTTCTTGCCAAAACGGCAAGAGGACAACAGACAACGTGACGATGCAAAAGCGCGCTGCAGAGTCACTGCATGCGCCGCGGCTCGTATCGAAACACGGGGATTCCCCGGCATATGGGAAACCCGACAATTATCCCACAGAAAGAAGGTTTATCACTTTAATAATATGCTAAATGAAAAAAGAACACGTTTACCCTTTAGTGCCCATTCCAGTAACAAAGAACATGTGCCTGTATGAGTCTGGCTTCAGCCGTAAAAGCTGAGATACTCAGGGTCCTGTGAGAGAACAGACATCAAAGGGCGTCCGGCAGCAGGCGTCTGTCTTATCTGGACAGTACCGATAACGTAAAAACAAAAGGAGGGGAACCGCAGGACAGGACGGCGACCTCCTCGCCGCCGGCAAGCACAAACACGCTGCCTGACTGCAAGGTGATTCATTCAACTTTACGCGCAGCCGCTAATGTATAATTAGCTAACGAACCTAAAATCTGTGTCAAGGTCGAGGCCAGCCGGAGAGGCGTACCAGGAAGGGATTTTCAGACAGAACCCATGCATCTACAGCCTGACGCCTCCCACCAAAGTTCCGCGTTCTCGCCGGAAGAATCCCCGGTGCCCCCTGGATTGATTAATTGATCACAGAGCACAAGGTCCCCCCCGCAGTCTTCCTCTGAATGCTGATGCTTACGCTCTGCGCCCGGCAGCATTTAGATCATTTTACAATGAGTTCTGCTACGTGTGCTGACCTGATGTGTTTCGGCATCAAGAAAAATCGGGCGCTGATGGCCGGGACAGCATGCCGTTTGTCTGGCTTGGTTCGGGCATCTTTCAGGCATGGCCCGCTGGAGCTCAATGTGGTATATTTTTAAAAGCGGTGCCTGCGTGTGGAAATAAAGCCTCACAGGGCCCTCAGACAGGATACGTTCATTGGAAATGGGCTCACTGCTGTGTACCTCTTAAAACCGCCGACTCTGACGCCACGAGCAGCTGCGTGAAATCAGCCGGCGGTCACCGGGCTGAAAATAAACAGGGGAAAGGTCTGGTGAGAGACTGCCGCGTCGCAGTACCTGTGCTAACCGGCTTTCTCCTGCGATTTGCCTTCGACAAATCACACCAAGGGATGGCCTCAGGCAACAGGAAACAATGGAGCTACGAGGAGAAATCCGTGGACTGAGACTGATCTTGTGATTAAAGAATCTGTGTGCTGGTGCATGCTGGGAACATTAAAAAGTACGAAACGCATTCTTTTCACTGTGACTAGGAAAGACGGGGGATTGTAAGACTGTCCTGGTCACCGTACTTGAAACACACAAAAGTCTTTCCAAAGTCGTTGATGTTCCGAATCGTGGTGCTGTTGTCCCACACACAGTGACGACCGCTTGCGACCATAAGTACAGACAGGCACGAACACACACAGGACTGAAAACCCATCAGGTACCTCCATTTTGATGACTGGGCATCTACTGTGACACGCAAACCAGACACATGGCTTAGATGGGGAAGTAAAATGTAATGGGATGAAAACAAGTAACTAATTACATGGAGAAACAGGCGTGATGAGTCCATATGTCACTGCCCAACACACGGACTTCAAGAGAGTCCTGAGGAATGAAGCTCTCACATCCAGGGACGATGAGAAGATCCAACTTGGGCAATGATTTTCCAGCTGTAGGGACGGGTCGGGATTTCTCCAGAGATTTCCTAACCTCTATAACCGGCTACATTTGAAGCCCTGATTTGCAATGACCTAGTGGAAACTGATGTGCAATAATTTTGGAGCCCCTAACATCCAGCAAGCAGGGGGTAAAGAGAGAGAGAGAAAGCAGAGCACTTCAGCCAGCCTGCAGAAAGTGAGGTGGGGGCCCCTAGCTTCACGCCACAATCGTGGCACCTGTGCAGAGGCGGTGAGACAGAACGGTGACGTCGGCGCGGAGCAGGACCGTCAGTGCCGGGCAGCGAGGTCATAGCGGCACAAACAGTGACGGACTGAAAGGACAGAGAAACGGGAGCCGTTTGTGAACCTGAGCAGAGACTCCCTGTGGGAACAGAACCGCATGATTAAACAATTAAAGGACAATGATTAAAGGACAATGACGACTTTAAGAGACCCAGCCGAACACGTCCGAATCAGGGATCCAGCATGGAGTTTGGCTCTTGCGGCCCGAAGTACCATGGGATACAGAGGAACCCCTGAAGGGGCGTGTCAGCCCCCCCCTGAAAGCAGGGGCGAGCGGCTGGCAGAAGCACCAGATTAAATCGCTGCTCCCCCCCCCCCCCCCCCCCCCCCCCCCCCCCCCCCCCCCCCCCCCCCCCCCC
>JAODKE010000101.1:20652071-20667460 GCA_026779605.1 Mormyrus hasselquistii | reverse complement strand
ACCCACACACCACACACACACACACACACACACACACACACACACACACACACACACACACACACCTTGCTATACCACCGGCCCAACAGTCAGCTAACCAACGCAAACGCGCCACAATAAATACCCCCCTCCCCTCAACAAACTGGGGTAACTAGACCAGTTTGCTCCCGTCATGACCTACATCTCAAAGTAAAAAGAGGTTGCCATAGTAACCAGGCTGTGAGTGGAGAAAAAAATAAATAAAAATAAAAGGAAAGCAAAGTGAACGGCTAATTGCGCACAGGGCCCACGGGCTATGGGGGCACATGGAGCGGAGAGGACCCGCCGGACAGGTTTGACCCCTTCCGTACTCGTTTATGAGAGGCCTGGAGCCACCGCGCTCATCACGGACAAACAGGCAGCTGGTGGGAAGCTGGAAAGAGCTCACACTGGCCACTAAAAGCGAGCTTAGCACCGAGAAAAGACGCATCAGCCCAGAAAGCCACACATTATGGCGGAGAGACACAAGAGTCAAACCCACTGTCCATTTCCAAGGTGTACAGCAGCCGCATGGTAACCGTAGAAACACTAAATCACCTAGAGTGATCATTCTGAACAAGCTGAGGCAGCTACCCGTTACCCTGTCCCCCCGCGAATCGCACCCACCTCAACGAGGGCGACAGGAGCAGAGATGTTGATGGCTATGACACGGTAAAAACAGTAAAGAGCTGAGAAGCAGGACAGGGCAGGACAGAACGCCAAAGCCACCTTACAGACGAGCCTCAGTGTGACCGACATGGGCAATTTACCACAAATCCATGGCAAATGAGAATTTATACACACAGTGGCCCAACAATTAGCCAAGTGCAGAGAGAGCACTGAGTAAGACGTAACCGAAAGAAAATTATCATAACAATAGTCATAACAATGACAAAATAGATGCAAGGAGAATGACCACAACCAGCACAAGCCGTCGTAATTAGGATGGGTATTAAAGCAAAGTCAGATTACACCACCAATTATTGCTGGAAGGCAGATAAACGTGAGGGCACAGAGCAACCATTACCCCAAAATCTTTTGCCTTCCCAGGCTTGATCAGCATGTGACTGCATGTCGGCCGGCCAACTGGGAAGCTTTAGGACTTTGATTGGGATTGGAGGAAGCTCTGGAGGTGACCTCAATAACAAAGATGGCTGGTGACCTCAGGGAACTAATGAATATGGGAAATGAGTCAACCTATTAAACCATAGTAAAAAAAAAAGCTGGCTAACATCGACTTTTAATCCCTTCAGAAACGACCCGCGTGTAATGCTACGAAGGGCACGGCCAAGCGCGCGAGTCCCACGACGGAAAGATCCGGAAACGCGGCGAGCAGCCCCTTCTGGCTGATGATGGCGTCCTTAGGAGATGACATCCACATTAGCCAAGCATAAATCAGCAAGAGACTTCACGACGCACATGGACCGTAATCGGACCCGATGCGGCGGCGAGGCTTCCTGACAAGGACGCCAAATCACTTCAGATGGAAAAGCATGCAGTGATGCTGTAATCTCATCATACTATGTCAACATTCAATTATTTTATAGCGTCCACAAGTGGATGGCAGGGTACTGTGACCTAATTCTCATTCCCCTCGGTTTGAAATGGCCAATTAATCTCAGCACAGAACTCCCACTCAACGTACGGTCCCCATGCCAACTCTGCTGGGAGGGGTGGGGTTTAGACCCAGTGCCTCTGATGCAGGGTGATGCCAGTGGGCTCCAGGGTTTTGCAGAGCACCCAGAGGATGCTGCCACTCCAGGACTCCCGCCTATAGGAAAGGACGGAAGGGAGTGGAAACCAGCCGTGACAGAAAGTGAGCTAATCTCCGTCCTCTGCGCCTCCCTCAGAGAAGGATTGAGGATGGCAGGGACCCAGCCTCAGAATGCAGCTCGCTTCAACCAACCTACCAAAAAATAAGTTTCCACAGTTACATCAAGGCCTTTATTCAGACACTTTAAGAGCCAACCCTTAATATTTTTAGACTGTTTATATTCAATAAGTACAACTGGGAATAAAGCATTCATTTCTGTTAGCTACGGAAAATTAGCTAATGTATCTGCAGGGCGCTAGCTGGGAAGCTCTTCATTTGTTTTTTTTTTTTTTTTTTTTTTAAATTAGTTTGATTACTTGACCTAGCCGGTGGAAAAGACCTAGCTGGAAAGAGCACGCGTTCTGTTTCTGCTGTGCTAATGCGCACGTCTGCCCCTGCTGGCTAACGCTAAACAGATGAAGGAAGGCGAGTGAATCGCCAGCAGCAGCTTCGGGACGCGGCACGTCACTATCCAACACTGCTAATGCGCATCATAATCACCATGTGCAACAGCGACGGGGAAACGTCAACTGCGGAGCACGACTAACGAGCCCGGAAGCTGTGGCGGGGTAGCCCAGGCGCCATTACCAGTCTAGGGAGGGGGAGGGATGGGGATTACGGTAAACACCAGGGTTCTTCCATTCATAAAGACTACCACACATTTGTAGGCTTCTGGAAGAGCTCTACGTGCTGTTCATCCACGATTCCTACATTCACTCTAAAAGCGCTCTAAAGCACTTTCCAATCCTTCCTGTCTGTCGGACTAATGTAATGCGTGTCGTCCTGTACTGACAGCATGGGCAGGACAGAGGGCGCGAAATGCAGCTGTGAAACCGAAGATTCCTAGTCCTACGGTTGAGAAATCGGCGAGGTCGATTGGAAGATGGTGCTTACACCTTGCCAGAGAAGAGTGCCAATATCATTGAACTTATTTAGCAGCTTTGTCTGTGATCATGGTTAAACAAGCTGGAATCACAGTAAGCAGAAGCGTGGGATTCAAAATTGGTTATCTGCACGGGCCCAGTCTGTATGGTAGAACCATCCTTACAGTACATTTACGAGATAATCTGTTTTCAGAAAACAGGCCAAGTATAAAAGTGATCCCCATAAGTCTGGGTCTGGGTCCAGGCCAACGGCAAAAAAAAAAAAAAAAAAAAAAAAAAACCAAGTGTAATCAGGGGTGAGGAATCATTGGCCTCCTTCCCCCACTGATGTTTGCTGGAACACAACGGCACGACTAGAAGTGACAGTCGTCATATAGCCCAATTAGAGAAATCAGTTTTCAACCAGCTTCAATAATCGATTCAACTACTAAAACAGAAGAACCAGCACCAACAGGGACCAACCACGTTACAGACACTGGTGCAACAGGTAGTCACTGACTCTCACCAACAATTCAACAGCTTTACGGCTCTCCGTGTTCATGGGCTTAAAGACCACAAATCCTGACCTTGTTGATGTCTGTACCTTTCCCCTCCGCCTTCCTCCTTTTGCTTCCACCCCCCATTTTCCTTAAGACCGAACCAAACCGCCACTCAATACCCCCCCCCAATGTCAGCCAGCCAGCCGCATTCAGCTTCCTGACCAGAGTGTCTTCCAGTCCCATATGAACTTATCGTTTCCAGGCAGGTAGCGGAGCTTTGCTCTTTTTTTTTTTGACATCTCTCATTGTGTTCTCAGCCCTAACTTAGTTACCAACCCCGCTCCGTGGAACGGCACATTCGAAATGAGGAGAGTGGGAGTGACGCTCACTTAGCGGCAGGCGGCCGCCGAGGCCCACACGCGCGCTCATTAGCATCCGCGCGGCCGGGGTGAGTCAGCGCAGAGCTGGCGTGAGACGAGGCACTGAAGAGGAAAGCTAACCTGCACAACAAGCTAACAAGCGAAATCGCCGGCTCACTGGCATTTTTCAAAGGAGGCTCTCAAAGCCTGAGCGAATGCGACGCAGTGGGCCTATGAAAGGACCAGGGACGCTCACGCCAGGGGAACCGTCGGTGCGGGTGGTCAGACAGATCGCAGCACGGGGCACTAGGTAGTAATAATCTATCCACTGATAATCTGTGTCTCTCAATTCCTTAGCAGGAGCTGTTACAGCTCAACCATCCCCAAGAAGAAACACAGGGGATAGGGTTGACTATCGAGACACTGCTCTGAATGAGAGGTAACGCGCGCCATCCAAATCCCTCCATACCTTCAACACGCAGTAGTATGTCTATTTGGCGAGAGATATGACTGAACTCTGTATCTGTGATAGGAAACACTACCAAAGTTCCATAACTCCAATTTGCATGTTACCTTAATGCAGCAGTCATTCATAAACGTACCGTATATCCACACCAGAGTCAATAAGTAAGATCCTAGTCCGTTAATCCTTCCACTGGCTGCTGAAAAGGTTTCAGGAACGAGAAGCACGTCAACCGTTTAATGCAAGGTAACATTGATGACGCGGAACTGCAGCCGGATAATTGGTGACATTCCCGAAGGGGGATCTGGAGAAATGAGCAGCTGTGTCAGGGATGAAGATGAGGCCAGGAAAGCTCCTGGCACAAGAAAACCAAACGGGCTGTAGGTCACGCGTAACCCACACAGACGTGCTACGGCCTGCAGATCCTGCGTTCCTCGCCTGTTCCTAAGGGTGCTGATCAGCACATGCACGGCATGCCTTGCACTGGCGCGTGGGATGAATGTTTCAGGGTCTCACTAGCGTTCAGATTGGCAGCGTGGAGGCTGACGGGTCAGCACTGTAGCTGGAGGGTCAGGAGCCACCCCCTCGCCCCTAGCCCTGTATGTGCGGAGTTTGCATGTTCTCCCTGTCCCTGGGTACTCCAGGGTTCCCCCACAGACCCGCTAGCCTTCTCTAAAGTGCCCGACGTCTCCGAGTGCGTGCCCTGCAACGGTTAGGCATCCCAGCCACGGTTTTCCCTGCCCCAGCATATGCTCCAGTGCCAACACAACCCAGTACCATATAAGCGTCTATGAAAGATGGACCGATTGCGTTCTGGCATCTTTATTAAACGTACACTTTCCCTCAAAGAGGGATTCACTATCACATCGATCCAGACTCTGCATATTAAAATGTAATTGTCCAAAACGTGCTTCCCATTAATAACAAACCAATTATAATGTGATGTAGGACACATTACGGCATTAAAGAAGGTATAAGTACTTTTGGGCTTATCGTGCCGAAAAAGACTGAGTAACGATTCCACGGAGCATCGCCATTAATACTGGGAGCAAGACGACTGAAGCGTACGAGAGCAGTGTGGCTGCGGTGAGCTTCAGGCACCGGAGTTCTCGCAGGAAGGGCTCTTATGTCTGGTTTTCAGTGCTCGTCACTTTACACATTACTCAAGGCCGCAGGTCACTCGTCAAGATGTCAAACGTTGACATTTACACAAAAAAACAAAGTGCAGGGCCTGGTGGTGCACCAACATGGAAATCATGGCCAATTCCATCAACCGGTATATTTATGACTGATATTATGCACACCGATAACCAGCTGATTTTTGACAAATCTGCAGTGTCACTGATGTCGGTGACGTTACTTCTTAAGGTCTCCTGAATGTGTGCAGTAACCACATCATACAAGTCAGGCAGTGAGACATCAGTGAAGTAGCCCCAACCTGGAAGACTGTAAGTTTCTTAGTGGTGAATGAGCCGACAAAATCCCTCATCCTCCCCTGTGGAAAACGGCTAATCGCCCAAAACAATCTCCATTAATTTAGTAGCTCTGGTGCTGCTAACTTTGAATACTGATAAAGTCTAAATAACAACTGATATCGCAAACCAAGACTGACACCTCAACGTCTTTATTCTCAAATGAACGTCGGCCAATATGGTAATGAAAGTATCATTACTTCACCTATAACAGATCTACCCTGTGCTTTAAAAAGGGAGATAAATGATGAGGAGACCAAAAAGTAGTTAGAGATATGCTGGTGTTCTGTGGATCCCACATATGCTGATCCAGGGTAAAAGACGCTCTGGGAAGAAGGATCCGGAATAACGAGGTGCCTCCGTGTAGCGACGAGGCCGTTTCCGATATTCTGCAAACGTGCAAGAAAATCGTGGATCAGCCCACCTTGGCCAGGAAGCGCCCACGTCATTGTCTCCCGTGCTTCTGGAGTCACTGAGTCACAACGCGGTGCCTAATTAGTGAGTGTCAAACTTGGGGTGTCTCTCCCCCGGCTGAGGAAACAGCGGGCCCCACACCCCCCCCGCCCGGGGTGGGGGTGTGTGTGTGTGTGTGTGGGGGGGGGGGGGGGGAGGGCTTCCCTCCTCCGCAGTGATTCCCACCGGCTGGCTCCGTTCTGACAGACGCCGTATCCCGCAGTCCGGGGCGCTACTCGAAAGGACGGCCTCCCAGACTCACACAGCAATCCTCCACTAATTTATCTTATCAGGTTTTTGGTTTTATACAGAGTTTCCACAGCACGCGTTTGAGTTTACCCTGCTGCTAATACTACCAAAAAACAAAAAGTAAAACAACAAGAGTGCAAAAGAGCAATATGCTACAACCTAGTCCTCGATCCATCACCTCCCCGCGGAGGAACAGTCACAGGAATGTGAATCCCGTAATGAAGCCGACATCATTGATTCGAGTCCCGATTCCAAGGAAATCACCACTGAACAGCCGCTCCCCATGTCGTCACGGAAACCTCTGCTGGGCCTCGAACACTAGTTAAAGGTTAACTCAGCACCTCTCTCTGTATGGCCGATCCTTAACATTTAACAAATGTCTTGGCCTCAGCTGACTACCATAGAAAAACAAGCACAATAATACATATTTAACTTTCCATTTTAAAATGTAGGTGTGCATCACACGGCAGCAATCAAGGGAGCAAAGCCTCAATCTCTCTCAATGCCCATTAAACTAAATACTGATCCGTTTTGTTAAGGAATAATAATAATGCTCACTGCCCATATTTCATGAATAAATGTTGCCCTGACATCTATTGCCTGAATAGTGTTCAGAAAGACCGAAAATATTTGGATGAAGCAGAAAAGTCCTTCAGAGGCACATTGTACTAACTGAATTTTTAGATAATAGCTTATGATCCCCAAAAGGCGTAATATATCCTTCATAATAACGGTAGAAAGTCTTTTATATGTTCCTTTAAGTCTGATGCCCGCTGTCATCATTTTGCACGGATATCTGGATTTGGGAATGATTTCCACATCCTATAAAAGGTCAAATTACAGTATAAACGCCACCATTGACGGGTTTTCCTCTAAAATTCAGTCCTAGATGCTCATAAATAAAAACCCTAAGAACAGTAAGAAGTGGGGGGGGTGAATAGGTCAGTAAGTTTAGGGATCAGGCCACACACACACACACACACACACACACACACACACACACACACACAGCTGAGAATTTGAATCTTATGGCTTCCATGGTAACTATACCATCACTGCCCTAGGCCTTTAACCCCAAAAGCTCCAGGGCCACTGGACACCGGTTGACCCTGCTCTCTGACCCCCCAATTCTCCTCATTTGTACATCAATTTAGAGTAAATCATCCCCTAGATGGTGCATGGAATCGCATTACATTTAACGAGCTGGTATTACAGCAGCGGCTCAAAGACTGAACGGCGCAGAAGCATCTCTCTGCTCATTACCTTTGACCCTTAAAGAGGCACCATGGTAACAAGAATGGAGAGGATCTGGAACAGAGGGTCCAGTAAAACACCAGCGAGCGAAATCTCTAAAACCCTGTGGCCTCAAATGGGGGAGTCAAGGTCACGAGGGTCCAGAGGCCCTGCAGAGACAGCTTTTCCTAAAGGGTTGGGGCAATTCTGTCATGGGGCGTATCCCAGGGTGCACCGGGGCTGCGGTATCCTTCATTTGAACCGCTACTGCATTCTGCATCATGCTGCCACAGGGTAGACGGGAGCACGGGACAGTCAGAGGATCACTCGTTTAGGCATTATTAAAAATAGTGTCCAAGTCACATCAGGTTAACTAATTTGGAAAGCAAACTCAAAAGGCTAATTAATCGTTGATGGGGGGGGGAGGTGACGGAGAAAGGGAGAACCGCAGTACAGGGGCCAGGGCGGCCCCTAAACTCCAGCCTCATTTTACAGTCCAGAGTTATGCGTACTCTTTGGTGGGGAATTAAGGGAGGCCTACATCAATTCACGACAGAGAGAGAGGCACCTCCGTCTACTGTGTGCTTCCCCAGTCAGGCCTCTCACAAGGGGCCGGGGCAGAATGCTACTCTGGGGGGGGCAGACACACCACAATGGAGACTCAGGGGCAGTCAGTGTGTGTGTAGCTGACTGAGGCAGTGTTTGTTTGCGTGTGTGTGTGTGTGTGTGTGTGTGTGTGTCCAGGTATACATTACATTGTAGGGACAAAACGTCCTCACGATGTCATAAAAACCTGTTGTTTTGATGTTGTGGGGACCATTTAGTCAGTCCCCATAAGAGAAAATTAAATTTTAGAAAAATCTGTGACTGCAATCAAATAACTAAAATGCCAAAAACTATTTTGTTTGTTTATTTTTCGTTAAGGTTAGGGCTGGGCAGGGGTTAAGGCTGACATTGTTGGGTTCTATTAGGGTTCTCCCCATAGACATGAATGGAGAGTAGAGATTTGTGTGTGTATATGTGTTGTTGATTGACACCAGCATTCAGCTGGGTATACAGACAGAGGCCTGTTGCTATGGGGATACCAACAGCAGGGAGGAAAGGAGGAAGAACAACAAAAAAATAACTTTAAAAATCTTTAAGCCGCTATAGATCTAAACAGAACCACCGGAACCCATCTATCCACCCCCTGCGAGTAAGGCCCTGTCATATTCCCGTCACCCCTGGCCTCCTTCACACTCCTGGAGGATCGTGGAGTGATGCAGCCCCCTCCCAGCCCCACCGGTTACCCCATTCCTAATGAGCACTGAGAGCTCCGGCATCTGACCCCAGGCCCATCTACATCCCAGGCTGCTCGGCATGGGAAACAAGACCAGACACCTCCAGCTTGAACTGCGGAAGAGCTGGGAGGGTTCGGCCAGGGTACGGCTTGCATGGCCAATTATCTGTATCCGATAACCTGCTACTCAGGTACGGTCAGTGATATCTGCCTGTTCCAGGAGACTTGCAGTGACCCAGGAATGGCGGGCAAACCACATGCGGACCCTGAACCACCGAAGAGAGTGGGGTGAGTTTACTCTTTGAGCAAACAACATACATTTCAAAGTATTGAAGAAAATTCAAAGCTGCACTGACCCTGCACTGAGTATTAGAGAGGAGTGCAAAGTGGCGTGTTTATTATGGGATGCATTCGATTCAAAGGCAAGCAGATGGCTGAAAAATTAAACTAGATCGAGCTTTTCAATCATGAAGTCTAACACGCTATTGATGGCCCGGCCAAATGGATTTGTTTGGAGGCCGGACAATGCAGGACTCAAGGTCACGACAACTTCGCTTCGTCCAAAACATCTGAGTCCAACTCTAAAGCCATCAGAGAGGATGGCGTGTTCTCTGTATTCAAGCAGGTTGTCTTCGAAGTGACAACACTTAACCCCTATCCATTTGAGGGATTGAAAAGTCAGCGTTAGACGTCCGCGGCTCGATAAGCTGCAGGCGCCCTGTGCCGCCACGTCGATCAGCTGTTTCGCCCGGGGTCCAGGCAAACAGAGGACTTTCTTAAAGGGACCTTTCAAGCACTACCTCCACAGATGGCACTGAACTTCCTGCTGGTGGGTGAAAGAAGAAGAAGAAGAAGAAGAAGAAAAAAAAAAAAAAGTGTCTTATCGGTGGCTCGGAAACGCACGTGGGTTTCAGCTGGGGGACAAAAGGAACATGCAGTGTAGTCAGACGACTGACTCCATTCCGAAACCTCGCTCCACTTTCGTATGATCTGATGGTATCATTCCATTGAATTCTACACGGATCCCCTGCACTCAGCAATGGACAGACACGGGGGGGGGGAAGCTAGAGCATTCTGGCAGAGACGACAGCCATCACGCTTACAAGCACATGCTAGAGTCAATCAACATCAAGCCCTCAGTAATGACACGAGAGGGATTCGCGAAGACCAACGCCCCGGCGTCAATCGGATCCCAGGGGATGTCACAGCCAGAGTCCGCACGCAGGTAGCTCCAGTGAAGCGCGTTAACAGCCCTCGGCTTTGGCGGTGAAGCACTCATCTTGTCGTGACAGAATAACGTGGGTCGTCGTCGTGCACAGGGCTGACAGTGAGGAACGGCCAGATCCAAGGTCTGCGAGTTCAGGCTAAAGGCAGCCCGATGCACTTCACAGTAACTACACTTTCACTGAATGACTCATTAATGAGTGCCAAACCTCCACAGCTGGCAGACAATGCAGTCGTGAAATCACCATTAGCCGAAAAAATGGGTGTAAACAGCAGCACGTTCCATACCGTCCCGCTCCGGTCCGCCATCTTACCTGCGCTCACGGTGCGGGATCGGCGCCTGCTGCTGCCGGGAGATGAAGGTGGTTCCCCAAACTGGGCTGCTGTGGCTGTTCCTTAACCAGCCCATAGGGGGCGATGATGAGTATGGCGTGCTGCGGAACCCATGATCCGACTCCGTTTCTGCAGTAAGAGAAGAGGCTGAGCTACCCATAGCCCCCCTTGTCAGTGGACGTCACTTGTGGGTAAAGCCTACTTCCAGTGTCCTCCACTGCAAATTATACTTGACACAGTTTGTCCGTGTGTGGGCGGCTAAAAATGTCAAAGGTTAAATGATCCCAGAGGGCAGCGCCTTTCAAGCACTCTCGGTCACGCTAAAAGGGACTTGATTCAGACAAAAAGCTGCATTTCCAAGGAGGAGCGCTTTATGTTACAAGGGTAATTGTGTTTACAATGATCTCAAAAAAAAAATCCATTAGCGAATAAAAGTATCTAAATGATTAGAAGTAAAATTTCAAAGGGCTGTTATACAAAAGACTAAGGAGAAGCTGAACCACCTAAAACTAAGGCTTCCTTTAAAATAGCTATAGACTATAATTAAACATCAGGGAAGGTGGCGATTCCAGGACAAAAAAAAAATGCTCCTTTCGCATTTTCATCAAGAAAGCAGGTCTGCTAAGCCAGTGAACTCCAAATAAGGGCATGGCTGAAGTCATTTATGTCAGTTCTTTGTCCCTCCTGTCACCCAGAGGACCGGTCACCTATTTCTTTTACGAAAAGAGCGGCCCAAAGCATCTTCTTGACTAAGCAGACGTCTGCAGTGAAACCAACGACAGTATCAAGTCTGCACCTGGAAAGGGTATAAAAATCATCATCCTTCAGTCCACACCATTAAAGTCCACTGGAAACCTACACTGCAGAGGTGGTGCTACTCTGGGTGGGGTGCGTTCAGCTAGACAGACTACGGTGCTCCACTGGCAGACATCTCACTGCGTTCAGCTAGACAGACTACGGTGCTCCACTGGCAGACATCTCACTGCGTTCAGCTAGACAGACTACGGTGCTCCACTGGCAGACATCTCACAGAGGATGAGGATAATGATGATGACGACAAGGACAGTTTTTTTAGGAACATTTCCACTTGATGAATTGTCATGAATAAAATCCCAAAACACTAGGCCATTTTTTTTTTCTTCTGAGGATGATGTTTTAATGGCCACAAAAAATGCAGAACAGAGCACAAGGGACATTAAATCTCTACTGGATAATCCTGTACAGATTTAGTCCCATGAAGCTTGCAAATAGTGTCGCTGCGTACGTTTTGTTTTGTGTTTCTTTTACTGGAAAAGCAGCATGGAGGTCTGCACTGGCTGCACGCAGACACAAACTTGAGAGCAGACAGCACTCTCAGCAAGATGCCCGGCTTCCAGCCACGGTCCTGCACTTCCCTTCTTCAGAGAAGTCGGGTGATCCTCTGGATGTCGGTAAGGAGTCACGCCTCGCCAGCCTCGGCCAGACTAAGTGGCATCTGCAGAGTGCCAGGGGTCCTAGGCCACCCGACTTGCAGATCAGCTTGAATATGCCCTTAGTCTGGTAGCGATTTGATAAGATTCTCCCAACTGACTGGAAACATTTCGGCACAAAAAGCAGGACAAGAACAGGCGCGGAAATTTGGGACAAGGATTTACTACATACAGGCCTGTAAAACTGACAAATGACTAAAATGTACAGGTCTCCTGGTTATTTTTTCTATGGAATGACCATTAGAAAACAGGAAAATCCCGACTTCGTTAAAGTTCACGGCTTCTCCAGAGTATGGATTGATGCACTTTCCATATGGAATACTGTAGTTATTAACCTGCCAAACATCGGCAAAATAGACGGCACTTCGCATGCATCTTTGTCGCTTTTTGGCTGCCCCTCGCAGCTGCCGCAGTGGATTAGTTCACATACCGCGTTTCTTTCCCCGCCGTCGGTAACTTGAGCTTTACCGGGAGGAAGTGTGCTGGGGGGCGAATGTGCCGGAAAGTAAGAGAAACCGGGGGGGGGGGGAAATCCATAAAAAAAAAAAAAAAAAACGCACAATGGACACACAGCGGATGGGTTCGGTAATAAATAGTACTTAAATTTAACACAACCCGGTTCGGCTTTGGAGAAACTTCAGAGGCAGTGTGAGTAAAAATAGACACTGTCCCACCGCATAAATAAATACGGGGTCGCGAACGGAGGCATAAAATGTCAAACGGGTGTCATGATTGCGCCGTGCCCCGTCCGCCGGCGGCAGATCATCACAGTCTGTAAAGGTGCGGCTTCATTTGAGCCCCATACGTCGTTTTTCATTACAACGACGTGAGTATATGCACAAGATACGCCGGGATTAGCTGCTCACGGCAAAGCAGGCGACGCGAAGCCGGTAGCTGACAGGACTGAAAGCGTCGGATGCGCATCGGCGGTCACTCCAGGCGATCCTAGCCGATTCACCATCAGAAATACTCCATGCATTTAATGCGATTTATTTTGGCCTTTGGCTCTCAGAAATGGGCACTTGTTTAACGAGTTTTGAGGACTAGCCGGAAAATACACAGACCGTCCAATTTGTGTTTCTATAGTATTTTCCAGCAGCTCGATGACTTATCATTAGTCAGTTTATAACCACTGTTCATACACCGGTATCAATATTTCACGAAGTCAACAGCTGTGCAATATGCTAATCGAATGCATGTCCTATTTTAAAATAAAATGAACGATGATTTCTTTAAAAAAAAAAAAAAACCCACCAAACTCACCACCGTCAATAGCGTATATTTACCGGTACTCCTAGTACGGTGTTGCATTTCCAGTCGGATCCCAATAAAAGCATTGACCCAGGTCAATAGCGAAACAATTTCACGAACTCAATCCTATGCCATAGGAAAAAAATAGAAATGCATAAAAATCACTGCGAAGAGCAACTAATGCGCGCCGATCCTTAAAAATGTTTATGACACATTGCCTCGGCTGCTATTGCAGTGTATTTTTCGTCTTCTGCAGCCAGGTACTTTCTTCTAGTTCCCAGTGCTCAGAAAGCCGGATCTCCCACTTCGGCCCTCAAAGCGCTCCGGAGTCGTACGGCTTCTTCCAGCAATACGCAGCTTCTTCCTCGGACGCAACGTGCGTCTGTGCGCCGGGGCCGTCTCCATCACATCGTATTCTGATGCGGCTTTCGTGGGTTTAATTCTCTCTCTCCCTCGCTTCCCTCTCCCTCGCATAAGTGCAGCAGGCGCAGATGTAAATCCGTCCCTTACATCGGATGGCTGGGAGTCATGTGCGCGCATGCGCCGTGGCCGGCTTTTTTCAGAACGGTGCAGAGCAAGGCCAGTCACACATGCACTGCGCGGGGTCTCGCCTTCATTCATTCGGACCGAATACTTTCGTCATGGCACCAGGCTAAAATAAATGCCCACTCCTAGTATTTAACATAATTTACAATCATCTCCGCTGTTGGAAACCATTTTTTCGGAATAGATACAGAACCTGCGATTTCAAGGAAATTATTCTGCCCTGCGATGGAACAGAGCGGATATAATACAGTATTCATCGGATCACCATTTCAAACATATCTACGTTGCCTGACGCTTCCCTTACAAATATCCGCAATGGAAAGAGTATATGCGTATAAGATGATGGCTGTCCTGCAGACTCATGTAAGCATGAAGAACCAAAACCAGTATTTCAGCCCAATTAACATTAATGATCACAAATAAATCAGAAGACGCGACGTCATCGGAAGACTGACTCATCTGTAATTCACCCATTAACAACAGTGACATCACAGGCACTTCGAGACCCATTATGAACCGTCGAGCCGGTGAGACCTGTCAGGTCACTTTGACAGAAGACTGACTGTCGTGATGTTCCTGTGAATAACCAACAACAGCAGCATGAAAAGCAAACGTACACAATTCCTGTTACTGACAATGAGATTTCAGCGAGCAATAAAACCAAACAATGGAAGGCCAATAATACATAATGCACTTCAACCACTGCTTTAAAAAAATGGTATTTTTTTTCACCGATGTATTTGCAGTTTTACAATAATTTACAACAATCTACCTCACACAATTATACGCGAGGAAAAGGTGAGCGTTGATGAGATGATCCCGAATGATTTGGCAGGATAACACCTGTTGCCGTCCATTAAGCAGCGGAGCCCCGATTCACATGCATCCCTTCCGCGGCCTCAGGGATCCTCAGACTCCAGTCATTTGCTGGGGCGCGATCAATTAAAGCGGCGGAAAGCACAGCTTCACTCACTGACATTAATTAAGGACATTTATGCTAAGTATGTCCAACATTTGCATTAAGCGCCAGAAGATTTGTGAATGGAAGAAAAATAGCAATTAAAAGTATTACGCTTGTTATACTAAAATTATTTACGAGATTCCTTTTAAGTGAGCGGCTCTTTGGTACTCCCATAAATGGAATGCAACGGAAAGCAATGCTGAGAAGTATCACAGTGCAATCCAATCGGCATACTTGCAGTAAATGTTTTCTGCTTCCTCCCTAACGGAATTACCCCGGTTTCAAACACGTCACACTAAAGGACAGTCACCAGCCCATGACGGGTACATGTACGCTGTAGTACACAATGCCAAGTCAGGTGTGTCTCTGAATTCCCACAGGGTCTCCCGTGTTCTTTCATTTATCATGACCCATTCCCCTGTCGTTGCTTTATATTTTAATTGCAGCTTGCTTGTGTCGGATGGTGGTTTACATATGCAGCGTACCGAGTGGCACCGTGATGAGAACCACGGAAGCTTTCTGCCTGACTGGCTACAATTCCGCATCTGACTGCCAGGTGGTGCTAAAACGCGAAATGATTCTTACAGCCCCGCACATGTCTGGGCTGAATAGACTCAAATTCCTAGGCTTTTGGACAGTTGGAAACTCGAGGACCCTTATGGAGTGTCTAGATGGTTATGGGGAAAAGATGGGGCAGAATCAAGGTGGAAACGAATCCCCTACTCCTACAAAACAGCCCAGAAGACCATCACACAGCCTATTTTAGAGATCTGTAAAGAATTGTAAAATGCAGTTATAATGGACTTCAACAAACCTGGCAAAACATTCCATTATATCCAGAGTTGCTGTATGCCCAGAACACAACTACAGGACACCATTAACTCATCCCACACTCCAGCAGAC
>JAODKE010000101.1:20636494-20650366 GCA_026779605.1 Mormyrus hasselquistii | reverse complement strand
CATGGACATGCTGGCGAATTCAGGGGCCCGAGCACTTGTATGCCCAGGCGAATTCAGGGGCCCGAGCACTTGTATGCCCAGGCGAATTCAGGGGCCCGAGCACTTGTATGCTCAGCCGTTTCCTTTACACTCAGTTCACCTATTACTGTGTCCCTGTGCAAATCTAACCTCTCCATCAAGGTCACAAATGACGTCACAGTGGTGGGCTTGATCAGCACGTGCAGCTCTTACATCGCTAGTCAGCTAAAGATCAGGCGGTATGATAGTTAAGGTTTAACCAGGTGGCATGTTGTTTATGAAAAGCCACAGCATAGACGGTCACCCTACAGCTACTGTTTTTTTTTTTTTTTTAATATGGGAAAATGTGAGCCGGTCTTTCTGAATGCAGGCTGTCTTGATCGCCTGAACTTCGGCAGTTACACAGCTACCAGAAAACACTAACACGGTCTTTTATCATGGAGATCTTGTGAATGTGTCATGTTTATTCATCTGGTCGAGCTCAGGCAGTATTTATAAAGCAAAAAAAGTTTCTCATAAATCTGTCTAGGAGCGATTTAAACAGCAAGGATGAAAATGAAGATGATTGTCTCGGAGAAGGCATGCGGCGCTCATGCAAAAAGCAGCTGAGGTAAAGTATTAAATGATTTCTAAACACATATTAGATACATATTACGCTCCTAAGAGATCAGGGTGGGGCAATATTTTTTTAAATGTTTTGCAATCCCACTACTTACCTACTTGCCATTTGCTGCAATACGATGGAACGGATAAAGCTAGATAATACCAACATGTCCTGTAAAGTGAGCTTTAAGCATTAAACTATGGGGCACAATGTACAACATGTAGATTTCATATTATGTGTATTTTTTTTTCCCACCGCAAGTGACTTTAAGCAAGATAGCTGGGCTATTGAGCGTGACGTGCACAGATACAAACATTGAAATAATACAAACACACTGAAAGATATTACAGCTGGGAAACTGCATATAAAGCTAACTTTAAACCTTAAACTTCAAAATCACGGTAAACTCGAACCTACTTTCCGGAATATTTCAGTACATGTCCCCCCTTACATCATGAAGCAAGAAAAGCAGGGAGGTATGCCCCAAAGTGGTTTCAGGGTTAAAGGTAAATCTGAGCAGAGATACCTTAGTCACCGTTTACAGAATCCCAGGGAAGCTTTGCAATGGCATAGATAGAGACAGTTTTGACACCTGATTCCTGGTGTACATTTTGGAGAGAGAGAGCAATCATTTCCAGATTAACGATTAGTGGCGACAGAGGACACAAACTATTTACCTCCACTTCTTTTCCGGAAATATGTCTTTACAGCTCAAAAAAAAACCATGTAAGCCAGTACAAAATGAAGATGTTCTCACTCCACACTGATTTGGTCTTAGACCTCAGCAGGCCCTCTCCCCAACCTCTTTCCAAGGCAAGCAGTCTCTTTCACTCTCTGTCTGTCTCTCTCTCTCTCTCTCACACACACACACACACACACACAAGGGTGTCTGTTCACACTGCAAACTTTATCTTACCCAGCTGTGGCAGCTGTGAATCACTGAGCTCTGTCTATGACAGAAGCGACTGTCTGCAGTTGTCAGATTCTCTCTCACCCAGCTCCTTCTTTATAGATTAACATCTGGGCTGAGGCTTTATTCAGTAACAGTCATTCTTATTCAACCAAATATCTTGCTACATATCACAACAGCTTTCACTTCAGGAGTGACAATCAAAAATTAGCTACTCTCTTGCTTCTCTCTGTTATAGTACTAATTATTAAATATAAAATATTCTGGATTTAAATGAAAAAGGTGATTAAAAGTGATTTTTTTTTTTTTTTTTTTTTAAGTAAAATCTTCAATTTGGGATCAAACCTGAAAAAACGAGAGCTATTTAAATATGGTCAAAAATGCTTATTTCTGCGGAAATAAAATTTTGCGGAAAAAAATCCGTCTGGATATCACATGACATTAAATATTTGCAAATATGATGTTAAGTAAAAATAATAGAATGAGAGCATGTGATGAAAAGAGAAATGCCTGCACGGTACGGCTACACGCATACAGGCATGTGTAAAACAAAGCAACGGTGCAACGACCCACCGCCAGTGTAACAAACCGCCAACCAAACGTTCAAGTAACCGATCAAATCCAACCGTCGGTGGACCGTTTCCTCAGGACAGCAGAATATGTAACGAAGGGCAGGTTAACCGTACATGTTACAGTATCGGTCTGCAGCTTTACCACCTCCTACGACAGGACCGCCTTTCTGGGGGTAAAGACGGAGTGTAGGAGAATGGCTAAGACGGACACGTACACCGAAGTTGAGCGGATGCTCTGGTCTTCCACTACTACAGAACAGATGACGTCCGCACATTCTCACCCCCCCCCCCCCCACCCCGTAAGAGACACGTCTCAGGTTGGGAACTAGGGCATAAGTACGCATTCCAGCTTGCGCGCTGGGTTCCATGACAAGAACACTTGATTTCGGGTCATTAATATTGCAGATGGCGCCCTGCCCTCGCGTGTGCGGGTAAGGGGTGGGGGGGAGGTGAGGCGAGGTGAGCGCATGGGGAGGACGATGCGCCTAACAGCAGGGCTCCTGCATCTCGCTGCTCCCCTCCCCAGGGAGTTCCCTGTTTGTGCTGCACGCTCTCACACGAGCACTGAGGCGAGAGCACACGCTCATTTCTCCGCTTCCCATTTTTTCCCGCTCGCTGCCCGGCGTAGATGTCTATTCCTGAAGAGCTGGGGCAAACACAGAAAAAACGTTACTGATGCATTATTAATACCTTATTCGTATTCCTAGATTAAAGATAAGTAGCTGCTACAATGTCATGATGGACAATAAGACTTCGGCACTTCCAGGACGGGATGTCAACCCGTGAGAGGCGACACACACACACACACACACACACACACACACACAAGGTCGTTTAGAGTGCAGGAGAAGCAGGAAGAGGAAGCAGCAGACGTCACAGCCCTGAAGGTGCGAGGCTACAGCGAACACACCGCTTATTACAAAAAAAAAAAAGTACATCAGCTGAAAATGGTGCGACGGAGCCGAGCGGCTGCATTACTGCAACACGACGACACTTCAATTTAAAAACTCACTAACTTCATGGATAGTAGCGATGCAGGTTCAAGCCGATCCAGGCAGCAGAGGGCACAAGGCTGGAATATACGCTGGATGGCATTCCAGTCCATCACAGGGCAAAGACACACGACGGAGACCGGGATCAAACCAGAGACCAATTAACTGCTCGTCTTTGGGCTGCGGGGAGGGAATTAGTGAACCCAGGGGAGATCTACACAACGCAGGGAGAACAGGCAAGCCGCAAACACCGAGAGTGGGGGGCGGGATTAAGGCCCCCAAACCTGAAGGTGTGACGTTACAGTACAGTATAGTTATAAGGCATAACCAGATACAAACACAGTTTAATTAAAAGAAGAACACTGATCTGTGATTTCTACATTCATCATTTAATAAGCCAAGGAGAAAGGAAGTCTGGTCAAATGATTAGACAGCACTAAAAATCACTGTTAAATCATGCTCAAATGGTTCTCCTTGCAGCCCATTAAACAGATATTTGCTATTTACCAAGCTGGAGCAAAAGATAAAACGTTTTTTTCGGTTTTCCCTCCCCAGAGGCGGTACATGAGATTAATGAACCGCTTGACACGCAGAGCCGGGGAGAGAGAAAAGGACCGGTGCCAACATGAGGAACAGCCCCCACAGCAGTGAAGCCGCATGACCTTTCTGGTCAAGGCCCAGAGTGATATCTGGGGAACTGTACGCTTGTTTTCTGCGAGTAGGAGAAAGCGCCTCACCTTATAAATGTCAGAATTGTAAGATCTGGACCTCAAAAAGTCAAAGAGAGTTACTTTTTCATGAAAGCTGGAGCCACGGCCAGCAAAGTAATAAACATCGACTTCATTTTAATTAGTGTATTATTCTCGAAACTTTGAAATTCATGGCCTCGTTTTCCCCATTAGTCAGGACAGGATAAATCCCCTCCTGCCATCTCCTAGACATACCCTAAACAAACAGGATGCTTTAAATCAAGCAGGAAAAGGTGTACACAGCCAAAGTATTTATGCATCATAAAAAAAAAGAAAAAAAACGCAAGACTCGTTTGACCATCAAAGCATGAAAGTGTGAGCTGAGGCTGTAAATCTGGCTGAATGGGAATGCTGAGTTAGGCAGCATTTTAGGCTCAAACTGACACTGTGCAGAAGTACAGATTTACTCTTTTTTTTGTTAGGTGAGTAGCATGTTCCATCAGCCCTGTGGTCTTATTTTGTGTACAGGTATTTTAAAGGGAAGTCCCATAAAAGTCTGCCGAATGAACAACAGGATTACGGTTACTTTATGTACAGGAAACTGCATCACGGGTAAGACAACCAGCCCTTACATAATCAAAACATGTCATATTTGACGCACAGAAGTCATGTGACACGTCGCCATAGTGACCCCAGTATTAACCACATCCGCATACATTCCAGACTATCGTCGCTCAATCGGCACTTTAAACTTTTCAAAAACAAATCCATTGTCGTCATGGCGATGCAGGCGTATCTCCTTTGACAGACAGCATCCCGGCAGCCTTCTACACCTTAGTTACACATTTTCCAGTAATCCTCTGTGCTATAAAATGTTAAATCACAACCTGCCTAGACGCACTTTAAGAATTCTATGAACACTGCCGACCCGCACTGGTGATCCACCAACCAGGAGGAGCAAGACGTCTTGTTGTGTATTTTGATACTAGGTTGAATCTTTTTTTTTTCCCTTTTTCTTTTTACAGAGAGTATCTGGCCAATAGGAGACAGGAGATACTAGACGGCTGGCATGTGCAGTCATGCATAGCTATGGATGTACAGTCACGCAAATGCAACTCACTGAATCTTAACGGGAACTCCCATCATTAACCTTCAGGAAGGTTAAACACCTTCCTTCCAATCATTTGGGGTGGGGCTCCTTTATTGGGGAAGGTGGGGGGGTGAAGCAACTGGTTCGATCCATCCTCCGGTCCTAAATGCAGGGGGCAGCGAGTACGACGAGCTACCCTCTTATAGCTGGTTGGGCGCCACCTGGTGTTCAATACGGGACATTTCATTCTGCTTCTCCTTTTTAATCCCAGACCCCACAATCGGCCCCCCACCTCCCACACTGCCCTGCTATGGAGCCCGAAACCAACAGGTGCGTCAGCAGAAGGGTGGGCGCCGCCGCTCACACGTTGTTATGTCAGGCCACCTGTTCCACGTTCCACACAAAAGGGCCTCAGAACCCGGAGCGCGGACAGGCGTTAGACCGCTGACGTCAAGCACGCGGGGAGCACTGGAGCGCGACGCGGCTGATGTGGGATTTCCATGGCTCTAAGCGCAAAGCTCACTGTCAGTATTACAGCCGCGCTCATTTTAGAAGAGGAGGAGACAAACACAAACACAACAGTACCGCTTACAGAACGCTACCCAAGGACGCGCACGGGAGATTAACCAGGGGCCCAACGAACACAGCCGGTTCTTCAGTGGCGATAATTATTTCAGAATTTTTTTTCCCCACAAATGTTTTCGCGTCGCTAAGGGAATGAAAAAAACCATGAATCGTGACCTTTCCCAAAAGCTATCCTCCTCCCAGACAGAAAGACTATCACAGGGTGACAAAAAAAAATATATATAATAAGGAAATTAAACCTAAAGGCAGCCACTGAACAGTTCATAAAAAAAATACAATTAATTTCAAGTAGCCTAAAGTAATATAAATGTGGTCCACAGCTGAAAAAAACTGACCAAAGTTTAAAATTGAAAATATGACCTTTAATTCAGGCTTCTGGCAGTAGGGAAATTGTTTACTTGAGGTTCTTATTTGCATATATTTCAACGAGAACTCCAACCTTAGTCTCAAGTAAGCACGTTATTATCTGCAAGCATGTGAGGGAGTGTTTAGGTAATTACTTAACCTGCTAGATTTATTCACTGAAAGCTAGAATGTTCCCTCATCGAAGGCAGGAAGCTGAGAGCAAGAGGGTCCACAGAGGTGCTGCGAAAACTTACATAGAGTTAGTTAAGCTTAAAATTCAAAGGAAAACATGCAAAGACGGGCATTTAATATGAGTTTTGTTAAAGAAAGAGAAAGTAACACATGCTGAATGGCTGCAGACATGAAATACGTGGTTATATTACTGCACTAATCTGAAGAGCATCAATCACACTGTGCCTCAAAGCTCTGGATTGCAGAGGTGCAACATAGTTTCTCCCCAGCAGATAGCATTGAAATCTTCCACCCCATCCCCCCATAGGAATGGACCCGGACGAGTCACACCACCACCACCCCTAGGTCATAGAGACGGTTGGCAGGCTGCTTCTGAATGCTGGCGATTGGCACCAAGAACGTTCAAAACACACTGGCCATAGCCAAGTTCTCCGAAACTTCCTCGACACCGCTGTTACTTAGCTGTGACTCATGGCAAAGATGGGTATAATTTGCACGCAATGTTGGGGCCATATTACATTTCACGTTCTTTAACATTGGCGTCCATGGCATCATTCTCCAGTGACAGCCGTTGAATTTGCACCATTTGCATAAAATATTCACAAATGCGTCAAACTTTGAATATTACTGGTTACTCATTTAAATAGATGTAAAGACAACCCTACAACCATCAGGACTTTTTCTTCAATTCCTCACTGAGGAGACAGACCCTCAACTCCTGAAGATGCCTCTAGTCTACAATGACACACAACCACGCAGTTTCTCTACACTCTTCAAAAAGGGGACAAATGCAGCTACTGTGGAGACTGTAGAGGGGGGTACACAACGCAAAATTAATTTTCATAATTTCACGTACCAAAGTCAAAACTGATAAACACAGTCCATTTATCACATCCCTGAAAATGTTCCTCATGCTAGGCAGCGATCAATAAAATAATTATTCAAACAATCAACAATAAAAGCTTGCATACAGCTAATTACTAAAGCACTTTAACGGCTTTTTTCAGCAGTTTGCATGTGCTGGAATTAAAAAGCCATAAAATTTAAACAATGAGGTTTTAATCATCACAAAACACGGACTAATGAAAAGTGAGGTTTCAGCAAACCCAAATGTCGTGGCTCTTATCCTGGTATGTTCAACTTCCACTGAATTGCCGAGACGATGGACTGATATCCCGAAAGAGGCTGTACCCTGTGTTTGTGTCCTGTGCTGCCTGGGATAGGATGTGTCATGCTTGGATTATTTAAGCTCCCCCCCGCCCCCCCCCTGAATGAGGATAAATGGTTAGAAGATGGGTAGATGGATGGATAGATAGATGGATGGATAGATAGATGGATGAGGCTCTTTAAATAGACAGCTATAAAATAATGGTTCACTTTCAGTTTTGAAGGACATCAGACTGACTCTGGAACAGATTATTCTTCCTTTCACTTTAATTCACTATAATTTTAGAGATGGGTGACATCACTAACCCCTCGCTCCCCACCCCCTGAAAAAATGTAAAAACGCTACGATGAAAAACACATTTAATGACAAGGCCAAAGCTAAGCAAAAAAAAAAAAAAAAAAGACAGACATTATCTAAGGGTACAGACGTCCAATCCGTGACACTCCAGTTAAAAGCATATCAATGCAGAGTTGAGCATGGTGATCTGGAACAAATTATGGTGAGTACAGGGCGTGAGGAAGGAAACCTATAGCCAGTGTCAGAACATGCACCACTGAAGTGAATCGAAATTTCATAAAAAGAACTGATTTGTTCTATTGACCCTGGAATATTGTTTAACAAGCATTAATATCAAAGCAGCAAGTCTACATAGCATAATGTTGCATATAATTACAGTTATACATGGTCACACCTATTTTCTGTCCAGGTTCATTGCAAAGATCACATGATCTGATGGTCACTACCATTGCTGTGCTGGGGAGGGATAATGAATTTCCAAATCTGCTATTGGCTGGTTACTCTGAGAGCAAAGCCCCTGTTTTTTGCCCCTGAGAGATAAAGAGAAAGAAATCACTTTTGCCACCCCCAGAGTGCTCTCTTCAAAAGGGGAAAAAAAAAACTCAACATCACTAATATTACATACTCACAATAAAGATGAAGTCAACATTTTAATCCACTGCCTTTCGCCTAATCAACTGACAAATTAAGATAATCAATGTTAGTTAAGCAAGCACAACTTCCTGTATGAAAACAATAAGACTACACATTAAGGCAAAACATTGTGCAGTCAGCCAGAGTAGGACTTCTTCAGAAAAGCCATTAAATGATTGTTTATGTCCCTTTTACGGTTAAATGCAGCGCAAAATTCTCAGTAAAGGTGTATTACACTAACCCAGATTAAGCAGCCATAAGGCTGATGATGCTGCTGATGCATGACAGATTATGTTTCTATTTATTACGTAATCTCACAGCACTAATATTCATTTACAAAGAATTTAAATTAAAGAAGTGTTGTAGCAAAGAACAACACGACTAATTTGCGGTTGACCAAAATCTGTCAAGTCCAATGCCCTACAGTGAAAGTTATGCAACAAAAATGTAACTAGTGTAACCAAGACATTGTTGTTAGTGAAACTCCCGTCGTTATCGTAAAATGATTTATACAATTACATGAGGAATTAATATCGCGGACTGGTGGGATTGACGATTACAGACCTCAGCGGTGAGATTTACGATGCGCTTTCACACTTTAAGAGCATAAATTCTTTTAAAATATAACACACATCAAATTGTAATGTTTCTCGTTACGCCGAATGTTTTATATAACATGGCCCTTAAGTAAACCAGATGTCATCATATGTTGGTGGAAGTGCTGATACTTTGGGGGGAAAAGTTTGGACTCGTCCAACGAGCTCTTAAGCATACCCAGTTAAGTAAATGGGATAAATACTGTTTAGTGTTGTTATAAAAAAAAAAGGCGGCTGATCGCCGCGTCCCCTTGTATCAATCAGACTACGAACAGCAGGCATCCCTACTGAATTTCACCGGTAAGCCCCTTAAACAAACACGAGACTTTTCACCAACGCTGGAGAAGAATTGTCCCATAAACTCGCCATTTTTGTTATTAACGCCGAAAAGTGACCTTACCGGAAGACACGTTGATTTCAGTGTAGACTAACTGTGAAGAAGCTGAAAGCTGTCTCTTCGCGGGACGTCTTAACTTTTACCCGCGTCCAAACGTACCGTCCTCTCTCAATCCTCCGGTCCGGCCAAGGAATGAACTAGCTACCTATCTGAGTAATTATCCTCTTCCTGGGAATCGCCTGGCAATTCGGTGTACGGTTGAGTCTGTCTGACCCTTTTTCTTTTATACCGAGCGACTCCGGCTTTTGAACGCGATTCAACTCACTCGACGCTATCGATAACATTCCAGGAAGAGAAATCAATAAGAACCTGCGGGAGCTTACGTATTCCACGCAACCTGCACGCCTTCACAACGGCAGGCCCCACGTTATCTGTCGGTAGGCTCGCGTAAATCACGTTTGAGAATAGGGTCGAAAACTACGTTTTCCATGACTCTGGTTAAGCAATGGTTAAGCGGATATCCGGAAAGGTTTGACAGCGCCGGGCTTTGGGAAAGCGAGCAGGCATGTGTTTTCATGACTTGCTAATGCGTCAACAGCTGACATTACAGAAAATGTTGCATAAAATTATGCGACTATTTTAAATAAATACGTCTATGACATGACTCCGAGCACGGATAAAAATAAGTTGTTAGCTGTCTGTTTGCACAATGGCATTGGACAATTCATAAAGTTGAATATAGTTTGATTACTTTGCAAGTAATTACTCTGCAATTTGCCTTTCGCATTTTAGATTTTTACATTTTTAAAATGTTTATGTTCCTAAACCATCTCATAGCCGCTTAAAGATTTAACTTGTTCAAATTTGAATAAAGTCAACTTTAAAAATGAAACAATGAAATAGAAAATAAAACCATAATGCTAACAAATTTAATTATTTCCATTTGCCTTATTTGCCCGGTTTTTATTTATTATTTTCGTTTTCGTCTTTCGTTATGGCTGAATATTGCCACTCACCGGCGCAACTGAAAAGTACACTTCACATTTTTTCAGGCAGCATTAGCCTTGGTGATTTTTCTACGAAGTGATTTCTGCACGAACGATACAGTTAAACTCTTTTGTATGTTTTTGATTGTGTGCTAGCTGTTGTGCTCCTATCAGTTTCCATAATCTGCTTTGAGAAATACAAAGTGATTGATATAATTAGAAGGATCATAATTAATAAAACAGCCTTTGCCAAATTATGTATGCATGCCTAGACTGATTGTTTAAGACAGGTATTTTTACTTTGGCTTCCTTTGCAAAAAGAAGGAGAACGCCAGTAAAGGTTAGACAACGCTTTTAGTTACATAATATAATACAGGCCTAATGCAAGGAACTTATAAATAAATAATTAAAACGATGACAAATATTAGGTCTACTCTCCATTTGAACATTATTCGACCGTTTTACTTCCCGAATGTTAAATCCTCTTCCAATAGCTGAATGTGCCTGCATTTTGGTCAGCACTTAGCAACAGTGTAGAGACACATGCCTGCACTTTACTTCTGCCCATTAGTCTTTATAAAAGCCAGTGAGCACCCCCGCTGCCGCGGTCTCCGCGAGGACTCCTCTGTTTGCCGACGATAGGAGCCTTCGTGCAAGTCCCCACAGAACAGTCAGAGACAGACTTTTTCAGCCTTCTTATGGTGATAATTACTATATTGATTAAAAGGCTCTATACAATGTAGCACTCAGCTTTATTATCTGATATAAATAGCAGCAAAATGAAACAAATGTTATGCATAGTATTCCTGGGTACTTATTTAATTGTTAACCGTTTGTCATGAGGAATTAAATTCATGTGACATTTGCCAGGTAGTCTGATCATCATCAGTGATTATCGGTGATCTGGACCTCAGAGATGTTTACGTGACCTTCTGTCAGCCGCTATCTGTGCCGCCCATGCTCTCTCAGAAAAAAGGGTAAAAATTTGTACCTTTGTTTGTCACTGCATGGGGCTGTATCCTTGTAATTGTACCTTTTAAGGTACAGAAATAGACTCTGAGAAACATCCCAAAGGTGCAAACAGAATTAACATACTATTTATCATACAGAAATGTACTTCAGAGTCCATTTCTGTGCCTTGAAAGGTCCAACTACTTACAGCTAAGTGTACAATTGGAAGACCCTTGAGGGTCGAGCCCTACTGATAAGCAAAGGTACAGTTTTTTTCTGAGAGTGTGGGGAGACAGGTCTTAGTTCAAGGGGACAGTGCAGAAGCAGTAGTGGATTATATACAGGGTTGGGGATATTACTCACAAAAGTAATCAATAACAGACAGCGGTGGAAAGTTCATGTTCAAAAAGTAGAAATCCAGACCAAGGTTTTATCTGTACCAACTAGAACTTTCCACCACTGTCTGTAATGGATTACTTCTGTGAGTAACTTCCCCACTGCGTATTATATACACCACCAGGTTGGGCTTGGTTCCTTGAAATTTAACACAATATTTAGCCTGTACTATCACCTTCAAAATTACTGGCAGCCCTGTTGAAGATGAGTGAAGCGTTAATGTCTAAGATTAACCACAAAGGCAATGAGTGTATTTTAGGCTTAAACAATAGAGCAAGCCTAATATTTTATTATAATACAATTTTGTTGATTTTTTTGTTTGTTTGTTTTAACAAAAATAATTGTTTATTAATACAATATTTATGGAAAACTTTCACAGATATTGGAAACCCCATGCTTAATTAATACTTAGTGATGGCAAGGATACCTGCACTGAGCCTCTTTCCGTAAATTAACTTGTTTGGAGAGCACTAGTAGGCAGATCTCGGACCTCTCCAGTTCAGTATTATTCTTGGGTTTACGCTGGTGGACAGCCCTCTTCAACTCACACCACAGGTTCTGAATGGGGTTCAAATTGGGAGACTGAGAAGGACATTACAAAATCTTTATTTTGTGTTCTTGCAACATTTCTGTATTGATTTAGCTTTGGGTTTGGGATCATTAACTTGAAAGACCCACCTATAGCCATGTTTCAACCTTTAGTCAGAGGCAGCTAGGTCCTAAAATGTCATGAAATTCCCTGGAATTCATGATGCTGTTGATCTTCACAAGGGCCACTGGACCACTTGGAGTTAATCAGCTCCAAAGCATCAGTGATCCACCACCATATTTGACAGGGGGAACCAGGCGCTGTTCTTCGAATGCCGTCTCCTTTGTTCACCAGACATGTCGACGGTGTGCATCACCAAAAAGTTGAACCATTGTTTTATTTGACCACAACATATAATTCTATTCACAAGTAGTTTCTAATCAAGTTCTATATCATGCTTTTTAGAATTAAGCAAATTAATCAGTTCAGTGTCCTTATTCAAGCAAGTCAAGTCAAGGTCAATCCTTGAGTAACTATAATAAATGCTATCATAATTAATTGAATAATAATTTAATACAGTTGATACTAAGTAATTTACAAAGTGGTCATTTTAATACTAATTATTTTCATGTGTATCATTAATATTTGCATTTCCCTAAGTAAAGAGTTCTTGTAGTACAAATACCAATAAGCAGAAAAATATTGGATTGTCCCTGTTATTTTAAATTGGGCATGTTTGTCATGTTTGTTTGGCATTTTAACAGAGGCACAGAATTTTTGAGGTTCTCATAAAAGCAGTCAGAAACACGATTGTGCAGCCAGTGATGACAGGAAAAAATCAAGGGGGAAACTAAGATTAATTGCAGGGGTAGAATGACCGAGTTCACAAGTCATTTATAATAAACCTAAGTCAGTCTCAGGCAAACAATATCCAACTCTAAGTCAAGTTGAGTCTTTTTCATAAATTGGAAAGCAAGTCTCAAGTCATAAGAAATTAGACTCGAGTCCGACTCGATGTCAAGTCATGTTACTGGAGTCACCCACCTCAGCTGCTGATGCGTCAAAGATTCTAGCAAACTATACAATTAGGAATCATGGATGTTTGGCTTTGTTACCTTCCTCACCATAAATCTCATTGTGTGGGTGGGCAGTAAGCTGATGCGTCCTATTCCAATTATATTTTCATGTGTTTAATGCTTCTACATTTTTAAATAATTGCCCTGTTTGTGTTCAATAGTATTTTTATTATTTCTCAATCTTTATATAGCCATTACCTAATTTGTAAAGGTTGACAAACTATAATATCGTCTGAGATGAATGCTCTTTAGATTTTCCTGTATTAATGAACAACAAAGGGATTTTGAATGTGTGTGACATCATAAACACGTCTGTGAAACAGGAAATGCTTGTAGAGAACACATGACTTCCTGTGCAACAGGAGCAATATACAGTAAAGTTTCATTTATTGTTTGTATTATTTGTCCTCTCCTGGAGCCGACAGTCCAGTCTCCTCGAAGGGGGGTGGACCCTCTTCCACTCTGGAGTTGCTCACGGAGAAAGGCGCAGAGCTGGGGTGGGCATACTTATTGCCCCCTGGCAGGGCGCCTGTACATTGGAGTTTACCGCGGTGGATGAGAGGATAGCCTCCCTTCGCCTTCGGGTGGGGGGACGGGTCCTGACTCTTGTTTGCGCTCATGCGCCAAACAGCAGTTCAGAATACCCACCCTTTTTGGAGTCCCTGGAAGGGGTGTTGGAGAGCACTCCTTCCGGGGACTCTCTTGTTCTGCTGGGGGACTTCAATGCTCACGCTGGCAATGACAGTGAGACCTGGAGGGGCGTGATTGGGAGGAACGGCCCCCCCAATCTAAACCTGAGTGGTGTTTTATTATTGGACTTCTGTGCCCATCACGAATTGTCCATAATGAACACCATGTTCAAGCATAAGGGTGTCCATATGTGCACTTGGCACCAGGACACCCTAG
>JAODKE010000101.1:20622720-20636394 GCA_026779605.1 Mormyrus hasselquistii | reverse complement strand
GATGCCTCCTGGACACCTCCCTGGTGAGGTGTTCCAGGCATGTCCCACTGGGAGGAGGCCCCGGGGAAGACCTAGGAGACGCTGGAGGAACTATGTCTCTCTGCTGACCTGGGAATGCCTTGGGGTTACCCCAAAGGAGCTGGAGGAAGTGGCCAGGGAGAGGGAAGTCTGTGTTTCCCTGCTGAAACTGCTGCCCTTGCGACCCGACCTCGGATAAGCGGAAGTTAATGGATGGATGGATTTATTATTTGTCACATAAAAAAACAGGCACAATATGACTGTGCAGTGAAATCAGTCAGGATGTTCTCTATGGTGCAGGTGTAGAATGCCTACAAGATCTTGGAAGCCAGATTGAAGTTCTTCAGCATCCTGAGATAGTGACTGCACTGACGTGCCTTTTTAACAAGGCTGTTGGTGTGTGTAATGTGAAGTCCTCTGTGATGTGGACACCAAGGTATCTGAAGCTGGGCTCCCTCCCCACTGGTTCCCCGTCAATGGTGAGGGGGTTGTTGTCCCTCGCCTGTTTCCTCATAAAGGCACAATCACCCCTTTTATCTCGCTAATGTTCAAGATGACATTGTTTTCCTGACTCCAGGTTCTCTACCTTCTTCTGATTTCATTACTGAAGATCTAACCCAATTATTTTATTAGATAAGGGTTAAGTAATTTTCCTATACATTTTGAGGGAAATTTTGATTCTTATCTACATTGTTTATTTTATGTTATTGTTTTTACTTGTCTTTAGCATTGACAGTAGGTCCAATTAAAATCACATTTTATGCTCACAGACTGCTGAGCAACACCATACCTGCATTATTTATCAATAACCCAGGGGGAGGGGGAGGCTTTCACCCTTCAAAATGCTTGGGGAAGCGTAAGCGGGCCTCTCTGAGTCACAGGAACATATGCATGGCTGCCTCTGCTTCTGAACGATTGATATAGCCCGTGCTATGGGCCCTCGCGGTCTTGTATGAAGACGGCACAGGATGAGGTCATAATCTCTTCCCCTTTTCAACAGTGCTCTGCAAAGGGAGCCATCAGCGTTTCCTACTCTGAGGTAGCCCAAATATTAAAAAGGAGATTTCCCGCAGGCTTTTCTGACGGGAGGCTGCTGGAGATCCCACCAGCATCCGAGAGTTCCTGTCATACATACAGCGCCTGCAGCTGGGGGCCTGAACACCGAACGCAATAAGCAGCGTTCTCTGTATGTTCTTCTGAAAGCAGCTAGTGCATCGCAGTGGCACTGCCTCTAATGATTATTGATGTTATGCGCGCTGTTTGCAAAGAGTGCAGAGAACGCAGGGCTGTGCCAAGCAGCTACACTTTCCTGAGCTGTAACCACTCATACCCGCACCCCCGCTCAGAAAAGCACAGAATAAAAGTCATGTTCACCTTTACTGGGGCAGAAGTAAGTTTCCTCTATATATGATTTTAAGAGAATCTGCACTGCAAAACAAGGAGTACCCTGGCAAAGAACCGGGGGGCGGGGGGCGATGTAGGCGGGGCTGAAAGAAATGACTTGATTTTGTTTGCTTTTGTCACCAGTGGTCTGTTGAAAAGCAGCATTTGCTGGGGCTGTCTGCAAATCGCAGAAGTAATCAAGTACTCTCCTGATCAAGTAACCATTCCTTATTTTCATACATAGAATTAAAATCTCCCAGCTTCACACACTTGACATATCTGTTTAGAAGGCACTTAACACAACTGGATTAGAACCAACAACCTGCTGCCTGCCTACTGGCATGCCCCTGTCTCTGCTGGAAAAATTGGGATATGGTGGCATGGGAACAAAACATATCATCATTAGAGTGTTCAAGAACCTTTGGCGGCAATGAGAATTACATTATAATCAGACTCGCACAATAATAGAGCCTTTAAGAGGACACCACGGGAATTTGGGTGCAGCTGGAGACAGAACACAAAGAGCAAAATGACTTATAAGTACACATTATAAGTCTCTTTGTTTGGACCTAGTATGTCAATGATGTTTTTATCATTTACACTTTGGTTTTTATGGCCTTTTCTGGTTCAACTATCCAAACAGACTCCTAAATAAACATTATTTTAAATATAACTTGCTCACATTGAACCCTTTCAGTGTATCACCCAGATAGCTATAGCCTAAATCAATGTAATGCACAATATGAACAATTTATCTGAAGAAAATTCATTTAAACGGTACGCTCAACGCATAAACTGAATTTGGACATAGAACACAACAGAGGAGTACATTTAAGACAGGAGATAATTGTGCCTTGCTAGACCTTCATGTTCTTACTGTGTATTCATCCCTAGAGCTGGCAGGAGGCAGAACGAGCCCGCCAGACGGCTCCCTTTTGGGCGTCCTTGACGGAATTTGATGGAATGGTGTGGGTAAAATAGGCCAGTTGCACTGAAGAGAATGATTGAAGAAGAGAAGCGGGTGGAGGAGGTCACATGATGCCTCTGCTTATACCTAAAGCAAACAGTGTTTGCATTTGTTTGTTCCTTTTGGTAACTTTTTGGCACTGGGGTTCATATTTGGCTATTCAGCTGACACCACAAAATAACCAGCAAGTTTCATTTTCTTTCTGTTATTTTTTAATGAGAGACAGAGTGAATGAATAAAAGTCTGCTATTGTTTGTGAACCTTTTTTTCTATTTAGAATGACATGATACTAGGTTTCTGTGAAACCTTGTCTGCAGTAAAGAGGCACTTTACACAAAACCTGCTGCTCAAACACTGAGTATTATTTGTCAACTTACACAGGTAAACCTCAGAATCAGAATTACTTTATTTCACATTTACCTGTCCAACGAATTTGCTCTGGTGCATTGGTCAGACATCTCACACTCAGAGCCATATAATGATGAGAAAAGAGAATTATAATATAAAATATCTGGATACAGATAATGTACAAGATAATAATAGACATATATAACAGACTAGTGACAGAGACTACAAACGTGTAAGAGTGTGCAAGTTGTGCAATATACCTACATGTAATTTATTATTATTATTAATAATATCATTCATGAATAATATTAATAATAATAATAATAATAATAATAATAATGCCCTAACAGCTTCCATTCAATAGGGTCACTGTGCTTTGTGTCGTTTTTGTTTTTGTTGCCTGAAATTGTTTGCCTGAGGGACGTCTTTGGAGCAGGTAGTACCCTGGATAGGAGAGGTCAGGTGTAATTTTTCACAAATCCTCTTAATGAAAGGGAGATCACCATCCACAATCTCCTTTGCTGACCTGTCAAGGGGCTGAGGTTTGTGTCCGGATTGAACCAAGGCAAAGCTGAACCAAATGGCGATGGGTGATGATAGGAGGGGCTCGATTGTTTAGAGGTTGAATTTCTTAAGGTGGCACAAGAAGAACATCCTCTGTGCGTTCCTGGAGATAAAGGTGCCCAGAAACCTGAATGAATCTAGCATGTCAAGTGTGGATGGAGACCCTTGAAATATTACTGATCATTTACCTGCTAATTATGTGACATTAGGAATACTAGTTAGATTGGTTCAGGTGTTCCTTTACTAGTTTATAAAACATAATCACTGCCTCCTCTGAAAAATCAGCTTTCCTACGAGGCTTTCCATCCAATAGTGGACAATTTCTGATGTTTCTCAAATCGATAGTCCCCATCCAGGAAAGATGACTGTTATTGGTCGTTTACACATTTGTGAGTTGGTGATTGCTCAAAACTAAACGGGGAGACCAATTTCTTTCATGTGCTGTCACCTCGCTCCTATAAGCCTGTCTTGGAAAAACCTTACCTAATTTTCAAAGAAAAAAAATGATGATCAAAGGTGAAAAATAGGGGCAAAGAGGGGAAATTAATAGCAATTAAAAAGACCAAAGAACAATTTAAACTTTTTAACAAGTTTGAGCTTGTATCTGTTTTCACATTTCCAATGACAGGTTTCTTAAATTTTGTATACGTTTGAGTTTACTTTTCTGTCATCATCGCCTTTGTAGTTGTGCTTTTATCACGTAGTCGCCACTAAGCATTTGAATTGGTGCTTTGAATCCATGTTTGCATCTATTTTCCTGTATTGTTTTTTCAGGTGGCCGACTGGGGACGTGATAAATATATTGTAAAAGGCATAAACTTAATTAGTAATCCATCCATCCATTTATCGATTCGATGCAGGGAGTCAGTGATCCTGGAGTCTGTCTCTTTTTTTGCATAAATTACTTATTATTGGCATAAAACTACGATTTTGTGTCTGTCAACGTGCCAGCTTAGCCAATTCAGCACCTGTCCTAAAATCATCCATGAATTAGCAGTACCCACACAGTCAATGTCTTTTCTGACTCAACCACTAGCCACCTTCTTTGGCTAATCAAGACCTCAATCTGTTATTTAACTAATTAAATGTTTTAATTAATTGAGCTAATGCTCATATTGAATGAATACATGGAATGGCTGAGGTGTCCCTGAGGAGAGGTTTAGGAACTGACCATCTAACAAGATATCGGTAACTTTTTGGTGAAGAGTAGAAAGAATAGTATTTATTGTGCTACAGTTAATTTGCATATATATCAATGTCAACTTGCATTTTTCCTGAGCAAATATACACATTTCAGCTTTAAATATTTTCTTTGCCTATGAATTTTAATATTGTTTTCAGCTTTTCAGTCCCCACAAGGATAACCTCAATTTTATAAAAAATTGTGACAGCGATCAAAAAACAAAAAAAAATGCCACAAGTCTTGTTTTCTTTGGTTACTTAAGGTCAGGGCTGGGTGGGGTTAAGGTTGTGATAGTCAGGATTAGGGTTATACTCATAGAAATGAATTGAGATTCCCCATGAAGATATGAATATGTGGACTGTGTGTGTGTGTGTGTGTGTGTGTGTGTGTGTGTGTGTGTAAAACCACTGACAGCTAGGTGACATGAGTAACACTGATTATCTTGTTACAATGGTACCTGTGAAGGCACGTGAACAGTCAGTGCCTTAAACTGATGTGTTGGAAGCTGGTAACTGGCCAAACTGAAAGATCTATCACAAGGGCCAATTTGTGAAACAGACAACTGGGTCATGTGCCGTGTTCCTGGTATACAGTGGTCAGTACCTACCAAAAGCGGCCCAAGGAAGGCCAATCAGAGAACCAGTGATGGGGTCATGGGCATCAAAGTCTCACTGATGCCCATGGAGAGCAAAGACTAACCTGTCTGGTCCGATCCCCACAGGAGAGCTACTGTAGCACAGACTGCTGAAAAAGTTAATGCTTGGCTATGATAGAAAGGTGCCAGAACACACAGTGCATCACAGCTTGCTGTGTATGGGCCAAATCAGTCAGGTGGGCCCATGCCGACCCCGTCCAACACTGAATGCAGATTAATGAGGTCAGGGTCCCCTAGGCTACACTTTCCATAGGCCCCTCTTCTGCCCATACTCCCCAAAATGATACAACAATTAATTATGAAACTATTTAATATCAGTAACTATAAATTAATGGAATGTGATGCTGTGTCAAGCGAGAGCAATCACACCCGAAGAGCAGTAAACTGACAAGCTTACGCCTCCACATCAGTCATATGCAGCAATCAAAGAGCACAACAGAGACCTCACTGAATAAATTCATCTATATCGCGGTAACTAGTGTTGGGCGGTATACCGGTTCATACAGAAAAACGTTTTTCATTATTGTTATGATATACATTTTTGTTATACCGCAATACCGGTTTAAATAGCCTACTGTACACAACGTTCGGAAAGTGGCGCAGCTGGGGACTGTTTGTTGGGGTGACCTTTTTCCACTGCTGCACTGCTAAAATTACACCGCGTAGGATCAGAAACGGAAGATATAGCCGATGCTGGAGTTGAAAATAGTGAGACAATGGGGTTCTCAGACACAAATCGAAATTAAAAATTAGAATCTGATTAGATACTCATTTTCATCATTATTGATACCAGCAGTGTGATTTTCGCCTCATTCGTCACACTTCAAGCAGCACCGCTACAGCATAGGTGTGCATCACGCACACACTCATGCAGCCCCTCCCCTCCTCTCAATAGCTGCTGAACGCATTTGCGCTGGTTAACACACACATACCCAATTGGCCGAACATGGCATATGCTGCAGTTGAAGGCACTTTGCAAGCTGCTTGAGTGTAAAAAAACAAAACGAAAGAGTGCATTTTGGAAGTATTTTGCAGACGGAGTCAAGTAGCGCGTCAAACCTGGCGAAGCATCTGACCGACATCCCGGTCTTTATGACAAATTTCACAAGGACAATAAAGTTCTTGTTTCAGCAAGACTCAACTATTAAACACTTATCAAAAAGGGTAACTTGCTGGTTAGCTTTTATCTATAAGCAGTTAGCCAACAAACACATTAGCCGTATGCTATAGCGTATGCTTAAGGTAGAGGATAGGCGCAATGGCTAATAATGAAATAATATAATGTGGGAACAATGCAAAAACGTAAAACAAAAATGTGTCCTGTAAAATCCTATAAAATGTGGTAAATGCTCAGTCATATAAAAAAATACCATTGTATACCGTGAAACCGATATAACTTTGAAAAACACCGTGATATAAATTTTTGGTCATACCGCCCAGCTCTAGCGGTAACCTTATAACATTACACTGTTCCAGTGCATCTCAGCTGTATCCACAATGTGCATTTGGCATTGATGGCGAAGACCTTAGGTAACTTTAAAAAGAGGAGCAAGTTCCACAAGAATATAAAACAAGTTCTTGCCAATAGAATGTTTTCCTGCTTGCTTTCCTGGCAGAAAACTCACAGTCCCAGTCTCCCAGTATCCGCGGGTGATATGTTCCAAGACCTACTGTGGAAGGACCACATCCAACAGGAGTAACTCTGGACACAAGATGAAGCTGTCTGAAAGGGATGTCTAGGAATTAACCCGCACTGTATCTAAAAAAACATAAAACCGGAGCCGCTGAACTCACTGCAGAATTAAATGTGCACCAGGAGCTCCGTGGGGTTCATATTTATAGTTAGGCTGCTATAGCCAAACCTTTGGTCACTTGTGCCAATACCAAACACTACTTTCATTGGTGCCAACCATGCAAATCCTGGGTTGTGGACAATGTGAAATGTATCGTTCTCTGATGAGTCCAGCTTCACTGTCTTTCCCACATCCAGGAGAGTTACAGTGTGGAGAAGCTCCACAGAGGCTTATTACCCGGACTGTTGTGCACCCAGAGTGCAACACAGGGGTGGATCAGTGATGGCCTCCAGAATGGTTCGGTAGTCCTTGCCAGTGACACGCCCATCTAGTACAAGTGGTGCACCTAGACAGTGCCATGATATTGCAGCCCAAACATTCACCTAGTGGTTCAAACATTATACCTTTAAGGTGGTGCCGTGCACCAGGATGATAAGGCACCAATACACACAGCAAGACGGGTGACAGAGTGGTTTGACGAACATGAAAGTTGAATGTCTCCCATGGCCTACGCAGTCGCCAGATCTGAATATTATTGAGCCAGTTTGAGGTGATGTCATGCCCCGATCGTTCCAATCCACCCGTGTGCCACGCACCCACATTTACCTCGTGTAGATTCCTATTGTTATCAGCTGTTTCTAGTTGTTTTTATTGCTTTCTATGTATTTAAGTACATTTCTGTGAATGTTTCCCTAGTCTGGTCATTGAGCTCATTTCTTCCTAGTGTGCTGTACTCCTGAATGTGTCTCGCCTTGAATAAATCCCTCGTTTCCCCTATTCCTGGGACTCCTGTGCCTGTTTCCCTGCTCCGTATTACGGAAGCATGACAGGTGTCTGTACAGGATTTGTATCTGTCATTCGGACTCATTCCCAAGGTGAATTGATGCTGTATTGGCCTCAGAATTAGACCCTACATCATACTAATAAATTGCCGTGGTCTAAAACCAGGCGTTTCAGATTCATTGTCCAACCCCTATATATTACTGCTATGGAGAGCCTTGTCAATCACTCTGATTTCTAATGGACATAACAGGCGAGTGAACTAGTCAGCTATCACCTGTCGGTCTTTGAATTCCTTGAAGTGGTCGAGATGTCTGTGTGACGGATGTCTGGCCAGGTTTGACGAGTTGCCTCACTTTGCGAGACAGACTTTAAGACAGACCTTGCACAGCACTGCTGTGTTTAGGGGCTTTGCCATTTTCATTCACTTCATAGCTAAAATATCTCCATATTTCACCTCAGGCCCCCTCTTTGGCAAAGAGTTCAGGTGCCGAAGCTGCTGCCATCTCTTATCTAATCTGGTGAACAAAGCAGAAAAATGACTCCACTGTTCTATTGCTCTCAAATTACTTAACGCTCGCTGTGGGTCAGTCACGGTTGTTTTCCCCAATCACAGCTCCCCCTTGCTAGTGCAACATCACTGCTGTTAGCGTTGAACTTAAAGAGACAGATTCCTTTTGACCAGATCAAATAGCACATGATAAAATTATTGGTTCTTTTTTTTCCCAAAACGGTGGTATTGTACTGTTTTCATAAGTGTAGCACCTCAGTTTTTTCTGTAACTTCAACAACGAGTGTAGCAGTTTGTCCTCAATACTCGCGCTAAAGTGCTAAAAAGACAGAAAGTGCTATTATAATTATCCGTAGATGTAAACTGTACTTTGGTCTCCAAAAATCCAAATTATTGACCAATATACACTGTCAGAAAAAGTACCAAGTTGTCACTGGGGCTGTACCCTGAAGGGTCTGCCAATTGTGCCTTAGCTGTAAATAAATGTACCTTTTAGACTAATTTAAGGTACAGGAATGAGGAACATATAGGCTGCTAGTGTAATGGGGAACATTTTTGTACCATTTTGGGGACATTAATGTTGTTTGTACCTTGGGAAGCAAAACTGTACCAGGGCTGCACTCTTGTTTCTGACAGTGTAGCAATATTACTTGCAGAATGTGGCATATAGAAATGATACCTGTGTCCTGCGTTTCCAGGGATAAATTGCAGGCCCACCACAACCCTATACTTGTATGTATAAGGAAAATGTATAGGAACATGTATAGTTATTTATTCTAAAAGCTAAACTGGTATTAACACCTGCTGTTTGAGATTTCAAAGAAGAATACAGCTGTTCAGGTGGCTATAAAACTGGGTAACAAAACACGATAACAACAAAGCAGTTGTTCAATACTTACCATTAAAAGACAGAAAAAATGTCAGTTCTACAATTTTATCAGTATTTCCCATGTATATTTTAAGGATATTATTAAATAACATTTGAAACTGATGCGTTGATTCGGTATAATAGCTATAGTCGCTACACACTTGCATGAATCAAAAACCTACATTTAAATTGACCAGTGAAATAATTCCTGTCAGCCACAAGTACCGGTACAGAAGCCCTACCTTCACCCTGCTCCTCAGTTTTCCCATATTTAACGGCACGACACACAGGAAAGCCGCCCCGGCGTGTTTTGCCTCGTTTGGTTGTCTGGTTGCTTAGCTCCCTCTTGTTTGCCCCCCGCCGACCAGTTGAGCGAGCTTTGTCCTCTCCGAGATTAGAGCAGACTAATATCGGACGGAATGCCTTCTGTTGTGCCAATAATAAATAATAAATACGGTTTTCTCTTTCACCCGGAACCCCGGTGTGACAATAGCTTTCATTTAGCCAAGGTGTTGCGTCAGCATAACCAACACTTCATGTAGCCGGTCACTGCACATTTTTTGTTTAAAAAAAGCCTAAACATGTTTTTATTAAAATAATCCGATCAAAATCAATAAACCCTTCTGGAATTTCATTAGTACACATTATATTGTATGATATTGTAATATTACTTTCATGAAACACGATACAGGACTCTGTGAGCCTTGGATAAACTCTTCCAAACTGGAGTCATTCAGTTCCTTTGAATTGAGAGGATTATTAGTCCAAAAAGATGAGGAACAGTATATCAGTTTTCCGTAACATCCGTTGGTCTGTCTCATTCATTCATCACACTAACAGCTGTCAGCCTTTGTTCTTTCATGCTTTGGGAATGCACTTCAATAATTCAATTTGCATATTGCAAAACTGGGATTGATACAATGTTGTCATTTGAATCCTGTTTCGCTGGACTGTATTTGATTGAATTTGAATTGGTTCTACCCTAATAAATCTTATTCTAAAAAAATCTCTCTGTATTGTGGAATATAGTAAACGCTGTTTAAACTCTGTTTCCCCAATATATGTATATACGTGATTTACTGTATGGGGTCACCGCTTATGACACTGGACCAGTTCTCTAAATTTGTTTATTCGCTTAATGTGTGGAAATCGCCAGAAATGCATTTAATCCAAATACAATGTACTTTGGCTCTATATTTCCAATAACGACTATACCGAAGCTTCAGGAAGTTATTCAAAACCTGGTAACTTCGAATGTTTAATGACTTCGGTCAATTTTATTTGTGCCCTTACACCGGCCACCCATAATAATAACCACCACATGGACAGGGCGCTTTGAATGCAATGAGCGTCCCGGGCGGAGCCTTTCTAAGTGGGCGGAGCGGCGCTCGCTCGTGAGCCGCATCGCGGGCTTGAGTAATGAATGAGAGCGGCTTTACAGAGCGGGATACTGCGCTTATATTCACATGATAGCGCTTCGAGTTTACTTATTTTCATAGCTCGACCTGCGGTGTGGAAAGAGTAAGGGGCGACTGGGCTTCACTGGGTGCTTTTATGAACTGGGCTGGAGGGATCGGCGGCTTCAACTCGCACATTCCTCCAAAGGACCGCTGTGAAGTTACTGGGGCGACCTCTTTGTGAAGACGGTATGTGATGAAAGAGTGAAACTACATCTTGTCCTCCCTTTGGTCATTAAGGCATTTTTACTTACCAGCTTTGCTTCATGGGTGGATTTATTCCATTAAAAATATATAATACTGGCGTACTTTGGGTTCAAGTGGCGCAAGTTTTAGCATAGTAAAGCTTACCCTACACTTTTAATATGTGTAGATGAAGCGAAAAACGTGGGTATTTTTTATGTCACCAACCAAACTTCTGTTGTCATGACGAAGTACGTTTGTATAGAAGGTGACAGTTTTGTTGCACAGCAATAAAATAGAAAGGTCAGGACTGTAAACTCATGACTAAATCACTTCTCAGCTTTTAAGTAATTTTTTAAATCAATGCAACCCTCTAACGAAATTCATTTGGTTTTATTCTGTCAATAAATGCGGTTTATATCAGATAGTTAGGTTATATATAATTTGGAAACTGTTAACTTGCGAAAAACGATATTTTCGAAATTAAATACGAAATAAATGCGTAGAAATAACTAATAATAAAATAAATAACTTATGACTCTTATATTTTAATTACCAAAGGCGACATCCACATATTGTTGTGCTGTGGTTTCTTGTATTAATTATTATTGCTGTTAAATCACGCCTTTCTGGTAAATATTTGCTAAAACGCTATATTTATGGAGCTGCAATCTGTGTTTGGAAAGTGCATGTGAGCGCATACTCGTGATTTAGCTTTTTATTATTATTAACACGCTAGGTTTCCTTTTTAATACAGTACGACTCCGCAGTTATCGAACTGTACACAGCCCTTGGAGACAAGTTTTGAGACCAGACAGCCAAGCATAACAGCAGTTAGCCAAGCAAAATAATGCTGCATGCAGACATTCTCTCACAACAGGCTTCTGTGCTGACCTTTAAAAATGCACAAAGACAATGGTCATCCAAAACCACCTATAGTTGGTGACAAACATTTGCATTTCTTCTTGATTTTTACCAGACAGAATCAGACAATGTGGCGAGAGACTTGAGAAGTTGTTTATAAAAGGTTAATTATTGCCCATGTAGTGTAGTTTTGCTTAAAAAGAGACTTGTAAAAAAATTATACAGATTCACCCACTTGCAGGTGCTTCCTTACAAGAGATACCTTACCAAAATGAGGAAGAGCTTTGAAAAAATCATGGATTTTATAAAAGGTAGACTAAACATTTGCAGAACTGTTTCTTGTATTATCAGTAAGTTAGCAAATAGGTGTTACACACAAATCTGTTGTTAGCAATAAATTCATAAATGGAGAATTGTGTGTGTGGCAGTGAGCAAAGGATAAATTTGTTTTTTTGTTTAGGTTCACCTAGTGCCGTGGTGATAGCAAATTGACAGGAATTACGGGATTCATTTAGCGCACGTGCCTTGGGGGGTCTAAAAATGTATTTCCTGAGCAATTTAAGTGCCTGTCAACAAAGAACTCAGCATCCCACTGATCGCCCTATTCTCCTGTAGCCCGTGCACACAGTAGACCTCCAACGAGTCAAAAATGAACGGCATACTCCAAGCATCCAACTGTGCTCAGAAAAAAAGCCAAGACCAACAGAGCCGTGTGAATAGGGGCTGAGAAGCTTTAAACGGAGAGCCAAAGCAAGGATCCTCCGCGTCTCCTCCTTGGCCGGTACATGAATCAGGCCTTTTGTTCTGCACTCAATGGCAATTCAAGGCAGCCTTTAGCAGCAGAGGCGAACATGGTGAGCTGCCTATTCTGCAGCTGTAGTGAACGCAGCGTACATGCCTACAGCGTCTTTCCAGCGCAGGGCGTAGTAACTAGTTATTTCACCTATTGGAAAGTAGAGCTGCCTCTATATCTTTGGTATATCTTTGCAGCTTTTTGATTTCATGTGTGTGATGCGTACAAATAGCAGTAGCTCGTGCGGTCGCTTTGCTCTTTTTCTTCACTAAACAGACCCATTATAAGCCCACACTGAAGATCTGGCCAGCCATTCACTCAGCTTGTCCCCAGAGGTTTCCCCGCACGTTTTTCTTGCACGACTCTCATGTAGCAGGGAACGCTAAGAAATGTCTGTCCATGCCCGTGGCTACCTTGAACCTTTCTAACAGCCCTGCGGTACTTTGGCATCGCTGCCAAGTGGCAAAGCCCATCCCTTCACCTGTCACTCTTCAAACAGTCAGTCCGCTCTTTTTTCCGCAGATTGGTGAGGATCTCTACAAAGATGATCTTAAGTGAGGCCTAGCAGAGTTCTTAAGTCACCTGCCAGCCACACGGCGTAGGCTCTGAGGACCGTGGGTACACACTGACCCCAGGTTACGAATGAGAACCATTTCCTAAGCTAACCCTAATTTCTAGGTAAGCCAGAAACATGATAATACAATAAAACATGATTGACAATAATTGTATTAATTATACAGTAATAAAAGTAACTAAAAACTAAATACGGAACTGTACTGTTCTTGGAGCCGACAAACTTCTGAAGCCATGCAACATTTTCACAAGGGCCACAAAGTAGCGTGAGGTTTGTTATTATGAATATTGTATTTAAGCAAAAATTTTAAGATAATACAGGTACAAGTAAGTACAGGTTGTCTGTAAGTTGGGCGTCCTTAACTTGGGGTCTGCCTGTATATCATGCATCTCTAGGATGACGTTTCAGGGGCTTCCTGTGCTGGTACCAGAGCGCGGGTCAGTGCTGACGTTAGCTGCCTGCTAGGAAAAGGATGCTAGCACGGTGGACTCAATTTCCTTTCGTTTTTTTCGTCTGTGTTTTCTTGCGCATCTGGTGTGTTGGACAGCTTCACAATGGAAGCAGGAAAAAGCTGGAGAGAGTAATCGAATTGTCTTAGGAATGGATCGGAAATGCGGGGGGGGGGGGGGGGGGGGGCCCGGGGGGGGGGGAGGAGGGGTTGGCCCTGCAGGGAAGGAGGAAAAGTTTTTTTTTTTGTTTTTTTTTTTTTAAAACTATTGATTTCTTTGACACA
>JAODKE010000101.1:20565704-20576056 GCA_026779605.1 Mormyrus hasselquistii | reverse complement strand
CCGGGGCTTGGCGGTGAGAGTTTCATGCTTTTCTCTGAGGGGGGGGGTCGCAAGAGCGTCTAGTTGGCATTGCGCCCCTTGGGGGTGGGGCCGAGCGTTCCCGCACATTTTGGATGTCCCCCCCCCCCCCCCCCACCCCCAAACCAATCTACGACTCCACTTGGGTCCCATCGGCCTCATTCATAGAGTTCTCTCCTGCAGAGCTCACACACCTCTATTGGCCAACACAGCCCAGGCCGACCTACCATCTATGTTTTTAGGGTCAAGATTAGAATAGAATGTTTTCACTGCCATAGTACAGGGAGCAAGTAGAATGAAACTTCTGCCTTTCAATATTGCATCTTGCTCTTGTATGAGACACACAGACATATACAGGTGAGAGTGAAGCCTGGGGTCTGAGCGCAGGGTCAGCCATTTGTACAACACCCCGGAGCAGCTGGGTTTAAGATATAAGGACTATGTTGTTTATGGGATTTGAACTGGTAACCTTCTGACCGTAAGTACTAACAGAACCACTTTCTTTAGAGTCATATATAAATGGCAATTATTTAGGAAGTGCAACATGGTCAGAACTCTCTCTTCTACTCAGCAAGAAAATATTTTGCTGCCTCTAAAGTGAGCACAGCTTGTAGTAAAATGTTGCCATTCAGGTTCATTTCCACAAAGGAGGTGCTTCAAAGCTGCCAACAGGAAAGCAGTGCTCTGCATCTGGTTATAGTTTGTTTGGGTTCATGTTTTTAAAATGAAAGTTAACATTCAACATAAAATGTAGGGGTATTGCAGTAAGCAGTCCCTAAATGGCTTGCTGTTGATAGCTATATCTGCTCTCTCAAAGGAGGAATATTTAGGATCAAGTGAAAAGTGAAGGCATTGATTACCCAGCAATCAAATAAGGATTACATTTAGTGAGTGTCACTACTCAATTAAAACCTTCTCAGGGGATTGCTATTGATTCTTAAGATCCCTTTTAACTAGAAATACTGAATATCTGAGCCTTCCCCCCCACTGCTCGACTGTTACTGATGATGCTATATTTAAAGCATCCAGTGGAGATCATATCTACCTGGGCGTGAATGAGTTACTCTGCGAAAGAGCTGCAGGCAGCCTATGGCACATTCATAATTCATCTTAAGCTTTCCTGTGGAAGTAGCTGTTGGTGTTTGGAGTTTAAAGTTCTCATCGACTTCTCGCCACCACTTCATGACTTATTCATGCTGAGCTCCAAACCGTAATGGTGCTGATTTATTGAGCTGTCGCTTTAGAGAGCTCTTGATGGCTGAAGGTCTTGAGGACGTGGAGATGAATTGCTGGGGATCGTGGGAGCAGTGCAAGTTGCAGGGAATGGAGATGTTCCATTTATTTTACACTCAGAGGTTATGTCTGTGTGTGTGTGTGTGTGTGTGTGTGTATGTGAGCGCACATGAAAAGGAATATGATTATGCATGTTTCTGTGTAGCCCTGTGTGTGTGTATGCGTGTGTGTGTGTGTGAGAGAGAGAGAGAGAGACACTGACTGCATGTGCTTGTCAGCAAAGAGGGTCTTTATTTCTGTATGTATAAGTGCACAGCATCAAATGTTTATCCTGGTTCTGATGATCTGATATTGATTCACAAGATCCCAAGATCTTTATTGCTTTTTCTCATGATTTTGAAAATATTTTTGCTGAATTCTACGCTCAATTTTCGCCGTAACAGTCCTCTTATCATATAGCCGGTACCACTTTCATTCTCACTTGCATAGGAAGAAGGGTTTGCTATAGCACCGCCATCTTGGTGGATTGCGAGTCAAGGTACTCAAAGCACATGAATGCAAACGAGTCAAGTCTAGTAGGTCTTTATTCTCAGACCGATCATATGCGGTACACTGCTTATGGTAACACAAGGTGAGGTTATTTGAAAGCAAAAGAAATAAAACTAAATAAAAGCCAACGATGGAAAGAGAAAATGGATATGGATGTGACCTGCTGTCAGTATTGAGAATATTATTGATTGTTTTTTCAAATGTCATGGACACTGAAGCAAATGAAGGTGACTGAAAGTCTGCACATGTAATTTACTTCTGGCTGGGTAAAAGAACTGTAGATGGAAAAGTGTGGACGAAATATTTTGGTGTACTTCCAGGGAAGTACAAGAATAAATGTTATGCTTATTAAGCATTGTTTCTCCTTATCTTATTTTTGTTATGTAATGGTAACTTAATTACGTTGCTTTGCAATGTTAATGCTACAGTGCCGTGCCTGTTGTCATTGTTTTAACATCTAGTTTGATTGCACATTAGTGAATGTGTTCGAAACATAGATTGACTCAAGTCAAAACTGAATCCAAACTGAATCCAATGGGCACTTGTGAATTGAAACCGAATTGAGCCGTGAGGTCAGGGCGCTAAACAATACCTGTCTTGCAGAAAAAACAGCACAGACCAGCATGATTTTCTTGCTGGTCTATACTGGTTTGATGCTGGTTAGTGCTGGGTTGATGCTGATGTAGCTGATGGACCAGCATAGCTGTGCTGGTCTACTGGTACATGATGCTGGTCTACCAGCACCAAAACACAACATATGTTGGTATAACCAGCATGCATTATGCTGGTAACCAGCTATGCTAGTTTATGTTGGTTTTTTCAACAGGGCATATGTTCTTCAAATAAAAACACAATCAAAAAGCCGTAATGTTCTTAACTGAGAGGCTGCTTTTTCCTGAAATAGTAAATCTTAAAAGTTTTAAATGCAGTATGTATTTTATAAAATGTTGAATAACTGGACATGGTTTATTTGTAATTTCAGGTTTTAATTTAAGGCTTTTAACTGTATAAAATAATGTTTTTTTTAATGCAAATCAACTCATCTGAAACAAAAAAGTACAGTTTTAGGGTTGCCATCTGTTACGCATCTGGCGTGACACTCACACCGGAAATCTTACAGCAAATATATATTATTCCATTATAAACCTCAAATTATATCAAAAGCGTTGGGGTAGTTTGCAAACCCTATAGACCATTTACAAGGTAATAAAACTGTTACACACATGTACTGTAAATGTGTGTTCATGTGCATGCAGACTTATCTTGAATTGAAAATCACCCTCCAGCCAGCTGACCAAAGTTGGCAACCCAGCGTTTCATTTTAAATTAACTATAAAATGTTTTCGACTGAAGTGACTTGTCATTCCCTTTGCATCGTTACTCCGACAATTATAGAATGAATATGAGAAAACATTTTATAGCTTTTCTAAATAAGTCCGCCCAAAGACGCCCATACCCAACTTTAATAGCAATTAAAGTGTAATTAATACATTAAAAAATACTGAATAAAGTGTATTTCATATTATACATATATATCCATCCATTTTCTGAAACTGCTGAATCACAACTGGGGTCGCAGGGGGAACCAGAGCCTATACCAGGAACGATGGGTACAGACGGGAACCAACCTTGGGTAGTCGCCAACTCACTGCGGGATGCACACAACACAACTACAGGGCCAACTCAGACTCACCAAACCACCTACCCTACACGCTTTAGGACAGTGGGAGGAAACCAGAGCCCCTTTCGAAAACCCGCGCAAACATGGGGATAGCGTGAGTACTCCACGCAGAAAGGAGCGAGTAGGTCCGCATGGTGAAACATCTGAGTATGTACTGCAACATTCTTCCTCTGAGTCACATGTTATTTCACTGGTTTTATTGCCGGCTAGTTTCAGCCATTTTTGCTAACTCAGCTAATTCAAGGAATTGCATAATTTCACATTACTTCCTATAAGTTGAATTTTTAGTCAGAATATGATACTAAATAAATGGGTAAAGGTGAATTACGAGTTCTTGCTACGGATCACATAATTTCTGCATCGCTCTTGTTCACATATTTTCTTTGTGTTGTGATATGTGTTCAGTTTCCAATAGTTTCTGTAAAATGTGCTGTGAAGGATCATATTTAGTTTATGGCAAGTCATGAGGAGTTATTGTCACACTAACAGCAAAAAAAAAAGATTAGAACTTCAGAACCAGAATTTAGTTACATACATAATATGGAACACACCTAATATGGCAGACACAGGACAAACTGTGTTCCATGCGGCTCATTTTTGGGCTTGATTGCTCCATGCGCAGTGGGCTTGTTTTCAGGGGAGAGGTCTTGTGAGACTTGGCTACGCTGCTTCATACTGTTTAGCTTTTGGCTGAAAAACAGGTGAGGATCCTGCTCCTTTTATGGGTTAATGTGTCTACGGCTCAACGTTTATGTTTTCTATTGACAGTTGTATGATATTCCCTTCCAAACGTACATTTTAAATCTTTGTAATACCACTGGGCAGTATGCTGGTTCATCCGGTATACTGGATTTAACTTCACATATGGTATGAATTTTTCATACACCGCCATACTGTAGCATAGCTCAGATGACAGCTGTAACGCTTGAGTAGGCAGCAAATTATTTAATATTGTGTGCACTAGAGGCCCTATGGATCACTGTGCAGTGTATTCAGAGTTGACCCCTGTTAACTGTGTTACCCTGCTTACTCACAGTTTTAACAACATAACACAGCAATTCTTTGCGCACAACTTTTTTTTCACAGAGCAATGATGAAAATTACCACAAAAATCTGTTATGTGAACACGTGACTCCCAATTGAAATACCTCCACAACAATGGTCCAGACACCTATATGTACATATATTGATTTATATTGATGTAGGCCCTTGTTTTGTTTTTTTTTTCAAAAAAGTGACTTACCATACTAAAATGTTTTCCCACAGCCAATATTTATGCAGTCTTCAAATGCGGCCCTGTGTAACATCTACTTGTTGTCTAATGTCAAATCATTTTAAAATCATATTCCAGATATAAACTAATAATTATAGCTGTAGGTGGTCTCATTTATGTGATATTTGCGAGGAAAATCGTGTGTCGTTTATATTGTTTACATAGAAGCAATAGATAGAGCAAATTCTTAAACACAGTGTCTCTTTCTTTGCCCATTGGCCTATAACTGGAGACTTGCCTGTCATGCTTAGTAAATATATGTCCTTGCAAACTGTATTGTCAACTAATTATTCTTCTGGTCTTCATTTATTTATTATTAATGTTACTTCATTCATTTATTATTAATGTAGCATACTTCTGATTATATGATCTTACAGAGTTAAATATGTGACCCAGTGTGTGTTTTTCTTGAGGAATTGAGGGTTCTTAGTATGACATGCTTGCCTAGACGAGGGGGACGTCGCTGCCGCGGCGTAGACAAAAAAATGGAGTGGTAGTGTTGAAAGCCGCAAAAACATATCTAAAGTGGGGAAAAAGCTGTAGCGCGACTACAAATAGATTTAACAAGAAAGAGGAGCCACCTTTTTACAGACTGCGGAAAGTGAAATGCGCAAGCAATCCTATGTGGATCAATCACATACAGTATGCCTGATAACCTGTATTATAATCTGATAATCTGTAATATAATCTGATAATCTGTAATATAATCTGATAACCTGTATTATAATCTGATAATCTGTAATATAGATCTGGATCGATGCCAATACCGATATGATTATCAAATCGGTGCACCTCTAGTGAGCACCATCAAACGGTGACATGCACAAATTTTTTTAATGCTAGATTTTTACTTACCCTATTTGAATACTCTGCTCACATTAACTTAATATTGTCATTTTGGAATCCCTGATTTTTTTATTTATTTATTTTTTTTTTAGCTCATATGGCTAGACTAGCAGTTCTGTATCTTTTATTAAGCTGTCAACATCTCTGTGGTGGTGAATGTTCTGGCAGCCTGAGACTGCAGTTAAGCTGAAAAAAATTCTCTCTTTGTTACCCTGAAAGGACAGAAACTAGGCTTGGGTACTTATCTGGCAGGTTTACTGTCATGAGACATTTTGCGGTCCAGTGTTGACGTTCTAGGGGTCAGGATCCTAAGAAAACTCATCTGAGGCCAGGCAAGAAGAAACGGTTCAGAAAAAAGAGACAGTAGATAAGTTATAAGAAGAAAATATATCAAGGGATATCAGTAGGGTCTCATCTGTTTGTGTCAGACAACTGAATATGGGTAAAACATTTTATTTTTTTGTGTTTGGATTAGGTTTTGTGATTTTTTTTGGTTTTACGTAAGACTACGTAAGTTTGAATAAATCGTCGTGAGATGTGGAGAGCTTGGGGGCATCAGGGGTGAAGTCCAAGCTTGTTAATCACTGAAAAGCAGTTAATTGTTATTTGAAAGTTTATTGGTTAATGGCTAATTACCATCGACCTGGAACAGTTTGTGAAGGTGTGTTTGAGCCACGTCCCTTCTGGTAAAACCAAGCCTTATAAATTCATAAATTCCCCTTTATATTCTTTTAACTACTGTGTTATATGGATGTTTTTGCGTTTCAAATGCTATTTCAGTGCCAGTGCTGAGAGGAGAAGGCTCGGGTTCACCTGACTGACCTGACCATCTGGATTAACAAGCTGTTTGGCTGTTTCCACGTGAACAGAGCATCGAGTTGCGACACAGGGTGAACCATTGCTACAGTATCTGTAGGCTTTGCATGCAGGGCCGGGAGGGGCATGTAGTCATTTGGGGAATCGATGAATTATGAATTGGACCAGTGAACTTAACTGGCTGATGGAGGACTGGCTGGTTGTTCTGTCCATCAGCCCCAAAAGCAAATATGTTGGTGGGACTTGTGGTCCCACAGAGCTTGTCATTACTACTACTGGCTCAAAGATGGCTTTGGCCTGTGGTTGGCCTCGGGATCAGTGTAGAGGTCCTGTGATGCTCTGAGAGCGTAAGCCGGGACTGTACAGTTACTCGCAGCTGGAGATGATGAGAAAGGGCAATGGCTAAGATCCAATGAGCACCATTCTCATTCCAGCACTGTCACGGCGAGCTTGACGTTGGCTGATCGAGTAGTTCAACACTGAGTTTACTTCAGCAGTGTACGGGTTAATGAAAACTGCATTTTAACCTACTAGCTCGATTCCTAAAACCATCCATTCATCATTTATAACTGCTTATCCAGTATAGGGACACGGGGTAGAGACAAGGTGCACCGCAGACAGAAGTATCATTATAAAAGCCTGGATGATGATATTTTTATGGATGCGTTTTATAGAAAATAATAATTGTAGGCCGTACTCTCTTCGAAGAGAGAAATGTTACTATCCACTATTGTGCCCCTCCATTATGCACATTATAATTCTGAACATTAATTTTGGGTGGAAAGTTTTCCCCAAGAGATGCGATTAGAAGAAGGCTCTTTGACCATGTGACCCTGTGACTGGTCTGTCCAACAAAATATATCCTAGAGATATAAATTTAAATATTTATTAATTCATTATTCATTCATTTAATAAACACACCGACACTGGCATGATGCACCCTCTTGGAGTAATGTGACAGGCTTGCATGGCGATTTGACACAGTGACAGTCTGTGGTGTCAGCCGAAAACCGGGTGAGGAACACTGAAAGAGATTCATATAGCATGGGGAGCAAATCATGGCAGTAAGCCTGAGAAAGATTCCACATCCGGAACTGCCTGGTCTTTTCTACCTTTCTTTTAGTGGAGAGTTTATCAACCTGGGATCTATGACCCTTCTCAGGGGGGTCTGCTGAAATGCATGGTAAATAGATGAAATGTCAGTGTAATCGCCTGGTTCATGCAAAGGCCTCCCCCTGTGGCAGGAAATATATTAAAGCCCCCCTCTCCCCGGTTCTTAGTTACTTATATGATTATGCATTAGTGGTAGGGGGTCCACAGCTCTGCTCTGTTTTCATTTGGAGGGACCTGATTTAGGATTTGAGAAGCCCTTCGAGCGATGTGGGAGTGTTGGTTTCCCTAAGCAGGCTGGAATTTGGACTTGCAAGGTCTGTTTTTCACCAGTCTTTTCTGTGGCTGCTTTCCTGCCATGGCTTAATCAGGCTGGACACTTCGCCTGTGGCTGGCTGCACACTCCTCCGTGTTTTTTGAGGATATTTTTGCACAGGTTCACAGATGATTCTGTGATACGTTTAATTATTTGAAGCATTCATGAAATGTTTAAAGATATCCCTTTATCTGCTGCCTAACATCTTAGCGCTATTTAGAATGATCTAAAATGTAATCTCAGGCGTCGTGAAATGTACAACGGAAACTGAGAAATGTGTTTTGTCTAATTCCTCATTTGGGTGTTTTTGAAATTATTTAAATATGTACTTAAATAATGTAAATGCATTATAATATTTCTTCAAATGATTCCTGGTTCGTTTGTCTCTCCATAGAGTATGAGGTCTTTCCTGGGGTCCTACATTTTGCTTCTGATAGCTGGCCCTTGATATCTCTCCCCCAGTCCCTGCTGCGTCAGCAGCTCTTCTTTAAACCACTGGAGCTTTGCTGTATCTCAGCTCACTAATGTGGTTAAGGCGATAAGCTTCACGTCGCGCTGGCTGTGAGTACTGCTGCCGCTCGCTGGATGCGTGACTCACGGTCCATCCAGGTAGCGTTTACTACTTTGGGATATTCAGTCGGGAATTTATGATACTTAAATTCCGTTGACTAACATTTGCATGGTTGAGTGGCTGATGGTGTGTTAGCATGTTCTATAGAATCTTTTCTTAGAATCTTGTGTGTGTGTGTATATTTTAATGCATGTTTATATGATGAATGCATATGAACAGTGGCATGACCGGCCAGCCTAGCGAATAGAGGTGCACCGATCCGATATTTGGCATCAGTATTAAAACCGATCCATACCTTATGAGACAGATTGGGTAACCAGTACTTACATATTTTTCGCCAGTCTGTGAAAAAATAGTTCTTATTTCTTGTTAATTTGTTTTATGCAATTAGTTGCATGACAGCTTTCCTATTTAAATGTGTTTTTACGGATTTCAAGCTGAACTCCACTGCCACTAAGTGGGTAGAGAGTAGGGATCTCTGCCTGTTGTGATATCACGTGCATACAATTTGCAGGAGGAGGAGCGTAAGAGCATCAGATAACAGTGATGATAGCAACTGCGACTTGCACGCTTGCAAAGCAAACTAACACACACTTGCAATCTGGAAGTATTTTATGCTTGAAACAGCAACTAGTAGGACAGTGATTTGGAATCTTTGTAAAAAATAAGGTTTTGAGAGGTGGAGGTGTGATGGACAATACAACAAATTTCATCATGCACCTACCTTAAAAATCATCACATGAAGGAATCTGAGGAGTTGAGACAAGCCAAACGGAAAAAAACAGTATCAAAGAACAGCTGACTTGGACTGAGGTGTTTAATCCAAACAATTACACAAAAGCAGCTAAAACAATAGAAAAGGTACTAGTATTCATTATCCAATGTAGACAATGTGGTATTTCGTTGTTGTTGGAAGTGTAAAATCCCACTGAACAAAGTGCATGCAATTAATTGATTGATACTTTATTGTTGAAATTATTTTTACGCCTCCCTCAGCTTGCTCTTTGCAGAGTAAGCTGTCTGTGAAGGGCAGCCACCTGTTAGGGCATCCAGGGAGCTGGGGGTTAAGGGCTTTGCTCAAGGACCAGCGGCTGTGCCAAGGCTGGGTTTGAACTGGCGATCTTGTGATTACAGGCACATAGGCTTAGCCCACTGAGCCACATGCCGACCTACATGTGCAAGACGACATGAGTAATTTGAAAAAAAGTAATGGGTGATTTGGGAATCACTAGCTTAGGCGGTTTCGCGCATTCATTACAGCTAGCGATACACAAGGGGCTGGTGTTGCAAGGAGGTGCAAAGAGATGCTGTTAGCAGAGAGAGAAACATTGTGGGGCATTTGAAGCATTCGCCACTTGTGTATATTCACTTAGAAGATATTCAATTTGAACTGCCTCAAAAGTGCTTAAAGCAAGTGTTTTAAGTTTAGAAATAGAGCTCTGATATCAGATCGGTACTCATATCAGCCGATACACTCTTCAGGTGTTGAGATCATAAAAGTGAATAAGTGGGATCAGTGCACTTTTACTAGCAGCAGCAGATGTACACAGATTTAGGTGGGGGGCATGGCTGTGCCGTCTGGGGGGGCGGGGGGTCCACATCACATCTCCCCATCTTCAAGCCACCCACTGCACTCCTCCTCCTGTCTGAAGCTGACCTTCTGCCCCACCTGTGGCCTCATCAGAGCCGACCAGTAGGGCTGAACGATTTGGGGAAAATATCTAATCACGATTTTTCCGACAGACATTGAGATTATGATTTGATTTGCAATATATTATTTTTACGTCAAGTAAAAGTAAATTTAAACCACATGAGGCAGCATCAGACAACTGCAGCGACTCCTGTGAAATCCTGTAAAAATAGCATAAGTCATAGGAAAGGTGTTTTTCACTGTCTCTTTCCCACTATACTTTCATGTCGATATTCACTACAGACACTA
>JAODKE010000101.1:20520760-20536678 GCA_026779605.1 Mormyrus hasselquistii | reverse complement strand
TTTCAAGGGTCAACTGACTGGTGTGAGATTTTCAATTCCAGACAAGTCTGCACTTACAAGCAAACACATTAACATATACGTAAGGGTTTATTATCTTGTAAATAATCTAGTGTTTACGAACTCCCCCATATGCAGGCATTTCGGTGTTTAAAGTGGAAGCTAGCAAATTCATCATGTGCAGTGTGCTTGGAAAGGCAACAACTGGGATCTGGCAATGCAGACTGAAGATGTGGTTTGGGGCTGAGAGACAAAACAGAGTCTGTTTGTTTAAAGGTGTTTTGTAAAGGCGATTGACCACCGCAGGACCATGCCCTCTCCTCTTGTCACACAGCATCTTCTCTTGCTTTCTGGGTCTTTCAGTGTCGCGGGGGCCACTTCCTATGGCTACTTGTTTTCGCCCAGCCGTCCGGGCTCCGCTCTCCTTATTACTATGGTTCACTTTGCTTTTTTATAGAAATTGATGCGATTGAAACTAGACTGGTGATCACCACCGGACCTTAAAGGGGCAGTCAAGGAGGATAATCTCCTTTTTTTGTATGCTAACATTGTGGTCCTCATGGAGGCAATGTGCAAAGTCTGCCTTTACTACAATTTATTTAAAATCAGCTCCCTTGTGACGTTCCCATTAACATTTGACCTCAGGGATCCAAACCAGCTTTGAAATGACTGGATATCAAATTTTACTTGACAGGCCCTAACGAAACAGAAAAATAAGCATCCATGCCAAATGTTAAATAAATGGAGCTGTCAGTTTGCACTAAGGACCGACGATGGAATATTTTATGTGCTGTAGTCCTGAGGCACTGATTCCCTTATCAGTCTGTTTGCCTGTGCATTTATTGCACCCTGTTTCGATCAGCCCGTTTGGGAGAACTTGGTCCGAAGAGAAAGGTGAAGAAGTGCAGGCTCCTGCTGACAGAGGAGGGAGCAGTTGTAGAAAGATGATTGGTCCTAGGGACGATGTTTGGCCGACTGCCTCATCGCCATGGACATCTGAATCCTGAGCTGGAATGTCAGTACCCACGGGATTTTGTTTGTGATTGTTGGTAAAAAATGCTTGATTTTGCAGTGGCTTTTTTTCAAGATTTGCGACAGTTTGTGGACCAGGATTAGACCGTTCTGGAATGAATTGATCAATTCCAGTCCAAATCAGGAAATGAAACTGGAGTTGGGATTGGAAAAAAGCTATGGGGAACAGAATTGGAATTGAATTTGAATTTCAGGGATATTTAAATTCCAACTCCAGTTCCTGATTTGGACTGGAATTGGTCAGTTCATTCTGGAATGGCCCCCACCCTATTGAAGACTACTATGTCTTTTTTTGTAGAAAATTGCCAAAATTGCAAGTTCAGGATTTTTTTTTTATATACCACCATAAAGAGACATAGGTAATTACGTTCTTTGTGTTTCTTCCTCATTTTTTTCTGAATACCAGGACCGTGGGATATCAGGCCTGGGAGATTTAGTGTTAATATCAGAGTCATATTGCATTGTGTTTTATTTGATTGCATTTCTGAATACAGCATTTTCATACCCGAATGGGAGAATAGCTCAAGCATGAATTTGTAATAAACACCTAAAATATTCCTTCCTAGTCGTAAAAAATGTGAGTGTGAGTTTACTGTAGGTTATGAAGTTGCACAGAATTTCAAAATTCAAAGGTAAGGGGGTGTGTACTAATTATGGGATGTTGCTGCAACCACCACACAACAAACCACCTCAGGGACGACAACCAAAGTGCATTGAGTGATGCCTCAGAACCACAGTAGTCTGAATAGACCAGTGTTTTTTTCTGGTGGTTGGGATTCCAATCCTGCCACCAACCCCCAGATCTCCCTGTAAGTTGGAGCACCTCCTTACAGGGCTGGGTGTACATTAATGTCATACTCAGGACAAAGCAATTGCAGGTTAAGGGTCTTGCTCAAGGGCCCAACAGAGTAGGGTCACTCTTTGCATTCATAGGATTTGAACCAGCAACCTTCCAATTGCTAGCACAGATCACCAGCCTCAGAGCCACCCCTCCACCCACATACAAACATAAAATCAAAGCATTTGCCGTGCTGCAAATATCAAGGGTAAATCAGCCGCTTCCTCACCAAAACAGGACAAGCCCGTGATTCATTGTGTCCCAAGTTTGTTCTTGGGAGGCAAGTTAGCACGACGGCTCTTGCCAAGAACAAAAGTACGACCTTTGTGGTCTTGTTATTAAGAAGTACTCATTCAGTGTTAGTGTCTCACGGGGAGGCTAACATTCGCTGGTTCATCTTCGTGTTAAGAACTGCCCGGAGGCAAACATAGGATAAAAATACAGTAATTTAAAATATATGTTTTATTTTATCTAAAGATTTTGCCTTGTCAGGCTTCTGTTTTTATATCCATTTGCCAGATAGGTTTTAGATTTTAGATCAGCCCCACAGTTCAGAATTATCGTGTTGATCAGCTTGCTAAGTACCAGTGATAATGTGTACATGTGGTTTATGACATTAATCTCAGAGGTGTGCGATTTAAAAAAGTTGTTGTACATCCCTACTTATGCTACAATTCCCTCTCTTGTCTCATTCGAAAGCATTGAAATTCAGCTTGAAAGTAGCTTTTTTTGTTGGAAATGAATAATCTGTACATCATTAAAGTTAAACCATTAAAGCAATACATGAGTCATTTTCAAAAACTTAAGAATTTCTCTGAAAAATAACACCATTTCCGTGTGGAGCAACTGACATCACCTTAACTTTTTAATTGTAACATAATAAAATGACCCATATGCTCCCCTCTATATGTTAATTCTACATTAATTTAGGAATTCAATGTGTGACTGTCACTCTGCACTTTTGCTGGTAGCACTTCAGCTGGGTTGGTTGAAACAAAATTTTGGTCTGAATTTTTACTTTCTGGACCTGAACTATTCATCTGTGTGTGTGTGTGTCTGTGTGTGTGGGCGCATCACATGCACACTCACTTCTCTGTGACGACACTTTAAATTTGACAAGTTATCCCGCTAAGCAAGAAGTTTGGCATGATAAAAATCACCAGATTTGCCATGGTGCGCAGAACGTAACACAGGATCCTGTTCCATAAACAACCTAATAGATAAACAGCATTGATTTTGTTTGCTGCTGCTGCAGAATTTCGCTACAGTTTAAATAACTGGAGCGAAAAGACAGTCTTTATATATATTGGGGGATGCACAACTTCAGATCGTGCAATGAACATCGAGTCGGCATCAATGATGTCATTAATAAAACTACAGGAGCAACTGCAACTGCACAAGCGACAATCTGTATTCACAAACTTACGTGGAACATAAGCAACTACAAATGACAACACGTTGCAACTCAGCAGCAAAAATTTATAATCCATTTAAGTGCAAAAGAAGAAAGATTGAAATATTGGTTTAACACTTACAGTAGGGAGGAAATCAAAATTTAAGCAGGATTCTACCTGTAGGCCCGCTCCTCTCTCATAGTCCTGCTCAGTCACGGTTTCTGCTTTTTTATCCTAGTTTGCATGTAGGAAGATAATTCAATTGAATTAAAAAAAAAAAACTTTTATTTGTCCCCGAAGGGTGCAGCAATATGGGCTGAGTGACTTGAATGCTGTCGCGTGATAGTATTCCCAGGCAGAGAAGAAAATTCTTTAGCCTGGGTTCGCTGGTGGCGGGGACAGCTGTCCACAGGTCAGTTGTTAGGAACATTCTCTAGGCTTTCAGATGCTACTGGAAAAGTCATGGAAATTTCTGCCTGAATTGGGGAAACCCTGTTTTCTGCATTTCATTCCTACCATGGCCAGCATGCATGGGGTCCCCAAGCTTGAGGTGCCTCAGTCTGAACCAGATGGGGTCCGACCTAGTTTTGGCACAGCAATAGTGCTACCTGGGAATCACATTATCACTGCTCACCTGCACAGCGGCACTGTACTTTTTAAAATGAATGGCAAAAGCTTCTATACAATTTCCGTTGTTTTTTTTTTTTTTTTTAAGTCAATGTGACTGAGTTTCATTAACATAGTCAGAACCTGTTTCATCCATCTATACCCACTTGTCCTATGCAGGTCCAAAGCCAATCCCGGAAGCGAACTCAGGATGGGGCGCCAACCCGTTGCAAGGCACATACACACCATCATACTGGTGTAAAAGGAAAGACACGCTGGCACATACACACCATCATGCAAACACATTCATGCATACCGGCAATTTGACGACTCAGATTCATCCCAGCATGTTTTTGGACTGTGGTGGGATCCTGGAGAATCGCTCACAATAACATGGAGAAGATGCAAACCCCACTCACACGGAGCCTGGAATCTGAGGTGTGAGGCGGCGTTGCTACCCGGTTTGTCCCTCCAGATCAATTCAGGCAAATTATTATTAGCTGGATGCCACTCAGCACAGTTTTATGGTGCTATTAAGAGTTTTTCTTGCTTTTGTGAGCCTCCATTTGGCAGGCTGGTTCTGGTAGGAGTCAATTCTATAATGGGACCATGCATCCCACTTTTGGTATCTCTGTCTGAATATTTCCTTTGTCTGCGAGCTGTATAGCTTTTTTTTTTAATTTTAATAAAAGGAGTGAGTTTCAGAATACTGCCCCGAAAGCCCGTCTGCAGAGCTCTGGGCACAACTCGAGGTTTTTTTCACAAAAAGTTGGCAGTCTGTTGAAATTTGTTCCTGAACTGCACTTTGTAGAGACATACAAGCTATGCATAAACATTATTATCCTACTCGCAAAACGAAAACCTCAGCACAAATCGACTAGCAGCTTAACCCATTTTGCGAGAGCAGATAGGGTCAGGCATCCGTCTCGAAGGTACCAGCGTGAGGCAGACTCAAGGGCATTAAGCAAACTGCTCATTACAATGCGACGTTTTAAGCCACTGCGCTGCCCTTTTCGGCAGAGAAATGGAAGAAAACAGAAGGACGTGAAACAGAGATGCTGCTCCTCTCCGCTATACTAAAGCCTCACTTGTTCTAGAACGCTAATGTGTATGTAATCATGTCCCCCTTCACCCTAGTATTGAACACTTATTTCTCAACATAGCAAACTGGGATTTTAATTGCATTTGAATTTTCATTGAAGATGAAAATTTTTTTGAGAAGTCACAGTGATGCCACTGCATCCAGTTTGCTGTTATTTGACACAAGGAGTGAGATTTCTGTTTGATTGCAGCTTTTTCAAATTTGTTTGTTTAATGATGAAGATCATTAAAGCTTTTGGGCAGTACGTGGTTAAGAAAATAATATTCATAGTTTTGACTTGGGGGGGGGGGGGGGGGGATAGCTTTTAAAATTACTCAGTCCATCTGTCCATGTTCCAGAACAATGTTGCTGTGAGCCAGGGGTACCCAAAGTAACACAGAGTACAGGGCAGTGGAGACCCTACACTGGATGCCAGTGACTTTCTAAATGCAAATTATCCTTTTATTTAATTTTTTAAAAACAGCAGGAATGCCAAATAAATAAATGCCGGAATAGAGCAATCATTACAACCTGAAAGGCAATTATCACTGGGAAAACCATGGGTAGTTATGCTTCTCATGCCTAATTTGAAGGTATTTGTTTTATGAGTATTCATGCAACTATTTGTTATGCATATATTTTAGTTTAAAATTTTATGAGAAAAAATGGTTCTTCTTTTTCTAGAGACTGTGACTTACATGTAGAGCCAATTCTCTGAAAACCGTCTGCGGTGTTGAAGAAGTGTGGACAACGTCAGGCTAAACGCGTCCCAGTTTCAGCTCGATGGTAAACCCGCAGAGAAACCTTCCTGTGGTTTTGAAATATTCACTTTCCAGAAGTTGGACAGAGGTCTGGCAGACTTTCTGAGGAGTCAGCATGCCTCTGGTTTACTACTAATGACTGAACTTTACAGGAATGAGCAACAGGAGATTGCAAAGAGCGCTGAAATTTCAAAGCTACCCCACAATAAATTCACAAAAAACTGTTGTAAGTTTCCTTTCCTTGTGAATTTGATGAAAAAATCTTGGGACCAGAAAAATTCCAGTTGCACATCATCAAGTGAGAAATACAGTCTGGCAGAATGTAAATGGTGACCAAAGTCCCATTCGATGTGTCATATTTGAATTAAAGTCTGCGACTCAGAAAAGAAACATTGGCTAGCGGTCATGTCAACCTTTAGTGGCAGACAGTGGTAACCATCCCCTCTCAATGTTAATTTCAGGAAAATAAAGGGAAACTCCGCTCCGACATAATTAATCGGGATTGCCAGGAGAATGATGGACGACCGGTTTGCTAAATGTAGAGATGACTTGCTGTTGTTTGGCTTTGCCACTTGGATTCGTGGTCAGCTGCCGCTAGATGTTTTTTCTTGGCGTACAATGGATGTGTTTAAAAGCAAATTGAGGGATAAATTATGCCAGTTCCTTTTGCCTCTCTGCTTCAGCCCAAGGAGTCTTTGTAAAAAAAAAAAAAGACTTCTTTAAGGAGAAGTTGAAGAGGTGGTTTGGCTGGATGAATGCCAGCAACTAGCATCTGGCCAATGCAAATGTTTGTTCTAGGGAGACTAATTGTGATCAATATTATGGTCTTCTTCTTGAGGACATTTTTTATTCATGGATGACCTTTCTGCGAGCCAATATGGTATTTAATTATACACACACGAGTCCAACCTATATCAGGGTTCTTGGGGCATATCTTACATATATTAGTATACATTACAGTGTTGGTGGAAAGTCCCTTAGTTGTGTCACTCAGTCCAGTTGTGCAAAATGTGCCATCGAGCTGAAATGCAGTTTGTTCTGAACTAATGAACATGATACCACTGAGGTAATGTGTATATGGCAAAAGGCAAACCTGCAGGAGGACGGGCAGTGAAGCTTTAGGGAACAGAGCCGATGTCAGTGGACCACTTGCCCTCTTTAACTGTGACTGAGTGTCACACTGTCTTTATCTACAATGATACTATTGCTCTTGCTGTAGTCACTAAACCCTGTAGCACAATGGCACATGCTAAATCTATTACTGTGCTGGCCTTAATAATGCATGTTTAAAAACATCAATATGGCTTTGCTCATCTAAATGTTTTACCATTCCTTCATATCGATTATGCTTTTAATTTAAACAAATTCAAATAGTTTGAGTACAATGTAATTCTCTATGTAATTCTGCCTCCTTGTTTTTTCCTCATGTCATCTTTGTTGCTAAATTATGCCAGTACTGTAATTAAATACTTAAGGCAAAGTGACCTTCAGCTGGCATGCGCATTTTGGTAAATTGCCAGTTTTTCATACAGCTCTTAAGTAAGCATCTCTGCTGCTTAATTGAGCTTTTCTCGTTGAGCCTTCTAGTGTTGCATGACAATGATGTCAAAGTTATGGGTGAATGAGCAGCTGGACAGTTATACCTCATGGTTTGTTCTCTAGCACAGGTCTGTGGCTTTTGGCAGTTTAATACACTGACATATTAAACCCAGGTTTGTTTTCCTGTCATGTGACCGAATGTATTTGCCCTTCCCGTACCACCACTACCTCCAGGTCCCTGGAGAGAAAGCTGCAGAGACCACTCCTGGCCAAGTCGCGTACTCTTCCCAGCATCCCCCAGTCCCCCACGGTCTCCAGAGTGCAGCATTCAGACCTGCTGGGTGGCAGTCCTTGCAGCACGCCACTTTTCAGCACCAGCCATCCCAAGGCATGTACACTGCCCTCTGCAGGTAAGGCATATAGTCTCCTTTTATATTCCATTTGGAATCTGCTCATGTATCTTTCCTGTAGGGTCTTGGTTAGCTGCATGGTTCACTTACTGATCTAATGCTGACACGTCATCCATACCCTCACTCCATGTGAATTCAAAGCATGCTGTATTGTACAAGTCCCTTGTCTAATGTCTAATAAGTAGAATGAACAAGAAAATTGTACAATCTTTGTACACAATCCAGCATCAGCAGGGGCACATTAGAGCAGAGGCTTGCGGCCCCCAAGGGCCGACTGCAGACCCCCTGCCAAAGCAGGCTTTGTCCTCACAGGTCTAGCTCATAGTGCATCAGCAGCAGCAGAGATGCTGAGAGGCCAAAGTGGAGGGGCTTCGGAAAGAGACTGAACTGCTTCGTGAGGGATTAAACCCCAGTTTTTGCCTGTTTTCCCTTTATAATGTCAAAGCTGTCAAGCTTCCAACTTTAATGAAAGGCAAACATGCCCCCCCCCACCCTCCGTAATTTACAGCAGATCTTTCTGGATATTATGTTTTTCCTAAGATGAACATTTTGTCATTCAGAGTATGGTGTTATGCTGATGCTGAAAATGATCACTTTTTACAAGATGAAGGAGATCGAGGCGAAAGCATGGCCTTCTTATTTTCTTTCTTCCTGGATATCCTAGATTTATTTGTTATATCCTCTTTATGTGATAATAAAATGTCTAGGAAATGAAGTTGACGTGGGAAAGGACCTGGAGCTTGTCTTGTGTGTCATGATTAATGAGAGGAGGTGGCTGTCCCCGTACTGCGAAGCCATCTGAGGCCTCACGCCCCCGGGGGTGAGCCTTGCATCATTCCTTCTTTAATCTACCGTTCAGTACTGACTTCTCCTTCATTGGAACACAGTGCTGGCTTTTTAGGGCAGCCACCTATTCACATGGTTCCCAGCTTGCATGATTTCTTTAACCTCCCTGTCATTCGCTTATGGGCATTATCGCCGCATCGACTTTTTTGACGGCCTTTGTATAAATCCTGGATATTACCTTTCAAAAACATATTAATTTTGCATTTACTCTGATTTGTGTGCGCCGTAGATGAAAGAGCCCAGTAAATGAATAAATAAAAGTGAGAAAATGAAGTGCTTTAATTAAATATCGGGCGAATTACGTAACGTTTTTCACAGGAAGCACAGATTTGCTTTCCTTGAGGGCCTCTGCCGACTCAGAAGATCCAGACGCTTTTGTGATTATATCTGGGGTGTGGAACCTGGAAACACTGCATGCTGAGAGGCATTGGCACGGATCCCTAATCCTGGACTCATGAAGAGACAGTTCTAACGGCTACGTCTCCATGCTGCCCTGTTTTTAACACGTGTGCTTTTGGAAGCGCTCAGCCCTGCTGTTTGGGGTGAGTCCCCAGTCAGATGAGCGCTACTTGACCCCCCCCCCCCCCTCCCCAAACTCACTTCCACATTCCACTGGCTTGTCCACTGAATTATCGCCCCGGCGCCACATTCCCAGCATCCCTGGCAGATATGACAACAAGCAGTGAGCAGTCAGATGGCTTCTTCGGTGGGTCACGGTGGGGTGGAGGTATCTCCAAAGGAGTTTGATTAGCCTCAGTGAGAATCACATTCAGTGGCCTCCAGGGGAAACTTGAGTTGTGTGAGAATCGTCGACACGTCAAGCTCTCGGCAGCTGGAGGCGGGTGCCGGAGGGATGACCCCGATGGCCAGAGAACATGCTGGGATGAAGCCAGGGTTGTCGTTTTAATGTTCTTATCAGCAGGTCCATGCAGGGAGCAGTGCTTCAGAGGATCTCAGAATCTAAGGAATTTTCATAATCAGCTTTTCGCCAAGCCACCACCCCCCACCCCGAAACTCATGTCTTTCTCTGTGAGCCAACAAATTGTTCGATTCCCCCCCTTCTGCTTCACCGCAGCAATTGGAGACGTACGAACCTCAAATCAGAACTTTGTAAAGTGAGAAATGGCAAGGGGTGGGAAACCCCATTGAGAGGGAACTGAGGATGCAGAAAGAGCAGCGAGGGGAGCGGGAATCCCCAGATCCAACCCAGCCACAGATAAGCACAGATCTGCCGCACCTTTCTGAGGGCCATTGGAGCCTCCTGCTATTCAAGTCACTCTATGGGAATGGCACAGAAGCAGGACTACAGCAACAAATTGCGCTTTTACTATCCTTTCGTCATTTTTACCAACATTCGTTAGCCTTTTCCTGTTTCTTTGCTGCTCTGATCATGAATTTAGCCTTCCTCTGTTCAAGCACGAAGTCTTTATCCTCAATTAGCAAAAACCACCTGTGCCCTAAACATCCAAATTCTCATTCCATAAACTCGGGAGAATGAAGCCAGAGCTAAATGTTTGCCACAAACATAGTATAATCTGCAGTTGTTATATGACTTACCGACAGCCCACGTAGCGGATAAATGGTATGTTTCTTTCATGCTGAAGATTCTGAGGTATGTCTACTAGTCTAATCTGGTTTTTATGTTAGATCCAGAATCACAACAAAGGGCCAACTGCATACTCCTGCCAAGAACGCGTTCCATTTTAAGCCTCGACTTTGTCCCTGTCGCTCACAAATATCAAAACGCAAGACTTAAGTCGTTGGCTGCTTCTGTCGCCTAGCAACCAGCGTCAGCATTCCTGGAGTGTTCCAGCTTTGAGTGTCGCTCACAGCTCATCCCTAATCCGAATTACCAATTAACAAGCCAACTGTCTGGGCCTTGACCAGCCCATTTCCCTGTCTGATGGTGCTCAGAAGCTTTCGCCTCCTGTATTCTGTCTTTGCCGTCGATTTTGGGTAGATGTGGGTTTGGCGCCTTCAGCTGTGGTTCAGACCTTGATGCTGCACTGATATTTGTTCTAGCCGCTTAGTGCTGCAAGACATGCTGGGGTTTGTGTTTCAGGGGACAGGAAGTCAGATAAATAATAGCCAGAGACCACGTACACACAGGTGGAACTTAAGAATTTTTGCTACTACAGTAAGTGGGCTACTTCAGTTAAAAATATCATCCGCCATGCAGTGTCCTTCGCCTCACTTGCACGTTGCTTTGTAGAGAAACCATCTGATAAATAAAAATAAATGTAAATGTGATTTTTTTTTACTCACCCAGGGGCTAGTGTTTAGTTGTTTTGTACTTGCCCTTGATCTAAATTGCACGCCTCAGGCAAGTGGGTAAGCTTAATTTCCAGCCTTGTAACAGTATGTATACCCATATGTTATCATTACCCTGTTTTTGTGCTTTGTGCCAAGATGATGATGTAACTTGTAGTACATTATATTATTATATAACTTATAATGCAGAGAGAACTCAAGCTTGATGCCTACAGAACATCTATCCTGGCCCTTCCTGTACATGTGCTCCCTCTGTTCTGCATTTTCCTGCATTTTTCTATGATTTTTCCACCTCATTTCATTCTCAGCAGACTCTTTAGTCCAAAGCAACAAAGCTAAGGATCAGAATCAGGGTTGGCCAGTTTGCCCGGAGCAATTAGGGTTAAGGGTCCAATGATGATAGGATACTGTATTCTGCTAGCCACAGTATTTGCACTCACGGCCTTCCGGACATAGGCAGTACCCTACACAAAGCTATACAATACCAAAAAATCCTACCACCTAATGTGGGACTCGAACACGGAACCGTGAGTTTCATACTAGCTAGCCGTTTCCTTTTCCTCTATACTCCTTGATTTGTCTTCTTACACCATTGCCATCTCTGTTGACCCAAAAGCCGTATTCCCTTTCTCCGCCTCTTCACCACTGCTTTACGTATCATTCACAGCCAATGAGCTTTCTCCTTTCTCATCCTGCCCATTCCAGGGGAGGTATGGAGGCTGGAGGACGACCACGACAAGGCTGAGGAAGAGGCCCGTCCCCGCTCCCAGTCGCCTTTCTCCCACTTGCGCTCGCGGGCGGCCTACCTGCGTAAAAGTGTCTCCGTTGATGACCACCTGGGCATGGTGGAATTTGGGAGCCCAGCTCCGGAGGGCAAGAGCCAGCGTGGCGGCAAGGGGAAGCTCAAGAGGAAGTTTGTAAGTTGTGGCACAGCTTTGTCCATCTCTTTTCGGGCAGGCTGACAGTCAGCCTCTTGATATCGCTGCGGAAGACCCTCTCGAGCCGTGTGTACAGAGAAGTGGGAGAGAGGGGAACCTGCTGTGAGACCCCAGAAGGCCCTTCAGTTATGATCAGTATGAATAATATTTTCATGTCCTCAGCTCATCTAAGTTCTATCTAGGTTGATGTTAAGGTGATTACAGGCTCTCAACGAAGCATTAGCACAGTGCTGAAATTCTGTTATAAATCGGATGCATTCTAGATGGTTCTGAAACTCTGTTCATGCTGTTCACTCTGTTCATGTTCAACATTTTAACTGTGTGTCAGAGATGCAACAAAATTTCATAGGCCTTAAATTACTTTTACTGTGTGAGAACGAAGGTGTGGTGCACTATGGGAAAGATCTGCATCCCCCAGCTGTTGTTTTCAGGCGGCTCGGCCACCTTCCACTCTCTCCATTGTCCACTGGTTCTTTCTTCATGGTCCTGATTTATGGGCTGAATCCGCTTCTAGGAACTGCGTGAAATGAAAAAATGTCACACGGCTTCGAGCTGGGGTCCTTCTCAGCCTCTTGTACTTGTTTTACAACTTTTCCCTGCAATCTGGGTGCTTTTCCATGGAGTCTAATTTTGCCAGCAAAGAGGAAGTGGGTGAACACAACAAAGCCAAAGAAATCTCAAAGGTCGACCTCAGCATCAGCAGGGCAAGTACTTTATGTAACACATTTTTTTAGTGGCAAATAACAGACAGACTTCCGCCGGGCCTGCTCTGGACGCAGCATGGGGCTCTGGCGAGAAAGCAGTGTTCAGCAAGGGAGGCTGGAATTAGCTGTCTCCGATGCGGCGCCCCCACCGTTCTCCACAAGCCCATTTTAGACGTGGCAAGGCTGACACACTGTAATTATTGTCAAAAGCTGCATTTGCCTGGTCAGTTTCCGATACTGATTGGCCGTGAGACTTTGGAGTGAACATCAGAACGACGCATTAGTAGGTTTTTATCAGCATTGTGACGCATCACACAGCCCCGTTCTTTAAAACCCAATTAAACGTATCACGGTGGGGGACAGGGGTTAATTTACATCACTGCTGTGATGCGCTTCTGTGCACGGTAATCACGCTATAGAACTGTGGCGGTCCTTGATACATGATTTTTATGTTTTTAAGAGGAAATATCCTCAACATCTGACAAAATGCGACCACATATGTAAACACCCATAATGCACTTGGGGCAGAAGTCATGTTACTGACAAAAACAACCTCAACCATGTTTCCTCTTTTGAGGGGTGGCAGATGAATAAGAATATCAAATTCGATATGTGTATTGCCTAAGTCTATGTTAAAAAGTACAGTGTCTTCACAAAAGCTGTTTTAAAATGACAAGATAGCTTTAAATATTTTGTATGCAGATAAGCTCTCATGGCCCTGTGTCCCTGCATGAGAAAATGCAGTTTCAAAGATTATCTATTCAAATTCATTTAAAATGTATCCTGGAGAACAGTTCTGATGTTATAAAGTCTTCTGTACTTTGGAAGATGGAGAACTTTATGTTGATGAAACAGTTTTGAGACAAATGCTCAAGTACCCGATGATGGGCTTTTGGTCCTTTTGTTCTAGCTTGACACTGGGAACTGCTGAGATAGTTAACAAAGACCAGAGGCTTCATTAAAGTTTTAAGGAACCTCTCTTGTTCTGGGACACTGAAGCCGGTAACGGGATACCTCATTACCAGCTAAGTCATTGTAATGAGGTTCGAGTATATTGAGAGTGTGGAAGGCGATATTCTGTGGTACGGTTCCTGTCGGAGTGCGAGACGGTCAGCAGGGGAAGCCGCACGAGGAGGCGTTCGTGCATTCTCTTGTGTGCTTGGGAGAGGCAAGAAGTCCGGAAGACTCGTAGGATTGTCGGAGCCGTCTGCGGTTTTGCTGCGGGGGCGCCTCAGGGTTCTTGTCTTCGGCAGCCGGCTGATTTTTACTTCTCTGACTGAGCGGGAGTGATATGTTGCAGTTGATGCTATGTCTGTAGCCTTATGACCAACTCCATCGAGGCCTTCCTTAGTGTTTAGGAGCAGGGGTTTGCTTGTCACTGAGACTTCAGACAGATGGACAAACACTAGTGGCCCGTAAGGAGAAGAGATACACGTCTAAATCTCGGATCGGCTCCTGATGGGAGCCGCCGTTGACAGGATGAGCCACTTCTCTTTCAGGGTAAGATGTGTCATGTCGCCCACAATGGCAAAGTCTCACCTCCTCCGTTTTTAACGTCAGTCTGCAGTGCGAATTTCCTTCTGCCGATGGGGATATTTTTAACGGCACAGTATAGACAACAATGACAGCCCTTGTTTGTACTCAAGACAATAGAGAGTTACAGGGTCTTTTCCCTTTATGCAGAATTGTTGGGTTTGCTGCATGGGCGTGGGGTCTGATCACACGGTCAACTTTCTACTCAACTGATAAAAATAAGCAAAACGCCAGCAGTCAGTTGGTTCTGACTAAATATTGGCTATCTCTGCGACATATTGGTCTGTGATGAGCTCGGTCATAGCCTGTAGGTCTGCCATACCAAGCGTGCCTTTTTCTCCATCAGCCAAGAGAAAGGCTGCCCTTTAAGGGTGCCTGTTATAACATCAAATTTAAATAAATTAAATTAGCAGAACGAATGTTCTCCCTTGTAACAGCAGCGGTGTGACGCCGGTGTTGCCAGATAATGGCTATGCCCCATCTTGCACGATTTGGGACCTGTGCATTCTTCCAGGCTTGATGGAGTTATAGACACTCAGACGCAGGCGGCCATGTCCCCCAGGGATGCCTCTAGTCCTGTAAACGATATTTGTGATTGGTTATTATTCTCTTGGGGGGTGTAATTTGGAGAGGCGTCTCAGTGAGTAAGAGTCATAAAAAGGACTGTCACGTCGACGCGTCTAAAGCGGCCGCCTGTCACGTGTTGCGCTGTCTCCAGCTTATACACCCACCCCTCCCTGAGTGCTCTGCAGCATGCTCCTCCACTCTTTTGAACATTTCACTCTGTGGTGCGTGCGTCTGCATTGCCCCCCCCCCCCCCGCACAGGTGTCTCCTTCTGATAGCTCCATGGGGGTAGAGGGGGGGAAATGACTTCTTGCCGCTCAGCTCTTCCCCTGAAGCCCAGCTAGGCTATTTGCCTGTGGTCTGCGTCCTGCGACACTTCTCAAACGAAACTTCATCCCAGCTCTGTTTTAGATGGAATCTAAGTAAGTGAGAACCCTTTCATCCTGGAATGGCTTCTGCCCCCATGTTTAAGCTTGAACAACCTCCTTTAAAGTTTTCAGCGATGATTGTCAGTAGCTATATTTGTTTTATGTTTCCCACTGTTTATCCTTTGTGAAGGAAGTGAAGGAGATCCTCTATGATGTCACTCAATAGCAATTGTCATATTGGCGCACAGTAGCCCCATTCTGTCCAGGGATGCATCTGCTTTGCATTTCAGAAAAGTACGGTAGAGATCGAACAAAAGAGTCTCCAAAGGATGACAGGTCAATAGAGAGCAAAGGCATCCAGAGGAGGAGACAAGGGGGACACAGTTCACATACAGGGAAGCACATGGCCCACCACCCGTTTGCAGGTGTGTGAGACTATGGATTAAAATGATATGGAGTTTGCATTCAATCAGTTATACTAGCTTTGATTGAGAGACACCCAGCCCTTGAGTGGTGACCCATAAACCCAAACAATGTATGTACAATGCAGCATGCGTGCTATGCCACAGGGGGAGGCCCATTTCTGCCTTTCAGGTGGGGGTTTGCTTTGTTTTTTTTTTTTTGCTTATGGTCAAGTTATGTCGGGATGAGACCTTCGGCTTGGAGGTCTGAGCACCCACTTAGCTGGCAGGCACTGTCCACTTAAAGGCTGTTGGGCACTGCCCGGGTATCATTCACCAATCTGACGGGCACCGCCCACTTAGAGGCTGATGGGCACTGCCCGGGTATCATTCACCAATCTGACGGGCACCGCCCACTTAGAGGCTGATGGGCACTGCCCAGGTATCATTCACCAATCTGATGGGCACCACCCACTTAGAGGCTTATGGGCACTGCCCAGGTATCATTCACCAATCTGACGGGCACCGCCCGCTTAGAGGCTGATGGGCACTGCCCGGGTATCATTCACCAATCTGACGGGCACCGCCCGCTTAGAGGCTGATGGGCACTGCCCGGGTATCATTCACCAATCTG
>JAODKE010000101.1:20460906-20476685 GCA_026779605.1 Mormyrus hasselquistii | reverse complement strand
GACAGTCTGCAGTTAAAGCACATCTTGTTCGTTTCATTTGATATCCATTGTGGTGGTGTATAGAGCCAAAAATGTTATCATTGTGTCGATGTCCCAATATTTATGGACCTGACTGTATATTAAAAATGGCAGCTAAGACAATTTGGCGTTTTAATATTACATAGAGGCAGAGTGTTCAGTGCTGTGCTGAGAAATGAGCTGCAACAAATCAGCAAACATTGCATGATTAATCAATTAAGAAGGGGCTGAACGGGATGTCTTTCTCTTTAGTAACTGCCAAAGGTTTGGGATTATGTCCGCCCTCTACCCAAAGCTCACCATGCACACGGGCTGTGGTGGGCCGGGAGCCCATCCCAGGTAGCATAGGGCGTGAGGCTGGGGACACCCTGGATGGGATGCCAGCCCATCCCTGGGCTCACACACACAATGGACAATTGACCCAACCGCATGTTTTTGGACTGAGAGAGGAAACCAAAGAACCCAATGGAAACGAACGCGGGTGTGAGACGCCCGATTTCAGTTCGCTTGCTGGGTTAACGATACTGCACATTAATGGCGTTATCGTGACCCTGTACCGGATAAGCAACCGTGGAAGAGGAATGGATTCAAATGTAGTAGAAATGCTCACAAAAACCGGGTGGAAAAATATGGAAACCTCATAAATGATGGCTGAGACTTAAAGTGAGAGCCACAAATAACAGGCATGCCTGCCAGGTCCAGCCTTCGGTCTATACTGTACAGCAGACCCACAGCTCCCGATCGCCCCCTTTTTCACTCACTGCGTCAGCCAGCTCTCTCCATACCAAAGATGACACTGAGCAAAGCTTGTATCGTCTTACTCTCAAACAGAGCTTTGACCCCTTTTTGAGCAGTAAGATAAGTCTGATGGGTCTTAGCTGCTGTGCATATTGTAGTAGTCATCTAGAGGCTACACCTCATGACTGAGGAATTATTATTTATGCATATAAATCCTGGGATGAAGTCAATATTACCCCAAGAGACAAGGGCAGTTTAAGTCTTAGACAGCTAAGTGGCGTTTTGAAATCATGACGACAATGGACGTGCCATTGCGGAGCCCGGAGACCCAGGAAGAAGACAGAATGTTCTGGAAGAGCAGCATCTAAACGGCCACCAGGAGTCGACACTGACTTGACGGCACCTAGCAATAATAGCCGGTATTTCAGTGCTCATTTTGACAGTTTCACTATTATGGTGCAACATGTGATTAATTGCACCTGTCACTCCGTTCGTCTGCATGAAAAGGACCATATATGAAAAGACGGGGTGGGTTCTTCAGGCATGACATGAGGGGCATTAAGAAAATGGAGGCGTGAGGGAGCACGTGTGGGTACAGAGCGACTCGCATGCACTGACAGAGAGGCGCTCCTCCCTGCCGCGCCTGTCCCACCACCACGCTCTGGCACAGCATTCGGGGGCTGACATCATAGCTGAAATGACAGCATGTCTTCCAGCTCCATTAGGTCCATTCTAGGTGGCTCCGTCGGGGTGATTTATGGGTAATACTTTAGTCCACTGCAACAGAAACCACAGACTTTGGGAAGGCAGATTCTGTTTAAGTAATGACATAATAAAAAAAAAAACACACACACACATTCACCCCCAACTATCGCCTCCACTGGAGGAAGATAGCGAATTGTTGCATAATTGACACTGTTTTTTAGCTTCTGTTCTTCTGTTCTTTTTTTGCAAGCAGTATTTCTCCTTATAGCTTCCATAGGATCCATGTGGCTCTTGCATCTAGCTGGAATTTCTGAATGATTTTCGGGCGAAAGGGTGTGTGAATTAAATCCACGCTCTGGGTCCCGACGGATAGCTAGTTCTTGAAATACCGGAGAAAGCCAGTCACTCTTCTACATAGACACGGTGCTTTCGAGCCCAGATACTTTTATCCAGAAGGGGCAATTCTCAAGCCCTGCCATCTCTGGTCTTGTTCTACCCCCCCGGTGAGGGCTCTCAGCTCGGATGGTGAAGCACTTGCCAGCTGCAGAAACTGTAGATCACAGCCCAGTTAAACTCCCTATTAACTTAGTCTCACAAACACTAGCCTGTGAAAACAGAGAAAAGTCTCCCCACAAGAAACAAAAATCTTCTAGTGAGAAGCATTTTTAATTCGAGCTTTTACTCCAGTATATGTTTGTTTTATGACTACCGTGCACCCTCTCTGCTTGAAAGGTCATGTGCTGTTTTGTCATCAGCAGTCGTGCTGACGATGCGTTTTCCCATCAGCATCAGCTATACCAGCCCCAATTAAAGCATCTCCCATAGACCCTCTTCATTCTATTGAATCTCTTTGCGCCTCCGCCTCCATGGCTGACTTGTCGACTTGCCGGTCTGCAGCTCGCTGTCGCCTGGCCCGTCTGCACCCTGCGAGGAACAGGTTGTGCACATTTGTACACTGACAAAAACTCATGGCACCCTTGTCATCCTTGCTCTATGGCCGCAGCATTTAATGAGAATGAACAGCTAATCCTTTTGAGCGTATCCAGCCTAGACAGATTAACTCCATTGGGTGTTTTATTTTTTGCCATGAATCCTAGCAGCATTTCCTAGTTGCGCGCAGCATCATTCATTCCGAAGCACCACACAAGCTGGGATTGATCAGAGGAATCTAATCATAAAAGATGCCCAGACTCTGGATACATACCTATTACTGATGCTCCCGGTTCTCTACACCACCTAACTGAGAAGAGCCAACGACCCCATGGCTGTCCGCTTTCCTGGCAGCGCAATAGGGGAATCTTTGGACAACTCCAGGAGGGGAGATAAAGCCTGACTGTTGGCAGGGAGACAGTTGCCGTGGTGATGCCAGTGGGCTGGCATTTTTTTGTGCTCTTGGTGGTAGAACTGTCTATTACATTCTGAGTGGTCCTAAATGCTCAGGCCCCTTTAAGAGGCATCTGAATGTTTTTAATTAGCTTCATCTTACAGATTTGAGTTATATTTCAGTTGCAGGTTATGGGGTTTCTTTCAAGCAGGGGTATTTCTGAAAATTTCAATGACTGTGTTTGGTAGACTCTAACAAACAACAAAGGCCATGTAAAATCTGGTATTAGTCATCTGTGTTAAGCCCAATCATATTGAGTAGTCTAGATATAAATGCTAAGAATATATTTTTTGCTTTTGCTTGAAAAATTTGGATGACGAAGAACTGTTAGTGATTGTGATTGTGCCCCATTCCCGCGTAGCGTTTATCTGATGTGATGTACAATGTGGGTGGCTATTGTGCTGAGCAATTCAACACAGCTGGCCTCTTGTCAACGGCAAGGCTGTATTTCCAGCACATTGATTGGTCAATGTCCTTCTCGCTGTCAAGGTTTCGGAAAGCATAAAATAGTATAGACTCCAGTTTTGTCATTCATCAGACTGCACTGATGATGTCCTTATTGGTAGCTTTTTTCCTGACATAGACACCGATGCACCAAGATGAATTTGGGGCTTTATTTTAGACATTGTTGGGTGGATGTTCGGTCTGCTGAGTGCATCACTGTGGAACTACTCAATGCAGTTCTTCAGGTATATGGTGGGACAGAGAACAGCTAATGGTCAACATTATCTCTATAGTCACTAAGGCTTTCACAGCCTTGGTGCTGTTCAACTCATGATGTCAACACATTCCATCCACGCCCCCGCACTCATCCCGTGAGTTAACTCAAACACCTGTGTTTTGACACCAACAATAAAACACTATTTCACTGTCATCTGTCCAGAAAATGGCCCAGGGATGTCCATTTGAATTTAAACAATCCTACAAGACACGGTTACTAAAATACCAGTGTCTGACCTGTGCAAGGATACATACTTGCGTACATTTTTTTTTACAACAGGAAGTTGGTCTGGGGCTTAAGAATAAAGTAACAGAATAAGCCCATCTGTCCGCAGGAATTAAACTTGACAACCTCTTTTGCTGAAGCCCATTGAATAATGTGTCCCTTAACCATCCATTGGATTCAGCAGATTGAGGTCTTTAAATTCAAGACAAAGGTACAATGACAAAAACTGAGCCGCCAAAGATGACAGATTATTTTAAATCTTGCCTTTGACAGTCTATTTCTAAGGCTAATATCTTAGATCTTATTCCTATTTTTATTGATGAGTCTAATGGCAATATGCAGGGAGAATAGACAAAAACTGTTGTGTAAATGTGTCCTAAAACACTGAAATTATTGGAAGATTGTGTTTGATCAAGTTGATGTGATCTCTCCATAGCAACTTTAGTCAGACTGTTATAAGCTCAGTGTCAACAAGCGTTTGTCACTTATTGGAAAAAATAAGCTTCTTTCCCTCCAAGGATCATTTTCAACAGTGGTTTCCCATTGATTAAAAATGTGTTTTTCAGTTAAATTGTAAACCATCTATGGATCGTATTTGTTTTTTCCATAGATAATCTGGATTCTGGGCTCGTTTGGTCTGACTATCAAGGCATCAGCCACCATTCCGCTCATTTTCCCTGCTACGATGAGGAGTTTCAGATTAGAAACAGCACTTGTTTGGGTGACATGTACCACGGTGACAGTCATACCTACTTCCCCGGTAACATGTTGCTGTGGTGGGGCAGCAGGCATCAGGCAGCTATGCTCCCACGGCCCGAGTCCCTTCCAGGGGTTGATTATGGCTTTTCAGCGTCCTTGACCTATGCAGGCTGACTAATTCCTCCACAGATTGGCAGAAATAGGCAGATGTTTCACTGGACGTCACTCACATATGAGGACAGGGGGTTTACGGAGAACAGGAGGGATGAAAGAAAAAGATTTCACATTGAAAAACTTGCCTCTTAGTCTAAACTAAGCTCCCTGTGTGACTCATAAAAGTCAGTGCATAGCAATCATTTTATTAATATGGTGCCCGAAAGGTGAGTACGGTAGCATTTTTGTAGCCTGGTCTAAAGGGATTCTGCCATTATAATTTCATTCATTCATTCATTCATTCATTCATTCATTCATTCATTTCTGTACCAGTTAATGAGTGTAAGTAACCTCTGCCCCTTGATGTTTTATGACATGTGTGTAAATTAGCTGTTTGGTCTGGGGTGATGCCCAATTTTTATAGCAGTATATTTTGTCGTCTAGAATGTGAACTACATTTTACCAGGTATCAACATATGCGTAATAACATAAATATTGTATGTGTGTATGTGCATATAAAATCTGGATATGCCATTTTAAACAAGATAATGACCCAAAGTACACCTCGAGGTTAGGTTAGGGTTGGTATTACCTTATGAGCAAGGAAAGAGATGGAATACTGCAGCAGATGATCATTCAGCCGGTTTGGGATGATCTGGATCAAAGAGTACAAGCAAGGTACCCAATATGTGCCGAGAACCTGTGGAAACACCTTCAGGACTGTTAGAGAAGCGTTCCAGGCGGCTACATCTGGAAGCTGGTTGAAAGAAAGCCAAGAGTCTGCAATGCTGTCATCAAAACAAATTCCATATTTAGAGATTCACATTTAATAGACATTTTAAATAAGGGAAGCATGAAAGATAATTCAGAATAAAGTATACAATAAAAGAAAATTAAAAAGACAGCACATGTAAGTTCTTTGAAATCCTTCTTCTAAGGTACAAGCTGAGCATCAGATAAATGACATGTATTGTGGAGAAATAAATTGCAGTGACACAGACAGGCAGGGAATGAACAAACAACTATTTTTATTCATTTAAATCCAGAAACGAATGCTTGTGGGATTGAGACAAATCAGCATGTAAAAAAAAAACCATTTAACAGAGTAGGGCTGATTATGCAACTACCGTCAAACATCAAATTGTGTGAGGTTATGCTTGTTATTCAACTCAGAACTATGCAGTGATTTCCCGACAGACACTGCTGAGCCCTGAGTGCCGACAGAGTCTATCCGGAAGGCATATTTGCAAGCAATGAATGACCCCCAGCAGTGCTGGTCAATCCATTAAGGACTGCATGTTAAGGGCATTTTCACTTTGTCTCAACTGGGGGGTGCTGGAGGGGAAGCTCACCTTGGAAACCACATTGGCTTTGAGCGGCACTGTCTGTGTGACTGACAGGCCGCAAAACAGCGTCTTTGTGAAGATTCCTGCCAGCCGCGCTGTGTGTGGCAAACGCCGGATACCTCTACAGGTATATGAGTCACTTTAAGGCGTTCGTCACGAAGGTACGGCATGGTGCCTCCAGAGAGGATGTGCTAAGTGATTAAACACTTCTGCTTTTTAATTTGGATGAATCAGATCTCCGCTGTTCCTAGCCGGAAGTGGGGAAGGCATGCTGGCGTCACCCTGTTCCCAACAAATAGCCCGGGAAGGTCCCTTTCTATTCAGAAAGAGGAGGCTAATTCTGCGACGAGCTGACCATGACTTACCAGGGAAAGCTGGGTCTGCAGAGTGATATGAGGGGGTGACGTGGGGTGACGTGACGGCTCAGGGGGTAACACCATCACCTGGCACCTCCAGGGCTCTGGGTTTCAGTCCCACCCTGTTCTGTGTGTGTGTGGAGTTTGCACGTTCTCGCCGGCTTTCTCGGTTTCTTCTCAGTCCAAAGAAATGCAGAAATGTCACTCTGTTGTCCGAAATATGTGATTGTCTCTGTGTGTGTGGCGTGTAATGGGCTGGCAGAGTCTGCCTCTTTCCCTATGCTGCATGGAAGACCCCCAGAAGCGGCTGGAAGAGGGATGGCTGAGAATTGAATAACATGGAAAGCAGAAAATACAAGGGCCGCTCTTCAGAGGGGTTTCTCCTTACTATTCCGTCAGTCATTTGTATTTCAAGAGCAACAGAGCAAGTAGCTTCACCTGTCAGTGATGGAAGAGCAGCCTGTCCAGCCTGTCCTTCACGTGGTTAACCCACGTCACTTTTGAAGTTGCTCCGTGCGTCAACCAGCCACTTAATTTTAATTTGCGTCCCGCCCCCCGCCGCCGATGGTCTCCGTGGGCAGCTTAGGCTAATTAACCTGACACATTTTACACGGTTCGAGCACTACAAAGGTCTTCAGATGAGGCTAATTGGGGAGAAAGCCTTCATCATCAGATCTGAACAGCCAGCCAAGCATCTGTGAGCTAAATGACAAGAGGTTTACCTCCGATTACATGCATTGTGTTATCAAATTAAGTGGAGTTAAGGACCATGCTTAGTCTCTTATCTGAAAAATGAGCATGTTCTAGGTCAGTTATGGAGACTGTAGATGTTCCATCGTAAGTCTGCTTAGGTCTGGATTTTGATGTATTACCTTTTGGCACTGTGATAAACTGTGTGTACACAGTCTATGACTCATAAGCAGTGGAGGCAATATCAAATTAAAATCCTTCTTGCGCGGAGGCATTGATTTTCACAGTACTTTATTTTGCGTCTCTCCGTAAGTACTCACTGAAGTTATTCAGCCTTTGAGTTGTATTGTATTTATAGTTGTTGTTAGTTATTTACAAAGGAATATTACCTGCTTTTAACTCCTGAAATAATGATTAATTAAGTAATTACGATAAAATGAGTAATTTTTTCAGTCAGCCTGTTACCGCCTCCTACACCTATGTACCGATAGCAAACCTGCCAGAGAATAAACACCCAGTCGTGCCCCGACAGGAAGTGTGAGTGGTATTATAATCACGTATTACCCAGCACTCCCCCCCCCAGCCCCCCCTCCCCACCTTTTCCCTGTCGTCCCCCTTCTGTATATAGAGTTAGAGAAGCTTATCGCCTGGCAACCACAATTAAAGTACAACAACTCAGCAGAGGCAGCTACCATCTGAGCGCGCTGAAACGCTCGCTGTGACAGCCAGCTACACTCGGGGTGGAGGGAGAGGTGTGGCGAAGCGAGTGGGGGACCGAGCGATGGCACGGAGCGAGAGAATCAGCGCGGCCAGCGGCATGGCTTTGGCTTAGTTACCAGTGCTGGAGCAGCGCGGGAAGCGAAGGCTGAGAGGGAAGAAAGATTCTTTCACAGAAGCTTACCTGTACCCCACTATCATATCCCGGTGGTGGCAGCGGCGAGGCGCACAGGAGGTACGTGGAAGGAGGACGTGTGGGAACATAATCCACCATGAGCTTCTCTTCTGGAAAATACCGCTACCTAACATGTAGGATTTACCCACCTTAAATTGTTTAATTATTACCTGGATTAGGCTGTGTCTTGTGCGGTGTTCCTGTGCACGCTGTGCATGTGGCCAGCATCTGCTCCTGCTCTGGGATGCCCAGGAGGCAAGATGGGTAGGTAGGTGTGGGGCAGAGGTGAAGGTGAAGGTGCCACCTGCTTACTCGATAGTCACCGTGAATCGATGAGCCCGCTCACCTCCTGCTGCGTCTTCCCAGCCCTTAATCGCTTCATGCTTCCCTGCCGGCACGTCCGTAGCCCCCCCTGCGTCGTTACTGCGAGGCCCCCCCCTTCAGGGCCCGCCCACCTGCCACAAAGTGTGAAGTCACGCGTGGAAGATTCTCAGCGGGAGGCTCGTTGTCAGGTGCCACGGAGGGCCGGTGTGGTTTCTGGCTTTGTTTTCTCTTGGGGGGGTGGGGTGTGGAGCATGGATGGGGGGGGGGAGTTCCCTCAGTTGGGTTGCTCCAGGTTACATCGAGTCAGATGGGTAAGATTCAAAGCCATGTGAAAGTCGCATCCGCTACCAACGCGGCCGATCCCTTAGGGGTGCTGAGGAGGTACGGCTCCGCTTTATGGGAGATGGAGGTTAGTGAATGGATCATGGCGACGCCTCAGAGGAGCGAGTTCAAATGAACTCGATGCATAAAAAGCAGCACCGGCATGGAAAGGTCAGGGAATCCGTGTGAGACTTCCACTTCCCCGGTGGGCACAGAACTGGATGAAAAGCCCCCCCCTGGATAATCCCACCTGGTAGATGGTCAAATGTCAAGGACTCTGTGACAAGCATGACTTTTTTTTTTTTTTTTTTTTTGGTGAGCTCCCAGGCTACACACGCATGTGGCTATGCCATCCAGCTTTCATAGCAGCAGTGTCGGGGCTGAGAGGCACTCATAGCACTGTATTGGCGACTCAGGCTTCCGGAAAGGTCCTTCATAAATGGAGAACTCACCGCGTGGGATTTTACAGAAGGTGATGTTTTTATTGATGGTTTTTATGTCGATACTTTACGGAGAGCGTGTGAGGTTATGTAACTGGCCGCTGGGAGCTGAGAGCCACCAGACAGGTAAAGCTTTAGAAACCCAATCTATGCTCTTCAGGAACTGGACGGGCAGACGAGCTTACAAACGAGTCTTAATCCCCGGTTTTGGACTTTTTCCCTTTGCTAAATGGAGGAAAAAAAGCTCTGCATTCTTAGTTTCACACAGAATGTTTCTATGTGATGTTGCTGTCTTTTTGAGCAATTTAAGTTCTTACATCGCTCACCTTGCCTGTCGAGTGAGAATACATTTACATGTCTTGTTTATTTTCAGGAGTCTAAATTTAGCTTCTCAGAATGGAAAGTACCGCTTTTTAAGCTCTTTGCTGGCTGTGACCTTAGACAACTTTTTTTTCCCCTTTGATAAGTGCTGCAGGTAACATTTCAAGGGGGTAGTAAGAGGCAGATGGAGAGAGTTATAATAGCAGGAAGTAGCAAAAGACACCAGCTGCCTCTCTGACTCTGTCCATTAACGTCCAAGGTATCCACGTTGCATTAAAAATCAACCTTAGATCAGCCTGTGAAACTAGTGCAGAGAATGAAATATGTACACAAACAAGGGCACTGTAGTAAATGTGAGTTTAAGTGTACCCCAGGGACAGAAAATATTTGCCCTACTTAAAAATGGAAAATGACCATTTTAATATCTTTCTCGAAAATGCATTTAAAAGACGTAATGTGCGCTGGCACCTAGCATAGAGGTAGGGCAGCGGGTGAGATACAGACCTCCAGCCAAGACAGCAAGCTGGGAAATGCTGCATCTTCTCTAGTGAAGGAACTTGGAAATGTTTTACCTGCAGTGTTGGTCATAGTCTGTTGGGAAAACTGCCCTTTAGGACACATCAGAACTCATTCTCAAATAACCAAAATGTTCTTCGCTTTTAGATTTATCTGACTGAAAAAGTATCCTGTTCTCCTATGTTGGCCCTGTTGAAGTTTACCCAAGTTAGTCTGTGTGAAGACATTTACCTGTTGCTGGACTTTCACCTTTCACTTTCTATTTCAGACTTTATTTCACATTTAATTTTTTTTTGCATATGGGGAGGTGGTTTTTGTACTTGTCAGCTGTCCGTGATGCTTTTCTTATCTTTTCCTTCATTTGCATTTTTTTGCATATATTACTGGGTTATAAAAAAAGAAAACTAATATTCAAGAAAAACTGGATAGGATGGATCAGTGGGGAATTTAAGAGGAGAATACTGGCTTGGGATGTCTGCTCTTTGATTTGTATGGGACGGTAAGCAATCCTGCAAGCCGTCATTGTTTTTCAGATGCGAACATTGACATCCATGCTACGTGTTCATGGCTGTCTTTCATCAAGGACCAGATTGATTTATTTAACCAACCTGCAAGAAAAGAAAAACTAAAATCTTCATGTTCTCCAGATTCCCACGAACCCCAGATGCTATGAAAAGCTAAAGAGTGGTGCTGTTAATGGTAAAATGCTCCCTGGGAACTAAAGTGCTATTGTATTTATAAGGTATGATTCTTCTTCTGGCAAAAGAATCACAAGGATGATACATATATTGCTGCCAATTTTTCATGCCAGTTTTCAATGCAGTACATGTATGATTCCTTGCACAAACAGACAAAATGACTTTGGGCTTCTTTAGATTCGGTTTGCAGGCCAGCTAGAAGATGAATAGCAAACGGAAAGCTGCTTCCAGCTGGGCCTAAAAATTCTCCTTTCCATTTCTGGATGACTGGCCTTCAGAATCTGAACTCCAGGATTTTAATTTGCATTTTCAGTACGCAGTATGCATACTTGGGGTATCTACTACATCAGGGTTTCTGTTGCCGGTGAACTGGGAGAGAAGCAAAAACGTGGATCGTCTGGTGGTTCCCGAGGACTGGGATGAGATACCCTGTGCTAGATGACTCTATCGCTCCAAAAGCAAAACATGAAGTTGTACCTTTTATATAGGTCTCTGGTCAGAGAAGAGCTGTAATAAAGCTCCGGAGCTTCATGGTCATAATAACGGAAGGGCAGTGATTGATCTCGAATGACATTCTGGAGTTGTTTTATGTAGCCTGTTCTGACAGCAGTTTGAGACAGGGTATTGTATTCTTCCCCACTCTGACTAATACCCACTTAGCGCTGTACTTTCTGATATAATCAACCATTGTAATGTAGTCTCTTTGTAGTATCTCTGGTACTTTCCATGCTTTCTTTGTGTAGCAGGTATCTTCAGATCGAAAAACATCATAAGAGGAGGGATATATTATTTCTGCTACCACTAAGTATGCACTCTGTCGATGTACAACTATTATCTTCATGTCAGAACACTCTGAAAAGGGCTCTGTCGGAAGCCTAGTATGTTATACGCTACATTCCCACCCTAGAAAGGAAACAGAAAGACGACAATTAAGAAGACGAGAGCAAACACTCTAGGCTATACTTCATCTCCGCCCTTCTCGGCATTTCTTCTGCCCGTAAGTAGGTTGGTACCTGCCGTAACGTCATATTCGTCTCTCTGTTACAGAGCCTGGGATCTGCAGACAGGAAGGAGGCCCAGCAGAAGAAGTAAGTGGTGTGAGAGACGCATATTCTCTGTGTCAGACGTGTGTCTATGGTGATTGTAGGCTGTTTCAAAGTACTTGGGGAACAGAGGTGGACATTTCAGGTCCAGAAAGTAAAAATCCAAACCAGGATTTTGTTTCAACCAACCAGTTGAACATAAAGAGCCACAGTCACAGACTACACAACTAGTTGGTTGAAACAAAATCCTGGTACTGCAACAGGTGGCTGCTCTTCACAGCCAGCTTCCTCTCACCTAGACAGAACAAGTTGGGGGAGGTATAAAGAGAATTTCCCACTGGGATCAATGAAATATCTATTATTATAATGAAATAATATATATTTGCCATAAGATTTCTTGCTTGAGCATCTGGGTTCCTAGTTAACCCAGGTTTGGTTGTTTTAAACCTAGCATTTTTTGAAGTATGTCATGGACAGGGTGTGAAAATTATTTTGGAAGCATTTTCATTAACAAAATTGTAATGGGGCTGTGGTTCCAACGCTAACTAAAGATTTTGAGGTGTAAAATACATACATGCCAACTATTTGGCACAATACATTAAATAATAAAGAGAATAGAAGAAAATAATACATAAAGAATAAAAAATACAAGTATTTTCAAATGGCAGAAGTTTAGTGAAGACTCAAATTCGTTATCCTAAATTTTACATTCATTTGTTAATACTGTAGGCCTACTGCCAATTCGTATGAAAGTACACAATGTCCAGATTTCAGATGATAGAACCCTTCGTTCTAACACATCTGAATCATTAACTCAGATTGAGTGATGAAGTAAAAAAAGGCTTATATATATTACCTGGGGCTTTAAAAAGTTACACTTAACAGTTGACTTGAAACATCCAGCTGTGAATAAGAAGGTTACAGGAAGCTCATTAACACGACCAAGAGTGGGACATTCTAAAAATGTCTCACCCAGAACCCCCATCTTGACCTATTTAGTTTGCCATCTCCCCATTTGGCCAGCAGGTGCCACTGGACATCCTGTCTCTCATTGTTTCCCAGGTCTGTTCCTTGTTTGTTCTCCTTCTCTCCAGCCCACCCCAACGCACCATATGGCTGAATGGGCCAAGTGGGTTGCTACTGAACATTTCTTTCATCACCTTGTTGGATATTTTTGTTTTCTTTGTACTCTTCTTTGTACTCTAGATCCTGTTTTATACACCTTGTTCATTTTCTTGCTTATGCATGGTTACATGGTTTTTTATATATAAAAGTAAAAAACTATGTAACCATGCATAAGCAAGAAAATGAACAATATATATATATATATTATTTTTAAAGCATTGCTTTGTCTCAGATGCGCCTCTAACTGACTGTACTTGCCACCCTGTGGTCTACAGCAATGTCCTACCCACCACACCATCGGATTTCTTGGGCACCATTAATCTAGGCTATCAACTTGGAAAGATGAAGGCACTGAAAGTCAAGTAGTGCTGGCTGCACAACTCAAGGGGCATTTCTATCAAAAATTCTAGAATGCTGTACACTAATTGGTCGGGGACACAAAAGCTAAGGCAGTTACAGACTGGGCTTTGGTGGAGTTAACGTTATTTCTCGGAGGTAGCGTACATTGCTGAAGTTGCAATGAATCGCAATCCTCAACACTGAATTTTCAAAAAACACTACATTAAAATGTCCTTAGATCCATTATTAAATTATTAATGCACCCACTTGCCCAGTTAAAATTCCAGATTGATGCATGTCATTGATATAGGCAAATAGCCTACAAAACCTTTGTGAAGAAACAACAGCATATCTTCGAGTAGAAACTACAGCCATAATTGGTCCCGGTGTCACTAAAACATATGGAAAATTCTCACCATCTGGTAAACGTAATGTTAGGCTAAAACTTCGAACCATTTGGCAAACAACATCAGGTCATGTACTTGTGAATGTTTAAGGTAGATTCGGTTAGCCGAAGATTATAACGTCGCCTACTGTTAGACTAATGGCCAAATAAATGCTCTCAAATGCCATAGCAAACGTCAATAAGTGCATTAATCCTAAATTTAAAACTGATTAGTGAAATAAATCTACAGGCTGTAGCCCATCAATGGCAGAGCCGGTCATAAGTCCCCCATGGCTAGATCTTGAAGTAGTGGAGGATGTTAACATGATGATGATGTCTACCATTAAGGCCCACAAAATTGTATTTGCACAAAAATAGCCAACTACTTCTTTTTTGAAATGGTTTTATTGAACATTAAACCTTACCACATGCCTAGATATCACACATGCACATCATCTTCTCTCCCCCCTCCCTCTCGCATGCGGCCACACACGCGCACTCACAGCAAGGTTATACTTCATTAACAGCCCCTGTTATGACAGCTACCTAGTCAACCTCAGTAATACTGTTAGTGTCATTAAAATGACTGCTGTCACTTCCTTAACAGCTCTAGAATTAAGAAGATCTACATTATTTACACTTGTACAAGTTGATAGATTTATCCTTTCGATGTGCCTTAGATAATAAATGGAATTAAATTGACCTGTGTTATTATAGGCGAAATATCAACAGTATTAGCAATTAGCAATGTAGCTGTAGTGATTAGCAATGTAGTTGTAGTGAGGAATTATGCATGACAGTCTCCTCCATACCAGACATCAATTTGTAACATGTTAACAATGAAAGCCAACCTAATACTAACCTTTTCCAATAGTACATATAGGTTTAATCATGAGACATACTGTAGGCCTATGTCATCCTTTGGTCCCATTGAACTTTCTATCTCATTTTTCCCTCAGTGCAGATGGATGCACAAAAGACAAGGTTAAAAGTGCAGTATGGCAGGGAGGGCAGTGTGCAGCAACACACATGTAAATAATTTGTCATTGTCAGTATGGAAGGTACAGTGGCAAAAGCTGCTGAACCTTTCAAACCTGTGGTCCTGATTTGGGAATACTAGACATCATCCTTTGGATTATCTTCCAAAATGACATTTTCCGTTTTACTCATTTTCAAAATGTCAGGGAGTAATTTTATTTATTTTTCCATTCATTCATTTGTTTACATGTTTATTTTTAGAAATGAATCTAAGAATTAAAAGTATGCATTTAAATTGCATGCTATGCTAGATTGTCGACCAAAGTGTTTTTTTTTTTTTTGTTTCGTTTTAATCATTTTTAGTTAATAAAGCCATAGGGATTAATTTTATTTATTACCTGTTACTTTATTTTGAAAAATTTTGCTGGCAGTTCCCTGCGTTTTTTTAGTGAAGTTCATTGTGAAAAGTTCTGAAAAATATACATATCCTTATAGGCAATTAAATGAAGTCTTGCTTCAATATTTGTTATTTTTTATTTTACGTCAACTTTAATTTTTAGAGCAGACATGTATTGGTTTGGGTTATTGGTTTCCTTGTTTAGTGATAATCGGTATTGGCTCTGAAAAAACCAAACTGGTTGATCGTGTCACGCCCAGCTCCGTACGATCCTCCTGTGTGCTACGCCCACCTCATTACCTCGTGTGAATCCCCGATTGTGATCACCTGTTGCTTGTTTAGTTTAACCTGTCTAGTGTATTTAGTCCTCCCCCAGTCCTGTCTTCCGCAATAAATCCCCGTTGTACCCGACGTCCTGGCTCCTTTTCCCTGCTTTCCCGTCTGCCGGCAAGCCGTACTCTGACAGATCGCTAATATAAATATAAGAAAAAAGGTTAATAGAATACAAAATGAACAGAATATAAGCAGAATAAAGATAAATCAATATAAATAAGTACATATAATTTACCACTGAATATAAAAGAAGTGTAAAGAATAAAAATGTAAACAATGTAGAAATAAATATAAAAAAATGACAAAAGGTAGGTGTTAAAAGAAATGATATAAGTATTCCTCTCTTTGTGATTCAGTTTAACAATGAATATGAAAATATTACACTTTTCAATAGTGTAATGTTCTAGTGTTTGAACCCTTAGCATTTGTTAAAGACCCTCACCTGTGTCTTGTTTTACTAGCCCCAGGGATTCTTTTAATGCTATGTGTTACACCAGTGGTTCCCAACCTGCGGCCCGTCACAAATGCAAATGCGGCCCGCGATGTTGACCACGTAAAAAAAAATAAAAATAAATAAAATAATAATAAATGTATCCCATTAATGGTAAGTAGAATTATACTCTCTAATGATA
>JAODKE010000101.1:20434903-20453165 GCA_026779605.1 Mormyrus hasselquistii | reverse complement strand
GGGGGGGGTGGTCACATGGATATCTCCCCAGGGTCCTCGCCGGGGACAGATGGTGTGCCGCTGAGACGTGGCATCGCCGCAGGTGCCTGGCATTAGCGCCTCGCTGGTCCGTTTTCTCACACACACACCTCGGCGATTAGGTCATATGCACGTGTGAAATGGGGATTTCTCAAGTCACTTCAGAGAAACCGGCACAGCCTGGCGGCCCTCAGCTTTCTGTTTCTTATCTGTTCGTGACATAATCCATAGCTCAGGCACGATGTCACCGCCAAGCGCAGCATCACGTGACCCAGACGGCTGTCTCTTCAGTGTGCCACGTAGCCGTGTGCAGGCCTCGGACCGGGACCTTCCGTCCCCCGCTGCGTTTTCACATACTGCTGGGCGGAGAAGACTGGGGGGCCGACTCCGTAATCATTTGGGGGCTCCAGATCATAGTTCGCAAAAATTCACATGTAAGTGCATGGTTTCCGAGACGCTCACACTGCCGCTCACCCGAGCGTGAGCCCCTGGGGGCCCTCTTTCGTCACAGCGGGCTGGAACAAAAACCCCGGCTATCACCCTGCATGAGAGCTCACCAACCTAACCAACAAACCAAGGGTGATGCTTTATGCTTCTGTGAGATAAGAATAAAATGAAAGACTGGGAAGCCCAAGAAACGGGGAATCTCCAAGGACAGGCCCTATGGGCGTCTGACAGGTCTCCAGTTCTCCCAGGGGAATGTTTACTGTCACGTCCCACTCGTGAGTCAAAGCCATCATCTTCTAATCACTTGTTGCCTGCAGGGATGAGATGAGATGAAGCTCCTTAAGCAGTCTTAGAGTTTTTCTCTTTTTTTAATGCCTTGTTCCTATCCCCAAACAGACCTTTAGCAGGCCTCTGAACAAAGCCTTTGCTGCCATTATTTACTGGAGCCCTTCTGTCTGTCGCAAAGCGTGGCTAAATATTGCAAAACCAATCTTGAATCAATTAGGAGAAAAGAAAAAAGCCATTAATAACAAATAAACTGATAGAGGGATATTTTTGTTCTCAACTGTTTTTCATTTGGTGGTTTAATATTCTCACACAACAGTAACACTTATCATTGCCAGATCACTCATAGCTTGTGCCTTTCTCACTAAAAACAAATTTATCAGTGCCTTTCCATATTTACCGTAATTCACAATATATATGTTAAAACCTCTCCAAATATTCTGTCAACTAGTGAGCTGTGGAATAATTTATATGCATGTTATTATTTATATAACATATTTGGTTGAATTTGATTGTTTGTGTGTCTGTCTGGCTGTGTGTATGTCTGTACAGTATGTGTGTCTGTCTCTGTCTGTGTGTTTGTGTGCCTGTCTGTGTGTCTGTCTCTGTGTGTGTTTGTGTGTGCGTGTCTGTCTGTGTGTGTCTGTCTGTCTCTGTGTGTGTCTGTCTCTGTGTGTGTCTGTCTCTGTCTGTGTGTTTGTGTGCCTGTCTCTGTCTGTGTGTGTGTCCATCTGTGTGTGTCTATGTGTCTGTCTGTGTGTGTGTCTGTCTCTATGTGTGTTTGTGTGTGTCTGCATATTTGTGAGTGTGTGTCTGCGTCTGTGTGTGCGCATGCGCGCTTGCATGGCAGAGTGGGATCTCCTGGCCCCACCCAGCAGGCCCGTCCCCCCTCTCCTCTCCCTGGGTCTCCTCCAGCATCTCCCTGGAGTTGCCTTCCAGCACAAATAATCGCAGAGTCTGCAGACGCGGCCCTGATTGGAATCTTGACGCCGCTCTCAATTGTGGGCTGGGGAGAGCGGGCTGTCCTGTCTGTGCCACTGCACCGGAGGCATGCACCGCCCGTAAACAAAATACCAGAGAGGCCTCCAGCCAGCCGCAGCTCTCTCTGCGCCTCCTCCCCACTGGCAGCTGCCTCTCCTCTGTTAGCATCGCCCTGATTTATAATGTGCTGATTGTTTCATTATTGAAACATTTCATCTATTCGCGGATTTCTTCAGCGTCAGCTCGCTGTCCTGCTCCCAGAAATGCCTGTGTCTCTTCAACATCCCGTGTTCCTCTCTTGATATTCCTCAAAGGAAGAGGCTGAATTTCTTTCTGGATACTGGGGAACAAAAAAAAAATGATTTTGAATACTGCCGACTCATCTATGAAGGTATTAGTGGATTGGCACAGTTGTCCGGTGTGGCCGAAATCACAGGGTCACCCCAGCTCCATCTCAGATATTTGCTAAGATTTCGCTTAGGCCTTAAGTGACTTTAACTCTGGCGTGACCAGAAACCGCAGGGAGAGTCCGTGAGAGCGAGCTCTCTTCCCCTAATGGAGTTGCAGGCTGGGCTTTTTCGGTACCTGGCCCAGATGGAAGCGATTACCTTCAGAGGAGGCTTTAATCTCTGATAAATCACGACAGAGCAAACTGCTGTCAGAGGTAATTGTGGAACAGGAAATGTGTCCGTTTAGATGCATCTACCGTGCTCCGGAGGAAGGCGGCCGGGTCCCGATCTCTCCGCTTCCTGTTCTCTGCCTTTCCCATGGTGGCATTACAGCCCACTTGCAGAGGCATCCTCTGTGGTCGCATCAGGTCCGTAATGACCTCTTAATGTCATGTTTTCAGATCCTGATAGCAATTTTGCAGAGTATTTGCCTGCTTCGATCATCTGGAGTTTTTCCACTTTCTCTTTGTAATGATTTGTAGCAAAGTTTTTTTTTTTTTAACTATCAGGATCTGGTGTTAACACACAGCATATTGCGGCTAATAATACCCTGCTGTGCCGTGCCTATTGCCGACTTTCTCGGCTCGGCGAGCAAATGAACTGCAGTAATAGAGTGTTGCCTTGGCTGTATGAGCACGAAGGCCATTACGCGGTCATACTGCCATTTTTACAAATCGCATTCAGCTCATTATCTCTCCCCCGCCAACAAGCAAAAATAGGAAAAAAAAATAACGTCTGTTTTGTCGTTTTTGTGCAATCCGAGCTACGAATATGAAATGGCCTTTTTAAAAAAAGGAGTATTTTAAAAATTCCACCTTCGCTTTTCATTATTTATTTCAAAGGTACATTCATCATTTATCTCTGGAGATTAATCACACATCGAGACACAAGGAGAAAAAATATATCCACGTTTGAAAAGAATATTATTCAGCAGAACGCCACGGGAAATCGCCGGTAGCTGGGCTTCGGATTCCTCTGTCAAGTCCGGGGGATTCTCTCGGCTTTTTGAGAAGCTGCTTGTTTCGTTCCTTCGTTTGCAAACCGAGGGTGTGTGTTCTGAATCGCAGCGACAGCAAGGACGCTGTAAAATAGCCGACTCATCTGAGATGATTTATGGCAAAAATAACCCCCCGCAACACTTAAAAGGCGCCATATCAACTGGACCCCTTGCTTTGTGTGTTAATCACGGCCACGTGTGGCTCTGCTTCTTATTTTTATTCATCTCTTTGTCTGATAACATTATGAATATGTTAGACGGGGGGGGGGGGGGGTGTTTAATGATGATGTCATTCCTTGATCAAAACATATTTGGCCAGGTTTTTGATTACTAGCGAGGAGTTATGCTTCAAAGCACACACACATATTCAAGTATACAGTATACTGTTTACTCAAATATATTAAATGTTTTTACAAGCTTTTTAACTGGTCCAAATGGTCATAAACAAGGAATTAGTTTTGTGTGCCATATTCCAAAATGTACATATAGGCATTTGTTCGACGTGAAATATAGGTGGGAAAATGTGGAGGGAAGAAACAACCCTTTCTTTGACAGGGTTTAATTAGAAATATTCATAGTTTGGACACCGCATTTACGATAGTGGTATTGAAAGCCGTTTTTGTTTCATTAGGTAAACACATCTGGGGTATGTTTCTGGACCTGATGCCGTGAACGCAATTAGAGTTTGTATTTATTTATTTTTTATATTTGGACTCATTTAGTGTGCATGAACAAGCAACGAATTGCAAAACAGCAACACTGGTCACCCATCCCTGCCGTCCTGCGCGGTGCTGTTACCCCCGCTAGCAGCATCTTATTTAGCTCAGCAGACAGTTGGCGCCTGGCTGTCAGATTAATGCTTGTCCTGAGCTGCGCGCATCTTACCTGTGTCACCCGTTTGGGAGAAAAGACCAGAGATCGACATGGTGGAGCTCCTTCACTGTGTCCATAGCATAGAGACAGCAGAGTGTAGCGATCGTAGGCAGTTTTCTGAGAGGCCTTCAGTGTACTGGTGAGCTGAGATTCTCTAACTTAAGGTCCACTGGCAAAGCTCCCTAAAGAGATATTAATACCTTCAGCATGCACCCTTCGAGTGAGCTGCATTAGAAACAGACCAGATGATTGGGTCTATACACAGGAACCGGGTGGCCTGCATCCATGTTATCAAAAAGCACTCTTACAGCTCCAGTGAAAGCAAGACAATGTTTTCCGGGGCTGGAGAGACTAGAAGTGAATTACCAGCACATTCAACCGCGTAGCTGCATTTAGCAAGAATCAAAATACGCAATAAGATCTGAAAAGCAGAGGTACACAGAAGCTGAATAAGGATGCCGGTGCCTGCAAGGGCCTCAGTCCTTAGGCCTGTGCTGCTAATTTGTGTCTGCCGTGTTCAAACAAGTGAAATTGTGCTTCGTTTTCCACAAAGACTCTGTTGTTCTCTTGTAATAGCTAAGTGTGCAGGCATACACTGTGAGCAAAGGCTCAACTTGTTACCGAGGAATCAGTAATCTGAGTCCTGTTGGAAACAGGTGTGTGTGTGTGTGTGCGTGTGTGTGTGTGATTTGGTGGGTGAGAGCGGGAAGGAAATTAGAGCACAGTAGCCCACTGTCTGGTCAGCAACCATATTTGTTATACTTTGAAAACTCAATTTGAGCTGTTTGGATATCAAAATGACGCATTACTTGCCAAATAAGACACTTACGAGGGGTTTCTCGGTCACGTCACGTAGGGCCTTAACCAAGAGGAGAAACTCATCCCTCCTGCTTCCGACAAAAGCCTTCAGCTGAACAGCTAAGTGCTGAAGTGCCTAACAGGCCAGCTTACATTATGTGGCTCCCATCGTGGCTGAGGTCATCTGGAACAGCTGCAGGAAAGAAGCTGACCGAGCCGGGAGCCCCGTAACCAGATAGTTTCACTGGGGGGGGGGGGGGGGGGCCTGTTGTCCTCTTTCCCTCATCTTTCCACCATTAGTTAACTTCATCCTACGATAGCAGGCTATCTCTACTCACCGGCCTTTTCACACCGTCGCCAGTGCCTACCTCCAAAGGAGACTTGAAATTTTCAGAAAGTTCTTGATATCGAAGATGATGAGATGCTGGGTAGAGTTAGGTGGCAGTATGGAGAACTTACATGGAAGCACCCTGACCTGCTGCGATATCAGTAATATATGAAGCTGCACTTGGACTTTATAGGCGAATGACTTCAGAAAGTCTCCCTTTGCACCGTTTCGAAGGCCGTGGCTCGCGGTGGGGCAGAACACCGGCCCTGTGTATCTGATCCGTGCTCTTTTTCGTCTGTCGAAGGACACAGTGCGAGTGAGGTTTTTATTGGTGAAGCTGGAGGGTGCTGAACTGGCACGCTTGTGTAGCGGGACTAATCAGATTTAACACTTTACAAGAGGAGCACTGCCAGGTCTAATCTCCCATCAATTAGACTGCCATCTGAGATTCATTTGACAGTTTTTCAGATGATTCATGTCGGAAAATATGCCTTTTGTTACGTAAACCAAACTTCAAACCGGAGTTTGTTATGTGGGGCGTTATTAAGAAGCTGGTAAGGAGAAGGTAGGGCATGATATGAAGGGAGATCCCTCTGCAAAGAAAGGCAGTGGGAGTCCACTTTGCCAACTGTCTTGGTGTAATAGCAGTAAGACCCTTCAGCGATAAACATTGTTTTACAGTAGGATTTTCGTTTCTACTGATTAGCCTAGCATTATAGCGAATGTCCTCTCCACAGATATGCATAGCATAGCAGTTGGATCTCTATATTAGCCTTAGCCTAGCATCGCAGTATGAACTCCCTCTGCACAGGTTAGTCCAGTATACGCATCAAAGTACTCTTCATCTATTAACCTAGTGTAGCAGTATGAAATAGCATCAAGGTAGCTACCAGTAGTGAGAAATGGCTAATTCAACTTACATCAAGACTCCAGAACATATTTTTTCCTTGCGAAAGATCTATCACCAATGTAATGCCTTTGCTCGTTTCTTAGACTCAACTGGTAATAGCACTTTTTAACGTGATAAAGCGCTGGTAGACTCCAGAAGGACCCGGTCCTCTAAACAGACATGTCACCTGGGCCTGGGTTCCAGCCAGATCTAGCTGCCAAGCACTGTTTTGGGGTAGTAATGTAGTGTTCTGCCCGCCAAGGGTTAAGCCTTCGTAATCCTTGTTTTACCTCAGACCGCCTGAGCCAGGACTCTGTGGATCAGCCTCCACCGAAACGGCGCTCAGTCCTTCCATAAGAAAAGGCGTGCTGAACGTTTCTATCTGCTATTTATTCTCATTGAAACGCCATCTTGCTAAATGCCTTTGAAACAGCCATTATTTCTGCAGATTATGTAGACTGGAATTCTAAAATGCATTCACTAATGAGGTTTTAAAGACTAAAATTTATCTTGAGAAGTAAAAGTTAACTTTATTCAAGTTAGCTAAATTTTTTTCATTATTTATATGACACTTTTAGATAAAGTAACAGGATGGGTTGTGAGCTTTTTATGATCATGTCTAGCATACATTTAATTTTGGTTCCTGTCGTTCTTTTTTACAATTCAGGGACACAGTGATATCGCTCCCTGATGCGGGTGAATCGCTGCCTCGTGCCATAAGCACCATACTGATATTCACTTTTAATCTTCCACTGTGATCTTCTGCTCTCCCTTCCATCACGGTGTACTCTGTCATCCGAATAGATTTTTTGACATGCTTGATATGACCTAAGCAAATTGTATCAAAACGCACCTGTCTACTCGAATCAGGGCAACCAGACCAAAAATGTTTCAAGTAAGTTTCAAAAGGAACACTGAAAAATTTGCAAACTAGACACTTTTTTGAGAGGTCTTGGCAATTATTTTAAACTAATATTATTACTGCTATTAGGCCCTTACCAACACAAACACAGACGGAGTTTCCAAAGAACGCTTATGACAATTTTGTCTTGATTGAATGTATTACTCTATGAACTAACATGTACTCCAAATGAGGCCTTCATTTACGGAGTATTCTCCAATTTCTACTTCAGAATCATTTTATCGTACGGAACTATTTTAAAGGCTTGGCTAAAGTGCTGACCACAGTGATGTGTGGGACCCAACCGGCAGGTTGAGATTGTCATACTCCTGTAATAAGGACAATGAACGTTGTGCCATACCTTGATGGAACTGCTGTCCCAGTTTCACAATAGGACTGTGTGTCATACAGCAGCTCCTGTCACTCTAAATCTTCCTCCGTAACCCAACCCAAACAAAACTCTCCATGGAGACTAAAACATTTTTTGGCTTGTAGTGTGAAGAGGCCGGCGTGAGTCATCGACAGTGCTTTTCGATTACTCTTTATTAAGATGGAAACAAACGCGTTTGTTTAATTAGGTGTGAATAACGTGATACAATGGGTTCGGAGGTTCCCAGCCCTGTGGCTCACACGGAGGATTGCAGAGTCTGGGGGGGGGGGGCTGTTTGTAGTACGAGCAGTGGGTTGTAGTAGCAGGGAGCCGCCCTGTCCGTAGCCACAAGAATGGAATGTGTTCACAATGCAGTGAGTCAATAACAGCGGCGCTGGTTTCAGTGGTCTCAATTATGAATTAACAGAAAGCGTATGTACAAAGCGGGGCATGTCCGGCTCGGGGGGGGTTGGGGCAGGCGTGGGAAACTCAAGGGTCATTTTGATGCTTTTATTCACCATTTTTCTGGCACGACAGTAATTAGCTGGATACATATGGACTCACAACAAGAACAGAGCAGAGCACCAATAACCAAGGCCAGTGCAAACAAGGCCACAGTCGAATATTTCCATCACCGTTTGGCAGCAGTCGACCACCGCTCCAGAGCGTTCTTTTAAAGTTGTGACCGCTCACTATTGTTTGGTCAAGGTCAAAGTGGGTACATGTCATTTTTGGATGTCGGGTAGAGGAATTTTTGCATATTTATCTAATTTACTTTTTTACGAGAGCACTGCATCTGCGTAAACCATTATATTCACAGTGTACTGTCCCACAAATTTACGTCTAATTGAATGGACTTCTGAATGAGCCCCAAGATGACTCTTCAGCAGTATTAAAAATCAGAATCCCATCAGGGAAGCAGATCGGATGCCGTGAGGACAGAGTGGTGCATTTTCTAATTTGTATTTCAGTGAGGCAATCATTACCCTAAACCTTTCCATAAGGTATGAATGTTTTGCAGGAGCCCTGGGTTCCAGTCTCATAGCCAACCATTGTTTTTACCCATTTCTTTGTAGGCTGGAGTCCGGAATCTCCAAGTTTACCCAGCGTCTTTCCCTAAAGGATCGTCATCTCAAGCCTGAAAAGACAGCCCTGGACAGGACGTTGTTGTACAGGAGGCGTTCTCTCAGTTTAGACTGGTAAGAGTATCTACGAGAGTATGTACATGGCACATGTGATCTTTCTACTGGACCGGCTGCTCTTTGTCAGTTTTTTTGACACTGCAGGCACTATGTGGTGCTGTCAGGCTGACTGCTGTCTGAGAAGATGGTTGCGGAATCAGTGATTGGCAGCAATAGTGATGTCAGTTGCCTGCTGTGACCCTTTGTGACCTATGCCGACCCGGTCTTCAACAAGGGGTCAGCAAGAGTGAGAGGAAGATAAGGACAAAGAGCAAGCCTGTTTTGTGTTTTGTGCCTGAAAAATGTCCATTGTCCCTAAGTTTCCCATGAGATTTCAGGACTACCACGACCACCACCGTCTTCAACTTTTAGGCAGCAGAAAATCTCCTCATGCTTAAGGACCGTTTTGGGGCTTTGGCAGAAGCAGGCAATCGCCCTTCCAGACCCAGAATCATTAAAATGTTCTTGGATAGTACACAAGTGACTGGGCTTCACCGTTCGTCATATCTCAGTATGAGATTAACAGTGTCTGGATATGCATCTTCCAGTATTGCATTGTCTTATACATTACTTATTTTCTGAAGAGATATTTGAGGTTACTCAGTGTCTTTTGGGAGGGTACAACCACAATTCATCACCTCGGTCACACACTGTAATTCAGCACTATTCACCGCGACGCTTACTCCATCAGACTGCATTCTTTAATCAGGGCTCCAGCATTCTAGCTATCAACATTAAACCTCACATATACGCTGCGTCCTCTATGCCCATCATCCTCTTTCATCTTTGTTTGAAGAAATAAAACAAAATATGAACATTCTGCAGACACAGTCTGCATTGCAAGGGGGGGGGGGGCGGCAATGTTCAAGCTTCCCCCCTCACCAGAATCCAGAACTTCAAGAGTTTCTTTTTGTCCAGTTATTGGCTTTTATATTTATTCATTTATTGGCTGGTTTATTAGTTGAGATAGCTGTTAAACAAGAGCCTTGTTAAGCTCCGCCATTAACGGCCCTTTCATGGGAGCAGAGGGGTGGGGTCCACGCGCCGCCAGCAGCTCCGCCAGCAGCTCCGCCTGAGCTCCGCCTGAGCTCCGCCAGCAGCTCCAGAATACCGCGGTGGCGCCGCCTCATCTTGCACTTGTAAACCTACAGCTTTCAGGCAGCCGATGAAAGGAGCCTGAAACCTTTCCATCACGAGTGCGCTTTTCTGCCACCGCCTTTGGTAATCGTTCCCGCCAGCCAGCCTGCCAGCCATCCATCCTCCCTCCCCGTGTGCGCGTGCTGGCTTTGGCCACTTCTCAATCCTCACCACAACACAGCCGCAGTGGATGATGGAGCCCTGGCGTGATAATGACACAGCTCGGCTCCAGAGCAATCCAGGCCTCCCGAGTGCAGGAGGCGGGCGTCCTGCTCTGGACGACGGCGGCCCCTGAGGTCTCCCCGAGGTCCCCCCAGACACTGTGCATGATGAACTGGAGCGAAGGGGGTAACCTCACAGGTTGTCGTGCATTGCATACGCAGATCCAGAAACCTGGTCCCTGTGTTTCTAGATCTCTGACTTTGAAGGCAGTAATGTAAAGATCAAAGTAGTGCTTTTATGCTCTATCAGTGCTGTCTCAGGGGCGCCTCACAGTGGCTTACACAGGTAACTCTTTGTCAGCTGTCTCAGTCAAGACTGATTTACACAGTCTGCAGATAGATGGGTGAAGGACATTGCCTTCATGCTTTGTTTCTGTTGCTCCATACATAATTATTTATGCTGAATAATTTAGACTGTACGTATGTGGGTATGTGGATGAATGCGAGAATGTGCATTGCCTTTCTATGCTGATAATGGAGTGAATTTCTTTTCTAAATTTCTGGTCTTATTGATGCAGGCTGTCTTTAATGAAACACCCCATATAGATTTGACACATACGTTTATGGGTGTCCTGCAGCAGTTCAGCTGTAACTTTATTATTTCTTCACTAACATAAAAAGCACATTTTGAACAGTTTGACAGTGCAAGTGAGACCGAAGAATTCACTTTTCCTCATGGGTTTGAGACACGGGGTAACAAACTTTGTATTCCAAGGAGCTCCTATTCCAGTATATCAGTGTGTCTCTCAGCAGCAACCAATACAGGGAAGGATCATATTTGCATATATGTAGCTTGGTGGCTAAAAGACATTAGTTTGTAAGCAGATCCTGCACGCTCAGGCTCCTGTAGATCAGCAGAATGTAAAAGGGAGCCAATATGTGACTTGATTTGGGTCAGAGTGTCAGCCTGCATGGTGTGCTCTCCTCTGTCTACAAGGTCCCGCATTTATATTATGATTTTTTTTGGTCGTTGGTAACTCGCGAGGCTGTCATGTTCGACGTCAAGCTGGAATCCAAAAAGCCATCCATTACGATCGTTCCGTTTGAGGATTCCACTGTCACCCTCCTGAAAGATGGCCTGCTAGTGCACCGAAGGCCGAGACTTGTGGGAAAAAAATTCACCTTTTGTTGTCATTCTCAGCAGAGAGAATGAAGGAAAACCGGCATAAGACTCATAAATCATTCACATTTTCATCAGCGTGTCCATCTGTCTACCCAGCGGGCCTCGGGGGAACTCATTTTCCAATGCCACCATAATAAAAACAATAATTATTATTTTTAATCTAAACAAATGGGCTCTAGTGGGATTTACCACTGCAGCGGTGGGGTGAGATGTGGACCCAGTAGTAGTGGCACTGTGCAGAAAACATCTTGAAATGCTTTTTTCTGGGAAACAATCACAGTTAATTATTTTTGAAGGAACTTCAGAAGTCTTTTGTGGAGGAGAACTGTACGCTACATGGTAGGGTGATGGGGGACGGAGTGCGAGTAGTGGAGGGGGTTACTCTGGTGAGGATTTCTTCTTCTGGACCCTAATTCCAGGCCTATGCCAGCCGTTCAAAAGAATGTCTGGCTATCGATTCAGACAAACACTGTGAGCTGACCGGTTTCCAGTCTTCTAAAAGGGGAGACATTCCCATTAACACTAATGTAATCCATATTGTGTGGTGGTCATCTTAACACTGTTTGGTTGTGCTGTGAATCCCAACCACAACATCATATACAGACTTCGCAGAGACGCCAGGCACTCGGAAATAGTAACCACGAAACCCAGGGAGTGCAGACCTCAACAATGCAGCTTCCCCGAGTCAAAATCGAAACTTACTCATAAAGAAGCCTGGAGTTGGAAATCACGTCTGAAATCGGCATGTCAGAAATATGACATACCCCTTTGGATATGTGTTTGAATCACAAAGCTGTGGTCTGAGGCAAAGTCAACATGTTCCCTTGAGGGACATGCTGTCTGAGAAGTCCCCAATTACACTGGACATCTCTGCCTGTCACTCCTGTGGTTTCTTTGACTATCTGGGGTGTCTTTGTCTTTTCTCAGTAGGTCAACTTCAGTCTCCCCAGCAAACAAACCTCCCATGTTTCTCCCCTCACATCCAGCCTTGTTCATGCTTTTGCAAATGTCACCGAATTGTTGAGTGTAGCGCATGCCAGATGCTAATCGCTGCTTGAGAAAGCACTGAAATCGAATAAAAATGTTCTTGAATTGAAACCTCCTTGGAACAATCTCCGCTATACTCATGGGAAAGAAGTGTAATGTTTATACATTTCATTAAAATCTCAAGTGCTTCATGCAGGCTATAGTGCTAGATAAAGTGAAACACAATTAATATTAGCTAATAAGTACAGCAGCGGAAGGAAAATAATAAATAACAGCTAGAAGACAGTGGCTCTATTGTAAGGTTGGGAGATAAGACGATATTATCAGTACTTAACAATATCAGACAAATAACCCAGTGCTGATATATAACAGTTACTAACATAGTTATCGGCTTTGTTGGGGAAGTAGACCTAGACCACAAATGAAGCAAGATAAAGATTTGTGAATTCGCCTTCTAGTCTGCATTTCTGATGCAGTTTAAAAAACCACATTGGTGTTATTTTTTTAATTCCTTGAATGTTATGAAAAAGTATCAGAGTACATAAATTTTGGTTATAACAGTGGTACATGGTAGTGATGTAGTCAAGACCACCTAAACCGAGACCAAGTCATTACCACGACCAGAGGGTATGGAGACCAAGACAAGAACAAGGCAGGATGAAACCGAGACAAGACCAAGGCAGGTCGAGACTGAGACAAGACCAAGACCAAGATTGGGCTAAACCAAGTCAAGTTCAGAAAAAGACTAACGTTTGAGTCTACGTAACAGAAGACATTATATAATGCGGAGCATAGGCACCATCTTGGAGCCAGGCAGCATGGCATACAATTTGTGTCATAGTATCATTTGAACCATGGACATTTTTTTAACATTTCAGTATAAATGCTTTTATTTGAAAATTTGAAATTTTTTAAATAAAATGCACCTTATTGAATACACCCACTCACAGTACTGTGGTAACCCTTTGAACCCTATCTATCTTTGAGCATTTTTCCATCCCTTTGATTTTAGGCTTATTACATTGTATGTACATGAATTAGGCCACATATGCTTTATGGTTTTGTTTTCAGGACATTCTGGGCTACTCAGATATGTCATAATTTGATGTGTAAATGCTGGCACAGTCTTCATATTATCCTTCTTATGAGGAAAACTACTTGCGCCTATTGAAATTTCTCAATTTTTACTCTCATCTAATATAAACATTTGCAGGTGCTGCAAATAAAATATTATAAATGTTGAGATTAGAGTGTCTATGATGTGGGAATGCAGGGGTTTCATTAGGGACCTTTCTATGGCGTAGTATTATGAAGGAGTACATGGTTAGTGAAGTGAAGATCTTTGATTTTGCATCCTTTTGGTAACTTATTGAAGTTATCTGATAGACAACAATGCATGATTTTGTATTTTTATACAAACTGAAATAGAAAAGCATTGTTTAATTTATGATACACTGAATAAATAGAAATAACGGAGCGTTTTAGGGTCTAATGTTTAATGTTCATTGTTATCCTTTTCCCCGCCTATATACACTATGATTCGTAAAGTGAAATTTGAGAAGGAAACTTTTAGCTGCCATTTAGGTCTCAGCCAATAAGGCCACACTGTAGCACATCAGTGTGTTTACATGTAGGAGCTGTTCCAGTTACACAACGGGCGTTTTCTATTTCAACTGTTTTGACGGAGCGTGACATCAAACATACGTATACAAACTTTTGTGAATAAATATTGCAAAAATATCAAGTGATTGTCTTCCTAATAAATAGAATACTGCGTTTTGTTATTTCTAGTAAATACTCCAGCCCATTTTTGAGTGTTTTTCTATCCCTTTATTTATAGGCTTATAATAAATAAATTATAAAATAAATACTGTTTTCCCAGAAGGATAGTGCGTGGATCATTGCAGAAATTAATATGCACTTTGTTTTTTGTCTAATGTAAATAATATCGATGTTTTATGGATTATTAGGAGTGCTTTTAGAAAATGTTTAAATTATATGCCTCATTGCGCACAGGATTGTTCTGGAATAGTTTAGCATGCAACATTGCAACTTGGACAACCGGATTGAGTAAGTTTTCTTGATTGCAAAGATATGTGATTCATGTCTGTGTGTTATACCTATCCAGAGTTATGAGCCTGAGATTAATGGGTGCGAAAATCAACACATTTTGCTTGTGTCGGGTTCTAAAGTTTACCAGACAGAATATTGAGCCATTGTGATAAATATCAAGGCGTTTGGTAGTCTTCACTGGTCTTAATATGTCTGAGAACTGAGACAAGACCAACTCAAAATATAGTCGATTCCGAGACAAGACCAAGACCACAAAAAGTGGTCTTGGGACCAAGACCAAGACCAGGTACTACGGCACTAGTACACAGTGAGGACTTATTATAAGTTTGTTACCATCGCTGTAGACATTGTAGAGAGCTGGCGGCATTTTAAATTCATAATTAAATCCTGCCCCCAACAACTGAGCTTTTTCTCCGAAGATTAAAAGCACCTCTTTTAGTGTGTGTGTGTGTGTGTGTGTGTGTCTGTGTGTGTCTGTGTGTGTGTCTGTGTGTGTGTGTGTATGGATTATGTTTATATTATTTTGTGGAAATCAAACGTCTCCCTCAATGTTATACAGTAAAACTTATTTTGACTTTGTGGGGACCATTTTTCAGGTCCCCACAAAGATATGTGAATGCAATCAAAAACCCAAAAATGCCAAAAGTCTCGTACTTTGTTTAGTTACTTATGGTTTAGGTTAGGGCTGGGTAGGGTTAATGTTGTCATATAGGAATTAGAGTGTGTGTGTGTGTGTGTGTGTGTGTGTGTGTGTGTACACCTATCCTCTTATGGGGACACAATGTTTTTTTTTAGATGTCACCACTCTAAGGTCTCTTCCCCCATAAAATTTATGAATTTATTTAGTCAATGTATCAATGTAAATTTAAAAAAAAATTATTTAAAGTGCAGTCTCAGTAATTGAACCACAGTGCTTATCATTTCATGGGAATTAGTTCAACAACATGTACGTTAATTTTCCCTTTGATGCTGTGCTTCACTGGAACATTATGAAAGATTTTTGTGTGTCTATCTGGACAACTTATTGTCAATATGGATTAGACAAAAGCTTATTAGCCATTATACTTTAATGACGTGTTTTCAGAGCCAGACCAGATGCTGTGCTTCACTGTGAGAACTGCATAAACTGCATACATAGTTTTTGGTTAGGCAGCATTGATTGGACAGATAGAAATGCAGTCAGATATTTGGAAGTCGGGCTTCTCTGCATCGTGTTTGATAAATTTCTTGTCAAGGCAGGACCAATAACATTAATGTAACATTAAACCATAAAGTTCAACATGCAAATGTGTTGGGTGTTGGCCATGCTGGTATGACAGAATAATATATAATTTCTTTCAAAAAGAATGGAGAGCAAAATTTACATATAAATAGCTGACTGGCTAAAATATGCGCAGCCTCAAGAATTGGAATGAACATACAACCCCTGGAACTATTCCTCAGCTGTACATTGAAATGCACAACTGATCATTTTTAAATTAATTATTTAACAAGTGGAGCATATTCACACAGCTGGACTTTTTGACAGTCATTCAGTCATCTTTGGGATATCTTGTCAAAGTGTTTGGGAAGTTATAAGTCCGTATCATTTCAGCTACTACTCTGAGCAAAGCAGGAAAATGATGAAATATATTCTCCACTCCCAGAGTACCATGGATGAAACAATGCTTTTGTTCATGCACTGTTGCCGTCATTTCATTACACCGTAAATGTCTCATATGAATTGAACCTACTTTAATTAATTTATGAAGTGAAAACTTCCATATAGGTTTTTTTTCCAAAAAAAAAAAGTAATAAAACAAAAATGCTCCTAAAAATGAAATCGAAATACAGTGTTCTATCTAGAGCACCAGAGTTGGCTTTTAAATTTCTTTTGAGGGTATATAGAGAGCAAAGAGAGTACTGACCCCTTAAATTAGGCTTTTGTGAGAATATGGCTTTCACTCCCAAAATTGTTGGGTTCTTGTAGCAGCTGACAAAAAGCAATATATAAAATTATTACTGATGGAGCTGCTACTTAACTTCTGATTAAGTATGGGTGGCTTTTTCTTTGTATTCTTTTTGCAGGAGTTTAATGTTCCCATGTTATGACACCTCTTTGGTCAGTGTCCCTCCCACGGTACTGAAAATTACAGTTTTTCCAATGCAAGTAGGGCTACTTTTACATAATTTCTGCCTTTTAATTAGACATATAGAGGCAATTACACAGTATAAGAAGGGTCAGTCTTTCTTCTTATGTATCTGGGACAGCTTTTGCATCTGCCTTCCACAATGGCCAGGCTGTGGTAGCCGAGCCTGTGTTTGGGCAGGATCTCTGTCTGCTCTGTATCTCTCGCAGTGAATACTGACTCTGCCAATGCACATTTCTGTCTTCATGCCCAATACCAGTTGAGTTTCTTCTGTGTTCTTTGTTTCCTTGTCCCAAGGTACCTAATAGAAGTTTTTTATTTTTATTTTTTTAGGTTCATAATTTGATTTCTTATGTTTGGCTTCTCATTTCCTCATTGCTCTTGGAGGTGGTGGTTGGGTCTTTGTGCAGGGCAGTATGAATTGTTTAGATAGCAAGCTCTAAGCCCAGACGCCTTCAGTTGAGTCTTATGCAGTATGTTTCTTGTCAGCTATTGGGAAGTCTCCTTCTGACTCACTTATTTTCCATCCTTTTTGGGGCTTTTAAGGTATTCATAAATAAAAGTTAATAAAGCCGAGGTTATTGTCTAGTTCAGGGACTCTAAATAATTCTTCTGCGCAGACTTTTTTTCAAGATTCAAACAGTATTACAAAGCAGTCAGTAGGTGGGAGTTTTCTTTAGCATATGGTATGATTTGTGTGATTTGAGGATGAGGACAGCAGGATGTAGACCATACTGACAGATTCCTTTAATCTTTTTTGGAGTATGTGGTTTAATTCTTATCATAACTTCTATTCCATGTATATATGCTTAAATACATACATTATGCTTTACACCACAGTGGGAAAGCCTAGTCAGCTCAACAAACTACCTGACAGAGTTTCTTTTTTGGACTGGGAGGAAAATGTGACTGCAAAAAGAAACTTTCCTGCTAAACAAATGTAAAATTTGACATTTTAATGGGACAAAGATGGAAAAATTTGAGAACTGCACTTGTAAGCAGCTCACTCTATGGATGTTTATGTTTGAAACCAGTGGTTTGGACCTACTGACAAAAGAAAGACAGAAGACCCCATATATGCAAACAGGAACAATAGACAGGTGGAATAAATCAGTATGAACATTTAGGGTCACCTGTCTGTTGGTTTCGAGACAGAATGCAGCAGTGTCTTCTGATCTCTCACTTTTCGGCTGGATACAAGCCAGGGATAACCCAGCCTGTTGCCGGCACTCTCCAGAATTGTGCAGGTCATGTTCACCCTCATAGGTGGACCACCGGGAAGCAAAATGACTGAGCAACTAAATATCACCAAGCAATCTGTGCTTTGGTATCCTCCGTGCGGTGGTCTCTTCAGGGTGAGGTGTGGTGCAAACAGTCGAGGCTTATAGTGAAGGGGGTGGATCATCCATTTGTTGGCAAGACACACTTTCTCAATCCTGCTGTACCTCACCTCCCAGGCTGAGTGTTTCTGGATAATGTACAGCACCAGAAACCCCCACCACCTCCAGGGACAGGACAGCCTCCAACTCCAAGGCATCCATGTATACTATAAAGCATTGAGAAGAGTCAGGTGACACTCTCTGCCACAAAGGGCCGCCTTAATGGCCACTAACATTACCTGCCATTATGTTTTCTCATTGGGTTGGCTCTGAGACCGACTTTCAGGTGAGGTCATTGAGAGTGCTGGCTAAGATTGAGAATTTTTAAATGAATAGGCAATAGTATTTAGCCAACCATAAAAACAATCTTTCTTGAGCGCATAGACTGTCAGAGTAGATGTTTTATCTTTACTGGGTCAAGATAGACCCCTTCCCCTGGAGGAGCATCAGACACCGTGACTTAATTTGTGATGTCCTCCAGATAACCAGCAGATAATCTAAATGTAAAAGAAGGATGTTGATCATCGGCTATGAAAAAAAAATTAAATTGGGCAAAGAAAGTGACTAGAGGGAGGCCTGGTGATTAGAGGGAGGCATGGCGATTAGAGGGAGGCATGGTGACTAGAGGGAGGCCTGGTGATTAGAGGGAGGCATGGTGACTAGAGGGAGGCCTGATGACTAGAGGAGGCATGGTGA
>JAODKE010000101.1:20408985-20427059 GCA_026779605.1 Mormyrus hasselquistii | reverse complement strand
TCCTCCAGCACCATCCTTCTCTCAGCCTTTGCACGTCTCGCTGGAAGTTCGCCTCAGTCTTTATATAACATATATTTGCCTATTGTCAATGCATCGCTTCTCCCAGTGACCAGCGTGTGAACGGTAGTGGATGTTGCGTTCCGTGCACCAAGTCCTTGCGTGAATGGCTTTTCGGTGACGAGTCAGCCGTGCGGTACGGCCAGTGTCTGGCTCATGTTCTCATATTGAGGCTGCTATCTATACTCCCCCGTCTGCAAGCTCCTCTCCTGAGATTCGCCACTCACCCCCAGACTCCCGAATCCAGGACACCCCCCTCCGCCCTCGGACTCACCTGCATAGTTAAGTCTCTTCCTGCGCTGATTTGAGATGCTAAATGGAAATAGGCTTGGGAGAGAATGGTAAGGGAGGGGCGGGGGTGTACGGGGGGGCGCAGGGGACATCAATTTCAATAAACTGGATTTCCCCTGAGCCCCCTTCACCCTAGTGCCCCCGCCTCCACCAACAGCACTGCCACCCAAGATTTATGAAGGCTGCAGGCTTGTGGCGGCAGTCTGCCCTGGTTTAGGGGGCCGGGCTGTCAGCAAATAGCTGCCCGGCACTGGGGAGGCGGCTCAGTTTTAGCCTGAGATGCAGCGCTGGAGAGCGGGAACATGGGAAAGGACAGTGATGACAGCTCCCCAGGACACGTATGCCACGCACTCTGGGCATGCCGCTGCAAACAACAGCACGTAACAAAAGTCAGTCGATTACGTGGCGGCATTCTCTTTCTCGCAGTTGCATAGGGCGGCCTTGTTGTCCTGCATGTGCTAATGTTGACTGGGGAGCGCGCCTTGACGCCGGGCCCCTCCTCGATTGAGTCGCAGCACTGCATGCACTGGCCTTCTCCCATTCGGCACGTTTTCCCTGCGCAGTACTTTGCACGGGAGTGCCTCCAAGGTCTTCTGTACCACAAAAGCAGCATTTTACCTTCTGCATATCCAGATTGAAATAGACGCAGAATTATTATGTAAAAGGTCATTACGCATTTTGGTGTCATGAACAGCAAACGTGCATTGGGTTGTGCCTTAGGTAAGTGGCTTCTAATTTTGACATTAAGACTTTTATTATGATATAGTGACTCTGAATTTGACACAGTGGGTTTATTAAAATCATATCCAGTGCCTTCTTCCTACATTTCCACAAAGGCAGATGAAGACCACACAGCACGGAGCTCCGGAGATTGATAGAGTGGTACCTTATCAGCCAACAAGACCGTTTGCCTTCTGTTCTCTGCCACTTATTCTCACAGACAACTAATCATCAGCCGTTAAACACACGTTCGGCACAAATGGCTTTGTTAGACTGAGGAATTCTCGAAAAACTGGCAGCACTCCTGAGACCCCAGTGCTGGACAGTATTTAGTGGACTATCGTTTGGCCGCAATAAAAACAGCACCCAGCAAAACATGACCTTCAGCTTACACAAAGGGGATAAAATATCGCTTTATGTATTAAAAGAAATATCTTCTGTATGGGTTTTATAATGTCCCATTTATTAAGCGCATTGTTTCAGATGTCAGAATGCATACTTGCTCAGTGACATTCTGTCGTTCTTTTATCTTTTTTTTTCCCCTCCCAGCACCTGGTGAGTTTTTTTTTACTTTCGTTGTTTGTTCCTCTTTGCATGTAGCTCTGACCCCTGCGTTTAATGTGGGGATTGTAAGCCGATTCGGGTGGCTATCTGGGGATGGCATCTGCGGCGATAAGGCCCAGAGGCGCACTGTCGCAGTCCAGCTATGCAGCAAGCATGCATTTGATATCTGTCTGAACAAGGACTTGTAATTCCACTCGGCAGGTCCAAGCTGGATTCCAACATCGTTGGTGTGTGTTTGTGTGTGTGTGTGGGGGGGGGGTATTGGTGTCAGTGGAAGGGGACATGTGGTAGAGCTCTGCGGGTGGGTTGTGGAGGGGGGTCATGCTTGAAATCCTTGCACTTGGGCACATTTTGTTCCGGACAAGACTACTTCCTGCTTGAATCTTGTAAATAAAATGCAACTAACCACGCCCACCGCGTCCCCCTGACGCGCATTAGTGTCTCCTCATTGTCCCATGATGCTTTGCAACTTTGGGGTTTCAAGCTACCTCCCTGCAGAGTTTCCCATCTTCCTGCCCCACACATTCACCTGGAACGGCACTCTCTTTCACTCTGTCTCTCCCTCCCTCTCTCTCCTCTGGGAAACATACCCCTCAGTGTGTCGAGAAGCAGCTCGGCCACGTGTTGCCGTCACCGGGTTTTACGGGACGGCTTTGGTAGGCGCCAGCTCCAGTAGTGTCCCACTGAGTTCTGTTTCTCTTCCTCGGAGGAGATGGCCCGCTGGGCATTGTGCCCGGGGTGACGGAGCGCGCTCCCTGTTTGCCTGGCTGCCGATCTGAGTCCGAAAGTGGGTTTCACACTAATGTTATCAGAGAGTGATGGTCATTCTTGTTGCTGACAGAAAATGTCTGTTACATCTCACACATGCAACAATAATCCAGCTGCATTCTTTTTGTCTTTGAAATTGATATGCGGCATTACAAATATATCTCTGTTTATCTTCACCGGCCCATGGAAAACTTGTTATTTTAAATACCTGTGGGCGTTTATCTGTTGGGGGGTCTGCTCCTAGAATAGGTTAGGTCAGGGAACATGGGGAAGTCTAAAACGAGCTCTCTATAATAAGAGCAGAAAGAAGTTTATACACAAGTGTTTTTTTTTTTTTTTTTTTTAATACATGGCGGTCTATGAAAGAGCCCAATGCCGACAGATAACTTTGTCATGTATCCTCTTCCGTGAAACGAGATAACCTTAGAGACTCTGCTTTTGTCCTGATTTGACGTGAAATCCCGGCACATTTCCTCGGTAGCCGCTTGGTTCTCCACCGCTCCTGTAACTCCACGGCTAACCGAGGCCAATCGGAACCATGGAAATAAATTCCTCGAATTTGACCGTTATTTCCGTCTGCAGGATGGTGTTTTTTACTTACCGTTTCCGCTTGCCCCGCCAGTCACTCTCTGGCCTTTCGCATTTTTCATCTTTGAGCCTCCTGGGTCCCCTCACTGTGCTCCATGCCACCCACCGTCCTGAGCTGAGCCAGGGCTCTCCCGTCTGGAGCCAGGCGAGCAGTCTGCCGTCTTCCCACTCTCCATTCCGACTCCTGCAAAAAACAAGCCAGTGTTACCCGATGACTGGCCTCCTGTTGCCTCTCTCACACACTCATCTCACTCATGGCCAGAAGCGGCCACGTTTTCCAACCCCAGAAGACCAAACAGTGGCTTGTTGGGTTAAGACACTAAGCTGTCAGAGATGCCGTTTTTTTCCCCTCTGGTGTCTGGAGCTCACTGTCAGTTTTCCTCTTTGGTGTCAGTGTTCGGGGCTGGCTGGCATCAGCATCGCTGATGTGTGGGATCGCCAGATTCTTGAGGTTTTGCCTTCCCGGCGTCCGTCGGGGTCCACACAAAACCACAATAACAAAGATAGTTACGGCGGTGGCAGGAAGGTTAGCAAACATCTCTGGTGCCTGATCGCCCTTCTGTGTTTCATCACAGAGAACATGTTTGATTTAGAAGTGGAAACTGCAGAACAAAGTTGTTTTAGTTGAGTTAAGTGACTAAATCCTATGACGAATCCAGGTCTATGTAACTTCAAAGCTGCTACAATTGAATTAAAGGATTGTAGTCATTTATCTATGTTCAATTAAATGTGTTTTTTCTGCTTTATGTAGAGTAGATTAACTATAAAAAATGGACTTTGTAAAATGGAAAAAAGAATGGTCATTTTCCTGGTGACAGACGGGAGGTGGGGGCCGAGGGCTGGTGGAATTCGGGATGGAGTTTGGTAGGATCAGTGGCATTAGATGTCACTGTCACTCTCCGTCGTGCTGACATTTACATCAGCAGATCTGCGGGTGTGTGTGGGCACAATACAGACCTTCCAGCCACAAGAGTCATCAACATTGTTCCTGTGGCGGACTCAGTCGCATTCCCGGCATACTCGAGATGCCAAGATAGAGCCATCGGCCGTGGCCTTCAGACTCTCCTGGAGGTCAGGACTCAGAGGCTTGATGAACGGCTCCGACTAACCTGAATGGTGGCTCAGACCTGACCCATCAGATGACCAGCGAGTAGACCGATGAGGAAAAAGTGACGATGGCACACGTGCAAATAAATATGGCCAAGATCGGTGACTGTGCCAGTGTCATTGGTGATGTGGCGATGTGTCCATGGAACCAAATGAACTTACACCGAATTGCTGAAGCCATAAGCACTTTTCTTCCCATTAATTCCATTTAATTTCTCCTGTCCTCTGAAAGACCTGAAAAAAACAGCAGAAAATGAAATGCAGATTGACTCCACAGTGCTCCCGATGTGAACACAAGCTTGGTGTCTGCAGCAGTGTTTATGTATCAGCCTTTCTCAGTGTTACTATAACACAGTATTCAAACCTTCTGTTGCTAAGCATTTATCCAGAGCAGAAAATAAATAGGATTGGGTATAAATGTGATGAGAGATGCCAGCTGGTACAAAGGTTTACCCAAAAAAAAAAAAAGTCCCGTATGGGGAACAGATTTACGTTTGTTTGTTTTTATTTTTTGTGGCGACGCATTAAGGCCGTTTTTCCACCATATAATCAAATTGCCAGCCATTTGGTGTGGATACCAACTGCACCCAGTGACATCATTACGCACCACCGGGGAGTTTTAAGATGGGGCTCTATAAATGAAGTGGAATGAAGTGGATATCCTTGCATATCCAAAATAGTGGGGTGGAAACACGGACACAAATTCTCCCACCCCTCTGTCTGCCCGGCCCCGCAAAACCCACCTAAACCGGCTTCTCTGGGAGATTCATTTAAAGCACTTTTAAAAACGTGTAGTTGTTTGGTAGCGCAGTATTTGGGTGCCATGCAATGGGAATGACCTGTACTGATGTATTAAGGAACTGATGTGCGAGGAGCAGGGCAGCGTGGCGACTGTTACGATGCTCCGCGCACATGAGGCCTCCCACCGCTGTACCCAGCTGAAATGGCGGCTCTGTTGCCTGACTGGAGCTCAGTCCTCTCCTCCTTCTCCTTGAAGGGCCCACGCTCCAAAAATGACGCAGCAGATGCGGGAGGCCAACGCGGCAGCAGCCAGGAAGCCCTCCAGCGTCTCGTCGCCGAGCGCCGCTCGCCGCCTGTACCGCAACCTCTCCGGCAAGTTCCGAGTGGGCCTCCCCGGCGCCGAGGACGGCACAGCGTCAGGCCGCGGCGACAAGGAGCGCCTGTGCAAGTCCGCCATGGTGAGAGGGGCACACCACGCTCCCTATCCAACCTGTGGCTCAGTGGATGCATGGTTTCGTTCCGGGACATACTTTTTCTAGATTAGAAATGCATTCTTTTCTTTTCATCTATATTAGTTGTATATAAAGTGTGTGTTTCAATCAAGTGTGTCTGTGTGCTGTTTGTCTGCCGGTCCATCAGGTTTCCTCTAGATTCTCTTGTAACCCACCATGGTCTGGAGGCAGGCAGCTCAAATGAATCTCTGAGCCTAAGTTGCTCTTATCCTGAGACCATGCAGTTGAATGTATTAAGTGCAACAGACAAGTATTTCATCCAGGGTGTGTCCTACCATGTGTCCCGACTGGATGAAGCGATGCTGAGACTGATTCAATTGAAAGCATTATGCAGTGCTGTGAGGAATTTCCCCCAACTCTTGCCTTGGGTCAGTTTCAGAGCAATGAGGCACTCTTTGAAGCAGTGGAGCACCAGGACCTGGACCTGGTGCAGTTGCTGCTGTCCCAGTACAGCCTGGAGGAGCTGGACCTCAACACGCCCAACAGTGAGGGTCTGCTGCCACTAGATATCGCCATCATGACCAACAACGTGCCAATGGCCAAGCTGCTGCTGCAGGCGGGGGCTAAGGAGAGCCCGCATTGTGAGTTCGCACGACGACTGTGCCACCGGGGCAACAAGAACACAGACAATAGCAAGGCAAAAAAATCAGCCGTCCCTTACTACCGTCGCTCCAGGTTACAGCAGCTTGTGACGACTGACATAACCTTTTATGACATCAAAATTCTTTTGAGGATGTGACATGTCATGTGTCATCATGAGCTGGTATGACACGTGTGTCATGCTAGTAAAAAAGCCTTAAATTGGGACCCTCAAGTGATACAATTCAATTAAGAAAAAAACATTGCATTGTGAACTGACCCATTGAGGGATTAAGTTTTCCCAATCACTAATTCACCTCCCCCCCCCCCCCCAAAAAAAAATAGTTACTTTCCTCAAGATCAAACAAATTATTTATGTTTTTAAGAGCCAGTGTGTGTTTCCAGAAATGACAACCCTATACTATAGAATAAGCTGTATTTTTACCTTGGGCTGACATACAGAAATCCTCTGTGGTCTTGTGTTAGTTTTCACTGGGATGATGAAATCGTTCATCAGTACAAGTAACACACTGATTATTCCTTAGAATGACACAGTACATTCAGCTACCAGAAGAGATGGCTTTATAAGGCAGTGGGGTGACTCAGGGGCAGTTCTCTTGCCATACACTTCGCAAGTTGGGGGGTTGAATCCAGCCCCTGTGTGTTTGTGCAGTGTCTCCCTGCCTTGTGGCAGTTCCCACTGGCTGCTCCTGTCTCCTTGTGTGCTTACACCGATTGGTGTAATTGTGTATGTACTCTGTGATGGACGGCCCTCCTGTCCTGGGTGTTCCCCAGCCTTATGACCTGTGCTGCCTGAGATCCTGTGCCCCCCCCCCCAACCCCCCCCCCCGTGACCCTGTCCAGGATAAATAATTGGAAGACGAATGGATGACATTACGAACATTACAAATTAGCAGCACGTTTGTTGAACGAGTTAAAATAATACACTTTGGAATTTTCAGATAGCGAAACAAGGTATAGCTAAATTAGAAACATTTGGATGGGAGGCGGTACTTAAAGAAATGTCTTTGATTTTTTTTTTTTTTTTGTACTCAAATAAGATGTTAAAAAAATAACAGCAGGGATAAGAAAGAAAAGGCTTTTCCCTTAGCAAAGTACCAGGATGCAGAGTGATTTTTTTTAAGACTGTTATAATCAAACTCCATCTGAGGAGAATTGAGATCAAAGACGCGGGTTCATCGTTGGCTCTGAAAGGAAGTCACTGATTCAGCACTCCAGACTTCAAGGGTCTGGGGCTCTGGGGCAGGGGGTGCACCACACACACGCGCTCTACCTCTCACACCTCGATGCGCCGCACAGCCGCAGCCAGCCCCCGCCAGCACCCTGCACGCTATTAGCCGTAGCAGCTCAGCCGACGCTTTTGCATGCCCGCATAGCTGTTTTAGGCCAGCCGATTCTAGCTCCACACCTTCGTAATAATTACCGGGTCCTTCCTGGTTCCAGCATCCCCCTGCTTGTGAGTACCTGCATGAAAGAAATACCTGCTACTGCCAGAAGCAGAGTCGACTGTACGGTTAATAGTGAAGAACATTAGCCTAAGAGGACAGATGGCCCTCTAGGCCAGCGGTTGTGAACTGGGTGATCCTCAGGACCCACAATTCCTGTTTGTGGCAACGGTAAAAGTTGTCGACTAGTGGGAGGACCCCCTGAAAATGTTCCGCAGTCCACTTAAGATACACTGCACTGATCCCTCATCATCTCTGGGGAGGTTTCTGGGTGTTTTTTGCACATAAAACAAAGACTGTGTGCCAACCGGTAGCTGTCCGGAGAAAGAGGCGTCCAAGCTAAAGAGCTGGGAACGGTGGGAGAATAAGCTGGTCAAAGTAACACTGAGCTGGGAAGAGGAGCGATTACTGTGTGGCTTCCACCTTTTTTTATTAGCTAATGGCAGTGGGATCCACAGCGTCTGGGTACCATCGGCACATGTGGCTTATAAAACCACATTACTCTGCCAGCATTCCCCGTTTTCCTACTCAATAAGCATTTTCATCTCGCTTTTCTCCCTCGGTTTGAAATTCTCCTCATTTTACAGATTCCTTCGCCGCGTCCCTTTGAAGACTTTCTCCAGCATATTAACAGATATGAAACGTCAACAGAAACGTGGTGGCAGGAGCGGGGGGTGGGGGGGGGGGAGCAGGGGGGGTTGTGTTTTATGGCCAACGCACTTAATGAAAAGCAGCTTGTCTCCTGGGTATTTTAAAATTTAGAATTTTCATTTGTGCAGTTTAAAGTCTGTTATCTTAACATAAGCACCCGGGTCATCTGGGTAAGTTGCAAGACTGTTTAATTGCACCCATTCATACCTGTCATGTTACCATACAGGTCCACCTGCATAAAGAGTAAATTACTGGGAAGTATTATGCTATATGTTTAAAGTTTTGATCTTTACAGGTCTAAAGGTGAAAATCCTCTGTATGACAAAATGAAGGTTAATGAGGCAGAGTCTGTGCTGTAATCGGAATTGCGATAGTATATCGAGACCAATCTGTGATGAGATTAAAATAGGACTAGACTACATAAAATGATAGGACCTTGATTATATATTTGAAAGTGGTGTAAACTACCCACTATAATGGAATCTATGTATAATGGAATTCTGCTATAATGGAAAGTTTATGTACTGTAGCAGGACCTCCATTATGTATCCTAATGAGACCTAAACTGTGTAGCATTATGGGACCTAGACTATATAAAATGACGGGGCCAAGACTATATAAGTAAAGGTGCGTAAATTACACACTGTAATTGGATCTAGTCTGTGCTGTGGTGGGAAGTGCATTATGTACAGTGATAGCACCTAGACTGTTTTTGGTAATGGGAGCAGGACTTGACTAAAGTCTTTATCGGTGTGTCGTTGCTGTGACCCTCACGCACGTTCTCCAGTCGTGAGCTTGGAGGGCCGCGCAGTGCACCTGGCCACACTGCTGCGAGAGGCGGAGCAGAGAGTGGCCGAGCTGACAGCACAGGTGGCCGGCGAGGGACCCGGGGAACGTGAGGCCTCCGACCGAGAGAGGCAGCTCCAGGCCTGGGAGTGGAGGCACCGGCTCTTTAAGCGCATGAGGACGGGCTTCGAGCACGCACGTGAGTGTGTCCCGGCACACCGAGGCCTGCACGCCGCTCTGCTCTCACTAGCGTAGTCTTTCCCCCTCTGAGGTTTGTGCTCAGGCTCTGTGAGGTCACGGTTTTCACAAGCCCTCAGCTTGTTAACTGCTTCTTTTTCATGACACAATGTCGTAACGCGGGGCCAAAAAGCACAAGCCGGGGTGCTGCTAGCACGGCATCAGGCTCATCCCCCCCCCAACCCCCCCCCGCCAATGCCTGCTACCTCACGTGTGTGTGCGTGCGCGTGCGTGTGTGTGAGTGTGAATTTGCTCAGCGGCTGGATCTTGGGCAAGTTGTGGCCCGTTTGACAAAGATCTGAGTAATTTGAAACAAGTGCAGCCTGTGCCCTGCGCCCCCCCTCGCCCCCCCCCCCCACCAAAGTTTTCCTTGATTTTCACTTTTACCAGAGAGGCTTTGGTGGCGTTCTGTCTGGGCAGAGCTGTTAATGGTTTCCACGCTGGGCCGGGGGAACTGGGTTCTGTTTTGAACCTTTTACTAGCTGCTTGGCGCTCCCGCAAGGCTGTCGAGATCGCGCCATACCCCCCCGAGACTCTCACAAGCAGAGGAACAAACTCTGACCGCCACCATGTGAATAATCCAAGGCTGTGTGCTGAGAGCTTTCACTCTCTGGCTTTGTGTTTTTCACACTAAACGATCCCGAGTGACAACATGCAGCTTTAACAATGAAAATACAAATCTCACACAAACGTCAGCACATTTGTTTTGTGTCGCGTATTCCTCAGACGGACGGGTCTGCCAATAAATATAAATAAATATAAAGTAAGGATCACATGGACATCACCAAAATAGTCTCATAAAAGCAGCACGTAGTCTCAGCCGCCCCACAAGAATGACGTGCGAAGGCAGTGTCTTGTACCCGTGCTGCTCCGTTTTTAATACAGATTTTTTTTGCCCTGGCATAATAACTGCTTTGGCACTGTAGCAGAGTGAGGGGGCCGTGAGGGGGCGATGCAGTGATAGCAGTGCAGCGAATGAGCCATGGCATCTCTTCTGCTCCAGGTCCCCCAGACGCCCCCAGCAATGTCCGGCTTTCAGTATGCAGCAGCACCAGCCTTGGGGTGACCTTCCAGGAGCCTCTCAGTGTCAATTCAGCCATTGTCACCAAATACAAGGGTGAGTAGGCCAGGCTTATCAGATCCTGCACCGCTAAGATGTATTTCCATATGCATAGATGAGCCAAAACATTATGACCGCTCCCATGTGACGTGAGTAACGCTGACTATCTTGTAAAAGCATCTCATGAAGGTTTGGGGTATATTAGAAGGTAAGCTAACATTTGGTACTTGTTGTCAACTGTTGGATACAGAACAAATGGGCAGGGCTAAAGATATGAGTTATTTTGATAAGGACCATATGGTTCTGGCCAAACAACTGGGTCAGAGCATCCCTGAAATGGCAAAAGTGGTGTGGTGCTCAGGTACCTACTGACAGTGGTCTGAGGAGGGGAAAACCATGAACTAAACACAAGGTGTTGGGCAGCCAGGACTTGCTTCTAGATGTAAATGAAGGCTATTCTCTTTGGTACACACCAACAGAAGGGCTATTCCCTTTGGTACACGCCAGCAGAAGGGCTTTTCCCTTTGGTACACTCCAACAGAAGGGCTATTCCCTTTGGTACACGCCAACAGAAGGGCTATTCCCTTTGGTACACGCCAACAGAAGGGCTTTTCCCTTTGGTACACTCCAACAGAAGGGCTATTCCCTTTGGTACACGCTAACAGAAGGACTATTCCCTTTACGTACACGCCAACAGAAGGGCTATTCCCTTTATGTACACGCCAACAGAAGGGCTACTGCAGCACAAATGGCAGAAAGTCACAGGAGTAGTGAGTCCCGATACAGTGCATAGAGCCCAGTTGTGAATGAGGCTACGGAGCCGTGGATGAGATGTGTCGATCCAACGCATCTCACAGATACTGGATACGTACCCGGCTGTCCACATGACACGGGATTCATCAGCGCAAGCAACCTTCTTCCATTGCTCCATGGTCCAGTTCTGGTGCTTCCGTGCCCATTGCAATCGTTCTCGATGGTAGAAACGGGTTAGCATGGGCTCTCTGACTGGCCTGCTGTATTGTGACGCGTTACTCTCATATCAATCATCGAAATCATCTGCTGTTTGTGTCTTTCTGTTGGTTTATACCACACAACACCCTTTGAGCACCCTCCTCGGAACGCTCTCGTGAGCTCAGCGCCAGTCATCAGGCCATAATGATTTGGCCCTTGTCAGTTACTCAGATCTTTATCCCGGTCTACTTTTTCAGCATCTCAGCTATGAGTGTCGAATGTTAGCTTACCATCTCATATACCGCATACCTCGACGCTCACTGTTTTCACGAGATCAACATTCTTTGCTTCATGTGTTGGCTCATCTGTGAGTATATGCACCTTGAGCCACTGCAGTCAGCTGCTGGTGTCCTTTGCCATGCCGTACGAAACCCGACGATTCTGTCAACCCAGAGAACTTGTGACACAGCAGCGGCTTTAGATAGGAGCAGAATTCGGACACATCATCACTCGTATTGAATATGAAGCAGAACTGACCCACCTAGATTAGTGACATTCCACATGAGCGGTGACCCCTGGTTTGTGTGTCTGTCAGTGGGCTGGAGCTCGTCACCCTCTCTGACCCCCCTCCTGGGAGAGACAGTTGTGGAGGACACCAAGGCTCTGCAGTGCATCATCACAGGACTCCTGACGGTGAGCATGTGCCTAATCACCACCCATACCCTTGCCAGCCCCCGCCGCTGCACGAGCGTCACTTAACAATGTTTACAGCATCTCACAGAGGCTTCGCCTGCAAATCTCATGGCTTGGCTTCGTGGACATTCTGCACATTGCCCCCTATAGGTCGGAGGCTGCATTGATATCAGTCCCTCCAGATGCAACCTGCAGCGTGCAGAGCCTGGTTCCATCTGTCTGAAATTGTATTGCAGCCTGTGCCGTCTGGCACTGCCATGGCACTTACGTGAAACCAAAGAGCGGATGCAGTTAAGTTAAATGCTCCTGTTTACTGTTGAGAAAGTGAACAAAAACAACATTTTGGTTTTCAGCATCTGTTGGAAGTGACTTATAAAACAGTTCAGACGACACTGAGGCCATATGGAAGATGCAGACACATTATACATTTATTAAATACCCACAGACATCATTTTATCATAACGAATTTGAATGTTATTTGTAACGAATAAAATGTTTTCTGGTCCTTAATTATGACTATTGGCTAAATTATAATTGTTACAAATGTATTTGAGTTATTTCATTTGCTCTGAGAAAGTAGTGTCTGTTTTCATTTATTTTTTAGGAGATTTTTTTTTTCAAAATGTTGTACAAAAGCTGGGAAAAGCATCAGTTGCAGGTGAAGCACAAGGTTGAAGATGCCGCTGAGGAAGTCCGGCTGCCGTCTGACAGGCACAGCGTCTTAACCTGACATGCCATGCAAGGTCCCGATGTGACCCTAACCAGGATAGTAAATGGATGGATGGATACACAAATTGATGGATATGAAGTTGCAGTTAACTCTGTGTAAATGTCTTTTGGGGGCAGTAACTATATATATTTTAATCCTGTAAAGTAAAATTTCAGAGCTCAGATTCATGAGCTGAGCCCCTCCACGGAAAGTTACCGAAGCGGACCTTCATTCTGCTTCGCGGTATTTCTCGCCTAGATCTTGCCCTTTAGCTGACGCTGTGACCCAGCCCGGTATCAGTAGGGCTGATGTCATAGCAGTTCACATTTGAATCTCCTTTGCAAGCTCCTTTCCTTGTTGCTGAGGCAGAAGTTAGCAACGGCGTGTAAACTCAGAAGGGAAAGTCCGAGCTGCTATTCCTATTGGTCTTTCCCTCTGTGACATATTGTAACAGTGCTTGAGAAAGACGTCAATTGAACATACTCATCAATCTAAAAAAAGCAAGCCATAAACACTGCTATTCACACTGAGGGATGAATGAGGTGCAGGTCGATGCAGATTATTGATTATAAGATTTCAGAAATCAGGCCAGGGCAATGCAGTGTGGAATCTGCAGTGTTAAATTTGTAGGTCTAGGTCTCCTTAAATGTGACTCATAATCGAACATGAGCCAGCAGTGCTGAGGTGCTGAGGTGCTTCTGCTCTCCCCTTTCAGTGAGCATCCAGTCTTTCTCTTCCCATGGCCCCGGCTCCCCCCTCCCGACCCCTACCCCTCCCCCCAAGCCCTCGCACTGTGTCCTGGAGTTCCTCGCACACAGCCTGTTCTGAAAAATTATTCCCCAATAAATCAAGTCCCCAGCTCCCCTACCTGCGAATATCAAACCCCACACCAGCTCTGTGCCTAATTGATGTCTGTAGACAAGCGTCTCCATCCCAGTGGGTCTCCCACATCAACGTCGGGGCCCCCGACACCAGGAAGGGTCAGGCGGTGGTCACGACCCCCCCACCCCCCCGTGTAACATTGATTTATCAGGCTGAGAAAGTGGATAGTTCTGTACTTACACAGCGAGACCTCATGCCCCCCCTCCTTTCAAACACACAGCGGCCTCCCATCCCTACACAACCCCTCTGCTCTCTAGCCCCTCCCTCCGTCTGCTCAGGTTACACGGCCTCTTCCTCGTAGGCCAATAGCCTGTGCTGATGCCGGCCGACGGGGCGACTCAGGCTTTGCCTAGTTACTGCTCCGGTCCTCCGTGGCTCTCTGAGCTTTCATAAAGACGTCAGCCCATGTTCGTGCGCTGATCCGTGCCTCGTTCATGGTGACACATCTGGCGGCATCTCCCGCAGAGGTCCTCAGACCGAAGCCTTTAGCACACATGTGACCCCAGGAGAATCTTGTAGGCTGATCTCGTTCGCAGGAGACCGATGGGTAACATCCGAACGCCACCCTCTGCCTCGGCGCTCGAGTATCCCGAGGTAACGAGGCGTTCTGGGTTTCTCATTGCAGGGGAATCCCTACTACGTCCAGGTGTCTGCATACAACATGAAAGGATGGGGTCCTGCCCAGATGTCCATCCCCGCCTGCGCGGTCCCATCCAGTAAGCGCACCGCCTTCGCCCTGCCTGGGGGGGTCATGCCTCAGCGTGTCACGTCACCGCCAGTGATAATGTCGGGGGTGACTCTGACATTCATGCTGCTGGAGCTTACGTCTGCATTTAGGACGGCTCGGTGTCTTAGCGGGCAGCTCTGAGATTCACTGGGGGGGCCAGGTTCTTATTTTTAGACAGTGTAGGGTTCGGAACTCACTGTAGGCGACCTCGCTGGCTCCTCTGGGTCGCGCAAGCAACTCGGCCCCGATGACGGTGCAGGGCTGCGGTCCAGGGGAATCCGAGGCAGGTCTGTCACGGCGTAAGACGAGCGCACCACTGACACGCCCCCTCGGCCAGTCGGTCTCACCTTCGGCCCACGGAGACAGACAGCGAGCCGCGCCAGCCCCTGCAGTGTTAAAAATACACGCGGGCACGGAGCCCCGGGCTTCCTGCGAATGCCTGCCTCCTCTACATCAACAAACAGGATGGGAGTGTGGCCCCGGGGCCGCCGGGGAATGCCAGCAGGGCTTGGTCAGGCCGCGTAGACGCTCTTGCGGGCTGTGAAAGAGAACCCCCCCCCCCCCCGGCTCACTATGTCGCTTCAGTGTTTACCGGGCCCAGGCAAAGCGAGCGTCGCCAGGAGTCCTGCTCACTGGAGCCGGCGCTCCCGTCCCGGCGACAGCGCTCCCTGGAAAGGTGACAGGTGGGCAGAGTTTCAGCGCTGGTGGCGCCTCCGAGGGCCGGGGTACGGACGTCACGGGCTGTAACCGTAGCTACAAGCTGGAGGAGCCTGGAATGAGGTCAGCAATCTCGTGGTGCTAAGTCGTCCACCAGCAGCTGAGGTGTTGAGTGGACGGGATGGCCCCCTCCTCCACCATCATTGTGGTGGTCCGGCGATTGCGCAACAATGGAAATAGTGACCGGTGACCCAGCCTGCGTCTCACTCCCGTGCGAGGAAGGTCACGCACTCCTGGATCTTCGAGGAGATCGACAGTCTAAAAAAAAAAAAACTACCTGTGCACTGTGGAGAGGGGAGTAGCAGTGAATGTCACGCACGTGACGGTCACCGTGATGCATTAGAGGGGTGACATCAGAAGCATAGCCTGAAAGGTCATGAATCCTGTGAGTGAGTGAGTGTCCAATGGAAGGTGAAGAATAACAGCACTTTGGGGTCATGTTGTAAAATGTTACCCTGGACTGCACTGAGCAGTGGTATGTGTCTGTGCGTCTGTGTCTGGGGGGGGGTCTTTTTTCCATACACTAATTTCACTTTCTATGTTTGTGCTTTCCTTTTCTGCTACTGCTGGAAACATTTCCATGTCTGTGAGCTTGTAGTAGAGAGGAACAGTGACGACTTTCTGGCCGACAGCAAACACATTAAAGAGCCTGCTTGTCCCGTCAGTACAGGAGCCTTTGGAGGAACAGGGGTGCAGCTTTCATAAACTCCCCCAGGGCTCAACATCCAAGATGGCTCATATCCATGTGTCATCTTCCCCTGGACTTGGTGCTCAGTGCTGGGCTCTAATACTGGTCCCCATGCAGCTCCTCCACCACGTAACCAAGACAGCTCTGTTGAGGGAATCGAAGGATTATTCCTGGTTGCTGTCCTATTGACTTTCTGTTAATTCCCAGGCGTATATCAGATATACATCCTCACAGGTTAATGACACTGGGTAAAGTTGTGGTGTAAACGTGTAACCAGCTAGTTAAAATCCCCTAGGGGATGCAAAGAACTAAGCGCTAGTGACTTCCATCCACGTTCATGGCCATCCATCACACGAGTATTTGTGCAAGAGTCTTCTTGTGTCTTAGACAGTGCCCATGTTCCATCAGGCTGGCGAGAGGTCGACGGACGTGCACCGCGCCAGAGAGGTCAGAAGGAGGCGCTGGACCAGCTGCTGGGTCAGATAAAGGAGGCCCACAGACACTGTGTTTGCCACGGTGAGATAAACACCCACCCGCCTGCTCCGTGTCCTTGGCAGCCGTCACATGACAACAAATCCCATTGTAGTCTGGAGTTTCCCTAGACATGTTAAAATAGCAGGCGATTTTATTTTTGCCAGATTTTTCTGGAGACGTATTTCATAGCTATCGTGCAGCTAATCAGCTCGTGGTCAGATCTACACGTTCAGCCTGGGTCTTTCTGCAACTGGACCAGCACCCCAGGGATTTTCAAACATAAGAGTGTAGAGCCAGAAGCCCATGACAGAGAAACAGAGTTAGTGGTGAAAAATAGATTTTTTTTTCTCTCTCCCTCAACAAGATGGAGAAATGGGATTTTGTGTCTATTGTTGTTTTGAACGGACGGCCTGGCGATTTGGGAGCATGCTGACAGAACGGCAGTGTCGCGTGGCCCGGGAGCGGATAATGGCCCCCTTTCAGGCGGGCGCGGAGTCAGCGAGCGCGGCTCCGATTCACAAACGGTAGCCGGGACCCTCTGCTCAGGGTCATGTTTGTTGTTCTTGTAGAAACGAAGCATTTAGTTTCAGAGGTATAAATTGACACTGACTGGAGGGGCGACTCCCTTACAAACCGCGTCACTCCTGTCTGCCTCTCCGTGGGCCCAGCGCCCCCTCTCTCTCAAAACACTATTAATTAAAGTGTGAAAGGGGCCTTCATCAACACTGTGACCCCAGCAGTGGACCTACCTGTCTGTCTTACTCAGCGTTCAGGGGGGTTGGTGGGGGAGGGAAGTGTGGTGGGGTTAGCGTTTGGGGGGGGGGGGCTTTGATGAAGCTTGTCAGTCAATGGGACCAGAACTTTAGTCCAATCTGGATTCTGGTGTGTGGTTTTGTTTTGGTTATTTTTAACTCCACATCGCCATTGTTATACCCAGTACCCCTTCTCACTGAATGTGGCAGAATCGTGAAGGGGGAAGTTGTTTTCCAGGATCACGTCGGTTTTTAAAGTCCGTCGGCATGCCTTAATAAGACCCTGCCATCGATAGATGTGACGGCTTCTTAATAGGCGACATCGGCGAAGCGTAGAAGCTTTTGAAGGCGCTTAAAATCCATTGTGTCACCATCACGGGGGAGGAGAGAAGCCGCGGCTGTAGCCCCAGGCAAACATGCTCGCCTGCAGGTGGCGACAGAGCGATCGATGGGCTCCCTCCTTGGAAGTCGCCGGCTAACCGGGAGCAGATGGGTCCGGGAGGACCAACTCACTACATGCGGCGCCTGAAAATCATTGGCCCATTTGATTACCTATTTGTTTGCCAGTGTGGTACAAGCAGACCTCGGCGAAGACGGCGGTGTCTGTCTCAGAGGGACTAGTGCCTCGCCTGCACCGGTTGGGGGTTGGGGGGGGGGGGGGGGGGAAAGAAACCCGCTCAGGTCACCTTTGCAGGCACCCCCACCTGTGTTTTTGACATTCATTTAAAGCGACACCAGCCCTTTTTTGGGAATTTTGCAAAGGAACTCTCTTCCTGTGTCTAATTAAATTGTTACCTACAGACGGAGCTTCTCTCCAAGTGGGAACAGGTGCGCTGGAGCCCCTGCCTCCTCATTGTTTGTTTATCATATATCATTGTTTGTTTGTTTCTTTTATATTTACTCCTCCCCCCCCCCCCTTTCTTTAGTTATGCTATGCCCGCCATTACTTGTTAAAGCTGTTCTTATGCATCCGCTGAGAGACTGAGAGACCGAGGCACCAGTTGGGACGGACAAGTGTCGGGGGGGCGGGTTCTTCGTGTGAGACCCCCCACCTTTTTTTTTTTTTTTTTTTTTTTTTTCTCAGCCGAGGATGGGCATCATATGTGAGAGTAAATTTATGAACAAATATAGCGATACTGCTTCTTTTTTTTCATAATGAAAGTAGATACACCCCCCAGGTCGTCTTAAATGGGCCGGGCAGTATCATCCATTTGTGTTTTCCATTTACGACTAACAGTCACACACATTAAATTGTGGTGTGCCGTGTTCGCCCCCCCCCCCCCCCCCCCACCTGTCCTCCCCCCCCCAGAATGAAAAAACTGCCCCCCAAGCATTACTCTTCTCTCTTCGAAAC
>JAODKE010000101.1:20388772-20402008 GCA_026779605.1 Mormyrus hasselquistii | reverse complement strand
CCTTAGATTAGAGGGTGGGAACGGGCCTTTCACCCCCGCGGCCCCCCGGGGGGGGCTCTTGCGTGTTGTTCCCCGGCGGGGGGGGGGGGGGTGGGGGGGGGGGGGGGGGGGGTTGCTGCCGGGCACGGCTCTGCCCGACTAAACGAGCTCAGCTTTTTCTTGTTATTTTAGTGTCCCGTGAAAAGAAAATTAGTTCATTCCCTTAAACGTAGGATTTATTGATTCAAGTGCCACAGATCGGGCAGCCCAGACAAGATCCCTTCCTGGCTTTGGGGACAGGCGGTCTATAATGAATTGCCTGGCATATTATCCTCCCTCCCAAAGTAAATAAATCCCCCTGTCGGAGGCAGCTGACCTCCCGGGGTCAGGGGGTGTTTTCAGCATCGTTATACCCTGACACCTACGGCCAGAGAGAGTCAAATGTCCCTCCCCCCTAGTGACTGTCTCCTGGTCAATGGGACTAAGACACGAAAGTGGCATGGAGGTGTGTGGGGAGGCAGGCTGGACGGAAGGGAGAGCGCAGGCTCCCGTTGGGCCTCTTCTGCGGTGCTCCGTGACGCTTGGATTCCAGCAGATCAGAACGGTGGGCTCACGGTGAACGTGGCCCATTTCTGCTGGCTCCAGGCCGGGGGGGGCGGCATTTCTCTCAGCCCCCCATGTACAAACGGCCAGTGTGCGTGTGCACGTGTTTTTCTCTGTGCTCTGGATGAATGAAGCCATTTGTCTCAGGACCCCTGTGTTAGTTGTGTCATACTGGCAGGTATATTACTTGTCTGTTTTTTTTGGGGGTGGGGGTAGTGGGGGTTAATCTTCATTTGTATTATAACCCCTTTCGGGTCTCTTCTGACCTCAGAGCAGTGCAAGGCCCCCCCACACGTGAGGAAGCACTCCGTCTCCAAGAGCTTACGACACCTTTTCCAGCCCACAAGCAAATTTGTGAAAAACCTGAAGCGGTAAGCGCATCCCTTCATCCTTTGTCCCTCCTGCCTTGACACGCAGCTTCTTTGCCATATCACTTTAAGATGACATCATAATCACCTTATGACATCATGAACCAAACATCCATTGACTTTCCTGAAGAACCGGGGTCTGGCTGAGTGGTGGCTCTTGCTGATCAGCTCAACCTGATTGCGGGCCTATGGCTGACCCTCCCCCCCCCCCCCCCCCCCCAACCCCTCGCTAAATCAGCCGTGCAGCCTCGTGGTTGCGGTTTTCCGTATCACCTTTTATAGTCCGACCACAGGGCGTTTTACTGGGCATACTTTGAAATGTGATTAGGATCACTGAGTGCAAGGCAAACAGGAGAGCCCCTGAACTCAAAATAAATCCCCTAGCTCCGCCTCCACGTCACTGAACACTGTGAACGTCAGAGTGTGCAGTGTCACTGTTTATGTCCCAAATTCTGGTTTCATTTGGCTTCTTTCTTCATCCCTTGAGTTTACTGTGATTCACTAATATCGCTTATTCTGCACCTTCGTCTCTCTTGCATTTTTACAGAAAACTCTCCAGTAGCTCGATAGCTCATCAGAGAATAAAGCTTATCTCCGTTTTCCCTCTTCTGTGTGTATTATTCCTTAATGCTTGAGCACGTATCACATGACGAATAATAATGAGTCTGCTGTCTGTCTCTCAGAGGGCTGTACTTGGCCGTAGTGTTCTACAGAGATGACAGCATCGTGGTCACTGCTGAGGACCAGATCCCCATTGTGGAGGTTGAAGATTCCTACTCCAGTTTGCTGGTGCAGGACTTCCTGTGGTTCACCAAGGTGAGCCATTTCTAAACCCTCATGTTACGAAGAAGACCTTAAATATAGAATTAATGCATGCATTTATTTACTGATAATCCAACAATTTTCGGACATCTTTGGTTTGTTCTCCCTTTGCTGGAGGAGTCTAGCACAAAGAGCAGGTTAATTTGGAGTGCACTAGATTTAATCCAGCTTTCTACATTAGCTGTTACTCAAGCTGGTAGTTGACTGGGGTGGTGTGTGGTTCAGTGGGTTAAGGTTTAGTGTGAACCAGCATCATTCCGTTTCCTTTTACTAGGTGACACACCCAGAATAATAATAATAATACTAATAATAATCATACTGAGGTACTGTGTGTTTTGTGCCCCCTGCTGCTCCCCAGCTGGCCTCCTTGTGGGAGGAGATCCCATGGCTGCAGCAGTGTCTCAGCCCATCCCAGTCCTCCTGCTCCTGTGCTCTGCAGACTCGCCTCAAGATGCTGCAGACGGTATCCCAGCTCCAGGTAACGCCATGAATCCACCACCGTCTGAGGCTCCGACCCGGAGTCCCTCCCGGCCACTGATCTCCGCTGCGCCTTCCGCTGCGCCTTCTGCAGGGCATGCTGGGCACCCAGGACCTAGGCCAGGTATACTTCGAGCCCATCAAGGACAAGCATGGCAATGCTCTGCTGGTGACCCTGCGAGACCTGAGCTCGGGGCCCGGTCTGGACGGCATGCGCTGGACTCAGCTCTGCAGGCTCCAGCTGCAGCGCAAATCCATCTCGTCCCCTGAAGAACCTACAGCCCTGGACATGCTGCTCATCACGCTGCACGTGGGTCCCCCCTCCCACTGCTGAGCTGCCCCTCACCCTGCTTCTGCAGGAAGGTTCTGTATGTAGGTGGCCTTAGGACTCCTCTGCTCTGAGGAACATGCTCCCCACAGCCTACAGCATGCCACTCACTGCCAGCCATAACTCCTCTCCCCAGGCTCCTGATCCACGAATCAATGGTCAAAAGGGCTGCTATTTTCTAAGCGGTATGGTCCTCTGACACCAGCTTGGCTGCCACAGTAGGCACATGGCCTCCATGGACACAAGCCAGTGCATTATACAGTAACTGAGGCCGCGGTGTGCAAAATCCCTCTGTCAGCTAAACAGGGATCTTGCAGGGGAAATGAGCGTTCATTAGCAATGAGCTTTAGGGGGGGGAGAGAGAGTCGGAGAATGCGAGGCGCCTGCGAGCTCCGTGTCGTGACTGTACATTGTGTTCCTCTGTGGCTCCCCGCAACACAGGCGAAAAAAGCCCGAGAATTTGCCGGCTTCTTGCAAATTTCATGCATTAAAATTAAGTTTCAGAGAGCGACCCACTGGATTTAGGGTTCTGTTTAGAATTCGTTTGCAAAAACAATGAGGATTGAACTGGTAACGAGTCACTGAAAGCTGAAAGCAAGTTATGTTCGGAAGCTGCCGTCTGTCTCGCTCTCCTCTCACTGGATGAGCATCAGCACTGCTGTATTTTTGTACCCTTTCAGTACATTCTATTTAATTTTAGAGCAATATCGCTATATATATAATGAACGGAGGTGTGTTGTAATATCTGAAGCATTTTTACTCTTCACGCTGTTTTCAAAGCTGTGTCCGGTTTCCAGATTCTCAGATATGTTTCGGGCAGTGAGATATCCATTCACAGTTACTTACACAGCAGAGAGTTACTGTGGGCCATGAGCTTATCCCAGGAAACACTTGACACGGGACACCCAGGACGGAATGTCACACACCCCAATTCACCAAACAAATCTTTCTGGAGCATGGGAGGAAAGCAGAGAATCCAGAAAAAACCCACACAAATGCCGAGAGAACCTCCAAACTCAGCACACACCACGCCGGGGACGCAAACCCCCAAACCCAGAGGCGTGAGCAGACGTTACTGCCACACCCTCCCCGGTGGAACATAATCCTACAGCATATTACTTGACACATATAGCTGACTGGGCTTGAAACGTATATTTGAATTTAAGCTGTATTCTATTTCTTGTGTTTGGATCATAAAAGCGAACACTAATCCTGTGTTTGATCTGCGTAGCTTTTCCGGAATATCATAATTGATTATATTCCTTGTGCTTGAAGTAATTTCATAATGTGCATGAAAATCAGGGAAAAGCTTTTCGGTATTTACATAACTACATTCATTTATTTAACCGACGGTCTTATCCTGAAGGAGTTACGTGACTCACATTGCAAAATGAAAACAGCTCTGAAGTTTTTTATTAAAGTTTTGATTCTCAGCCCTTGTAGACGAACGGAAAGGCAGACATTACTTTTATACAGCACAGTCACTCCTTTAATGTTATACTAATAAGAGGTGGTCATTTTGCATTATGAAGTCAGAAAGACTAAACATTTAATATAAATATTACAGCTAAGGTACTCTGGTTTAGTCTGGTCTGGTCACTTTTTATGTTACTGCCAAAAAGAATGAAAGGTCCGGGAAGGTGATTTATTGTGTTTAGTCTTTAACCTATCATGCAATGCCTAGGTATTGTTCTGTATGTGTATTTGGCATTTATTTACTTTAAACATAAGTCAGAATATCATATTGACAAATACGGTGTTCGGGAAGTACTCAGTAATTACCTTTTTCCTGGGCTGCATTCAGAGCCTTCTGGCAGTTCATTACCCATGTCCCCTCCTTCCTCTTGGTGAGGAGGGGATCTGATTGGCTCGCCTCTGGGTTCCACAGGAGAAGCTGGCCTATCACCGGAGGAGCAGGAAGCTGCTGTCGCCCGGCCTCTACCTGGGCTACCTGAAGCTCTGCAGCACGGTGGACCAGATCCGGGTGCTAGTGCCTCAGAAGCTGCCCAACGTGCTGAGCCACGTCAAGGTCCGGGACAACAGCAACGTGTCCAGGTAGGGCATTAAGGTCTATATCACTTGTGAAGAGTTAGTAGGCTTGTTTCAGCCCATAGCCTACAGCAGGGCTATTCAAGTCACGGTCCTCAAGGTCCGAGCACTGTTGATTTTCCAACCATCCTTTACCTGTGAACCAGGTGTGAAGCCTCTAGCCAATGAGAATCAGTAATTATTAAACTAAGTACTTGGGAGAACTAAAAACAAGGCCTGGATTTGGAATCGAGGTCCAGAGTTGAAGAACCCTGGCCTACAGAGATCATTTTGTATGTGAAGTTGAGATGTTTCTTGTGTTAGATAAGTGTGCGGCATGGATGCACCTGCGAGTGCCGCTTGTGTCTCCCCCAGGGAGGAGTGGCAGTGGTTTCAGGCCCTCAGATGCCTGGAGGAAGCCCTAGAGATGGACCAGGATGTCCAGAGTGGCCCTCATCAGTTTCTTCAGGACCTGCGGAGCGCTTGCAAGGAGCTCATGTCTCATATCAACATTCCAGTCAGCCAGGTGAGAGTCCCGCCCCAGACAGGACAGCAGGCAGGCAGGGGGATCAGAACAGACAGCCAGTTGGTGTACATGCATTTCCATCCCATCTTGTTTCCCTGGCAGTAACAGCCCAGCTAGGAGTTCATTATCTGCACTTTCCATGCCTGTACATTTCTGCCAAGCACTGCAATAAAATGTGGTACAAATATCAAAATAATGGCACTAATTAGGCAATTAAGAGAGGAGCTTGATGCCAAAGGTTGACTAAATGGTCTCCATATCATGTTATATGGTCCAAATGCGAATACAAGTGCCAGCTCATACTGCTCCTTGCCCTCTTTCCAAGGCGTCGGAGTTTCGAATCTACAGCCAGGAGGTGCTTGAGGTCGGCGAGAAGGTCTCCTTTCTCCTGCTGCTGCCCCCTTCAGATGACGTGTGCACCGCCCCGGGGCAGAACAATCCCTTCTCTCCCCGCTCTGGCTTCCTTACCTTACCGCTTCAGATATTTGAGCTGGGTAAGCGCATAACTTCTTTCCGCTAATTCAGCTGCTCACGTTTTCCAAATATAGTTGCGTTCGTGCATTGCATTCATAGCAAAGACTCATGAGGTGCCATTTAAGCAGGACATATCGTGTCTCTAATGCTAGAATCTCGTATGCTAGTGACCTCATTTCCTGTTGGTGTCGGTTCCGCCTCTTTGGATCTTTCCCGACTCTTTCCCATACGAACGCCGTTTCCCATCTCAGTCCACTTCGACACCTACCGGCAGAGCTTCATTGGGCAGTACTGCCGTGTGTCGGCGCTGCTGGAGCTCGAGTCGCTGATGTCCCAGCAGACCCTGAGGGAGGCCTTCTCCGAATCAGAGCTGCTGGAAGCCAAGCAGAAGCACCAGCAGGTCCAGGAGCAAATCCAGGTGAGGGGGGGGGGGGGGGCATTTCTTCAGCTGGTGAAAACACGCCACAACCTACCAACCAGAGAGTGGATTCAGACTGTCTGCTGACTGTCAGGCCGTCATGTTCAGCTGATCCCATTTGTATAGCATGACATGTAGTCCATCCAACTTCCAACCAATCCCAGGCAGTGCGGGAGATCCCACACAGATACTGCATATGCAACTTAAGGTAACTAGTTCACCTTATGGCATGTCCCAGGACTGAGTAGGAACCAGAGTACCCAGACACAGCCCACACACACTGGGTGGTATACACAAGCTTAGTGCTGAGGAAGTTACTCACAAAAGTAAACCGTTACAGACAGGTGGAAAGTTCATATCCAGAAAGTCCAAATCCAGGCCAAGGCTTTTTTTTCAGTCAACCAGTTGCACACGAAGAGTCACAGAGTATTCAGCTGCTAAGCTGAAGCAAAATCTTGGCCTGGATTTGCCCTTTATGGACTTGAACGTTCTACATCTGTCTGCGATGGTTTACGTTTGTGAGGGACTTGCTCAACGCTGCGTACACTCCATGCACACAGAGTGGATGCAGAATTCAAACCCCCAGCTCCAGTGATTTGAGACGAGACTTAACCTAACTGTGCTTGAGCCCTCTGTGATGCTTACATATATCTACAAAAAATGACATTTTAGCTTTGGGGCACAAAGCGCTGCAGCCAGAATCAAGAGCAGAAACACGCAAATACCACAATTTTTCCCTCTTTAATAATGAATATTTAAGTGAAAACTGACGTACACGTGGCTCTCTGATGCCTGCGTTTAACACGCTGCCCCCCATAGAGTGAAAGAATGTGAACTTGGCAGTATGGACTGTATATGTAGACATGAGGCGTATATGGACACCCCCACAGCAAATGGAGGAGTTGTGGAGGGAAGCTCGCTGGATCATGGATGCCCTGCAGTACGCCCGCTACAAGCAGCCCTCGGGGGGGATATCTCTGGCCTGGATTATTGATTTCTCCCGGGACGTGGTTCCAGAGAAGCCCCGCTCCACGTCATCCCAGCTGGACTACCTGCCCTCCCCCGTGCCATCACCGGAGACTGGCCGCAAGCTTAACTCCGGTGAGACCCTCGGAACGGGCCGGCGTCTGCGAGCCGGCCGATTTGCTGGAATTTGGCCTAGTTTGGTTTCCTGCCCAGAAGCAGCAGCTCTTGTGTCCCGCAGAACTCCACGGGCTGTCGGATGAGGAGGGCTCCTCAGAGGTCTTCCTGACGACGGACAGCGACTACGACTCGAGTCGCGCCCAGAGCCCCCGCGAGCTCGACCTGCTGCCCTCCTCGCCGTGCTCCTCGGCCGCCGAGCCACGGCCGTTTCGGCACGAGGGCTTTGGCGGGGGGGCCTTGAGGGGTTCCACGCCAGATGTGCTGCAGGCCTCGGAGCCCGGGCCACCGGAGCACGTGGAGCGGCGGCGTGCGGCCGAGCTCTTCGACAGTGACTTCATCCTGCCGAGCCGGCAGATCGAGCTGCTGCGCATCACCGAAAAGAAGCAGGCCTTCTGTGTGCGTACCAGCAGCCTGGAGTTTCCCCCGGTGTCCGCCACCACCCCTCCCACCACGTCCCCCCAGCTCCGCCGGCACCAGCACTCCTCCGTAGACCGCTGCCATCCCCCCGAGTGTCGCCCCCGGCCGGCCCCGGCCCGCACGCTGTCAGAGGACAGCGGCTCACAGAGGACCTCGGCACCTTCGCCGGGCGTCTGCAGGAAGCCGTGTCACGCCACCCTGCGTGTGTATCCGCAGTACCACACGGGGCTGCCCAAGGAGACCAGCGTCAAGGTCCGTGTCCATAAACCTTAACGCCATTTATCAATATTGCTTAATTTTTTCAGAAAATTGAGATGAGACCGTCAGTGACCTAAAGTCAGGCTTCCTCATCACATGTCACAACACTAGGAGCCAAAACGCACTCAGGCCTCATTTTGTCCAAGTCCATAGAAATTTCCTTAAAAGCAAACTGAGTTCTGTAAATTACCTTTTTAAATACTTGTGACTTAGACTTTATTGATCCTTTTGGAAGGGAAATTTATTTGGTCCAGCAGTAGGTATACAGATATAAAAAAATGTTACAGAAAGAATGCCATTACTTTCAGTGTAGTAACTACTTATATTAATGAATGTTTGGAATGCATTTAGCAAATTGTGTTACCAGATTCTTATAAAATGCATTTCCTTTAAAGCCAGGGTCACGGTGCTGGGGGGGCCACAAGCTTTATACTTCGGTTTTGGGTTATTTTAGGGAGATTATGGGGTTTTTATCGTGATCCAGGGCTCAGGGCTGATAAAGACACCTCCCTGATTTATACCTGCCCGGCAGCTACAGTTTTTCTCTGTCCAGACGATGCAGCCTGGATCCTCTCGAGCGCAGCTCAGCCCCGTCATTCAGCCTGTCAGATAGTTACCTCAGGTGTCAGTGAAGGCTGCTGCTTCCCATTTACTGCACCAGCGAGGCCAGAGACTCTCTTGGTTGTTAAAAAAACTGGCACCCTCCCCTGCCGTCCACAGCTCCGCGTGACCCCCCACACCTCAGCCGGGGAGATGGTACGCCTGGTGGTGCAGGAGATGAACGAGGTGTCGCGCCGGCTGCTGGGCTCCCCGGAGCGCTGTGTCTACCGCGACGAGCAGTTGGAGCACTTCAGCCTGGTGCTGCTGCTGGAGGGCAGGGAGAAGTGGCTGCAGGACGACTTCCGGCCCCTGGAGCTGCAGAATCCCTGGCTACGCGGCAAGCTCTGTGTGCGCGTCAAGGAGTACTCGCCGCTGGCGCTGCAGTGCAGCCGCGCCACCACGGTCTGAGAGGGGGCGCCGGCGAGCAGCAGGCTCGTACCACTATGCCCAGGCCAGAGGGGGGTCCTCTCTGTGTGTTTAGTCATTTCTACGCATACTGCACAGGCAGAGTGACTGTATATCTGTCCTTTTGTACATGCTGCTGTGAAATGAATCCACCCCCCCCCCCCCCCCCCCAAGGATATACTTTGTGAAGACCCTTTTAATTTCACCAAATGGAAAAAATGTCACTTTTTATATAAGACCTTGGAATGTGACAATGTGTGATAATGACAGCTGCCTCCATATGAAGTTAGGGAAAGTGGTATTCCTTCTGTTCTGCTAGAGATAATTCTTAAATCATTTCAAGAAGTGTTGGCAAGTGGAGATCTCTTGGTGCGAGCTCCAAAACCTTCCCAGCATGCCGCCAGGGCCAGTGTTGTTGTAGTAAACACTGGTCGGCGGTTTGCCCTCAGAGAGGGGTGACGGATTCATCCGCGCCTCCCCTGCACGATAGCAAGGAAGATGTCAGGCGCGTGCCTCGCTCACGTGTGAGGTAGAGAGGAGCCATGACAGAGGGAGAGACCGCAGGAAGAGCTGACGAGAGAAGCAGTGTTCTTCTCTTCTGCGTCAGAGCAGCTTGTGAACTTTGAGAAGTCTTTAGACATTGACAGTGTCGTACGGTGCTGTGTTTGTAGCCCAGAGCTGCCCAGTGTTTCGTGTTTCACTCACCAGTGGCACCAGTATCAGACTTACTTCACCATTGGTCCCATTGTTCCCTCCCCCCCACCGGAATGGAATGTCCAGGACGTGAAGATCACCTCTGAGTTGTTGTACTGTTTCGGTTTTTTTTTAACTTCCAGAAGACTTGTGTTAACTTGTGTTGGTTTGGTAGCAGTTATCGCACAAACTACTGATGTTTATTTGTAATAGATGAGTCTTGGTTTCTCTGGCATATTGTTTTTATTATTATAATAGCACGATTTAGTGTCATCTCTTACTTATGCTTATACACTCACAGTAATTGGAGACATTTGCTATTTTTCATGGTTTAGCATGAAGCTAAGACACAGGCCAAACTTAACATCTTCACATTAACAACTAAGACTTTTAGCCGTTTACTTACAAATACCCTCACAGGCTCAGATGGAACGCTTTGTCTCAGCTGGGGCTTGACTGATAGGTACACTGGGCAAATCTATGAAGGAGACGTAATGTCATTTTTTAAAAATCTATTTTTATTGAACAATAAATGAATATAACAAAAGGCCACAGTCACTTTGATGGTTTTTATGGATCGCGACACATCTTACATGAAGCCTTACATCTTGCACATTCTTTTTTTTTAGCTGTGTCGGAAACATCCGGAATTCTTGTGTTCCTTTTGACGCTTCCTGCGCCGGAGACAGATCCCAGAGTCCTACTGTGACTCGCTCGCCGCCCACAGGGCTCAGTCACCTAACGACGCTTCGTGTTTCATATATTAATGTGGCTCTGTATCGTCTCCCTGTTTCAGTTACAGAGTGATAAATGAGTGTCTGGCCAGCGTGACTCTTTGCTAGTTGGATTCGGAGGAGGAAGATTGGAAAAGATTTTCTTGTTTTTAAAAACAAACTACACCCTCCACATAACACTGATGTCATTGGAGGGACCCAATGCTTAAGCTGGCACTTAAGAACTTGCGGTCTGAAGTGTGAATAATAATACTGTCAATATTTGTTGTTGACTATGTAGTGTGGTGCCTCGTAATCAGGAGATTTTTGGTTCAAGTCCCATGGAGGGCCCTGCAGTCTTGGAGGTGCAAATATCTGAAATATCGAGCCACGTAAGAGAGTAAGAAAAACAGAGTGGATGGATTTATGTGTGTTTATACGAGGGGACATGCATCACACGTCTGTCACTCCTCTTGATGGACTGATCACCTTTCTCCTGCCAGAGCACAGACCACACACCTGAGCCCGCACTCTGCCCCCTGGTGGAGCATGGTGTGTAGAGGTTGCGCGGTTACCATGAGGAGAAGGATCAGTTTAACCGGTCTTGTCATTAGCGTTGCATTGATCTGTGGGTCGCGGCGCTATGGGAGAGAATATTCATACAAACAGATCGTACAAACCTGGAATTCTGCTCGATGTTTTGATTTGCCGCCATGGTGGTAAGCAGGGTGCGAAGGGAAAGACCGTTGGCGTTATGGAGAACCTCTCCCAGGGCGCTTTCTGTTTACCCTGTGGGGCAGAAATCTCTGCATGCCTACCCAGCTGCCAAATACTGCAGCACTAACCTCTCTAAACACGAAGGCCAAACATGCAAATAAACACGCAGACACTGGCCCTTTAAGAAAACCCCTTAACCATTTATCGACAGTAACTTAAGAATCGGCCCGGAATTCTGACACCTCCTAATTTTAAACTGAAAGACTCCAGGAAGAGCCGTGCTAATTTTAGGAGCTGGCGCATCTCTGAATGCTTTTAAGAAAACATTCAGAAAAGTTCGTCAATAGTCGTGATTCACATAGCGGAACTCACCATAGAGTCAGCATCTTCTCGCGGGACTCGGGAGAAAGCAATCAGATAGATCTATGGGTGGTGGGTGGGGTGGGGTGGTGGAGCAGGGGGGGGCGTCCATGAATTATGAGGGCCGAATTTCTGGTATCCAAATTAAAACCTGCTAGAAAAGAATATCAGAAATCCACAAGCGGGCAATCATTCGATCCACCTGCTCCCGGGAGAGTGGGGACAGCCTGAGCCCATTACATTCCGGAGACCTGATCCCGGCCGGAGCTGGGCTCCGCGTCACCAGGGGGGAGTGGGAGCGACTGCCAGCCGACGAGCCCCGTCGCTCAGGTCGCTCTCAGGCGAGATGTAGCCCCTCAGTGCGCTGGACCCCCCGGCCTCATCACGTCCTTAAAGCTGCACTTATTGCTGCTTTTAATCTCGCTTCCCGCGGTCTCAGGAATTTGGCGTCTGGACGGGTTTGCCGCCATGTGACTTGCTTATAGTGTCATGGGGGACTTCAGTATCACGCAGCGCACATAGGGAGCTGTGCTGTCAATGTAGTCGCTCTGATGGTGCTCTGCCCTGCGGCATGAGACGATCACACTAAAGCACCTGCACACTCGCACAGAGCCCCAGCGGACTCCCAAAGTGACGGCGAGCCGCAAATTTCCGTGGGCAAAGGGTCGAGCGACTTACCGTGCAGCTGAGCAGCCGCGCAGTGGAGCAGCCGTGTAGCTATGCCACGGCGCCGGCGTGAAGACGCGCGACACTTCAGCGCCTCGCCTCAGATGAAGATGGGTAGGTATCGCTGCCGACGCCTGGATTCACGTCTCAGCCCTCAGCATGCTTACGGCCTGAGACAGCTCCCAGCTGGGGGGGGGGGGCAGCCCTAATTATGCCCATGGCCTTTAGGTGTTGGGGGGGTCACTGCCGTAAAGGCATTTACGCCCTCTCATCATAACAGTGCGTGGCCTGTATTAATGTTACTTGTATTTGCTGACAGTAAATCAGCCTCTAATTAACCGGAATAAACATACTGGAAGGCTTTCGATGAAGCCGACCTTTAAGGAGGTTTTCCGTGGTATGGGGGTGGGCAGAACAGGCTTGTGTATCCTGGTGCTTCCGGATCGCCGGTGCCATCCTCACCCTGGCCGATCACCTGTTTTCCCAAACGTCTTCACTATCAATGAGCAGAAAAGCCACCGAGCCCATGGCTTCCTGCAGCAGTCAGCCCTTTCCCCAAGGCCTATAAACCTTTAAAGCACCTATAAAACACTTGGAAAGGGCTTTTTGAAGTTTTTATGAAGATCTGTCTTTATTGTTCCCCAGAGATGAGCCCCGCTCCGCTGGCGCCTCTGTGCTCTCTGTAAGTGCCAGTGAATTTGAAGGGGGGGGGGGCAAAATGGGAGGGGTAGTGGGTGTTTGTAGAGGTCCCAAAGAGGGATGGGAAGAGTGTGTCTGCAGAAGTGAATGTGCCTTTGTGTCGCTGTGTGTGGGGATGCTTTCTCTCTCTCTCTCTCTCTCTCTCTCTCTCTCTCTCTCTCTCTCTTTCTTTCCTCCTTCACTCTATCCCTTTCACCACCCCCCACTCTCGCTGAGATCACACAGCACAGGCTGCGCTGTCTCTACGTTCCTGAAACTGGACAATTTCAGATTCCATTTCTCCCCGAAGAAGCAAGCATGTCCAGGAAAGCCAAGATCTTTCAGTGGCACATCGAGAATGGGGCAAGTGTGCACACCCGCTCTGCCATGTGCACCCCCTCTGCCATGTGCACCCCCTCTGCTTGTGCACCCCCTCTGCTTGTGCACCCCCTCTGCCATGTGCACCCCCTCTGCTTGTGCACCCCTTCTGCCATGTGCACCCCCTCTGCCATGTGCACCCCCTCTGCTTGTGCACCCCCTCTGCTTGTGCACCCCCTCTGCCA
>JAODKE010000101.1:20358699-20374351 GCA_026779605.1 Mormyrus hasselquistii | reverse complement strand
CCCCCCCCCCACCCACCCTCAGGGCTCCTTTTAAAAGATGATTATTTTTACCCCCCACCCCCGGAGGAGCTGTGAAGGGAGGGGTTGTCTTAATTAGCTATTCTTGCTGTCTGGTTGGAAGGGATGCTGCCTCCCTGTGTGGTGCTGGCCCCGCTCTTTAGGCCTCAGACAATGTCTGCCTGGCAGGCGGCTGCCTCCACCCAGTGGGAGGCTGCTGGACCAGGTCAGCCCCCCCCCCCCCACCTTTCCCCTTCTCTCCCTCCAAGCCCTGCATGGAGCCCCCGCTTTGTCCGCCCCGCTCTGCGCACCTTGGGGTTCCGGAGGTAGCCTGGATCACAGTGAATCTTTTAAACTTCGGGGTGTATTTGCCAGTTGGATGCTAATTTCACCACCACGGGCATAACGGATCAAGACCGATTGGAGCATTTAACAGCAAAACAATGATTAGCATTTAAGATGCTGGGGAATAAGAGAAGCTTCCAGAAGTTACTACTGGGAACAAGAATGGTGATTCCGTATTTCGGTGCCTTTTTATGTTTTTGGCTTCATAAATAATCACGAACAATAAGATATGAGTTGCTGTTATTTGATTTAGCGAATTTCCACACGTTACAAATCCAGTGGTGGAAAGAGGTTCATATGAAACAGCGGTACCTTTGCAAAAGATAATGTCAGCTACCCCTCTGAGCAGAATTAACCAGAGGTGGAGATTTTAGGTGAGTACAAATCCAGACCAAGATTTTGTTTCAACCAGCCAGAATATAAAGAGTTGCAGTCACAGAGCACTCAACTAATTAGTTGAAACAAAATCCTGAAATCTCCACTTTTGGAATTAACAGCATGGTGAAATGTAGTAATTTCAATAAGTGGACAGGCAGAAACTTTTCATAGGCGATGCCTTAGAACTGGCTCACTGCTCTGGGTTATCCAAGTCCTGAGCTTCGTTTATAAGGCACTTTAAACAACCTGTACAGGACCAAAGTGCTGTACAGTAAATAAATTCAGAAAAATAGATAAAACAAAACAGCAACATAAAAAATAAGAACAAAATAAAGAGAGAAAAGATCTATATTAAAACAATATGAAAGAACATATAACTAACTAAAACAATCAAAAATAAAAGAGCTAACGTCGCATAAGGTGTCAAAGGCCAGGGTATAGAGATGGGTTTTCAGAAGTGATTTAAAAACAGGCTGAGAAGAGGCCTGTTTAATCTCTAAAGGCAGATCGTTCCACAGTTTGGGAGCTGTATGATGAAATACTATAGATTGTCAGGTAGTGAAAACCCAAATGAACTTATATTCAAATGAAAGATCTAGTATTTCGGGGGGCATTGTGAGTCAGGATGGCGGCAAATTCACGGCAGGGTATTACCGCCATACAGCAGAGAGCCATGACAGAACGTGAGAAAGCATTATTCTGACTTGGATGGCTTCTTGAGACAAGCACCGTGCCTCTGTGGATGCGTTGCGGTAGAACAGAGGGATGCTGGCCTACAGCGTGACCACAAAATCCACGCCTCAGCACTCCCGACATAATCTGACGACGGAGGAACCCCACAACCTGACTTTTACCACCAGATCATAAAACCCGTGTGTCCTGCATGCCCCCCCCCCCCACCCCAAAGCCCAGGCACCGCGCCAGGCCTGAACTTTTGTTTCACGGCACCTGGTTTGGTGGTAAATGAGCACCCTCCCCCTCTGCCTCATTCCGGGTTTATAATAAACAGCTGTTGTTTTGATGTGGGGCGGAATGGCGACGAGGGGGTCTGGGAAAGGGTTAAGGCCGAGGAGCGAGGAGGGTTTTCAGTGGCGGGGATGCGGGCGAGACAAGCCCTACGATAGCGGAGCTCTGTGTCTGTCTCTCCTCCTGTGACAGGGCGGCCTTGTGTTATTCTCATGCTAATCACACGGCTAATTACTGTTCTGGCTCTGACAATCAGGCCTGGCCATAGAGTCCCTCTCCCCGCTTCTGCTCAGCTCCATTCATCCACCCTTTTCCCTCCGTTCTTCTTCATCACTCCCTCACTCCCTCTCATCATTTCCTAGATTTTCTAGATTTTTCCTTCGAGGTCCTGCCAGCTCGACTTACCGCTCGGCCTCTCATGCCGCCCCCCCCCCATATACATTCGTGAGGCTCTTTTTTCTCCCCTAACCCCCTAAACCTAAAAATCTCAGAACCGCACCCTGGTTTTGACCCGGACTAAAGCCTGACCTTGTAAGCCTATAATAAGCCAGCTGTCATTAATTGCCAGTGTGCTAGTTAAGGAGTTGCCTTAGGAGTTTTGGCTCACAGGTCTGTGCATTGAATGTATTGTGCGTTTTGCCACGAGTTAATTCGGTCTCAAAAGTAGGGTGGATGAAACACAAATGCTAAGGAGCGGCACAGGTGATCAGCCGTCTGCTTTTCCAGTGCGCGCTCCCACCAGCTAATAGCCATTTTACACACTGGAGGTGACGGCACAAGCGAGCCCACATCCACTGGAGGACAGGGTTATGTCTTACTGCGGGCGACTGGAGGCCCGTGACAGGGGCCACCCGATAAGCCCCTAGGGGGCGTCGCCGCGGCGATCCGCGAAACCCCAGCCGACTTAACACCTCACACGGCAGAATGATGTGAGATATGCTCTGCCGCTACGGAGCTACTGGCCAAAGTCAGTTGACTTAAGCCAAACCCCGACTGCCTTCCCGGTCTCACACCCCATCATCTCCTCCATTGCCGTCTCTCCCGCCTGTCCTCCTAATGCCCCAACTGACTGAAACACAGCTTCCGAGGATGGGGCACATCTTCCCCACATCTGGCTTCAGGACGCTCCTCTTCCTGCTCCTCACCGCGACCTGTACCCCTTTCAGGGGTGTGACGCCCACACGCGCCTCGCCAGGCTTTCCTCTCAGTACAACGTGTGCTTTTCAAGCCAAAACTCTGTGCTCTTATGCCCCCCCTGGCATACACCCCCCCCCCAAAACCTTTGCTGGTTAACCATAATGTTTATTCATAACTCCCAATTTGTTGACAACTGTGAAACTTAATCTGTGTACAAATGTTTTGACATCTGTCTTCCTCATTCTGTTAGGACACCAGCCACATAGATAGCTGCTCTCTAACCTGCGGAAAAGAGGAGACAGGCTGCTATGACGCCACCGGCAGACTTTAGACTAAGGGGGAAGGTTCTTTGTGCTGAATAGAGGTTATAACCCTTCCAGCAGAGGATTAGTGCTGAATAACTTGAATAAATATGACTGACCCACAACTGCTCCTCAGTATATACATTATAATAGTAATAATAACCAAGTTGTATTGTGACAAACTGACATGCTTGTGAAAAAATTTATGTATTCATTATGAACGTTCCAATAGATCATGGCAATGGAGCACATTACAAATATGCATTAGAAATCCAGTACATTTAGAAAGTGAGCTGGGAGTTTTGGCTTTGGAGGTATTCATCTTCCACAAAGCCGCACGCTGTCGGAGAGCTGAGGCGTACATCACCCTCAAACTGATTATCATTATTATCAGGCGTCATCGTATAGATGCCATTCCTACAGCAGGTCCAGTTTTCCCTCTGGGTTTTCAGGCTTCCGGGTCCTACCACGATAGCAATGTATCAAATGAAATTCCAAGATGAATCATTAATCATATCTCTTACTGAGAACAATGTGCAGCCTCTAGGGACACGACATTTCAATGGCGATTAAGTCAAGGGAGGTGATGTTACATTTATATAATTCCTTGGTAAGACCCCACCTAGAATATTGTGTGCCGGCTTGGTCACCATACCTTAAGAAGGACATTGCTGCCTTAGAAAAGGTGCAACGGAGGGCTACAAGAATGATTCCTGGCCTTAGAGGAATGTCTTATGAGGAGAGCTTAGCTGAGCTGAATCTGTTTAGCCTTGAGCAAAGGAGACTAAGGGGGGACATGATCCAGGTATATAAGATTCTAACGGGTCTGGATGCTGTTCAGCCAAATGGCTATTTCAATATTAGTTTAAATACTAGAACTTGTGGCCTTAAGTGGAAATTAGCGGGAGAACATTTCAAACTAGATTTAAGGAAGCACTTCTTTACACAGCATGTAGCTGGAGTATGGAATAGTCTTCCTGCTAGTGTAGTGCAAACTAAAACCCTGGGTGCCTTTAAATCAGAGCTAAATAAGATTTTAACAACTCTGAGCTATTAGTTAAGTTCTCCTCAAACGAGCTTGATGGGCCGAATGTCTAGAATCAACACTCCATCCATCCACTTTCCATACTGCTTATCCATTCAGGAGCGTAACCAAATACCAGCAAATTAAATCTCGGTTTTGTCCTGATCATTGATAATTTCTATCCATAAGGCCCTCATAATAAACTAGAAGGTGTGCCATATGAATCACATTAAAAAGCTTAAAAAGCTTAATTATCGATAATTATAGACAACAGGCATTAATTATCCGCATGCATGTACATTTCATGTGATCACACTGGGGGATTGTGCTGTATTAAACCCCACCTGATGAATAATGTGATACGGCATACCCCCAGCCTCCTGCATCAGCTACACCTGCGTCGTCTGTTCATGGACACAAACCTGAGACCTTAACATGGCAGTATCCATCAGCACCATACTGCAGAGATACCCCTAGAGAAGGCAGCCGAGCATCAGCAAAGGGCCAGCAGGCGTGTAGGATCACCACACCAACGCCCCCTCCTGCCAGGAACCAGCACACCTCCCCGTACCCATCACATGTGACTTCAATGGCTGCTGTGACGAAGGTCACATACAGGGAAGGTCACTATTGGTCTAAATTCACACCTATAGGCTTGTCAAACATAGTTTCCTTTCCCATTTCTAACACCAAAGTAGCAACTCTGCTGGAGGTGGCCTGAAGTGGGGGGGGGGGGGGATGGCAGTGCACCCCCCCACAGCACAGGCAGCAGCCCTGACCCCATGGTGTAGAGGCTGGGATGACTGTCATGCACTAATGGCCAGTCTCAGTGCATCTCTCTAACAGTGTGGAGCGGTGAAAGGCTAGGGGAGAGTGCCCCAATCACTGAAACAAGTGCTTTTCCAAATCATATGCCTTCCAAAATCTGTCCAATATTTGACAATTTTGGGAACGGCATGGCCGTTTTCATAAAATAGCCCATCCCTCCCAATAAAAAGAAGCAATATCTGTTAACATTCATAGTTGAAAACCAGACATGATCTGCATTGATTTTTGTTCTTATAAAGGCTGGCACAGGGTTACCTGGACCTGTAATAGCCTACCTACTTGCAGCTTGACTCACTAATTAAAATAATTGATTTTTTAAAAAAAAGCACCTTCAGTTCTCTTCAAGTTCTGCAAATAACGCAAATTCTTATGTCCCTGTTAATTGTTTGATTGGGCCTTTGACAAGTTTGTTCTATTATTAGTCATTAAGTTAGTAACGGATTGCGCAATCAGATAACACCGAGTCTTAGCGGTTTATGGCTAACGGGGAAATGATGAACTTTTTAGTTTTCGCTGTTACTATGACAGAGTACAAATTTAGTTCAGTTTATTAACTTCTTATCCATACACCCAGGCTAAATCCCAGTTACTTGCAATTATTTTTGAATACTGAATCCAGGGCTGTAAAATTCATTACCGTCATAGTACCGTAACATTGTTATATGTGGTCGGTGATATTTATAAAATGTCCCTGATGTTACAGTGGCGATCTCGAGTTTGCTGTATAATACGTCACTCCAAAAATAATATCGCGATTTTGTTTTTTTTTTGTACAGGCCAATTTATGTAGAACATTTGTAAGAAGTTTCCTTCAGGTATGTTTAAATTAAAAATAAACCCTACATGGCATTAAATGAAAACGATATCCTGAAGAAGTGGAATATCACGGCGAATTTTAACTGGTGCTTTTAGCTTAAACAAAACTGATATCAGGTTAAAAGTTAAAATCAGTAGACGGTGACATGCATATTTTATGCATAGATTAATGACAGCATGGTAGCCTATTTGTTTATTCTCTAGTGGCGTAAATCTATTGTTCGCATGTCTTTCTGGTTGCGGTTTAGCATGCATTATGTTCAAGCAGACGTATCACTGTACAATGCTATAGTAAGTAGGCGCTGACCTCTAAATATGATAACCGAAATATGCATGATGTGTTTCCTTTGCGCTGGAACAATGCCCTCTAGCGGCAGACGAGCAAAGCATTGTAGTCCCCATCGTTTCTCGAATCCAATTTGACTACAGAAAAACGGTGTTTGTTTTATAATTCTGTATAGACTGCCGTTTGAAATTTTAATGTGTCATTACATTTAAATATAATTTAATATTAATGACGACAGTTCTGTCTATCGGTGCTTATTAACGTAGTCTATACGGCTCCTGTTAAAAATCAGTGTAAGGTGAAAGTATATGTGTTTCACCGAATTAAAGTTTTATACAATGACATTTTAGCTAGGTTTTTCATAACGAGCAACCAACGGTCTAACTAGATATAACTACTATACTAAGTACTAATGAAAACATCTTAGAAGAACGGTATATACCAATAAAATCAGTTTACAATAATGGCATGATGAGACTTAAGGCGCACATGGAACGTAAAGTCGGCAGTATGTGGTTGGCAGAGGCGATGGGGAAAACTGTCAGCCCCTTGTAACTTTAAATGTCTAGAGAAACTATACTGCCCTGTTCGTTAATAAAATGTACCAGTTCAGGCGCTAAACAAAAAAAAAAATAGCGTATCCTAAAGAAGACACCGATTATCAATTCCACTGAAACTTGCAATTCAGCTATTAAAACTTGTGCATTATTTTCATAAACGGTATTTTGTGGTTTGTACACAGATTATCTAGATGCAAATGTTTTAGTTTATTGTAAATTTCCATATATATTCACCACGTCATGTTGCCCTTTCGATAAAAGACTTTAAAATGTTTTCTCAAGCAATGCGCTCAATAATTTACAGACACACTCCCTGTGTTGTAGCCTACTTACACAACCTAGGCCTATTATAACCACGCAAAACCGTTCTCGTGTTATCTTTTATATTTTGCTTTGGGAGCGTTTAATCTATTATTAAATATAACGTGAAATGGAAAACGCTTGTGTTTAACAAAGTATGTCCATTTATAGTATTAATTGTCTGTTTATTTTATGACCTCAAGGTTCAAGCTGCGGTTCTCTTTCATTGGGAACGGTCCTTTTAAACAAAGGCGGGATGTTAATGCCGCATAATATGGACCTCTGAAGACGAAGTTTGATGTTTGCCCTTTATCTCATGGGAATGTTATAAATTAGGAAACACTTAAGTGGTTCAATTAAGAATAAAACGACTTCGTATTGAACCTATTATCTCTTAAGTGTGTCAGTGTGTAGCCAGATATCTGTCACTTCAGCGGTCTGTAAGCAAAGACAAAGAAGAGATAGTAAATAAAACGAGGGGAAAACTATGAAAAACATCAAAATGAAATAAGGTTAGATGTCTGTTTTTTAATTTGCTCAAAAAATAAAACGTATGAGACGCATCTGCGAATTGGCATACATTGGATACATAGGTATCTTTAGGACCCTGCGGAGTTGCATCGATAGTGGCCGGCGCTTTGCGCAGGGCGAGGGGGGCAGAGAGGGGCTGTCAATCATAATGAAAGTGACATGAGTGGGCAGGACCCGCTGACACTTTGTTCCATCGGAGGGGATATTTAACTTGGGATTGAGCTCTGCTCGCAACAGACACACACGATCACACAGTGTGCCTAAGCAAAAAGGGACTCTCCGGAGCCAAAGTGTCTCAAACAGGGGTTCCTGTAACAGGGAATACTGTACTAGCTACCAAGGGGACAGAAGCTCTCCCGGGGGACTGCGACAAAAAACTTACCGGCCAGAGACTCCTCAATTCGGATTGCCGTCTCGCCATGCACTGGTGGCATAACTAGTAGTTTACTGGAAGAATTTGAAGTTATTGAAAAGGAGAAGGGTCAAAAAAGAGCTGTATCTGAGAAAAGTAAAGTTAGGTGACAGCTTGTGTCTGAAATGGACTGTGTAGAAATCAGTTTGTATTAAGAAATATTTCAAGGCAGCCCGAGACCTGTTGACTTGAAGACGTTTCATCGCTTTGAAAGACAAGTTTATTATTTGTCTCTTCGCGGAATGTACGTTTTCTTTGGGAAAAAAACGAAGTGATTTTCCCCCCTTTCATTTGGACCGAATTTTACTGTATAGCTCAAGCATGGAATGGTTATCCTAAATTATACTAACGATTCAAAGGGAACCAATGTAAGTACCAAGAAAGACTATTCCCTAACGCAATTTCTGAAGGAAGCTACACTTTGGGATATCGGTACTTCAAAAGCGTCCAGACTAGAAGCTGCTAAACGTTACTTTTCAGCAAATGGATTTTGTTTTCATTTTTGGAATCTCTCAGTCCTGAACTCTGCATCACTACGGTAAAGATAAGCTTGACTAAGTTGTGTTTAAAACTCGAAGCTGCGTTATTTTACTTTTTAAACTGATCTCGTTTTTAGGAGATTTTGGATCTATTTTTTTCCTTCTTTCTTTCCGGGAAACACGGATCTATAGATCGCTTCATTCCAGGCGACACTCGCGCCAGCCTCTGTCATCCAGTCTAGACAATTTGTCGTGGCTTAGAGTCTCTAAGTAACCATGACGACCATCAGAAACCCAATGTGAATTTTGCAGAAAAATAGTAAAGAAAGAGGCAAGAACGGGATCGGCGAGGAAGGAGGGTTTTCGATGTTAATATCTCTGCAGGGAGGAAATTCCCTCTATGAAAGACTTGCAATAGTGAGCAACAGAAAAGTCAGAAGAATATTGCAAGTCTAGAGATCCCTAAACAGAAACCCCTTTGCTACATGACATTCAAACCCGGCATGGTCTATTAAAAGTATCGTCTTGCCGGTGCTTTAACATCGACTATTTATGAAACCCATAGGCTTCACATTTCAAAGTGAACAGTATCTGTGAAAATAACCGTGTAAATAAGTACAATCAGAAGAAAAATATGGGCTTTTCCCAGGCGCTCCTCGTCTACGTCTTCGTGTCCATCCATCTTGGTGTATCTCAGCATTTTTTCCGCCTGCGTCCTTCGCCCAGCGAGCACCTCCCGGTGCCCGATCTCAAGGAAGACCCGGACCCAGAGTACGATCCCCGGGAGCAGGACCTCGCCGAGAGAACTTTGCGGAAAAAGCTCGGCAGCAATTTCGACCCCAACTACATGTCGATCACCCATCCCTGGCTGGTGAATCTGTCCACCCCTGAGCCGTCGAAGAGGCTGCCAGGACCGATGCCCATCGAAATCAAAAAGCTGGATCTCTCCGAGACTCCATACGGAAGGCGGGTAAAAGTTGGCAAGAAGGCGCGCAGGAAATTTCTCCAGTGGCTGTGGACATACACGTACTGTCCGGTAGTGTACACCTGGAAGGACCTGGGAGTGAGGTTCTGGCCACGCTACATCAAGGAAGGCAACTGCTTCAATGAGCGCTCTTGTTCCTTCCCAGAAGGGATGTTTTGTAAGCCCGTCAAGTCAATCACCAAGACTTTCCTCAGGTGGTATTGCCAAGGATTTTTAAAACAGAAATATTGTACGTGGATACCGGTGCAATACCCAGTCATTTCGGAATGCAAGTGCTCTTGTTGAGTTTTCTATGGAAAGGGGGAGGGGAAACAGACTGGAAATACGGTTTCTATTGCACTGTTAACTTTCGAAAAAAAAGAAAAAAAAACAAGAGATGGGCTATCGTGTCATATCTGAGAGCATGGTAGCGAATCTATTTTTATATATAGCATTTTAATTAAGATACCAACATTGTACATATTTATGATTAAAAAGCAGCTATTTTTTTTAAATGAACAGGACCATATTTTATTTCAGCCCTGAAACGTGTTTTGGGGGAACGTAAGCACTTCAGAAAGAAGAGCTTTTATTTTTATGAAAAACTGAAGGTGGACATGCGTAAACGTCTCCGAGGAGTTTTTGTTTCAACAGGACATTGATGCTGACTGATCTTTCACTGCAAAATGCTGCCTAGTTTTTTTGTATGATATTAATATTAATAATAATAATAATAATAATAATTGAAAAGTTGAGGATAAAAATATATAAAGGCGTGAACTCAGCTTTTGGAATACGTATAGTATTGTAGAAAGTTTAAACAAATCTGTACAATGTATTTATTATTTTAACGATTGTGACTATAGAACATAAGGAAAATAGAGTATACCAGTAATTATGGGAGATGTCTACTTGAATATTTCTAAAATAAAAAACGAAACATATCAGTGTAAATGTAATTACACGTTTTAGCAATAAAGTCTATCTTTTAAACGTTACTTCTGTCAAACTAGTTGCTTAACTTGTTTGTGTTTGCCTCAAAGTGCGGCTGGGGGGTGGGGGTTGATGCTGATACTGAAGGGGCTGTTAAAATCAAGGTAAGTATTTAAGTTTTCAGCTGGTGATGCCCGATGAACGCTGCTGCACACACAGAAACCGAAGAGAGATTCAGTTATGGTGCAGCGGATATGGACGCATGAAATTGAAGTTAAAGCGACCAACATCTCAGCCGAACTTGTTTCCTGAATGCAACTTCACTCTGTATATCTTACAAATTAAATATTCACAGTGACCCATATGTTCTGACGTATACGCGCTATCCATAACGTTATTCTGCACACAGCACAGAATGCAGAGACGATTTCATGCACTGAAAACACGGTTTGGTAAATAAAACAATGGGTAGCCTATAAGAACGACGTCAGTAGACAATGTTAATTTAAAAACCGAGTGAGGGGTAGGCCTAGTCTGTAAGATGAGAAATAGGCAATTAAAATGTTATTCAAAACAAGGGCGCAACTGGTTTGCTTGAAATGGAAACAGTGCATGACTTCATTCCAGCAGGGACTCTACTTCAATTGAGTTTTAATTGTTCCTTAAAAATACGTTAGCTATTTTACAGGCATCAACGTCATTTAGCGGCAGTTAAGAATTCATTTGGAGCGCATTTAATGGCATGTGCGTGTTTTAGCGATACTGTTCCTATGGCCTGTGATCGTTATTAGTTTTGTCACTTGCTGTGTGGTTTTTATGACAGAAAAAAACTGGAGGGATTTGTTTAAGGAAAAAGGAAGCGTGCCAATCGGGGAGGGGGGCGCTTTCCTCGCTGTCTGCATCGCCTGACGATGTCTCGGGGTTTTGGACGCTCCGCACTGACTCCCAGGCGCCGCTCAGCCGCCCCCTCTCGACTGGACAGAATGGAGCACTTGGGAAACACAGTAACCTTTTCAAGTTCAGCCTGGCGTATAACTATCAGCAGCGTGTGAAAGGAGCGCTTAGATACCCAACTGGAGAAGAACCCCTTTTTTATTAGCTTATTATGTTTTATTTAATCGTATGTTTTCATTTGATCTCGGCACGCATTGCATCTTGTGTTACTGCCCTGCGTGCCTGGGGGACGACAAACTGTTAATAAACTATTTTCATGCTCCCTAGAGATCGACGTTTTATTGCAGGGTTTAGCTCACGGTGATACAGACGACCTTTGAGTGCAACTCTATGGTCCGCTTCTAAATTGAGACCCTTAACCCGTGAAGTGCCTTTTTTTTTAAAAAAAAAAAAAAAAAAAGCCATACCGGTTTCCCCTCTTTTGATTCATCGCATCAAACACTTGGAGCAATTTCTGTTAATCCCTTTCTTGCCAGGAATATCCGGCGAGACAGTACGCAGCAAAATAAATGCTCGAATTCCCTTCTTTCCAGACTGCAAGGATGCCAATAATGTAACCACTAAGCTAAACGTTCATGACTTCTCTGAAAAGGAACATGCTAATAATTCATATGCTACGTGAATATCTTAAACCATAGCTTTTTTTAAAAAAAAAAAAACCGAAGAGTTCTACGATGTCCTACAAGTAGTCTATAGTCAGACGCGCATTTTATTTATAGATCAGTTTATAAATTCGTTGATTTATCAAAGGCTTCGGCTTGCGTTTTATGTGCTGCTTAAACATGTCGACAGTGGATGTATTTTTATGTAAAATCAAATAAAGTGATGCTAAAATGAGCAGCTTTTATTTTGTAACCACATAGACTGATGCAAGTAGATATAGTATTAACCAGGATTAACGACTGCAGTTAATGAGAAAGAAAGTCCTCATTGAAATTCCTCACGCCATTGTGGCGTTCCGGGGGGTAGGCCTATGTCCCGCCACGGCAAGACTAGCCTCCAGTTCCGTGCACGAACGATTACTTTTTTGAAGAAAGACAAAGGCAAATATAATGCACCTGTCATTGCGGTTTGAATGCCGCATTACAGGGCTGCGAATTAAGGGATGCGTTTTGAATAACGTGTGCAGTTTATTCAGTGCTCAGCACCCTCATCAGCATTGTACAAGTCACATTTCTTAGTGCTTTACAGATTTAGTTCGAACCCAAGCTCAGTATTTTGTATCTTCTGCTTTAAAACACGGAGCAGATTTATTGTGAGAAACTCTACTAATCGGGAAAAAAGAAGAGACGCGTGCGTGTTCATAGTCAGGCTAATGGATTTAGTTTATTGCATAATTACGAAAGTCCTGAGTAATTTGCTGCACACTGTGTTCTTCAGGTGGAACAAATAGATCAAACGTGCGTGGTTCTGACCTTGGTTTGTAAGCGAACCAGGGCAATCTTGCCCAATAGAACTGCAAAAGGGTTTTGATCTGCAATCGGGTGCGACAAGCTTTTATCCTAGTTGGAGTTATATTTAAAAGAAGTCTGATCCTAAACGTCCGCTCTAATTTTCCCAGGCGAGAAAGTCGCAGAATCACTGAACGAAAACAGGTGCTTTTTAAAAAAGTGTTAACTTCTCATTTTATGATACTATATTTATGCGGTCAGATGAAACATCATCGAATGATTAAATTGCTTGGATACATTCAGAATACAAACTAATGGACTTTGGACTGCGATTAATTAATAAGTATCACTAATACCTGTTGAAAACGGGTGAGAACCTAATTCCCGTCAGAATGGAATTCTAATTAGGAGATAAGCAAAAAGGTCATTATAGTCGGGTATTGACATTCTGTATAGTGGACTTTAAATAATCAGTGATTATCACATTGGTGGGTAACACAGTGGTGTGTTTGGTAGCTTTCCTACAGGTGTGGGCACAGATCAAGTACCTGTTGTGTCCCAGTAAAGGCTGCACGTGTGTCTTCCAGTTACTCAGCAACATCCATGCAGCCCCCACTTGTGCACCCGTGTCACTTAGCGTCCCGCAATGGAACAACCCTCCTAATGCTCAAGGGCGGCATCAGTTTGCCAACCCTGGGATATGAACTAGCAACATTCTGATCGCGGGCACAGAGCCTTAGCCTGCTGGGTTGCACACCACTCCACAGTGCTTACTGGGTGACTGGGTGAGCTGGAGGCTTTTTAACTGTTTCCTATAGTGAAGGGTATGCAAAGCATATCGGTTCAGCTATGCTTACTGTAATACTCAGGCATTCAATTCTTTATTTACACATAATGTATGTGTTGCCTATGTGAAGATCCCACCGTTCTTACAAATCATATGCCGACAGGAGATACATATGAATGAGCGATAACTGGTACAAAGACGCACAAAATATTTTTATACATGTACATAAAGAACATGCACAGAAACCCACCTAAACTGGGGTTGGTACAGAATGTCAAAGCATTTGTTTTCCAGGGGAATCAGCTCATACCCTTCTGATTAGTTTGCGTATGGAGTTGTTCCGGCTACTATGATCACCTGCCTCACCTGTATTTTCTTATCTTCATGGGTCTTGTTCCTGTTTTTTATGTATTACTCAAAAAAAGGACTTGAAAACATTTGAAGGCTGTTGAAACGGAAACACTTTTCATAATGAGCCTGGAACCTCCAGCAGCACTAATTCCGGGCAATAATTGTTTCAAAATATTCCCAGCGTCAGCTTTTGTCTCTTAAGCTGTTAGTTATGTCAAGGGTGTCACTTTGGCAAATGTTTCAGCTACAGTAAACAAAGGCGTTTGATATGTAATGGAGTTCAACCCCGTCCTGAGATCAAAAACACTTCAAAAACTCAAACCACATGCTCATCAGACAGGAGAGAAATCTTTGTACCATACCAGTTAACATCCCGCAGAAGGTGTTTCTGCACTGACCTGTGTTGCTGATTTGGAAAATTCCGTCTTTGTTCTTCCTCTGGCTTTGACGTGCCAACTTTCAAATAAAGGGTTTTTGCCACTTTTTTCCCCCCTCCATTACTGTTGAAATCCAAGGCAAAAGCTTGAAAGAGTTTTTGTTTCGCTCCTTTCAAATTAAAAGGAGTGTTCAGTCAGATTGGATCAATTCGACAGATCTGTGTGTTAGAAAGAATATGCATGCCAGGGATTGGCATAATGGCCTGATGTATACATTAGCTTAATACACTCTGTTCTTTCATTGGCGTGTTGATAGCATTTCTCTGCAACCGAACGACACTTTATTCACATTTTTGCCATATGGACATCATCCCCTGCAGGATTTATTCTTTATATATCTGCCTTCCTGGGGCCCTGACTAAGAGTTCCTTAGTCAGGTAGATATGGTTTGTTATGCAATAATACGATACAGTAAACAGTGTTACTTTTCAGTGTATGCCACTTTATATATCTTTAAAATAACGCAGATTTGAATATTTATAGCTGAAATGTAGCATCTATGTCTCTAAACATTCCAGACTTATCTTTAAAAGCTCCATTGTTTTAAAGCTGCGTCAGCCATCTCTATCGGTTTAAAACGAATATCTGTGATTTGTGCGTAAAACATGCGGATGATTCTGGTAAGATGCTGCCTTGGTTGTCTAGACCCGCGTCCTGCTCTGCTCTCGCTCGCCTCATCTCCAGTCACACGGTCACATGCGATCTGAACTCCAGGCAAACCAACACGGGATACATAGTCACACGGTCACATGCGATCTGAACTCCAGGCAAACCGACACGGGATACATGGCCCCCGAAATTGATGCAAAATAACAACATGTATAAAGAAGGACTCAGCAGAAAGGAAATTATTGATGATGACAGGGTATTAGATGCAGTAGAACACACGGTGATTAATATAGTCGCGGGCTACGATCTTGAACGTCATCTGATTGGCTCCCTATGAATTCCGCCCTGCCTTTGGCTGTGGTTTGGGGATGTCTGAGCTGGGCTGTGTGGTCCGCTGACGGCTGTCCGGCGGTCTGTGGACGCCTTTCAAAATAGGGTCACTCCCTAGCCACCCTTGCAACTTTCTGCCTTGGTTGGCTTCTCGGCAGAAGGAGCGCAGTCGATGCTCATGAGTTTGCACGCATGGGGGCCTGGTATCTCAATGCTGCGCATCCTTTACCGCAGACATGTGCTGTGACACGCACGCTTGTGATATGCAAGGGACGGCTGAGGTTTAATAAAGCACCACCTAACCCTTCTCTGTTGTATAGCTTTTAAAAAGCACGCAAAGTCTAGTAACTAGACTCTGTTAACCACTCACTCATCACCCATATCTGAAGTGCTGATCTGTCCAAGTTTGCCTTTCAGTCTGTCTACAGAACTCGTTGAAATGGGGGGGGGGGGGGGGGGGGGGGGGGGGGGAAAACACCCTTTTTTTCCTTTTTTTTTTGGCTTTTTTTTAAAATCTCTTCCAAATAAATTGAGA
>JAODKE010000101.1:20344577-20354639 GCA_026779605.1 Mormyrus hasselquistii | reverse complement strand
CCCCGGCCCCCCCCGGGGCCCACCTTCACAATCACCCTTCCGGGGGGGGCAGAACCCCGGGGCGGCGGGGGGCCACTAGAAAAAGCCCCCCACCCCCAAACCCCCCCCCCCCACCCTGGATTCATTCCTCAGACGTGTCAGGAAGTCCAGGAGACTCCAGGCTCATGACTGCCTCTCCCTGCTGTGGAATACCTGGCTGGCCCTTTGGGTAGGTGAACGCGTCAACTGATTCAGGTCGCCATGGCTACCCTGTCGTCGGGGCGTTGAATCATTGCGGAGGAATCTACCTACCTGGTTTCTGGGTGGCACAATAGCCTTAATAAATAAGTGATTCCGTTCCCCCCTCCCCCATCCGTGGTGATGTGGGGGCCGTGACCACATAAGAGCGAGGCCCGACCACAAAGGGAAAAGCCATCATTAAGTGTTTTTCCACTCTGATTTATGAGAAAGCCTTTGAACTCTGTTCCCAGGGCCTGAGCCAGTGTGTGGGTAGCCGTGTGTGAGTGAGTGTGTATGTGATGCTACCAGAATGATCTCCAGTCTTCAGATGAGTCAGTCAGAAAGTTAAACGCACTGACGCTAAGGACTGCTCATGCGTTTTGTCTAACATAAACGGCAGATATGCATGGAAAGGAATGTATTTCTGCAGCTGCTCTCTCCGGCTCCGCCAACCAGCAGAGACGGGCACGGGCCTGGCGGTTTTTAAGGGTATTCCTCTAGGAGGGCAGGCTGGAAGCCGTGAACTTTAGGCAGGATGCAGCCAGTGAGATGCCACCGCACATCTCTTCTTCTCATTGTCCTGTGGCTGAAAACGAGAGCTTCAGGTTAACCCATCATCTAACCTGATGGGGGGAACCGCAAGTCAGTGGGCAGCCGGCCTGGCGGCTGCTGTCAGCCGTGACGAGAAGCAAACGCGTGCCGGACAAAGATGCATTGCAGGGAAACCCTGGGAGAGACTGAGGAATCTCGTGAAACATTCTCCCAAACAGCAATGCAATAAAAACATCACTGCAGCTCTTTTTCTCAGCGACTCCGATGGTTTGTCATTCCCATGCTCACAGTAAAGCTACCTTTCCATTGTTCGTTGTCATTATTCCTCTCTGATGAAAAACACCATTGTTGCTTTCCTCGGACCTTCAAGAGAAAACGTCAGTCTCCTAAAAGACATTTTGTGCAATCTGTGAGAGGCAGGACTTTAATAAACTTGTCTGGTTTACAGCCCATTGCTTGTTTGTGTGCCGTTTAGTTACATTAAAATAAAATTATGCAGGTTGCAGAGATGCTGGAGGTTGTCAGGGTTACTTCGCAGCACATCTGCTCGTCACGTCGTCTGCACTGCTATAAACGCAGGATCGTTTAGGTGCGGTTGAGGTCCCTCTTCTCATCGTAACAGCGTTGTCATGTGAAAGCTAATTAAATTACTTAAATATTCTGACGTTTACACTGAACTAACAACCCAAATAATCCTGTTTTGGTTTTGGTCACCGATTCATTGCGAGTGCCGCCCGGGAACCCGCCAGCCTGTCTGGACAGCGGCGTTTCTCTTCTGTACGTGCACAAAGAAAACGGCAACAATCGGGGCTGGAGGCTCAGTGTCTGGCCAGCAGGACTGAGAGGAACATCTCTGATGAAGGTGCAGCAAAGACTGGCATCGTTCCTCTTTGGAAAACATTCAGATTCAGAAAGCTTAAGGCTACAGCACCGCCAGCCAGTCATACTGTATAGGTGGTTCCAGAACAGTTTAGCGATTTAAAATCAAAACGGCTTGATCCATAGACATAACACCTTGCATTGAAAGGACATGCTAAGAAACACGCCTTCACATAATAAAGAAAAATGTTTGCTTTCTGTGAACCTGTACTGGATAAGCAATTTGAAGATGAATATAGATGTGGATAGTGTTTTGCACTGTATCGCAACCCTAGCTGATTAATTGTTCATATTTTTATCTGTCCATCTCCACCCCACATATACACACCATACAAAGTCTTGGAGGAGGGGGTCACAAGGCTGGGATACACCCTGGATGGAATGCCAGTGCATTACATGGCAGTCAATAACAATGTAGTCGACGCTGCTGTCGTTTTTAAGATTTTCAGTCTTTATCTAGTATTTTTTCCCATTGATTAAAATGTATTTTCCACAGCTTGCTCAGTGAAACCTCTTTCCAAACTGTGCTGTCCGACATCTTTCAAAGCATCAGGCACTCTGCTGTTCCAAAGCCCAGTTTGATTGAATTATCTTTATTTTGGATTATTTCCCTTAAATTAGAGAGAACTCCAGCCTAAAATCTGCATTGTGAATTTTATTTGCCATCTGAGCCCTGCAATACTAGTTTGCTCTTTGTTGAAACTTCAGATGCCAATGGGATGCTGCACTTCAGCTCTCCTGCCCCACGTGCGTAAAGTAATGTTGGTCTGGTCAACTGATAAACCATAAGTTGCAGCATCTGCACATTCTCCCTCCAAATGATAATTATCCTTGGACATCCTTTATTTTTCATAATTTTTTATAGTGAAAAATGTCTATATTCTAAAATGCTAACCCTGCTCCCTAAATTACTACCTATAGTTCAAGATGATCTATTATTTAATTTGTTTCTAATAGCAACCCCATTAAGACGATGCACTGAGGACAGCGCAATCTTTCACTCTTGGCGCGGTGTCCGTCAGCGGGCCGTAGCCAGAATCGGACCGTTTTGGCAGGCCGTCTTCTGCTCTGCGTAGCAGAAGGCTACTGGGAAGAAGGTCCCCAGTGCGGTCACAAGAGGGCACACTCCACCCAGGGAAGCGGTACGGCATGCCTCCGAATGTGGCGGAGCAGCCAAGGATGAAGCGGGACGAGAGCCGGCCGCCGGCGTTTCCGCGAGGGCCGTCCGCGGCGGGGAACCCAGGCGCCAAACAAGGGGCCTTTTAAGACATCGCCTGGAGCTTGTTTACTTAAACCGATTCAGTAAAACCAACCGCAGGAACACAAAAGGACAGCAGCTGCTCAGCTTGAAGTTTCTGTGACAGCAAGTGAGTGTGTGAAGCCTCTTTCTTTTTCTGCTTTAGCCTAATCTGTCCCCACTTGTAATTAAAGCGATAATCTGTGGAGATGTACCTAGGGACCCCGGACTTTCAATCCGGATTTAAGGGATTAGAACTTGAAATGCGTACGTATTAACATTTTATAAACATGCAGCTTTTTTCAAAATTGACTTTTATGTATTACACGTTACACAATAATTGCGTGTTGGTTAATCACGATCAGTGCGCATACTAGACCTTTTTAATTACTTCTCTGTTCGGCATGTACATGCAGTTTTGTTGTGAATTAAGTATGATTTTTTTCCCCCCGTTGGTTTATAATTAACTTGTCTTTTCTCAAACTAAATTGCATTTAGACTGTACCTGTTTATTCCAGATGTGTTTAACAGTGTGTTCGTGTCCCGGGTACTGCTCCAGCGACACACATTCATCTCACTTACCCCCCCACCCCCCATAATTTCTTACCTAGAGCGGCTTTATAATGCAATTGATCAATTGTTGGGCTGGACTAAGTGGTGGCCAGGAGAGGGGGGGGGGTTGTGTGTTAAGTTATTTCAGAGAATCCTCACTGCAAATGCATACAAATGTGACTAACAGAGCGGTTTCAGCATGCAGAGATCAGCATGGCGGACAGCCATGTCACTGCTGAGGTGTTAATACCATGGTGATAGTTATTATGCGGGTGAATCTCAGACATATGAGTATGTATCATATATATACATACAGGTTATATACTATATATATATTTACATCATGTAGACATGAACTGTTTTTACAGATTTATCATACTTACATTTGCAAAAAAATAGATAAAATGATTTTTATTTATTACACTTGCGTGGTGTTTTGTATTTCATTGTTCTGTTTGCAGTTGTGAAAAATTGAGAAAACCGGGATCTGGGGCTCTTGTCAGAAGATTCCGTGGCAGGCGTACTGAGCCTGTAGCACGCACAGGTACCGCCGGCTAGTGGGAGGAATTACTGCTCCCCCCCCCCCCCCCCCACAACACGGCCATTATCAGACAGTGAGACGTGCCCCGGCACAAAGTCAGCCACACACGGTGTGGAGGGAGCGAGCGAGGGCCTGTTTCTCAGCGGCTGCATGTGCAGGTGTTAGCATGTCCAGACCATGTGCAGATGTTAGCATGTCCAGACCATGTGCAGGTGTTAGCATGTCCAGACACACGTGATTGTTTCATCCTGGTTTTTTTATTCCAGAGTGACTGGCCTCTGTTTTGCCAGCAGCAGGACATGCGCCAGGGGAGACTGGCACCTAGCTTTTCGAGAAGCAAGATGAGGCCTCTGCGAGCGTGGGCATTGGCGGTACACGGGGAGGGGGGGCGGGGCCACCTGCTGGCAGGCTGGCTATCTGGAGCGCGGATGTGTGGACTGTGTGCTCCACTGGAGTGATAAAAGGAGGCAGGCTGAGAATCTCCTGCGCCACCGTGATGGATGGAGCTAATTTAGCGGGATGCGTCAGGCGCAGGGTGACCGCTGCCATTTATCTTGCTGGCAAAGCAGAGTGGTGTAAGGGCGGGAGACTGAAGTGGGCAGAGTGTGTGCGTGCGTCAGGTGTGTGAGGGAGGGAGACGTCCACAAAGCCGCATGCAAATTGGATCAGGTCGTTATTTATGGGTTTATGTAATTACCTTCAGAGCGATGCCGGTGGCTCCCGGCTACCGAAGGGACGGTTTTCTGTCAAGGTCTCGCAGGTGACCCCCCCCGGTACAACTTCGGAAGGCATGGGGGGGCGGAGCATGGCACAGCCTCGGCCTCAGCTGGCGGGACCAGTAGGAGGTGCCGCGTCGATCTCTACGGCCCTCCTGCGGCACGGGCTGACCTCTCCCCACGGGCTACTGGGCCTCTGAATTTTTATGGGCGAAGACGACCCCCCCACCTCGTGTGCTTGCATAACACGTAACATTCATTAATGATTCATGCAGAGACAAGGTTTCGATTATTGTGAGTGATGCCAGCATTCAGGCACAAACAAGATGCTTTTACAGGAAAAGAGCATGAGACTTCCCAAAAGCACAGAAGTCCCACCTAAGACGGAAGGTTCTTGGCGTAGATACGCTGCATTTGCAGCAATGAGGTGTACAGTGACCTAAATCCATCTGTGTAGGACTCACTTGCCCATTATGTCTCAGTGGGATGCATTTGGATCTCAGACGCTGCGGCTATATGATGAATAGGTCACAAGTTGTCACAGCCGAGTAGCACTGAACGCAGTTTTGCTAAGAATGAAGGAGAACCACATCTCTAGCGTGTGAGATCTGGGATCAGAATGAAAATGAAAGATGGGCATATTCTCCTGTTTTTCTTTTGTAACCACAGACAGAGGCCGCGACGGCAGATAGAATGAACGGAGCAATAGCCGAGACGTAAATTAGGAGTCCCCAGACCGCCAGGAAATCCGTTGTTGTCGATCCCATAACTCCTGTGTTGCCGGTGGATTACGGCGCTCGGCGTGAAATCCAGGCCTCCTCCTCTGAGCGAATCTCCAGCGCTGAGCGCGGGGCCGTAATTTAGCAAGCGGGCAGGTGGGCTGCGGGCGGTTAGCGCTCTGCTCCCTCCCCCAGACCCCTCTGCTCTTCCACTCCTGTCATACATGCACTTGGCATGTGTTTGTGTGTACAAGGCCACACACCTTTTTTTTTATTGGCTGGCCTCTGATAATGTAGGGATCAAAGCCAGTATGGTGAGGTAATTAATGTACCTAAATGTGGCCCGGTCCCTGCTGGTGGACGACACAGAAGGGAGGAATCGCTCGGCACTCGGGGATATTTTCCATTTAAGGTATGATCCCAAGTGAGCAATTTGAGCAGTAAATACAGCAAGAATGTTGATCTTCTTAAAATGGAGTCGGGGGAAGCCAGCACTGTGTACAGGCCCTGGAAAACACACACCCGGGATAGATGGTATGAAATTTTGAGGGAGGAGTTAAGAGGATGAAGGCAGGAATGTGTTCTGTCCCCTGTGCGTGATATAGTGGAGGTGTTGAGATTGATAGCCAGGTTTTCGCTCGGTCACCTCCACAATCAGCGGCATTAAAAACTGTTATGCCTTTAAACTGAATGTGACAGAATGGGGGGGGGGAAGGGGGGGACAATAATTCAAAGAGACAAGAAACAGATTTTCTTGTCTCATTCAGGCCACTTACAGCTGAACTGAGCATTAACTTCAGCTTTATATTTATGATTCGCCTTTTCATTTACTTGCTGGGTGTTTCTGATTCCTGCAATGCTGTCCTTTTAATACCTTCCAGCTGCTGCTGTCGGCCACATTTGCCATCTCTCTTCTCGCTTGTTTAGATGCGTACAGTATTTGAGGAGTAGTCTACTGTGTAGGGTCAAAATGACCTAATGCATCTAAGTCTCCTGTAAATCTGCTGGTTAAAACCAGGGTTCAAAGCGTAGCAAGTGGCATAAATCCTAAGTGCGTACATTACTCATGTAATACTTCAAAATGTGTGAATTTGTTAGGCTGAATTGTAAATAATTTTATTTACCCTTAATGTTTTCAAGACTCACAACAGTATGGAGGAAAAATCATTTGCGGTCCCATTAATGGCTGTCGAGTCATACCCCTGCGTGCACTTCATATGCAGAAGCCAGTTTATATTTTTTTAAAGTATGTAATATGAATCAGGTCGGCATTAAAGTTTCTCCGTGCCTGCAAGCGCCATATACCTCGTTTCAACAAGTGCCGTGTTTCGTGCCCTCTTTACGAGCGCCATATGGTTGCCAGTGAAAACACCATCTACGTCGTCTTTCGTTTTACCGCGATCACATCTCCACGATTTTTTTTTCAACTTTTTTGGGGGAAACTGTGGTTTCCCTGTTACTACAATAACACAGACTACATATCTATAAATATAAATATTCCAGTAGGACGCTTTCCTTTCTAACATGTACATAAATTTCACTTTTATTTAGGCTTTATTAATTATTCCAGGGATTCTATATATTTTTTTTATCTCCCAAGACGGCACGGAAAAGATACAAGATCCAAGCGCTGTTTTGATGTTAATTGAATTAATATGGACTCGATGGTAAAGTTGTGAATTGCCTCCACCTTTCTCTCTTTTTCTCTCCGTCTCTCTCTCTCTTTCTCTCTCTCTCTCTCGGTCTGTGCGGTTTCGACTATGAGCCACGGGGCTCTTGTGAGCAATGTTTTCAAAGTCTGGAATTGATTTTAATGGGGAGTATCCTTCGCCCGCTTTTCAACCTATGGATCTATTGGGGCTTTCATACTCGGTTTAAACGCAGCAGCCGAGCGCAGTTTCTCACCTTATTGCTTTGTCCGCGTTGCTCAAGACAGCTATCAGCGTGGAGCAGTAAATGCAGTAAGGGCTGTAAACTGTGCTTTTACTGCCTAAACTTGCCGGCAGAGCTATACTAATTGTGACATACACAAGTAAAACAGGGAGAGAAAAAAAACACTTTTCATCGTTTGGGTGGTTTTATTTTATTTTTACGATTACATTATATTTTTGTAGTTTTTAGATTCCAGTGGCTGGATTGTCTCTTTTTTTAAATTATTTTTTTTTTTCATTAAAAGGAGTTTTATTTTAGGAATTGACACATCATTGGTAAGTTTCCACACGCGTTCCCATTACCGTGTCTGTTATTGTAAACTGGAAATAATTTCATGGGTTAGGAAAACGTTTTATTTTAAGCGTCTGTCACTGCGAGTTAATTTTGGCAAACAAAATAACTGCTGACTTGATTTTATATTAATTGGCATAAGTCTGCATTAACCGTGGAAGTGCATTGTTACATGTTAAAAGAAAATAGTTTTTTGGCATGCGCAGCGCAGCGTAAAACATAAAACATGCATTTATTTAGAAACGTGTATGATCACACAAACTTTAAAAATGAAGGTGTCCTGTTCAGGTTATAAAGAGGCCATCTGAATAGAATTTTATGCATGAAGATATTAAAGCTATATTTTCTTAGGAAAAGAAACTAAACGTGTATCTTCACGAACACTAAATGAAACGATTGGTGATTGACGTGTACACGGTAATATTGGTGAAAAAGTACCAAAAATGTTAAATTATTTATTTAATCATTATAATTGCGCTGCTGTAATTGCACGTTACATAAAACTTGCACGACTCATGTAGTGATCGTACGGACGAGCAGCGCAGGTGTAACCTATAATCCGCGAAAGCGGGGTATAAACTTAAGAAATGTCCCGTTAACTTGGTTTTCATGTCGAGGGGAGTATAAGCTTAGCGTAAAAATCCTCCGACTGAGTTGGATCAGTCAGCGTCCAGTATGTGTTTTTGTAATTATTCCTTGTAGACCGAGAAAGCAGTGCCAAACAAAGCAACACCTTGCGGCTCCTACTATTAATTTGCCGAAGCTAGTAAGGCCGAATTTCTCAATGTCTTGTGTTTGACTTGTCGGCATGCCGAGCTTGTTTCGCCGGATTTGAACATATGATTTCACTGCACATTAGTTGGATAAATATGCCAACAAACAATGAATGAAAAAGAAAGAAAAGACAAAACGCAAGGTGAAGATAAGACAATTGAATGTTTTTCATCTTGTAAAAACAATAACTGATTTGTTCTGTTATGCAATACACGGATTTCATTTTCGAAGCATTTTTTCCCTTGGAATCGTGTCGTTACTTTAAATTTTAAAAAGATATTAATATGTGTGTTCGGAACTATATACTTTCGCCTTGCCCAGTTAGAGGTACAATTATCCATTAACGTAATTTAATTTAAAAAAATACAGTGATAAGCTCATTTGATATCTTTTTCTATTTTTTGACAATCAATGACACATAAAAAAGCAATCCGAGGTTTGAACAATTACTTTGTGTAATTAATCTTAGTATAATTAATCGACTCAAGGACTAAATTAACCCCATCTGACTGGTATTAACCTGTTAGAAAGGGAATTGTTAATGAGATCCCCGAACAACTCGTTCAGTCGAAGACTAGGGAATTTACTCAGTGAATTTCGTGCCGGAGAGTATTTTAATAATCTGTTACTACACCTGTAATTTATGTTGGAGTCAGTCCCACATTAGTGTTTGAAATGAAAATGGAAACCAATAGCACTGTATCAGATTTTCATTTCAGGAACACATTTATTTCTTTCTGTGGCTGTCTGATGGTCACCTGCAACTGTCAGATCAGATATTTATATTTACAATTGGACAACAGTGATGTGCCAGAAAAAAGATTCACGTGGGCTTATGAAAAATATTTTGATTAATGAACAAATATTTTGGTGTATTGATTCTTCAATTTACTGCAATGTGTACTTACTGCAAATTGTAAGCTGTGCTTCAGTTAATTTTATTGGTCTTAACAACAAAGAAATGAGACATTTTTTTTTTCCCCTGGAACACACCCCTTGACAATGGAGAGAGAGAGCCTGCATTCTTGCCGCATCTCTGGTCATCGGTTTCTCTGCCGATATGGCGTGTGTGCTGTGAGCCGTCAGCGGGGCCGGGCTCCCGCATGTGGTTGGCTGAAACAGGTGCGGTAACATCAGCCTTTGTGCCGGGTCAGTCCTCCGCTTTCACACCCCATGAATGAGGTGCCGGCGACACATGGAATCGCCTTCTGAGACGGCGATTGATTCGTAAAATAGATCCCAGCTGATTAATTGATACGCTCTTTTATTTCCTGACCGAAATCCCTCATTAGTGGCAGACGTGTCAGATGCAGGCCGACGCCCTTGCCTTCCCATGCGGTTCGTAATAATCAGCTGCGGCATGCCCGTGCCTCTCCGCTTTGTGCCCCGAGCCCCGGGGGAGGCTCAGCCCGGCGTGGCCTCCGCTTCTGCTCCTCTCCTCGCCGTCTGTCGCTACCTCTGAGTGCCGAGTGGCGGTGAGATGATCTGACTGGCTTTGTGAGCGTTTAGGGATAGGGGAGCACCTCTCCTGTCGCCCAGCCGAGCTGTAATGATGCCCCCATCGGACGAAGGAGCCTTTTGCAGCACCGAGCAGGTGACGGGGGCACGGGAAATCCTCCCCCCCCCCTCTGCCCTCCGCCCTCCGCCCGG
>JAODKE010000101.1:20302429-20338131 GCA_026779605.1 Mormyrus hasselquistii | reverse complement strand
TGCCGTTAGATAACATAAAGAATTGCCCCCATATAGTGTCGGTAATGGAAGCTCGTATGGAGGTGGATGGTAATGGGTGTTGGCCGGCCAAATGGGACCATTCTCCTCCGCTTTGACAGTAGCTATGTTTGGGCCCAATAAAAAAGAAAGAGAGAAAGGAAGCGAACTTACTTTCGCTTTTGAAGTGGCGGGGCACCCTTGATGGCCTGCCTTTGTTCCAAAAGAGAAGGGCAGGCACAAGAGGGAGAGAAATGGTAAGAGTCTGATTCTAGGAGGGGGGGCAGAGTGGAAGAGAGAGGTGCTGCATAATAGGGTTGCTCATTGTGGTTTTAGTAAATACTTAGAAGTGGGACCAAGAGGGGGGGCTTGGCCCTTCGGTGTGTTCCTAGAATGGGGCTACTCCTGACAACCTGGGAAGTGAGCAAGATGTGATGAGAGCTGGCGGGGTGGGGGCTGGTCCTTGACGTTATCCGCGATACAGAGACATGGGGTGGGCCAGGGGGGAGTACAGCATTACCCAGTTAGGACTCGCTCTGCTGTGTGATCGGCACTAGGTCCTCTGAAGTGTATTTTTAGGGCTTGTTCCACCGAGGCTGATTATCATTAAACCTGTCGTGTGAAAATGGCCCTGCAGTGCGAGGGAGGGGTACCGTGCCAGGGGTGTTAAATGGGTTTTAACCTCCTCCAATCACCTTTCCCATCCCAGGACCTATTTTCCAAGATGGGTGCTTAACTGCCAGAGAGCGTCGCCCTTGGCAAATTCAGCACTGTGTGTAGGCAGTTGTTTGGTGTCGTGAGTTGAAGACTGCAGAAATGTCACTACTGCCTCAAAGCGTGAAACGTGTTATCAGGAGGCGGGGCTGCCACTGCCGAGTGTGAGTTTGTTACTGCTAATTTCAGGTCAGATTTTGCTAATTACATCATTAGAAGGGCAGATTGCAATAAGGGAGGATCCATTTTGCCTTGTTAGACAGTTGGCTATCGCAGAGTGTGCTGTGAATACCGTAAGCTTCTTGTTTTCCAACCCTTGGTTTTTATTTAGCTTTTTGTAAAGCGTGCTGGCAGGCTGAGGCCCGGATCTCACACAGACCTGGATTATCTTGTGACTTCTCTGCAGCTCTGGAGAGGTACGCGCCTGACTGGAATCCCACACAGAGATTTGAATTGAGGTGCTGAATGGACCGCGTCATTGACATTCACCAGGAGGCCAGCCAGCCACCCCTAACGTCTCTCATTGCGGCACAGAGTGTGCTGTTTCCGCAGTCCGCTTCAGCCAGTGGCTGTGTGCCTTTTGGCCGCACCGAAGCAGGCTAGCTATGTGTTAGCAGCACGTACCCGGCAATGGCTGAGAACTAAAATTGCCCCTCCCGAAAGAAACATGGGGAGGTTCTTTCTCATCTGGAAAAAAAAGAGCATGACTGGGTATCAGATGTGAGGGAACTGTGGGCAGGCGTGACGGGCGCCTTGACCTGATTCTTACTCCATTTTGCTGATGCTAAATGCGTTTTGATAAAAGTTCAGCCTAATATTTTAAAGGGGCTACTTTAAATGCGCTTGCTGGAGGCGATGATCACCCTAGCGGGTGACTCTGCGGATGGAGAATGACTTTGAGTCTGGATGCAGTATAGACCTGCTGACTCTTATGTGTCCAGATGCGCTACTCAACCCCATGCTGTCATATGTCCACATAAACCCATTCCTCAGACATGGACTCACCTGGGGATCATTTTTTGCCCTCAGCATTCTGTTTATGACATTTTAATGCTCTTCTTGTCATGCTCTACATTACAGGCTCCTCCCTGTGCACTCCTCAGCACCAAATGATTCATCTGTACCCTACTCGAGGGCTATTTCCTTTTTTCCATCATTGACCTGATTGCAAAGCTATCGTAAGGTTTGTCACACAAGGGTATCCAGGCACACCAGCATGTTGCCCATCATCATCATCACCACCGTCACACAGAAGCAGTCCTTGGCTAACAGTAATTCACACTGTTGCCTGCACTGTTCCTGGCTTTACTTCTAAGGAGACACATAATGATGACCGTCACGTTTTTTGCACATATTGCCAAACAGCATAAACGCCGCTTCCGAAGTATCTTCACCTTCACTGATCATCACAACCCAAAGACATGCTTTGTGTGCTTGTTTCCGATTAGGGGCTTTTCCCTTGCAAATGGTGTTTTACATTAATTTATATTTACAGAGAGTTGCCACCCATCTTGTCTTTTATCATGAAATGCTGTCAACAGGACTCAGCTCTCAGAGCTTCTTCCTGTCAACATAACAATTACAATTTCTTGCATGTCTTTTAAAGCCAAGCATTCTTTGCTTCTGCTCACAGGCTTGGAGGAAGGCAACTTGGAGGTGAAGCTCACCAGGAAGCGCCCTCGCCCTGAGGCCCAAGCAGCAGAATGAGCTCCGCTTGGAGATGTCTTCTGGGCGCCTGCCTCCTCGCCCTGGCGGCAGCGGCGGCATCCAGTAGCAACCCGTTCGCAATCCAGCAGAGCCCCGCAGATCCCTGCTACGACGAGAATGGTGCCGCCCGGAGATGCATTCCCGAGTTCATTAATGCCGCATTCGGGAAGGAGGTGCAGGTGTCCAGCACGTGTGGCCGTCCGCCATCTCGGTCCTGCAGCGTGGTGGAGCGTGAGGAGAAGCCCGCCGTGCGCACCTGCCAGATCTGTGATGCTGCGGACCCGCGCCGGGCCCATCCCGCCTCCTACCTCACTGACCTCAACTCGGCTCACAACCTCACTTGCTGGCAGTCAGAGAACCTGCACACCTCTCCGCACAATGTCACGCTCACACTGTCCTTGGGCAAGAAGTTCGAGATCACCTATGTCAGCCTCCAGTTCTGCTCACCGCGGCCCGAGTCCCTGGCCATCTACAAGAGCATGGATTATGGCAAGACCTGGACACCGTACCAGTTCTATTCCTCACAATGCCGGCGCATGTACAATCGGCCCAACAAGGCAGTGATCACAAAGCAGAATGAGCAGGAGGCTCTATGCACTGATGGACACACTGACCTCCATCCCCTCTCAGGAGGCCTTATTGCCTTCAGTACGTTGGACGGCCGTCCGTCCGGAAAGGACTTCGACAACAGCCCTGTCCTGCAGGACTGGGTGACTCTGACTGACATCCGCGTGGTATTCAGCCGCCCGCAGCTGCCCCGCGACCTGGCCGGGGCCGGTCGGGAGGAGGACCCTGCGGCTCCTTCCTCACCCATGCCCACGTACTTTTATGCGGTGGGAGACTTCCAGGTGGGTGGGCGCTGTAAGTGCAATGGGCACGCCTCGCGCTGTCTGAAGGATAAGGAGGGCAAGCTGGTCTGCGACTGCAAGCACAACACTGAGGGCCCCGAGTGCGACCGGTGCAAACCCTTCCACTATGACCGGCCTTGGCAGAGGGCCACAGCACGGGAGGCCAACGAATGTCTGCGTGAGTCTGCCTTTCTCTCTCCTTTACCACTGGGGTCCCACTTCTCCCACACTTTCTCTGATAGGTTTGAAGTCTTTAAACCAGAGCAGGAGCAGCCATAGCTTGCTGGTTTTGGTCTGAAGTCAGCAAAAAAAGTAAACAAAGGTTAATATATAGTTTTGTTGTATAACAGAGGGCAGGTTATGAACTTTATGAAAGTTTTTTTGCCTGATAAAACTGAGAAAAAAATTCATCTCAATTTCATTATCATTTACACACGACTTGCCAATGTTGACGTTCCAATTCATTTGATAGTTTTTTAGGTACTTGCTTCTAAGCACTTCTGTGCAGCCCGTGGCCAGCTCTGCTGGTGGGCCCGTGTATTTATATCCAATCATGCGCCTGATTAAACACAAGGTCAGTAATCCACAGCAAGGCAGAGCTATACCGGGTTTTAAGGGTGCCAGATAGTGACAGGACTCTGCTGTTGAACTACTTAAAAGTGAGTGATGGGGGATGTGGGGTGTTTGTCCTTGGTTGTCATATGAGAGCTAATCTCATGATTACTAGGAACACACAACATTCCCGTGAAACTCTAGGATGGAAAGAAATATCTTCATAAATGTTTGGAAGACAAAAAAAGGGGCTCAAGCCCCTAGGAACATAATGGGCTGTAAATACAAACAGCTGTCTCTGCCTCTCCCCCATCACCTCTGTGCCACAGCCTATTCTGCCCCCGCTTGACTGAAGGAATTATTATCTGCCCCTGACAAGTGGCTGAATGAGGCTCAGAATTGATAATGAGGGATCTGGGTCAAGTTCAGCCCGGGTGCTGATGCGCGGCAGCGGCAGCAGCAACGGTGGCATAATTGTCCGTGCTGCGGCTCTCGCTCAAGCGCAGTCTCTGAATGTAACCTGTCAGCCGCGCTTAGGTGGAGGATCTTTCTCTCGCCCCTATGAAAGGCTGCTGAATGGTGAGAGATGGGCTCTGGGCTCTGATTGGCAGAACTTTTCTGACATCACAATGGGATAGGCCAAACCATTGAATTCACGGAAAGTTTAAATGGAAGTTTGAAGATGCGCTATTGTGTTTTTTTTTTTTTTTCCTTCTGTATTGTGCAAGACTGATACTTGTTTATGGAACTGTTTTTTTTTTTCTCTTCTTCATACTGGAGAACAAGATTCCTATGACAGGACGATTTATCATGAGTAAATAACCCATATCTGTTCCATATTATTGCTGCTAATCCCCATAACACTTTTGTGGCACGTTAATTTTTTTCACTTGGATGGTCTCTGACAGGGAGCCTTTGAAGGAAACGTTTGCTTTTGTTTTCCAATTATTGATCCCTCAGTGTTTCTTAACTAACAACAGGGAATTTATTTCTGATAAATATGGCCAAAAGCATTTGAGACCAGACAGGATTTTCTTTTTGAAAATGAATTTTGTAAACATTCCAGTACCTGATTCAAGAGGATACCTGTTGGAGATCCAGGAAATGAACGTTGCAGAGTCATTCTGTGAGCAGTTTCATTTGCACCCGTTTGTTAAGGGATATAATTGTCAAGGCAGGGAAAATGGGGTTAAACAAGATCAAACTGGCATCAAAACAAGAAAAATGCATTGTCTTCAGAGGAAGGGGGATGGTGAGGGGGTGGCTGAGGTTGTGTGCAGCTAGGCGGTCTATCCTCATTTCTCTCCACTCTGGTGACTTTCTCGCTGTCATGGAAAATTATGCGATTTTCTGGGATTCTCCTATTACCGATTTCCACCAGGGACACTTTACAAAAACGGGCGAGAGGAGAGGCTGGTTTACGCCTGTTAACGACGAGTTCATTTTTAAAACAGACGGTGTTGCCATGACGACACACTTTATGATATTAAGCCTCAATGAACAAGTCTAAACAGTGGACGCCATAAGCTATTGTCGCTGGAAAAATCTTAGCGCTTAGGTGTCCAAGAATGTCATTTTGGCTATGACTGCTTTTGACCTCCAGATAAGAAATAATATTCCAGACGTGTCCTGAAAGCCATCCAAGTGAAATTACGGCAGTTTTTGTAACATGACAGATTACCATTGCAAACAATCACAACGATACATGATAAGGTATGTTTGAAAAAAAGCAGCTGGCATCTTTGCCTGCGTCAGGAGGAATCTGAATTTTGATGCATTATATTCATACAGTTCCAAACTATTCTTTTAAAAGTCCTGAATCCTTTTGGCTTGGACCTAAATGTGCAGAAAAGGGTGCCAATTCAATTAAAATGCACTTGATTTTGAATTTGTTTCTAATGGACAGAGCGAGACTTTTAAAAGCCCCTGTCTTTTTTAACCTTAATGAAAGAAAATGACTTCCCCAAAAAAATAAAAAATGAGGAACATGTATGTTTTGTGATTGCTGGTATGAAAACAAATTTAGCACAGAGGAGCGCCAGACCTGGTTAAAGAGATGGAGAGTGACAGTCAGGGGCGGGGGGGGGCATGGGTAGGCAAGCTCTGGCAGGGGATTGTGTCAGCTCTGTCACCCCCCCAGCCCGCCTCTTACCCCGACGCCCTATATCCTCACAGGACTACCGTTGTTGCTGAAAAAATATCTCGTGGGCAGCTATTGAAGGTCTCTCCCTCCCTTACGAAGGGCGTACTTTCATGCGACATGGAGTACACTGGGCTGCGCCAAGGCAAATGTCATTATGTCATGCTGATGGGGGAGGGGGGTGGTTCATAAGGTTCTTTAAGACAATGTCCCCCCATGAGCAGGAACTGCCTTGGGACCCACACCAGGGGAACAAATCTGTGAAATTAAAGTAAGGAGAGGTTATGATATGGCGGCTGTAGCCTGACTTTAAAAAACGGCAATAATTGTACTAATTGTAAAACATTACTAAGTAATGGGTGTGCCCACACATTGTACCACAGCACACTAGGCATTATGGGTATGAGGGTTAGGGCTGGGAGGGGGGGGGGGTTTCATCGACTGTGGAGTGCTGACAGAGCTAAGCTGTCTCAAAGAATCCCAAGAGTGGCTGAGCTTCATGGGGGCAGCTGGGGTAGGAGGTCCCTAGTCATCACCTCTGTTCCCCCCCCCCACCTCGTGTCTTGCTGAAGACTCCCTGACACAGGGCCTGCTCTGTGCACAAGGTCGGGTTTGAAGTGTACATGGCTATTAATATCCCATTAGCCGTTTTGTTCTGTTATTTGTCATCAGGAGTGGATAACAGACATGGGGAGCGATGGATGTTTCTCATCAGCGGGGAATAATGACAGATGCACGACGGGTGTATTCTCCAATAACGTATACTTTAATCATTTAAAAATTGGCCTGTCCGAAAAACAATACACCACCGAATTTCAAACGGTTTCAGCAGACCTTTGGAATCCTAGCAGTCATCGGGGAAGGGGAGAGAGGGGCTCAAGAACAGAACTGATACACAGACAAGCTCATTCAGATTCGTATATGGACTCAACGGTAAATAAAAAGTCAAAGATAAGAAAAATATGGTTAAAAGAACACGTGTGGACCGGGCAAAGGTGTATTTTCTGCATTTCGTATCGTGTGATACGTGAGTGAGTAAGAAAGGCTGTTCAATCATCTGTTCTGGATGGTTTCAAATTCCAGATGTGAATAGGCTGAGGCTTTGCTGTATCTCTTCATTAGCTGACCTGCTCAAACTACATTTAGCATCAACCTGCAGTGTGAAGATTAACAGAGGATTTAAAATCCAGGCACAGCTCATTTCTTTAAATGAGGTGGAATGAGCTCATTAGCTTAGAATGTGTGGTAAATATGTGGCTCATTTTAATCATCTTGACCAGGTCATATCCTGTCTGAGATTGGCTTTCAGGACACGCTGTATCTATAGAGAGGAATGGGTAATATTTCACTTATTAACTGTTAAGAGTCTTTTCTAAATTTGATGAGACTTTGAAATGCCCCTCATCCTTGTGCAGCGGGGTTTGGTCCTTTTCTCTGAGCGACTACTGGCCATTGAGGAATATGCTCTGTTGCCTGATACACATGGAGGCTTTTATTGTGAAATCTTTTGTTGGCGTTTTTACTTTTCTGTTGTCTCTTTTTTTCCTGCTATTGATTGGGAAAAAAAGACAGCCGACTGTGGGCTTTCAGGGCAGCGACTCGTGAGGTCTGTGTATAGAGGGGTCAATGCGAAGCCTCTGTTTGGGAAACAATCAGTTGGAATTAAAAGAGGGATGACAGATGGGCTGCTGGGGAGAGCGGCTGGGTTTTGGGGCACAGAGGAGGCGGAGTGCTGGTGGTGAATCCACTGGGATCCAGCCACCCGGACCGCCGGTGGATCGGGGGGAGGTCAGTGGACATCAGGCTGAGTGCCGCCCCTTGCAAATTCGCAGTGTGTCCGGGCCCCACCCTCAGAGTGGCCTCATTCCAGATACAAGGCTCGAGGATTGGTCTCCGACAGATGCCCACATGACAATTATACTTTCAAATGAAACCCCCAGTTTCAGAAAGCGGTTCCATTCCACGGGTCTCAAAAAAGGAGGGGGCACAAAGAAGTCTGCGTTTTCTCTCCCTTAACGATTTCATCCCCGCTCCGGAAATCATCGAGAGGTCATGTTCTTTGTGCCGGGGTGTAATACAATCAGCCGGTTCAAGGCCAGCACGATGATGTCGTGCTTTATTTTTCTCAGTTCTGCTCATTCTCCTGCCCAGATTGAGTAAACTTTTCTGAATCTAACTGTAGTTGGTACTGAAATGGAATCAGCTGATTTTCTAGAAGCACTTGTTAGTATTTTCTTTTTCTCGTTGCTGTCACTCATCACTTAACCTGCATGTTTACACACATACACACACACACACACACACAGTTGGTCTTCCTATCTAAATGGGGACGTCCATCCATTTCTATGGGAAAAACCATAATCTCAATCTATTAATTGAGTAAACCTATAACAGACAGAGTAATTAAAAAAGAAAAATCGGCATTTATGAATAATTAGCATTTGAGAAATTTTATTCCAAGAGCAACTGAGATGGTGCCTCTGAGGGAGTAACTGCAAAAATTAGGAGAACAGTGGTATTGGGTCAGGAGGGGGCCAATGGGGTGTGAAGATGGATCCTCGGCCGACGTGTTCGGATGGATGAGACTGAAGGGTAACGGGGAGGTCATAATAGATCAATCCTGCATGTTTTAGCCTTTTTTGTGTTATTTGCTTTGGATTCTTCTCTTGCAAGTTCACACGTCTCAAGTTCAAACCAACGCCCCCTGCTAGACCGTGCGGGCTGGGATTGCTTAACCTGGCAAACGGGCAAAGTGTAATCGCTGCCTGGCACGCTCTTCCGCACGCATCCAATTCCTTGTACCAAAAGGAAAAATAACTTTTTTTTCTCTACACGTTAGATGTAGTAATGGCAATGTCTTTGGACCTGGCGTTCCGTGGGATACCTGAGTCGCAAATGTAGATGTATGGGCATGGCTCACAGTCACAGCCCACATGCTTCATCACTGTGCCAGCGCATACTGAATGCCTAGCGTGCCCGCAGCCACACTGCTGCCGTCTCTGTGCGGCATATGTTTGCAATCACTGCAGCGGCAGGCACGTCATTGTTGCACTTTTGTGTAATTTAATCTGGGCTGTAGATGAAAATGACTCCACATTGCCATAGTTGACGGGTAAATCCTTTGTTTTATTTTTATTTTTTTTTTATGTGGCATTCTTAAAAATATCATCAACTTTACCATTCCCAAAGTTACTTTGGTCCTCCAAATTAGAATTTGTAAGGAATTCTTCCAAAAAAATGTTCAAAAGTTGTTTTTTTTTTTTTTTGCATCTGTAATTTTCAGGAGTATGCCTCTGTTGTCCAGGGCACCAGTTTAGCCTTTAAAACAAAAGCATCATGGTTAATAATCAGGGCAATGGGGCACTGGTGACAGAACAACAAAGAACAGACAGATAGCATTGGGTGACGTTTGCAGTATGGGATATATGCTGTAGAAGATGTTGAACAGATGAAACTAATCTTGAGTACTGAAGGTTTTTTAGGCAAATGGTAACTCATATACGGGACAGATCCATAGGAAGTCATCAACCCCGTTCCACATTTTCATTTCTTCTCAGCTTTACACCATGAGATCTTTCTCCACCAGCCTTGGTTTTAACAGCCATAGAAGAGGTGGTTATGAGTCAGTGGTTGGTCACTTCATTAGTTTATCTGAATTATGACAGTGGGATGCATCAGTGAGTGATGTTTTTAGCAACCCCAGTGCTAGAGATACTTGAATATGGCTTGAATAAACCCAAGCTTGAGCCTTCAGTCACCCCTAGTGGTTTTTGTGGTGAATTCAGACATGTGGTTTTCAAACCCACTAAATTCTCATCCATATACAAGGACAAATGTGTTTTTCAGTGTCCTTTGAGACTCTGGTGAGGGGAGGTGCATACTGTTTATTACCAGCTGATTGTGGGGGATGTGTAGTTATTGTCTTATGTCATCTGTAGACTTCTACTCATAACGTTGAGGGGTGGTCCTCAAAAACCTCAAACGTGAACACTCATCAGCAAACTTTCCACAGAAACACCCACGCTTTGATGAGTTGGTCATTTTCAGTGTTTAAGTGTGATGTGTTTTCATTTCAATTTATAACTGTCTAGGTTCTCTTAGCACAGAGCTAGCAGCAATCAGCTGACATCACGTATGGGTGGAATTGTTCAGCAATCCAAACGTCATTTGATCCCCCCCCCCCCACCCACTGCTGTCCCTGCTCTGAAGTGGAGCGCTCAGATGCCACCCAGGCTGCAGAGACACAAGAAGGGAAGCCTGAGAGATCTGTGCTCCCTGGGGGGTAGGATGTGGGAGGGAGGCACATCTCAGAGAGGAGGGAGCAAAGGAGTCAAGAAAAGGTAGACGACTTCAATGACACCTGAGAGCAACTAGCAACCTTTTGACCTTTCGCTGAGTTGAATCATTTACCCCTTTTCAGTATGATTTATTCTCTGTGTAAAGTAATATGCAAAAAGCATCTCCTGTTAAAATTCTTGGGTGCATCACAAGCATTTTTTTTTTTTTTAGCATTTTTTGTTTATAAAATATTAAGATTCCCAAATCTTTATCTCAGAGCAGCAAAAATAAAAACAATATTTTATACTGAATTACATTAACAGCTGACATTTCTGTTAGCTAAAAGTTCAATGCAATATGATACATTTTAGACAGGATATTTTGTATTTCAAAGTGTTACAATAACTGTTGCTATTTTCACTTCTATCTATAATATCAACATTGGTATGAATTATACTAAATTCTGAGAATAAAAAAAAAAAAAAAAAAACACTCATTTCTCCGAATGGTGTCTCCAAACTGTCATCTCAGACTTTTTAAGTCTAGCTAAGACAATTTGCTCAAAGGGGTTTCTTATATGGAGTTTTTTCGTCATATATGAAGGAAACTGTAAGCCCACCATGAGGTCAGGAGCTCCTCACAGCCCCCCTGCTCTCTCAGGTTCCTGCCATCTGGTGCTTCGCTGTTGCGGACAGTAGCCAAAGTGATAGTGTGAACCCATCGCAGTATCATCCTTATCCCAACGTCCTTTAGTAGTTCATTTCCTAATCACCCTGTTATTGTGGGGATGGCTTGACGTCTGTCTGTGGAATTCCCCCCTGACTGATTTCAAGGCCAGAATCATCGAACATGCCTGGTGAGGAGGCATCACCCATGGTTCAGGTCACATGTGAAGTCAAAACTATTGGAGAACCTGAACGTCTCACATTTTGTTTGGTGCAGAAGTGTGTCACCAAAGAGGTTATGAATGTAGATGATCATGATGACAATGATGATGATGACGATGACAGCATGGCATGTTGATGAGGAAGTGGAGCATGAAATTCAGGGCTTAGGAAGGTTCATGCTGACATGAGGCCACCCTGAAGCATAATCTTGTCAAAACCTCAAGAGTTAGGTAGGTGAGGTAGACCAGGGGAACACTGCCGTAGTTGCCGTAATACAAAGTGAACATGAGAAATAGGTGTCTCCTGCCTTTAATTCCTTCTTCAAAGCATGACTCAGCATGCTGGGTGAAGTTGAACAGAGGGCCCTCTCTGTCCCGCAGTAGCCAGCACTCACTTGGCTGGATCCATGGGACAATTATAGGCTGGGTCCTGAGCAGGTGGCTTCTGGGCTTGGCAGAGCACTATCCTGTGCTCCTGTGTCCAGGGGAGGCTGGCTGAGAGCACCAGGCTCAGACAGACGTGAAAATCTCCGGTGATGAGGGCAGAGGTCCTCCTCTTGTTCCGTCTTTATTGGCAGAATGCTCCAACTTGTGGACCTCATAAGTCTATTTTAGGACCGCAGACATGGATTTTGGTCAAAACAGCCCCATGCAATGAGCAGACCTTACTCATTACCCATGCAAGAAAAAAGCACCATGTAATACAAAGAAAAATCAAGGACAAACTGTCTGCATGGTGTCTGCGAAACCTGTGAAATTTTATGGGCAGGTGTTAAAAATAGGGGATTTTCTGAAACAATGTAGCTTGCATTCAACATAAAATCAGTCTTAGGGTGCACATTTGCATGTGAAAAAAAAGAGACGGCCCATCTTTCTGGTTCATACTCCCTAAATTTTACTCTTGTTTGCAAAACAACTGCATCCCTAGCAACCTACTTCCAGTAAATGTCTCCAAAATAATGGTATAAAAAATTGGATAGGAGAAACATTTTAATAAGGGTTTGATGTGGTAATGAATCAATGGGGAAAGCCGAAAGGTTCAGAGTGGTACCAATTAAAGCCTGGTATGAAAAGTGGGAAGAGGGGGATCTCTGGAGAGTCCAGCTCTGCATCTTCCTCTACATCCTTAGCAAGAGAAAACATGATACCCAAAAAATCATTAAGAAAATATTTGTCTTGAAGTTCTGTGAGGTTTAAAATACCCCTTTTGCCTTGTTTCTGTTCAAAATATGGGGTCACAATAGGGTGGTATTATTTTTGCTCATTATGTGTCGTGACCCAGTGCCGATCCAGAATCAATTAATTAATTCCTTCTGGCCCATTCACTTGTTATTTCAATCAGTAGTTAATTTGCTGTGTCCTCGTTCTTTGTTTGTTTTTTTGCCGAGCGTGAACGACGGTGGCGATGACCTATAAAATGTGCTGGACAGGAGTTTTAACATCCACCCCACCCCCACCACTCTACTTCTTCGAAACCCCTGGGTCTCTCCAACAGATAACAATTACAGAGCATTTTCAGAAATCTCCCATTTGCCTTTGATGTGTTAATGAATTTAAAAATGGCCTTGCTGAGACGCAGTTATCCCCGCTGAGACGAATTAAGGGGAATTGTGTGCAGCGCTTCAAAACAAACTCATAAACATGCCATGTGCTGCAGAAAATCCTCCAGTGCCACGGAGCTGCAGTTAACGGCCCACTTTTATTTCCCTTTTCTTCATGTGCCCCCTTCCCCCTTCGAGCCCTCAAAAAGGTGGAAAAAGTATAATAGGCTCTGATGCAGGTTAAGGCGCTCCTTGGGTCACTGACGGATCACAGAAACGCTTCCTGGTCTCTGATTGGTCGAGGCCACTGGCCAAACCTCTTGCAAGGGGATAAATCCAATGGCTCAAACCAGCAAATTCAACCCACAGAACTCTTGTCATTTTCATTGTTCATTTGTTCTGGTTTCAATGGCAAGCCGGGGTCAGCGAACAAGTACACTACGCTGGTGCCTCACGCAGCAAATTATCAGCCAAATGGTGATAGTCTCACAGGTCCGAAAGTCTAAACGAAAGTGGTAATTCGGTGTGGGTGCTAATTGAGTGATCACTCTCTCCTGTGTCCATTATTAGTGTGTTAACAGACAAAAGTGCTCACAGCTGTGCTTTGGTTTGAGGCGTTTAATCAGTCGCCTCCCCCCCCACCCCACCCGCAAACACCCTGCCCCACGCACTGGTACCTTGTTAAAAGCAGTAACAGGACTCTGTCAGAGGTAGAAAAACTCAAACAAGAATTTTCAAGAGATACAGACTAAAGCTTACAAATGATTAGGGGATATCACTGAACGGAAGCTGGGCTCAGCTTTAATACTCCACACAGATCAGCCTTTAGCTTAGCTGTTGTTTTGTTATCTATATGATGGCTCCTTTCTCTGATCAGCATATAATTCCGAAGCAATGGGAAAAACTTGCATGGTACGAGCACGCTTTACACTTTTCTGATTTCTGCGTCTGTAAATGGGCTTCCGTGTGTCAAGGGCCTGCCATTAATTAGACTAAAGCAGACTGCGGCTAAGGCTAACAGGGTCGACGCCAGAACCCACGGGAACAGAACCGGCGACTTATTGTAGGAAAATGGCTTCTCTCCGAGGAGGATTAGAAAAAAAGATTTTCATTAAGTGGAGAATTCCAGACAAATTGGCTTTGTAATAATAATCAGATGGAATCGTGTGGGATACGCTTATTGTGGAGTCTACGACTTGTCAGTCAGGTGGTTGAACCATTAATGCTTTGAGACAGACCTTTTCTCTGAAAACAATAACATTTAACACGTTTTTCATTATTATTATTATTATAAATGTGGCTTCAAGCAGAGGTTTAGAATATTCTATAAAACACTAATCACACGTATCCTACTATCTAGGGGAACGAAAGCCTTAAGGAATACAGCTGCTGTACTTGTGAGAGTCTTTCAATTTGTCTCTCACAGCAGGAGTGTGGACTTTTTTCACTCTAATCATTGTAGATTTCCACTTTGCTCTTTCTGTTATGTATTTTATGTTGGGAGGGGGCTTAGAGGTTTCCACAAGGCATTGGGTCTATCAGGCTCTTCCTGCTGATTTGTCAGATCGGTGAGGCCACGAACCTGAAGGTGATTGCCATGTGGTGGGCATATGGCCAGGGTGTGAAGGGAAAGCAGATGGATAACTGGACAGAAACACAGTCCATCTGCAATATGCCGTGCCATAGACTGTTCTATGTTGGATCAAATAGCAAAAAAAAAAAAAAAAACACTTCATTATTCAGATAAGGCTTATTGTAATGCAAAATTAGCCACGAGTAATTCCATTGCGCTCAGGCAAACTACAGACAGCAACTGGAAACACAGAGCAGATGTTTCTTGTTGCAGTCGTAGCACCTTAAGAATACTATGAATTCTCTGGACATAGGAAGGGGACTGTAGTATGCATTCTGCATATTTGTCAGCAGTAGGGTGAGAGATAGAAGCAACACTCTGTTGCCAACTAGAGATAATAATATTTATAATGCATTTACTATCCATGTGTAGCTCTGTGAATATTTGGGTGGTTTCACTCTCCAAACCGTAATAGTTCTGAATCTACTGAATGTCCTCTTAATTATAAATTTTTATAAATGTACATTGTATAGCAGGGTAATTTTAGATGAGAAGCATTTATTCCTGACTGAGCTCTTTGGTATATGATGAGCACAAGTGGGTCAGAGTGGGTCTCCTAGGGAACCTTCTTCATGTAAAAGTAGTTGTCAGCCCAGTTAATTTCTCCCTAAATAAAAGAAAAGTATGGAATATAGAAAATGGTCCTTTTTGTGTGGATTGAGGCTGGCTAAGAGGCTGAGGATTTTGTTTGAACTGCACATCAGCTGAATGATCTGAAATCTGATTGTGGGTCTGGAGGTCAGGGATTTACAGAGATGCCCTAAGGTAGACAATGGCAATAGCCCTGAATGGGTTTTCTTTCTATATGAACATGACTGCAGACATCCTGATTAAAAATGTACACCTTTTGTGGTCTGCATTGCTCTTGGTGGTAAGAGATGGATCTGCTTTCTGTGTTGTGGGTTATGAAGAAATCACAGCAAATGCTACACACGGTAAAGAGACACCTGATATTTAGATTTCCCCTGGTTGTAATTTGTCCTGTTTGCACCCCACCCTGTCACTGTGAAGGCATCCATAGAAGTGTGTCCCGCAGCTGTCTTTCCAACTCCACCTTGGCACTCTTACGGACTTGATGTATTTAAAAACTCATCCTGTCAGAAAACATGCGTGTTTTTAATATCCCACTCCGAGCATAAATTGCAGTGATGAAGATCTGCGAAAAAGGTGATTTGGTCCAATTCCTTTCCTTATTACCTCTCACCTTTGGTATACCTAATGTGTGTAGATATGGGTCCAGCAGTACAGATGGATCCAGATATGGATTTTCATGACGGATTCCATTTAGATTCATGTCTTAATTAAACCAATTAAGCCATGTTAAAACATGTATACATTTAAAAGCTATCACACAGGTTTTAAAAATTAAAGTTTGCTCCAAACACATAGCATAATTTCCACTGGGCAGAGTCTCGTCTTGAAGAGCCATTTTTTTTTTTTTACATGTTCTTTCCCCTTTTCTTGCCTCCCCAGCTTGCAACTGTAATCTTCACGCCCGCCGCTGCCGCTTCAACATGGAGCTGTACAAACTGTCCGGGAGGAAGAGCGGGGGAGTGTGCATGAACTGCCGACACAACACCGCTGGCCGCCACTGCCACTACTGCAAGGAGGGCTTCTACCGGGACCTCTCCCGGCCCATAAACCACCGCAAGGCTTGCAAAGGTATGGTCTGCTATCTCTTTTAAGGTTCAGGTAAAAAAACATGAGGGATGTCTGCTACAGCGATATCATCCTGAAGCTGGTGTGAATAGACATCACATTTTGGTGCTAAATAGCCAAAGACAAAGTAATGAGATTTTCTTTCTGCATCGCCAGACGGTATCATTTGTGTCGAGTTAAGTTGTGTGACGAGAACTTCAGCTCTGTTTTATCACAAACGTCATGTTATAACATCACAAGTAGTATATGCTATTTGAAATGGAATTTAAAGTCCTGCAGAGTGTAAAATCTCTGCGAATCATCTCTGTGTTTATGATCTAAATGTAAACGCTTTATGTGCCCCGAATCGCATCTGTCAGTGTGATTAACTTTTTTAAACAGTGATATTTAAATTAAAAGTGCTAGTCCGCCTACAACTGTCCAGTTTCTAATCTCCAGTTACTAGATGGTCATTGCCTTTGAAACTAAACATTTTTTACTGTGACCTTAATAACCTAAAGGGGGGGGGGGGCTGTTCATCCTAGATCAATACTATACTCTATACTAAATATACAATACAAAATTATTGATTTAGCATATTCTGTACTTATTGGCTAAAAAAGTTTCCACTGATTACTTTTCTCTGAAAGCTGTTTACCATTATGTTAAATTAAATTACAAGTTGATTACACTGTTTGTCATGAGAGAATTGTATTTGCAGACTGCATAATGCTGCAGATTCGCAGCAAGTATGCAGCAACGTGTTCCAGTTAAGAATTTTTTTTTTTCCCTTTTCTCCCCCCGTTTCAACTCATGCAAAAAGCAACACAAGTTTCCTGTCAGTTCACTGTTGCCTCTGGGAAATATCCAGTTGTTGCCTTTCCAAATCAACAGCAGAAGGGGGCTTATGTGACTTTGTACATTAGGGTCTGTGGAAGACCGCAAGCAAGGGGCAAAGCGGTGGAGGAAGCTGGGAAGTCTAACTGGAATGGTCAGGCATAGCTAACGGTCATGATTATGACTGAAAGCAAAGGGCCTCCATCAGAATAAACAATCCTTCAAACGCTTCCTTATCTCTCCTTCTCAAGTCAACATTCCAGTTTACACATCCATTCACACCTCCGGACAGACGGCCGGACCTGCCAGCACGTTGGAGTTGTCCAGATAATCAGGGTATTAAGTACTTGTCCTCTTATCTTGATGGACGAAAGGTTCCAATAGGTTTTGTTGATCTCTGTCAGTTCTTCTTTTTAAAGCTTTGGAATTACAGATCTTCAGAGGCTCCAGGTCGCGCGGTGAAAAAAGGCTGCTTCTGTAGTTCCATCGTTCTGTTTGTTCCACTCGACGTCTGCGGCAGTGCAATGTTTGTAGATGGAGCAGTGACCGACCCGGCCCGACACTCCAATTAGACACGCCCGCCACCGTGGCACATAATGAATTCCAGATACCACCGGCCTCTGACACTTGCTGGACAGACCAGGACGAGGTTATTTGTTTTTATCAAAGCCGACAAATGCAGCGGTCAGTCTTGCCTCGGCGGTAATAAAACTTTATCACCTCGCCTTCAAAAGTCCGGATGTGTAGGAAATGAAAATCCTGCGGCAATAGAAGTCAGACTTAGCAGCCGGCATGTTGATTGATCTGGGCTCTTGTTATGTTCAGCTCGTCTCTTTCAAGTCTCGTCCGGCCCCCGATTCCCTGAAACCCAGTCCGCCGCGTGTTCCCCGTGTCGTGACATTTCTCGGCCCACTTGCGACAGGGGTCCGCAAATCGGCCGGCTTAGTGTCTGAAATGGAATGATGGCAATAAAATACAGGTGTTTCCTGGGGAGTGCGGTGGGTAAACCTGCTTCGAATCAGACCTCCACGGTGGAGCTGCCATGAAGCTGCTCTTCTCACACTCCAAGCGCCGCCGTTTAATGGACAAGCAAGACATTGATAGATGATTTGAGCGCCCGGCTCCCCATCTGGTCCCCATCACACCTCCGTATCTCCTGCAGGTATTTCAAAGCCATGGTCACAGACCCTGTCGCTCATTTACTTTGAGGTACTTTGAGATCCTGGATGGCACAGCAGGAATAAAAGACTGAGCCGGACAGTTATGCTTTTGTTTATATTTTATGGTGCTGAAAAGATGGAAATCAATCCATTCATCCATCCATCTTCTAACTGCTTATCCTGGTGAGGATCACAGGGGGCCTGGAGCTTATCCCAGGTAGCATAGGGCACAAGGCTGGGGTACAAGCTGGACCGAATACCAGTCCATCACAATTCATATACAGTACCAGCCAAAAGTTTGGACACACGTATTCGTAGAAAGCTTTATTTGTACTGTTCTCTATATTTTAAAATAAAAGTATAACATATATGGAATTATGTACTTATCAAAAAAAATATAATTTAAAGGTCAGGACTTGATGAGAAGATTGCTAGTTCAAATCCGTGATTGGCAGAGTGACCCCACCAATCGCTCCAGGGACTGGTTGACCCTATGGTCTCATCTACACCAGTTTCATGAGGTGATCTCCTGGGATGCTCTTCCACCAGTCCTGAAGGAGTTCCTACAAATACTGGCTGCTTTTCCTTCACTCTCTGCTCAAACTCCTCCAAAACCATTTCTACTGTGTTTAGGCCAGGTGGCGACACTATCACACTCCGTGGTAAGTGGCTTGGTGTGTCCAGGCTTTTGACTGGTACTGTACATGTACTCACACACTATGGGCAATTTAGAGACACCAGTTAACATTATTTCATGTCTATGAACTGTGGGAGGAAACCAAAGTACCTGCAAGAAACCCATGTAACACAGGGATAATAAGCAAACTCTACACACAGACCAGAGGTAGGATTTGTAGCCTAAAAGATACTTTGCAAAAAAGATAGAAATAGGAGAGTCATGCAATCAGTTAGGGCAGGGGGCTACCTCAGTATGCAGAATGGCTATAAAGACTCCATTACACTACTAAGAAGATTATGCAAATTAAAGAATTTATTTTCTTGTGATGTTAACTGGTTCCCAACTGGAAAACCATATGATCCTGGAGTAATACTAGCAGTAAAATAGTAACTATACATGACCCTGCTCTACCTGTCAAGATTTTGTACTTTCAGGTCATGTCCTTCCCCAGGAGGAGAGATTTAGAGCTCCTAACCTGTGCTTGCATAAGTGAGAGGCGCAACGTGATGCTCGTGTTCTTAGGAGGAGCAGAGCCAGCTTTCCACCCCGAGTTTGGCGTGTACACAAGTTTTCTGAGAAACTGCCAGAGTGCAAATCAAACAGACGTCCGCCATCCGGGGCAACGTAGAAGCCTCCGTGTGTTTAAAGCGAGTCCAACTTGGGACAGCTTCTTCTAAAGTGAAACACATGTAAAGTGTATTGGGGGGTAGAACATAAGGTGATCCCAGAGTATAAACAGAGAGATGAAATATCAGGCTGGAGCCAGTGTTGTCCATTGAGAGACACATGAAGCCGGCCCAGTCTGAGCCCTTGTTATAAAATGTTGAGATGAGAACATGTTTCGAAGGAAGTGCGACCAAAGTAAAATTATTTTCTTACAAACATCCCCCCTATTCTCCAGTACTCCGTTAAAACCTTTTCCAAAATCCCGTTCCTTTGCCCCCAAAGCCTACCTCTGTTATTCTTCTTTTTGCCAAGCTTTGATAAAACTTAGTAAGCAACAAGAGACCCTGCAGTTATTAAAATAGAAAAATGTTCGCTGCGACTTACTAATTAGTTTACAAAAGCAAATTCAAGTTAAGAGCTATATACCTTAAGCGGTCTTTTTCCATTTAGTCGGACGTCTCATTTTGTGATGCAGTGAATTGCTCTCAAATGAGACCGAGAGCACATAGCTGTGTAGATAATATGCTCTTCTCAGAAATCCTGCAGTCCTGTTTTTCCCATCACTGGGAAAATAAAATAGCAAAACACCGTTCAAGGAAAGGTTCGACTTGAACAATTTGAGCCTGAGCCGTGTCATTGTCCAGCCCTGATTGTGGTAGTGGAATGTAATTGCCATCATTTTGCCCTGGGGCGGTTGGGTTGAGTGAGCCGGGGTATCTGATGCAGCCATTGCACAAGCACAGAGTTGCTCATCAGAAGTTGCAAGTTTTCCCAAGCTTTCTGTTGCCTTTGGTAGACTTCATATGCATTTATAAAGTTGGATACTTGCTGGGTACCTCATCCTGAGTGTCCTCCTCCTTCTGCCTAGTATTTCTTGGGATAGGCTCCAAGCTCACCACAGCTCTGTATTGGATAAGCGGTATAGAGGGACTGTGGATGGATGGACACTCGCCAAAGTCATTCACATTGAGTTCCATGCTCAAGGTTACAAATGCTGTTTTCCTGGAAGTTGCCCCAACAAGACGGTTTTGATTTTAAGAGTTCAGGAGTTCTTTAACCATTATTTTTTTAATAAATCTTCATGATCTTTGCTGATGGTAGAAGATCATGCTTTGAAATCCACAGTGAGTGGATTTTTCATATGCTCTGTAAATTATCAAGTGCTTGTCATTATTAAGGAAACTTTAAGAACACAAATGCTATAGTGGTTAAGAGTATTGATAACTGTCTGGTTCTTGTTGGGTTAAATCAGTATTGTCAGTGCGTGATTAATACTCTCTAAAGCCTAGCTTCTCTCATCGTTACTTGCCACTCTAATTGGCTCTGGAAGGCAAAATGTGATCAGTGGTCTGTAAGAAAAACAATTGGCTTGGCAGAGTGTCAGAGAGTAAAGCTTTTTTGGTAGGTATGGGGGTGGAGCTGACAAATAGAAAGAACTGAAAACTTCATCTTTTCCTATACAAAAACTTGTGGAAGTTTAAGGAAACTGCAGAGCCTGCTGTACATGTTGGCATGCTATTCCATGATAAGATGCACCCAGCACACCACAAGAACGTTTGAGCAGGAGCTTGAATTTCTTGCACGCGTGCTGGAATGACTTCTCTGGCAAAGTTTATTGCTTCTCCAAGACTTTTGTTTCCACATGCCCCCTCTGGCTTTCTATTATCAACCTCAGGTCCCTCATCCTTCTCTACTTTTATTTGCCCCTAAAATAAACCTCAAGCACCTTTCTGTGCTTTGCCCTTGTTCGGTGCTGGTTGGCACTCGTTTCTTCTCCTCGTCCATGGTACCCCTGCCTGCGTCTCTCCAGCAGCAGAGCAGAGGTATCCCTGAACTGTCCAATGCAGCACTAGCTATACAGTCTTGAAAACTCATCAACATCCACGGCCCTTTTTTTTATTTTTACTGCTTTTTAACTGCCCTAAGCCTCCTTGACATAAAACTTCAAACATCGTGCTTTTAGGCACCAGGGGGGATGACATAAAAACAATGTCATGTCACTCGTCTGTCATTCTCCGGGCAAAATAAATCAGCTGTGCTGGCAGGATGATGGTTTTCTAGTTCCATGCCAACAAAGGCTCTATGCTGACTCTTTGGTTCATGCCAATGGGGGGTATGCCCCTAGAGACATCTTTACAGTCTCTGTGTCATAACCTTCGCTGTTCACTTTACCCACTGTCCCTTCCTGGAATTTTGAAACACAGATGAACATGGGATGTAGACTTGTTCATCTGAATAAATTTGTGCAACATCTTCCTACCGACAGTTATATTTGCATAATTATTTTCGAATGCATTTGCTCACTGTATCTAACCATGCTATATGGAGTGTTATATTGTGAAATCTTGCGACGAGATCTTTGCGGCTATCATACTTTTCTTTTGTTAGTACACTAGTGGGTGCATGGACTCCCCGTGACATCTTACCATGATTTTCTACACTAGAAAGCAACTCTACAGTGAGGCTTAAATTCATTTTAGTGGAGCGACGTTGATGCAACTGCTTTCCCCCCGCAAGAGCCCACAGCTGTCTTTTTTTTTTTATGGAGATAAAGCTTTATTTGTTTTCACTGTACATTAGCATCTTGCCTGGTTTGAAATACAGCGAGAAACAGTAGTATTTTGGGGTGTCTTGGGGTGAGAAGGGAAGTTGTTGTTTTGAGAGATAAGATAGAGCCGCATCTCCGGTTTCAATCTGCGCTGGTGAAAGCATTAACCGTCTCATCAAGCACTGTTGCAACATCTGGGAATGCAGTCAGCTATGCAGTGTGGGAGGAGCGTGTTTGCGATTCCAGGGTAATGAATACATGGCTCATAGCAGATTACAATTTCAATCAAATGTCAAAAACTTGAATGAATTAAGTATCCTGCTTCTCTTTCAGGATTAACACAGACTGTTTATACGCAAACGGGCAAACAGATATGTATCCAGTTGTGTTTTCTTGGTGGGGTTGTGCAAAAATAACATAATGGGATCGACCTAATGCTACAACACAGGCCTACACAGGTCTCAGGAAGCAGAAGAGCTGCTTTTATGGGAAGGCTCAAATGACTGGAAGTTCATAATCCGGTACTCCATTATTGGTATTTGACAGTCCTTCATAAAAGAGACCATGTCTATGTTCACAGCTGACAGATCCGCAGCAAGCTGATCGAACTGGTTTAAGGGCCACGGGTAAAACTTCCTCCCCTAATCCTGCACCACTGCGGATGAGGGGCTCACCCTTAGCATTAACCAGCCGGGTAGCTATCTCATTTTTTACTTTTTATAACGGAGGTGAAGGTACGGGGCTGATTTGGACCCCTTGCTTCCGTTTCTTTCGCCACCCCTCCCCACACGATGACCTCAGTGACTTCAAAGAGCAGGTTTTAGGGGCCTGATCAGCTGCAGTTCGTTAGCACATCTGGGAGCGTGAAGGAACGCTTGGAAGAGGAATGTCAGACATTTCCAAATGGGTACCACCCCCCAGCACCTGGCCACAGGGGCAATGCAGTTGTTCCCTCAGCAGTGTGAGGGATGGGAACTGAGTCACACAAGCAGACTGGTGCTTTGTGCAGAGACCTCTGACCTTCAGGCTCCTACACCCATCCCCCTCACCCCCCCCCCCATCTCCACTTCCAGTCAAAGAAGTTCAGCAGACGTGCCAAGATCCCCAAACAAGAATGAGGGAAAAATACAAAGCTCAGAAGTTTCTAGCCAGACAAAAACAAATGATTACAGAATAATTGGTGGCTAAGGATGTATATTCCTAATTTTATGATTTCTGGTTCAAGCCACAGAAGAATTAATATAATAATTGTTAAATAAATTGAAATTTGTTAGCTATAAATGGACATATTTATTGTTATTGTAATCAAGACAACAAAACAATGACAGCCAAGTTAAGATAAAAAAAAAAAAAGCGACAAGTAAACAAGAAAGAGTAAATAAGAGGACAACCCCCTGCTTCTTTTATCAACAGGTTGTGATGGCCTTAGGGGAAAATTATGAATAGCAATAAAACACAATTAAGCCTGACAAAATCAAGACCAAAAAATTAACAATTGTTTTATTAGCGTAGTTGAGTTACTGGTATTTTCCCAAAGGATAGTTTCTGCTCTTTAGGATGACGAATAATTAGGACTATCGCATTACCGTAAAATACTGCTGTTTACCTTTGTAATTTCAGCATGGAAAGGGGTTGTTTTCTACTAAATTAGTCTCAAACAAGGGGGAATAAACTGCTTCTGCGCTGTTCCCAGTTGTTGTGCATTAACGAACATTCACATTGCCAGATCTGATAGAGACATTTTTAAACATGATCCTATCTTCTTACTGTTTATTTTTCAAATGTATTGTTTGTATTCGCTCCGTACTGCGTGACCTGATTTGAATCCATCTCGACGAGCCTCGCAGGCCGATTCCAGTTCTCGTTTTGCTGACCGCTCATCACCATAAAATATCGATATTTCAGGCAGTCGCATGTTTTTCTTTCCGTTTTTTCCTAGCTATCAAGATGAGATCAAATTGTTCAAAAATTGAAACCTTGCAACCGGAGAAACCAGTGGCGCTCGATGGCGTTGATAAATTTTACAGGGAACGGAGTATTACTGCTTTCTCTACGCAACCTAATGTTTTTTCTAGCCATAATAAAATTGTTGCATATCGGCTCGCTGTAATAGACACTGTTCGCATTGTTCATAGCAATGCATATGATTCCAATTTACTGAGGAATAAAAATTAAACTTATGAACATCGTCGCAAATAATCGACTGTGGGTTTCAGCGCTTTGCTGACGTTAGTGGACGGTGTGCTGCAGGCATACGTGTGTGAGGGCATCCAGAGCCCTATATTTACTCACCGGGCAGAGCCAGGGCGGCAGGGGATGAGGAGATTTAGTGCTGTTTACTTTGATGGTACAGGGAACCGAGTCAAAGGAATGCAGACGCGTTGGTACGTCCGCCGCCTCTTATGAAAGGCGCGGCTGATACTGACAACTGGCACCGTCCGTTCGTTTTTTTAAAATTTATTTATCTGTTTGGGCGGGAAGGGGAGTTTTTTTTCAGCCCTTAAAATCTTCTACTCTTATTTCCCGTCACTGTTTGACGAAATCTTACCGTAATTACATATTGAAAGCGTCCCAAAATGGGCTCTGGTGCTTTATCGCTGGAAGGAGGGGTAGTTAGATGTGCAGGCAGGCAGAGGATTAAAGAAGTGAGTTTGCACTGGCCCTGGCGCGGCTCTTATGCTTCTCTTCCCCTGTTCGCCCGCTATCGCGGTACCCGGTGGTATGGAGGTGGCTGGTCGCTGCAGCCAAAAAATACTAAATATACTGGGAGCGGCACGGTGCTGGTAGCAGTGGAAATCAGACATGAATACCAATGTCAGAGAACAAGAAATCAATTACAGTGAACTGCACGGGTTTTTTGACCAATGCAGGTATTACATTAAGATTTCTTTTTTCATTAAATTTTAAATCTAATTAGGAAGGAATACATGAGGAGGTCAAATAGTATAATTAATCAAGTATGTGTTAAACCATTATTTATTTTCTCTCCCTCCAGCTTGTGACTGCCACCCAGTGGGCGCTGCTGGTAAGACGTGTAACCAAACGACGGGTCAGTGCCCCTGCAAGGACGGCGTGACGGGCATCACCTGCAACCGCTGCGCCAAGGGCTACCAGCAGAGTCGCTCTCCCGTGGCCCCCTGCATCAGTGAGTCGGACCGCCCCTCACATCTACACTAGGCAGGCCGCCTTGCTGAACTGGCTCTGGTTTTGGGTTTTTGGTTAAAATAGAAAACAGCGGCACATCTGATGTAGATAACCAGAAACCAAACAATGACATGTTTGGTTTGTAAATGTAAACCAAAGGCTGTTATGCGTCTCTCTTGCTTTTCCGTCATTGTGCGTTAATGCTAAGGGACCGAGGGAGGTATGTTCAGCAGAATTGATAGACGCCATGCGTGTCCAAGGATGCACCAGCTCCTCCTGTCTATAGACCATAAGCGGTCATGTGGATCACACTGCCTTGGGTGGAGTTCATAGAGTCGGGTACTTAACATCTTGACCCGGCCTCTTTCCCTGCCGGGCTCCCCTTTGAGTCCTGGAGCATGAAAGGGCTGAGGCTCTGATCTGGGAAGGGGTCTGTTTCATTTTTATTGCTCGTCTTTCGTATTTATTGCTATACTTTCTATTTCTTGTCCCCCTGTCAGGGACATAGCTAGACTTTGTACAGTGGGGTGTTACTGGGGTAGCAATGGGGTAATATTTTGCCACCTGGAGTCAGGAGGAGAATATCGATCAAGATTGGAGACACACTACATCCGACTGATCGACGGGTTGGGCAGCTCTAGCTTACAGGATTAAATGCTCCATATTTCGTTTTTATTTTGTGTTCAGGGCTGGTCATTTGATTACTAGGGGGCGTCATGGCCACCCCTTAGATCCGCCCCTGCTCCATATTGTTTTTGTGTTCTCCTCAGGCTGTTTCAGTACCACTCTACGTTAAGCCGACTTAACGCAGCAATTTCTGTTCTCTGTCTCAGAGGTAAAATCTCTCGCATTTGTAATTCCAGCTAAGATAAGAAAAAAAGGTGCATTATTTCAGTCATGCATCCCCCAGCTGCAGCCTCGGGGTCTGCACGCCTTGCCCCCGTGGTGAGGGGCAAGTGCGGGCTGTGGAGGGGCCAGGTTTAGGAGCTGCCCCCTGGTCCTCACAGACGGACCACAGGAGGGTGAGCAGCTTGTCTGCACGCTGTGCCGCATGACGGATGCTGGGCTTGCCATCTCCACCTCACTTGAGGCAGATGGCGGAGGCCTGGGGGGCAGGGACTCACTGCGGTCACACGGCGCGACAAATTCCAGGAGCCCCGCACCGGAGGACCCTGGGCTGGGGCGTATTCACAAGACATTACACCCCCCCAACTACCAGTCGGGGCCGGGTGTCCATGCATTTCTTGCGAATCAATGGTGAGATCTAAGCATTGAAGGTGGAGGCAAGGCGGGCGGGTAGGTGGCATTGCCAAAGGGTTCCCGGATGCCACATGACGTGGGCCAGGCTGGGTTTAACTCCCCTGCCCTCTGAACAGTGACATCCAGGAGGGTCGGGAATTCACAATCTGTTGGGAAACATTGCACGTGGAGGGGGTAACGGTCCGAGTGCACTTTAGATGGGTATAGCCATGCAATTTGCTGCAAGGGAGGGAGCTGGCTTTTGGCAGACGTCTGTGTTTTGAAGGGACTTTGCTACTATTGTAGGGATTGGTGGGGGTGGGGGGGGGTGCATATGGGTAGATACCTTTCCAGGAAATCAGCTGTTACTTGCACACTGAGCCAGTTCTCCATTGTCCGCACAAATGAAGTGGCAGCTCTGCCGTCAACCAGCTGTGAAGCTGTAACATGTTAACCCCTGTGGGTTCCGCTTGCGGTCATTTTAGTCTTGTGTCTGTGTGTTGCTGTGTGTGTTGGGTTTTTTTTTTGCATCGTATCTTTAGGCCTCCAGACATCACCACGGCCGCGGCGGTTACCGAGGGCGCCATTTTGCACGGCTCCCTGACACGCAGGTGCCGGAGGTTTCTCGTGTTACGATGGAGACGCTTAGCCGTGTGTCCTCCATTAGCGTTGCGGGATACAGGGTCTATTCGACTCCCTTTGTCAGCTTTGCCATTTCCGTTGCTTTTCACCACGAGAAGCCACCCACATGCCACCCCCATCAAAAGTAGTTCATCTCGCGCTGTAAGACTGGCAGTTATCGCTGGTGTTTGTGAACAAAGCACATGCACTCTGGTTCTGAGGTGCATTACCTTCACTCTGGTATTGGAGCGTCCACTAGACGTGGACTGTGTAATGTGTTTAGTGACTTGTTTTCCATGGGGTTGGATATATGGATGATGTTGGGCAGGAGGAAAGTGGCGCATCATTGGACACAGCTGTGGGCACTGTGATGTGATTGGGCAATTACTGCAGGCACTGCATGCAAGCCCCTCCCCCTCATCCCCAATCCTTTGCGTGTTACTGTAATAACTCCTGATGGGGGTGTTGGCTTTATTGTTCTCTGTTTGTTTCTGGTAATTCCTGTTAACTTTCTCTCTCCTTCTCTCTTTCCCTGTCAGAAATCCCGGTGGTGAATCCAACCGCAGTGGTCAGCAGCACAGAAGAACCAGCAGGTCAGAGCCCCCCCAATCCCCCCCATGCTTCACTGAGAAAGTGGGACCGCGAGCTGCCAAATCCAGTGGCGTAGGCTGCTGTCGTCAGTCTGAAGTGGTTTTTAAGTGCTTTCTTACTTAATAGATGGTTTAAGTGGAGTGAACAGATGCTCCCAGGGTCACACGTAGGTTGCTGAGTGTTTGCCCTGTCAGATGAGCGCCTCCCGGGGGCTGTTTGAGGCACCAGGTTCAGCACATGAGAGCAGATCTGTCATTGCAATGGATGCTTGCATATTGCGCCTCTGCAGAGCATGAAGGAGGGCTGTCAAACAAAGTGTGTGGTGAAGGGCAGCTTTTAGTTCAGCTTTTAGGTTAGTAGTTCTGCTTTATAGGTTCTTGCATTTTGCTGGTTCCAGTTTCCTTTTGTTTTATCACCGGATACTCCTGGTCCGCTCCAAGTATCCTACTCCTGGAAGCTGGTGATGGTGGGATTTCACGCGTGATTATTCCTGGTGCCGTCTGCACAGGAACTTCCTTCCTCGAGATTTGTGTGGCAGACTGGCCTCTGCACCTGCCAAATAGGTACGCCGACCCCCCCCACTTCTTTTTGAGTACTCCCCCCTCCTTGGGGGCGTCTGGTACCAGCCATGGGACTTGGGATGCCTTGGCTCCACGTCTGGTTTCTGGATTTGGGGTGATTCCTTCACACGCACTTGGGCCGCGGTTCGCAGTCCTTCTCCGGGGGAGGCGAAAAGGCAGAAACCGGAGATCCCTCAGCGCTCGCGTCCTGCTTTCGGCAGCCCTGCTTTTTGGGTCACTGGCTGATTCATTAGACTTTCCAGGTGATTGGCCGTCAGTAAGCGGCTCTTCATGGGAAAATACGGGTTGGCAGGTGGCCAGCGGTGCGGCGGCATTGCCGGGCAACCTCCGCGGCAGTGCTGAGCTCACTAATTGCCCTTTCCGGCAGATATTTTACATTTAAAGCATTTCACGCGGAGAGGCACGCTGCCACGGCCTTCCTTTCAGCACAGGAAACAGTGCCCTGGGTCCTCCCGGCCACATTCAGAAGTGGACAGCCAGCAAACTGAGGAGACAAAATAAAAAACGCGAAATAAAAAATGCTCTTCTCTGGACTGCATCATTGAACTGCGAAGTTTTTATTCACCTTCCTGGATGCCCAGGAGAAGACTAGAGAGTCATGCTTACCCTCGCCGTGGTCCTCTGGGCTCGGTGAAGGAGATTGGGCCATCTATCCCCACAGACGTCCTGAACGCCATGAAAAGCTGGCCTGTCCGCTCTTCGGTTACCGCCAAGAAAACGGTGTCGCTCTGATATACAGCCAAGTCCCCCTGACATTTTTATGGCTTTTTTTTTTCCCCTCTCAACGTCCCCCCAGCCCACTCTCTCCTTCAGAGATCGACGTCGAAACGAGAAGGGCCGTTCTGCACCTTGGGACGAGAAAACATTTTGTTTCTTAATAGTGGAAAAAAGGACTTTCTGTGTGAGCAAACCCTTTTATTTGGTTGGGTTTGGAACTCGAAACTGCCCCTTTGACCAGACTCCTGAATGATTTCATTTTGAAAGAGCTATAAGCGACTCGAGGACTGGTCAGTACACAACAACAAGCCCTTTCAAGTAGGTGTCAGGATGATTGACCGAAGCCTTGCAATCGGCCGGCGGTGCATCCAGGGAGTACGTCACCTTAACTCAGCATGAGCTCAGGGGTACGATCCGAAGTGCTGTGATCTTAACTAGGTGGCCGGATGCCAGCGATGGATGGACGGAGGGCCGGGCAGATAGCTTGCAATCCTTTTGCGAATTTTAATTCGATATAGATGACTCCCCCTCTGCGACGGTCCCTCCGGCGCCGAAGCCGTCAAAGCCGCCCATTCTCATAATTCTCTCTCCCCATTTCTATGGCATGTTTGACCTTCCCATCTCAAAGAGATTGTCCCAGGGTTGGATTATGAGAATGTACCATCATTTAACATTGACATTCCAGTTAAGTGCATTAATGTGTGAATGGATAGTATAATTCAATTTTGAGAAGTTTCTGTGTGTTTAAAATGTGATTAACGTAATTTTTTTTGGTTCAGAAACTCATGAACAGAGGGGCCTTCTGTTGTTTAGTTTTGAGCTGTATCACAAAGCAATTAAATAAATGATACTTATGAAGTGATTGATACTTATGAAGTGATTGATACTTATGAAGTGATTGGACAAATGTGTGTTCAGCTCCCACGGTGGGCGGGATTATCTTGCACCGTCAGTCACTAGTTGTTTAACCTTTGGGTAACTTGACAGGATTCCTTTGGATTAATCGAACTGGCGATTGACAGGAAACTAATCCCACACATTATGGGTTTCAAAGTCTCATTTCTCCTGTTACTAGAAAAAATACGTTTAAGAGGGATCTATTCTTCTATTTAGTCTGTATGGAAAAATATTAATATGAAATTAATAGGCCTCATGTTCCTTTAATGTTCGTTTTGCTAAAAGTGTGCTTGGTATAAGAATTCTCTATGTGTTAGCTATGTGAAGTATGACTATGCCACCTTAGAGAAAAATGGCTCATGTTTCTTAATAATAACAAAGTACATGCATTAAAACCATTTAATGGGCATCTTTTACCTCTGATGTCATGACAGCTACTGTGATGATGGTATAACACTAGAACTGTGTGGCCTAGAGAGCTGGCCAATGACGTAATGGCTATTACCGTATATACCCTTGTGGGGTTTCCATAAAAACGCTCTTTCAGCCACTGTTTCTGCCTTTGCCTGCACTGCAAGGCTTCGCCCTCTCTTGCTGCCTATTCTCCATTTGTAGCCCTGTAAGAATCAATCTAGCTCCCTGATGGCAAGAAAGAGCTCTGTGCGCCAGGTTCTGGTTCTGGGTGCCATCACGGGGATGTGCTGTTGTGGGGCGGGGGGTTGTGCTCCCACCTTGGCATGCTCTCCTTTCACCCGGTCAACGGCCCCATTCTCTTAAGCGAGTCAATAAGCTCCACCTCTTCCCGTTGACTGTTTTTTTTTTTTTTTCTTTCTTTCGTTCCTCTCAAGAAGAAAGCGCCAACAGAGAAGCAGATTCCTTCATCACTTTCCACAAGTCTGTTTCCCTCCGGTTTGGTTCTGGCCTGAAATGTGATTTGTTGCTGGCTCGGTCTGGGCCCACAGCTCGCTGGCCAAACCGACGGTTTCCTCCCTCCCGTCCTCCACCCCGCTGCAGATGACAGGTGCTGCTCTGATTGCCACAAGCGAGTGGAAGCTCTCGCTCCATTACTTAGAACGGGGGCACCTCCATCTGCCTGCGGTACACAGGCTCTATTATACTGTTAGAGGGCAGCGCTGGACGGATCCGAAAGAAAGCACACGTGTGATGTCATCGAGCCCCCGTATGAATGAGGTCTGGGATGACAGCTGCAATTCATTTAACGTTCCTGTAACGAGCCCATGACCTCCGTGACAAGAAAAATTGGCCAGGAAGGCTGATACGGCAGCGTGACTTTGTGATGTCATCCAGTCGAGTGGCATGGCCCCGGTGAGGAATAACTCTGTCCTGCGCGTCTGTGAGCAGCTACGTCTATCCCCAGGTGCCTGATGGGAAGTGTAGTGTGGGAAAGAATATGGAAGCTGCCTGGTCACAGTCACATAGATGCTGGCACATGTACGTTTCGCTGGTCAGGTTTGCGCTTCAGATCCCAGCACGGTAGCAGTCCAGCGTGGAATCGCATCTGACGTGCAGCTGAATTTTCATCGGGAATGCTTCCAAATATGTGCTACTTAAGAAACTATAATAACCTGCATGTCTCCGATTTACCAGCTGCCTCCTCCCGATGTCTGTAATTGAAATAATGCGATATTGGGTCTTCCATAAGTATGTGCGGTTCCTGAAGCATTTCTAAGTGAATTTGTCAGAAATCAGCTGCCGATGTTTAATAGTGTGATAATAATTGTTATGCGTATCGTTAGTTTGTTTTTTTGTATATTGCTCCTGACAGATTGAGGCCGGTGGACTCGGGTGAACTTGCTTAACGCTGAAACTGTTGTGTTTCTTTGTAGACTGTGAGTCGTACTGCAAGCCTGTGAAGGGAAACCTGAAGATCAACATGAAGAAGTACTGCAAGAAGGATTATGGTGAGTTGCCCGGCTGCGGAGGCGCGGTGACGTCATTGCAGCTGAAATCACATGCTGCAGAGTGTCTGCGATGAAACAGATGATGCGTCCTGATATAGCAAGTGTGTGTTTTTCTTCTACTGTCTAAAACTGATGCTGTTTCAAATTTGAGCGCTCAAGAGAGCAGATTAAGTAGATAAAACTTCTGTCGCGTCTAACATACAATTCATCTCCCCTAAGCCGTGCAAGTGAACGTCCTGGACATGGAGACCGTGGGCGACTGGGCCAAGTTCTCTGTCAACGTGGCGTCGGTCTACAAGAGCCGTGGTGAGCCGCTGAAGCGGGGCGACAACTTCCTCTGGATCCATATGAAGGACCTGGGCTGCAAGTGTCCCAAAATCCAGATGAGCCAACGCTTCCTGGTGATGGGTACCAACAACAGCGGGTCGGAGAGGACCGGCCTGCTGGCCGACAAGAACAGCCTGGTCATCCAGTGGAGGGACGCATGGACGCGACGACTGCGAAAGTTCCAGCGCAAGGAGAAGAAGGGGAAGTGTAACAAGGCGTGACGGGAGAGCGCCCCCTTCCAAGCTCCTGACGCCTCGCAGGATGGAGCATTGCCCGGGAACGGCACACGTACAAAGACTGCATGTGTAATGCCCTTTAAGGACCACTTTGTGTATATTGTACTATTTCCCGCCGTTTCTTGTTGTTTTTAATTCGCGTGTGACTTTTTTTTTTATTGGTCTGCCTTGAGAAGGGACCGTTAAAAAGGGTACAACGTGTAGATGAGAGTTCATGCCATTCCCCCCGTCCTTGACAAAGACAGTAGAAATTGTGAACTTGTCCCCCTCCCTTCGTCCCCAGACTGCTTACCTCTTAACACAATTTATACTTTTTACTTAGAAAGTATAAAGCCACAAAGTCTTCTTCTACCATTAGCTAAAACCCAGACAGATTCTGTGCCGCCACCTCTGCTTTTCTGCCTGATATGGCGTCACCGCTGCCGTAACACCTCTCGGCTGTTTAGGGATCGGACGGCAAAGACGCCACAGGCTGCCACAGCCAGCGAGACTCCTCGTTGGACCGCAGGCCCAAAGTCCTTTCACAGTTTAGCCTATGGGAGGAAATTCCTGGAGGTCTGGGATTCGCTGGTTGCTGGGCAGGCTGCATATTTTCCACTGTCCCTGTCACATGACCAAGGTGACAGGCGGGCTTGTCCTGAAGTGTTTTCTTTCCTTGAATTCCAGCTGCTACAGCCACATCACTTTGCCCCCCCCCCCCCACCCATCACCCATAATCCCTTGCACCAGAAGGGTGCTTGATGTAAACTGTCCTTGGCAGAAGAATCTCTGAAATGCCGATGCCACGTGATCAGTGATCCTGTGTTTCATCTGACTGCTTGAGTTTCACCCACTTCCTCCACTCACAGCACGTTGCAAACCGACAGGGTTGCCAGGCTGTTTCCACGAGAGAGATCAAAAATGTACATGTACATTGATTATTGTTTTCACCTGTCAGGTCAGTCTCTTCATGTCTTTCATTTTTAACAGATGCCTGTGTTTACATACGTGAGGACGTGTGAGGGTTTTAGCATCACAGGGCCCGGTCTGCTTAGGTTCAGCGGCAGACGAGGAAACGAAAGAAAGCAAATTCTTTCCGAATGATCACAGCTGAAAAAGGTTTTGCAGTCAGCCTTTGGTTTGTTGGAGGCTGTGATGATACTACCACTCCTTTTAAATGTTTTCTTTCAATCCATTACCGTTTGTGAATTGATATAAAGGAAAACGAGAACAAACTGAATGAAAAATGCAGTCCTTTTTGTTTTGAAATTTTCATTTTTGTCTTGCCTGAAGTTTGTTGTTGTCTTTTTTTTTTTAAAAAAAAAAACAGAGAATGTAAACAGAATGTATGCATGTTCCAAAATAGCCAGCTACTAATGAGCCTAAAGCCGTTTTTATGCTATTCGTTTACTATTTTGGCAGGAGTGTGTGGCTTTGGCTCGTCACGCTTCCAGATCCATTCGCAAGCATGCTTCTCCGCCGCGGTGTACACTCCCGATCCCGGCACTTTGTGACGCGGTAGCGGGAGCAGACGGAGCCGTTCAGCATTTGTTTTCAGTCCCGAAACGAATGTGAATAGAAAGGGGGGGGGGGCAGAGCCTCTCCACGGTTTGATTGCTATGGCTGTCCATGGGATTATCATGCTTGGCATTCAGGCCGGCTTGCTTGTAGCACATGTAAGTCAAAGTAAGGCTTTAAACAAAAATTGAACGGTACAGTTCATGTTACCCAGCGGCCCGATGGGGATGGCGGAGACTGAGACCCATTTTCAGGCGTCTCTCCGGTAGCCTGGCGCGTCCTGCAATGTAACCGAACACGTTAAGAGAAGACCTTTGATTCTGTTCGGCGATATCGAACATTCGGTGCAGTCTCATTAAAGTGAAATCTAACCGTTGGTGACCCCCCCCACCTGTGCAGAGATCGCACGACAGCTGCCATCTTGCATCGCTGGCATGAGCGTACCAAGCTGGCATAGTTTTTTACAGCACTGTCTTTGATTGGTCAGTCCAAATGAGACTTACATATTAAACACAAAGTTACTCATAGGTGTATTCAGCTCCCGCTCATTCACGAACGAAGACCGGATGCTTTTAATTTGTTTTCGTTCCTTATTATTGCAGTGGAGCCACCTTGAATTTTTGGAACACCAGATCCGCTCTGCTCCCGAAGGCGTAAATCCGTTTCCAAGCGCAAGCACAGAAACATGTCGGCCGCCGATTTGTTTTCTCTTGACGGGCCGAGAGGCGACACCTGTTGTTTGGACTAAAATGAAGCCAAAAAAAGCTCTCAGCAGTTTAATTGAGGCCTTAACGAGGTTTTTAAAAACATGTTCCCTGGTAATACTGGGAATGCTCACAGGTGTGCGTGCCTTGTTTGAAAGAAAAAAAAAGAAGGTTGGAAAATTATTATGAGAGACAGATGACATTGTGACAGAGAGAAACCCGACGTGCTTATTCAGATTTGAATACTGTTTGCATAATATGTCAGGGCAGAGGAAGCTATTAAATTAGTTGTCAGGCTTTGCAGTTCTCACATGTAATTTACATTACGGGAACGTCAGGATTATTTTATGGTCAAAGTGATTCATGCTCTCTGCAGCCGGGGCACCTTCAACTGAAAACGTTTAAAACTTTGGGGTTCATATAACAGGTCATCAAAGAAACGGTCGAAACGTGAAAAAGACTAAATAAAAAAATGCAAACCAGGCGATGGGATCAGAACTGACATAACAGCAGAGTGCAATGAATACTCACCCTTTGGGTTGTGTTGAAACTGGCCTTAATACGGAAAACCTTGTAGGGATTGTTTACAGGATATGGATGAAAGCACAGCCCAGGCCCGGTTGATGTTTCGTCTATTGTAGGAAGTCTTTGTTTAGGACTCACCTCACTCCCAACAAGCCAAAAAAATCCATCAGTGTTCTTTCTCATCAGATGGGCAGCGTTTCGGTTCCGTCCCGCCCCGCGAGCCCACCTGGGTGCTCATCTCGGCACTGACATGCGGTCTGTCTCTCCCACCTCCCTGTAGCCCAAGGGTCTTGCTCCAAATTGGCTTGGGGTTTTTTTGTTTTCACTTTGAATGACGTAGTCCCCCCCCCCCCCCTTTTTTATCGGACATATCAAGGAAGCAGTCCCTTGCTGTGTCGTCTGGGGAAGTTTAACCCTTGACCAGAGCTCGTTATCTGCGCTTTTGGAATGAAATCACCTATTTACCTTTCGTTGGATCTCGTCATACCTTACGGCATCGACAATATCTACGCGTGGAAAGATGATATCTAGAATATATCTACCTACCCTTATGTATGTGAGATATGATGCAGACACAGTATGTCTAAAAATACAATGAAACGACCATGCTTAAGATCAGTTAATTGCAATATGCCCTGATATTTAATATACAGAACAGATGTACTGTTGTTGTAGGTGCTTCAGGGTGGCCTGTGTTCGGCAAATTACTTACGATTTCTAAGGTTGTTTTCTTTTCCTTCAAATCGTACCGCGTCTTTGCCCTTTTTGTCTGTGATGTTGTAAATACGTATCGATGTTAACTTTTATGTCTTTTTTTGTAAAGCAAACATTTCTTTTAACAAAGGAAGAGGTAGGGCGCCCAGGCTGCTGTGGATGT
>JAODKE010000101.1:20271893-20284990 GCA_026779605.1 Mormyrus hasselquistii | reverse complement strand
ATTTGGTCCCACCATCGGGCCCGAGAGCTTTAGGAGAGTCTGGGGATTAGGGGAGGCCTAGTTTCATACTGCCTGCTGTTTACATTTTGTTGTTGTTGTTGTTGTTGTTTATGAGTGTGTGCTCTGCTGTTTGTGTGCAAAGGGTGACTGACAGTAAAGCGAACACTGAGACATTATCCAGATTGTGACACGCGAAACAGCCCGTGCAGACATTGCTGGGATGATGGCGTGAAGCAGCGCTGGCACATTGAGAACAGACACGTGTGACATGTGACAGCAGTGTGACGGTACAGCAGGGATTCCTGGGACGGGAGGACATAAGCCTTTCTGGGGAAAACAAACACTCACTTCATTTTCAGCCAGGAGAAAAACAACAAACTCAGACATACACATATCACCACAGGGGCCGGTGAGTCCCTGGTCTGGTTACTGGGGCTGCAATGAAACCTAACACACCAGTACATACAAAATATTGGGGAAATGAGTATATGCAAGCGATCAGAGGTAATAATCACAGTCACCTGACTCAGCCTTCCAAGACCAACCCCCTACTAGCGTGATTAACATCATATTACACGTTACGTTATAGCAAAGAATAAATTACACAGGTGAAACTGTACTCTTGATGTCTGCTTCAAAATTGGAAAATATGTGCTTTTGTTGTTCATGAAATTACAGTGAAGTAAGAACCTAAAAACGAATCACTTAAACGGGAAAAGAACCATAACCATTAAGGTATTAACCAGCTTCATTAACTGTTAGGATCTTCATATATCAACTCTGATTTTTGGCTGTCAGACCAAACATCAGAATGAAAACAGGAGTGCCTAACAGGATTTTGGACAAGGCACTGTGGTAAAAAATTTGGTGTCGAACACAAACTGCGCTAATTCTTTTTAATTGATTATTTATTCACCAATCTTCCCACGAATGTTAAAATCACATGCAGCTTGGAGCAGGCAAGCAGACAGGCAGACAGGCAGACGTGTTCGGCTTGCACACGTCCTCCGGTATATATAACTCAAAGGTGTGCACCTTTCAGGGCACTTTGATGTGCGCACATGCGGCGTGTGGAGCGTTCCGGGACGTGACGGCTGCGTGGGAACGGCACTCCTCATGCATGCTGATCGCATGAAATCAAAACCCACCGCGGGGGTGACTGTCAGTTTAAACGTTTCCCTCCGTGACTTTATGGTCCTAGACATTGAAAAAGTCTTGTCAATATTTCAACCAAGACATGTGTATCCCAAGTTTCAGTACTGCTGTAACTAATATATTACCCTACCAGGCTTTCCTGAAATTATACTTATATTTGAGTTAGACTCTTCAAAGCAGCTATGCACAAAATGTACCTACATAAATTCTTAGCTTTAGATTCCATTTACCTTTATTTATTTAGCAGATGATTGTGTCCGAAGCGACGGACATGATTAGTCTTTGCTTGCCATGAAATTACGGCTGAATTCATTGATTTAAATCAGAGTTGTGCTTTTCAGGCTGCATGTTATTTTTGGCCACTTTCAGCCATATCACGTCCTTCCCAGGGCACCTGTCCATGCTGTCGCCATCCAGAGACCCCAGCTGCCATCCCAGTCAGCTTCTGCTTCTTCTCCTCCCTGCCACGCGTTGGGTTAGCCAGGCTGAGGTATCAGCTTATTGAAGTCACCCAATTATTCAGCACCTCTCTCCCCCCCGCATACACCAAAGGACAGGGAACCAGCACACACACCAACCCCGAAACTGTGTCTTAAGATCTCTGGGTCCAACTATTTTTGTTTATCTAGGCTAAACCATCCTTTTCACACCTTACAGTTCCCAATTAAACACAGAAAGCCTTTAAACGACAGAGAATGTGTTTGTATTTAATTAAATTAGACAAACGTTTCGGTCAGTGTTGTTAAAAAAAAGTGCTATAAAAACCTTTTTTTGGATACTACCTCATCACAGGTGCTCATTAAAAGATGTAGGCCTATGCTTATGTTTGAGTTTTTACTACAGATAAAGTGCCAATTGGTTTAGAACTCATAAAATGGTATAACAGTCTTTAACGGCAGGCCTATTTGAACAGTCCTAGTGTTATCAGTGGATGAAGAAAGTCAGAAAGTCCTTCGGAGATCAGCCTGCAGAATGGAATGTGCTATTAAGATGTCGCGGTTCAAAAATAACTTAACATAATAACTTAAATACAAACAGGAAAATGCTGGACAGTTTAACTTTTCTTCAATACATAACCACATGATCGCTATTTCAGTGTTTTTTTCTCAAAGGAATCTACTTACAAAAAAAAAACAATGATTAGCTTTCTTCACTTAACTAGAAATATTTTGTTTTATTTATTAGTGAAGTTAAACAATGCTTCAAAAAAAACTAAAGGTACATTTCATGAACATCTCCAGGCAAATTATAAAATACATGTGTGTGTGTATGTATGTATGTGTGTGTACGGTTATATTACATTGGGGGACCAAATGTTCCCCACAGTTTAATAAAAGCCTGTTATTTTGACATTGCGGGGACCATTTTTCGGATCCCCACAAAGTTCTGTAAATGCAATTAAAAAACTTAAAATGCCAAGAATGGAGAAATGAATGGAGGGTCCCCACATAAATATAATTACAATGCTCCTTATTTGCATATGTGTGTGTATGCGCATGTGTGTGTATCTGTGTGTGTGAATGCATGATGTGTGTGTGTGTTGTCGGGTGTATGTGTTTCGTTGGGTGTGTGTGTGTTGTCAGGTATGTGTGTTGTCAGATGTGTGTGTGTTGTTGGGTGGGTGTGTGTTTTTGGGAATGTGTGTGTTGTCAGGAGTGTGTGCGTGTTGTCAGGTGGGTGTGTGCCTGTGTGTGAGTTGTCGGGTGGGTGTGTGTGTGCCAGTGCGTGTGTTTCCGGATGTGTGTGTGTGTTGTCGGGTAGGTGGGTGTTTATTGTCGAGAGTGTGTGTGTGTTGTTGGGAATGTGTGTGTTGTCGGGTGTGTGTGTGTGCCTGTGTGTGTGTTGTCAGGTGTCTGTTGTTGGATGTGTGTGTTGTCAGGTGTGTGTGTGTGTGTGTGTGTGCATATGCGTGTGTTGCCAGGTGTGCGTGTGTTGCCAGGTGTGTGTGTGTGTTGTTGGGATTGTGTGTTCTGTCGGGTGGGTGTGTTTTGTTGGGTGTGTGTGTGTTGTCAGGTATGTGTGTGTTGTTGGGTGTGTGCCTGTGTGTGTGTTGTCAGGTGTCTGTTGTTGGGTGTTTGTGTGTTGTCGGGTATGTGTGTGTGTGTGCGTGTGTTGCCGGGTGTATGTGTGTTGTCAGGTGTGTGTGTGTTGTTGGGATTGTGTGTTTTGTCGGGTGTGTGTGTTGTTGGGTGTGTGTGTTTAGTTGGGTGTGTGTGTGTTGTCAGGTATGTGTGTTTTCGGGTGTGTGTGTGTTGTCAGGAGTGCGTGTGTTGTCGGATGGGTGTGTGCATGTGCGTGTGTTGCTAGGTGTGTATGCCTGTGTGTGTGTGTTATCGGGTGTGTGTGTGTGTGTGTGCCAGTGCGTGTGTTTCTGGATGTGTGTGTGTGTTGTCGGGTGGGTGTGTGTGTATTGCCGGGTGTGTGTGTGTTGTCAGGTAGGTGTGTCTTGCCGGGTGTGTGTGTGTGTGCATGTGTAGCCGGGTATGTGTGTGTGTGTGTGTGTTGTCGGGTGGATGTGTGTGTGTTGTTGGGTGTGTGTTTGTGTTGCCAGGTGTGTCTGTTGTCAGTTGTGTGTGTTTTGTCGGGTGGGTATAGGAACCAGTCTCCAGATTAATATCTACTGCCCTTCATGTGGTCTAGTTGTAGCCCTTTTTTCATTTATGACTGAGAAATAAAGTCCTGGCCATTCAGGGCAGCCATAGTCATTCAGGTGTGATGTCTTTTCTTTTCCTGATGGAGGGTTTTACTCTCGGTCCACGACCTAGAAAGAACTCAGTGATATGGAGTAATCCAATACCTCCACTTTAAAGTCTTTTTTGACTATAACTCTACAGTCCAGTTCCATTTCTGACTCTTTTTTGAAAGACTTTATGAGTATTTATGAATATTCCGTAAATGTACTATAAAGGAGCTACAACCAGGATGAGAAGATGGATGAATGAATGGATGGATGGATGTACTCTAAGTAAGCATAGTAGGTTTCAGTCCTGATTAGTAGATCATAATACAGAATGATTTTTTTTTGAGAAAGCATGAACAATTCTCAGAGTTGCATCTGAACACAATACCTGCAAATACTTGCAAACAAATTCTTCACATGCTCTGCCTTCTTGATTTAGGTATCCTGTCTGAGGCTATTGAATGCATCTCCGCATGCACTGGACATTTGTACCTATCTCTTTTTCTCTCAAGTGAAGTCTTGGCACATCTCCTGACCGCTATATTTAGTGAAAGTGCTTTAGCAGTCACAATACGTCTTAGAAGAATTCAGCGACTCGCCAGCTAAATCAAACAAATGAAGACTTTGTTGTTTGTCTGTAGAAGATCCATATAAGGGCTGAAAGGCTCCACCATTATCTGGACTGTTTTACTTGTACTGTGTGTTTATGTAATCTTTCATACTTGTTTTTACTGCTACAGTCCCCAAGACTCCATGCATATTTTTTTAACCTGTGATGAATCATAGATTTTAGAAATCAATAATCAAACCTGTGTTTTGCTTTTGTAAAACAATGCTTAGATCTTGGTTTATGCTATCACCGGTGAATCATATGGAGTTAAGAGTTAAGTCACAAGAACATGCAAAAATCATTCATCAACCTCTTAAATTCCTCATGAGATGCTATGATGCCAGAATTTCCCATTTGGGATCAATAAAGTATATGTATGTGCCTATCAGTGAGCAGAAATGCCCAGATCTTCAGGTAATCTCAGCTTACTTCTCACAAGACAAGATTAATGCACTGATTATTCAATGTGAAATTAACTGTACTCCTTGAACCTGGCAGCCACTGTGATATGATGGGTAATGCTCGTGGTTTTTGTCTTTGGAGGATCTCCCAAAAGACCAGGCAGTTTTGGTTTTGGCTGCCAGTGTCCATCTCTCAACAGGAGGCTCTTTTTTTGCAGATTTTGTAATTTCTTAGGTAGCTGAGCAGGATAAGAAGAGAGGGTAATAGTGATGGGTGTGTGAATCCTGGACATACTTGCGTAAGACTGAGCCTATTTAATTACACCCATGTACCCTTGAGCAAACAGTATGAGGGCTGGTGCCTGACTCCTAATGTGTTCCAGATGCTCCTCGAGGTGAAAAAGTGAGAAAAAACCAATCACGACCCACACGGCATCCTCCATCCCAGTCAGGTGATGAACCTCAGAGGAACTGCCCCCTCCATAGAAGTCATTATCACCACCTTCTTAATTGACTCCACCATCCTCAGATTCAGGCGTGCTTTTCCAAGGCCTAGCGGGCTCCCGGAAGCCTGATTCCAAGGTTATTCGTCCGTCTCCACCAGCCTCCGGTGCCAAGCCATGCTATCGGCATTGTTGTCAGAGCCTGGGTCGTTTTTGCATTTCCGGCCGGCAGCAGCCAAGGGAGAAACACTTCATCACTGGTCCAAACAGTGTTCAGCGTTGTCAGAACCTGGGGAGGTAGCCACATGCATTGCCGGGGTATAATGCAAACGTATGCGAGTTCATCAGCCCAATGCGTTCACGCTCACTCTGGGGTCACCTTCACGGTGATCGGCGAAAGCTGTGCTTTATGCTTTAAATGCTTTAAAACAGCCCCCTCTCTCGTGAGAGAGGTAATAGACTGTATGTCTGATAGCTAATAACCTATAGCTTGATTTACAGCATGGGCATTTTCGCAGAACTCGCAAGATTGTCGGTCTCATTCCTGGAGGTCGATTACACTGTCAGATTTCTTGCCGTGATGCCAGAGCACTGGAGTGTTTTAAACGTCAGGGATCTGTCCTGTTTATCACACAGATGGCTTAAACATTTCCAAGAATCACTCATTTGTATAAAACAGCATTAATGGTTAAACAATAAAATATGTAATTGCATGGCATATCCCGTATCCTGCTGAGAGAGAAGTAAAATGTTCCAGCACTGCTTTAGTTTTTTATTTTATTTATCACTTTAAGTATCAGGCCTGGTTAGCATGGCTAACAGATACAGGCTAACTGTGAAAATAGTTCCATCTTAGGCATCTAAGATGAAAAAAAAAACCTTTTTTATAATTCAAAAAGACATGTGTAAATATTCTGTGAGGAAAGTTCTTTTTATCTGTTTTTCTTTTTTTGTAAACAGCAAGGTGCCAAACCTTAACATAGAAAGTGCAGCATATTTTGCTCCGTTGCTCATCAATCCATTGCACCTAGCTGCTTTTTCTGGGCGCTCGTCCGTCGCTGGACACTCACACATGCACACACTCACATGCTGTGGGCAAATTTATTTTTTTTTTAGAGTCACCGGTTCACTAAAACTAAAGGGGTGAATTCAAACATTCAGAGTGGTGTTTCATGACAGCATTTACTTTGGCACTGATTTTGGTGTCTCCGTTTTCCATCTGGGCACTGGTATGGTTTAAGACAATAACTGCCTAAATCCAGCGCTCCCATATGACACTAAAGGGTGTGCTGACAGATCGAGAAGGTCCAGAGAACGTTTGGGAAGCGTCTGAGCCCAAAGGGACCTCGGCGGATCAGGGGCTTCAGCATTACATGTCCATTCAGGAACTCGGAAAACGCAGAGGAACGTGATGGAACGACCAGCATCCACTCGGTTAAAGACTTATCCGTGCCGAATGGACATCTTACGTAAGCCGGACAACGAATCAACACCCTACATCCACAAACATGGGTCAGATGTTTTGTTGTACTCCCCTGGCACAGGGCCGGTCTGAATTAGCAAAACTGCACAAGTCAAAATTGTGAGCCGTCGAGTGAATCGATAGATGTAAATAAAGTACTTGTAGTCTGACCGGCTAATACCCGTACCAGATGTAAAGGCGTAGCGATGTGCCGTCTCGAGTCGATAACACCAAAGCCGGCAAATGGGTAAGTGAACGTAAGTGAATACTAAAAGCCATGAGATCTGAGCAGCTCTCGCTTGCCAGCTGGAGGAGATCAACCCAACAGTGGCCACTGAGGCATTGCACACGGGAGTCGAGCTCATCGACGTGGCTTGGGACGCAATTGAGCATGCAGAGCCAGAAAAGCTTGGAGCTATTAACCTTGATTGCCTCACTTGGCCAGAAACCCAAGACAGAAGAAAAATGGCTCTGGACATTGTATATGATAGACAGTCGCACCCTTCATTTTACACCTGATCCAGGTTTCAGACCTCCGTGACACTCATGCCTGCTTGTCTGTCAGCCAAAGGTGTCTTATATCTGTCCCTCAGTGGGAAAAGCAATGCTGTGGCTCTCAAACCACCCTTCGTGCGTGTCCTAAAGTATATGCGGGCTGCCAGAGAATCTGAGGGCCGCGGAAAGAAAAAAAATCATAAAAATGCTACAGTTGCCCAAATCTGACAGCATATAGGTCTGTTTGACTAGTTTACAGAACACTTAGACAGAAAATGAGGAAGAGCGTGACTGTCATGGGAGAAGTCCATCGAGAATGGGATTGATACCATATGTGGTCCAGCCGAGGTGAGTACATGACTGAAACACTCTCACACACACACTCACACGCACACACAAAGATACACAGACACATGCGTGCGTGTGGAACAGATTCCATCACTGGCAATCACAAACTCTGACACATTCCATTATTTGTTCATTTATTTCCAAGCAAGTTGCAGCTCACAAAGTTTTATGTGCAACCTCCACTGAGGTTCCCCTCTCACCGGAACATTCTCATATTGTTTGGCCTAAGTCCCTCCCACCCCCCCGGCACCCGCAACAAAAGATGTTTTGATGATGTTGTCAGGAAGCTCATGTCCTCGAACTGCATAGGTGCTCAGTGACGTCGTGGGAAGGTTCCGGATGCGAGCGGCCCTTTCCTGACATCCGTTCATCCTTAGGGGCCTCGTCTTTGCTGTCCAAAGACTGGAGGGAGGAGGGAATGGAAAAAGCCCGTGGTTCCCGGGCCTAAGTGTGCTCATGTGTACCATGGTTTTTGTCAGATTCATTTATAAGCTCCTTTATTAGAACAAAATGTAATGAGATGTATATGGGCTACTTTCTGATATTTTTACCAGCAATGGAAGCCATCAGGTGTGTAACTCTCTGCATTGGGGCTTTTTGCCAATGCCCGGAAGGTCACTGGTTCAAATCCCTTAGTTGACAGATAATGCTTTTCCACCGACAAAAAAAAAACAGTTCCATTTCTGTTCAGAACCGGGAGCCTAATCAGGAACCAGCCAGCGTTTCCGCCGATTTTTGTCTCAGCGGTCGGCACCATTGTGCCATCAATGGTGGGTGTAGCTGAAGATCCGCAGGTTACAGTCACTTCCTGCAGAGGTGCAAATAATGTAATAAGTACAAATACTTTGTTTCTGTACTTAAGTAGGTTTTTTCGAATTTGTATATCACGTGAGTTGTTGCAACTTTTATTTTCACTGCATTTCTCAGTGCAAACTTTTGACTGATATATTCTGCATGCGTTACATGCCCAATAAAAAAAAATAGGCACCTTTTTTACATGTGTCACAACTCTTTTCTTAGCAAAGGCTTTTATCCAAATTAATATATATATATATATATATATATATATATATATATATATATATATATAGCGCTGCAAAATTCAGAGTAAAATGTGAATCACACTATTTTTTCAGTACAGTACAATACAGATCATTATTTTCTCTCAAGAATATATTTCTCTCTTCTTTATTATTATAATTGTTAATGGTGTTATCTACAATTATGTATTGTAATGTATTCCATATGAAGATGGAACAAGCATTATGTAGAGATGCACTGTTTATTCGTTAACATACTGATATTACTGGCCATCATTTGGGCCTAAAGTTTACAGCACAGATGTAAAGATACAGCCATTGAAATAATGGAGATGATTACATTGGACAATCAGGCATTTTCCATAGCGGATGACAAGGGACTTTGTCAGGATAATCACCACTTATAAGAGGTCTCAAAGGACCAGCCCATGACATGTTTATAATCCATTATTAAATCTGGCTCATAGATCAAGCTTTTGTTTTACACAGAATAAAATATAATGTAATGTCATTATGCAAATCTTTTATTTGAGTAACATTTTAGTATCGTATCTGTACTTTTATTTAAGTAAGAGACTTCAGTAAATTTTCCACCACTGCCTCCATGTTTGTGTTGTGCCTGTGGATAGAATAGTACACGCCCACTAATGATGTCATCAAGGTTCCTGTTCAGGATCCAACAATTTCTTGGTTCTCAACGCAAACTGGTTTTTTGGTTCGGAATCTGATTTTTATTTTGTTGGAAATGCGCAGAACTATTCAAAAATAAGTCCTTGAAATGGAACAGAACCGGTTCTCTGTCAGTGGAAAAGCGCTATCAGTGGTGTCACTGTTGGCACCTTAATCAAGACTGTCAACCCCTAACGGCTCCAGGGACTGGTTGACTCTGGTTTCTCAATTATATATAGATTTGGCTAAAAGCCTTTCTAAGCAAATAATTGTGATGCATGTAAAAAAAGGTGCCTTCAGATATGTAATTTTTAAAATTGAAAATGAACTTAATTTGATTATATCCATCTTTAGTCCACCGGAAGGAAATGAATCATAGAGTTGGTCTACAAAAAATTGTTTATTTTACTGTTTTTAAACAAGCATTTATTCTGTTGAATCATTGGAACATGGAAGTGATCTTGTTCTTCCTTATAAACTTACTCATGCTTTTCAATCACAAGAACCACACTACATGCCGTTTGGGAGTTCCCTGGCATGTTCCCTGTAATTCCTGGGATGGGCTTCAGGACTCCTGGGACCCTGTAATGGATGGATGGACAGGCTGAAGCAGATTACCCAAATCCTCCAAGAAAACCTATCGGGAAACCCCATCCACACAGCCAGGGATCCACATGTCAGGCTCAGTCTCAGGTCCATGTTCTGCCTTCACCATGCAAAAGCAACTGCTACCCTCTTCTCCTGAGGCCAAACTCTCTTTCTGTTTTTTTCTTAGCCCATTTTAGATCTACAACTCCATCACTCCTCTCTTCTTCACCCAGTGGCTCCCATGAAAGTTTATATAAATATATAACATTCCTCCACCATAACCTGCTCAATCGCTCTGCATTAATCTTTCGCTTTACTTTTTCTCCAGTTCTTTGTTCCTGCGTTTTTTTGTTTTTTTTTTGGTGCCAGGGGTCGCTTTCATCTTCTCAGCAAGAGGTGAAGGAATAATTTTCAGATTTTCCCTTATTAATGTAATAGGTTTCTTTATGAGTCAAATTCCTGTTGGGGAATCATTGTACGGGACTTGTGTGAGTCCCTGCCTTTAAAAGGGATTTATATAAAATGGCTCTGAGAAGAAAACAAATGCAAAGACCAACTTGTGAGGGGACAGGCTGTCTGTCGTGTTGCTAGTTGCCACTAATTCTGTTTTCCTTCTCTGCAAAATGCATTTTGTACATTTTCGCAAAATCAGCTGTGTGGCACAGGTGACGTTGTGTGGGAGCATGTGCAGAAAATGCACAGCAAACAGATTGTCTGCTAGCATCGCATTAGCGTCCTCGCATGTTTGTGTGTGTGTGTGTGTGTGTGTGTGTGTGTGTGTGATTATGTTACATTGTGGGGACCAAATATTCCCCACAATGTAATAAAAACCTGCCAATAATAATTTTAACTTTGTGGGAAACAATTTTCAGGTCCCCACAAAGATCTGTGAATGCAATCAAAAAAGTAAAAATGCTAAAAGTCTCACATTTTGTTTGGTTACTTATAGTTAAGGTTAGGGCTGGATAGGGGTTAAGGTCGTCATAAAAATGAATGATATGATATATTTGAAGGTATAATTACAAACTTGCCTGTGTGTGTCTGTGTATGAAAGGGCTGGTATTCAGCTGGAAAAGGCTAAATATTCCACTTCAGCTGGGCTCCCTGTCACATTTCCCTGCCTCCAGCGTTGCTCCCTAGGGTGATCCCTGTGATAGGATTACCGAGCTGAGCTGTGCCGTGATCACATGGGGTCCCCATGCCCGCCACCCAAACACACATTAACCATGGGCAGGTGTCCAAAGAGAGGAACCCTTTAATCATAACTTTTGCCAAGGTCCTGAAAGCCAAACCCTTCCACTGGCATTCCATACGTATGCCGTCAGGTGGAACACCAGCTAAAATCAGGTAGCAGCCCTTTTTATTTTCAAGACTTTTTTTGCCCTTGATAGATGCTGTCTCCATAGCCACGGCAAGCAAAGCTGTCCTCAGCTACATTTTCTGCCCTCTCCCACGTGGGTCGGTGTTCCTGCCCAGGGGGATCACACGCTCCAGCCGCCCCGAGCTATGGAGTGAGCCTCTTGGCAGGGCCCTTCCTGGACATGCTTCTGCAGCATTTATACCAGATTGGTTACAGGCCTCTGCATTTGGGCCTCGCTCATTTGTCTCCAACTCCTGTCAGTTTTCCCAGCTCCATGGAAACCTGACGGCACAATACGGCCTCAATCCTGTGTTCGAGAGTGTGTGTATGTGTTTTTTCATTTTATTTTTTTGGTCAGAATGCATTTCTGGGCTGGTCTGGAGATTCCGCAATGCCCAGAGCAATTCTCGTTGACCATAAATGCCACGGAACATTCCGGAACCCTGTATTTCTGGATAAATAGCTTTTATGGTAGACTGCTTTAATTTTCAGGAGCGCAACTTTTCCAGATATGTAGAGGGACTGCTCGGGTATATAGAAAATATAATATGTACGTCTTGTTCAGCAATGCTTACACCTGCACCTGGGCATTTATTGGAAGCTCAGCCTAGTCGTCCTTATCGATTTCTATACAGCATGTATCTTCGCAATGTGGCATTTGCCTCACTTTGCATATTGTTTTTCACAAAGGCGTCTGCCAAATAAAAGTAAATGGAAATGCAAGTATATTCCAGACCACAGACCACTACTGTACCGAAGGAAGAATGGGACAGGGAGCGTGTAGACGGAGCATCCATGTTCTCGCATTCACCCAGGTGGAGGGGAGTCCGCATTCATACTCAGCAGCCACACAGCGGAGCACAAACGCCGGAGATGTGAAGAACGTCTCGCCGAATGCTGAGAAGCTATTGCCGCCACTGTCATTGTTTCAATGGCACTTTCAAAATTACCTATTGAAGCGAGGAGGATGGAGAGTGTGAGAGGAAGGTGAGAGGGGAGGGGGCGGGAGGGGGTTGGGGACGGGGGGGGGGGGTGGCGAGACGGCAGTGCTAGCATGGGAAAGCGTTCTGGTTGCGGGGACGACTAATTAGGGAGAAAAAGATCTGGCACAATGGGCTTTCAGAGGGGCAGACAGTTCTCTTGAAATGTGCCTTGAAGGAGGTACAGCCCAGTGCCAAAGAGGCCAGAGAAGAAAGAGCGAGGGGAGGGAGGGAGGGGGGCGCGAGAGGCGGAGAGAGAGCGACGGGCGGGGGGGAGAAAACGCCGAAAGGCCGCCGGGAACGGAAGAGGGTGCTTGAGCACATGATGGATGGTGATGAATGTGACCTAAAAGACGGGAGGGGGTTACAAGAAAGGAGAAGGTTTGAATATGGAAGAGAGGAGAGCATGCGAGCCGCTGCTAAGGGCTGGGGGGGGCAGTGCCTTCGCCCGGGGGGGGGGCAGTGCCATCGCTGGGTGGTGCTGCCCCTCATATAAAGTGCAGCAGCTGATGGGGCTGCTTGGGGCTGAGCGTTAACCTGCTCAGTCTCTGGAGCTTCGACCCGTTTTGTGGTGGGCAGGGATGCTTCCCTTGCATGCTAGCTGAGCCCGTTTAATGCACGAACCCAATTGTTTTATTTCACTTACAGTCCGAGGATATTAGATAAAGAAGATTCCCTCTTCTGATCCACAGCCGCCCGCAGTGTAGATATTCGGGAGGGGTTTTGTGTCAAACCTTGTCCGCTTCTTGTATTCCCCGAGCATTCACGCTGAATGTCTTTTTGACTGGGTCGTCCCCCGTTCCTTCCTCTACTCCCTCCCCCCCCCCCCCCCCCCCCCCCCCCCCCGCCCCCCCCACCACCCCGCC
>JAODKE010000101.1:20247611-20271793 GCA_026779605.1 Mormyrus hasselquistii | reverse complement strand
CCCGGCCGTCACGTGTGTTAACGTAACCCTGGCTTCTTGCGTGTCCTTCTCTGTGGAGTAGGGGGCTCCTGTTACAGTGACAGGGTGTTTTTTTTCCTTTTGACTGTTTCACACAGTGGCATAAGACAAGAAAGCTGTTTGCATTTAAAAAGGAGGGAGAAAAAACAGACACATAAGATCTTCTGGAGTTAACACACTTGATAAATAACCACCCTAATCGACACAAAGTGTGGGGCGTGCTGTGAAAACAGACCGGGACCCTTGTTGCGTTTGTTCGCAAAACACCGTAATGAAACCTCACTCTTCTATTTGTCATTCTCTATGGTGTCCTCCTACATGCAGCCCCCACCCCTCCGAAAAAAAAAAACACAACCATTGAAAAATGCCCCAATATCCCACTCCACCCCCACCCTTTGCTCCATTCTACACTCCCATTTCTGTCTGACTCCAGCATGAAATCGATTTCGGGACTCCTGTTCACCCCCTTTGACGGCCTCTGGGAAAGAACACCCATTATGTGCCGGTTTGAGAGAGGACACCTTTTTGGGATGCTCCTGTCATGGCGCCCAGCGGCCAGCCCCATGTCCTTCTTTCTCCCTGTTTTCTTTTTTGCTTTTGTCCCTGGCTCTCACATCCTACCCTTCAGCAGCTAAAAGAAGTGGTGGAGCTGTGCTTAGATGATTTAATTATTTATTCAGAGACCTTTTCATGAGATTGTGAACCCCAGCATCACTTTTGGGATTTTTTACGAAGATCCACACTTGACCTGACCACTGGGCCCATACTTGGACCAGGCCTGCCATCTTGGGGGGCACTTGGCCCAGGTGGGAGGGGTTATGTGTCATGGGGGCCTGGTTGGAGTATTTTTATCGTACAGGCCAGACTCAGGCATCGATCTGCTTTCATTGTGGCAGCAGAGCCTTTCAGCTAAACCAAGGTTCTTCAAATTCGGCCCTCGATTCCAAATCCAGGCCTTGTTTTCAGTAATCCCAGGTAGTTAGTTTAATAATTACTGATTCTGATTGGCCAGAGGCTTCACACCAGGTTCACAGGTAAAGGAAGGCTGGAAAAACCAGCAGTGCCCGGACTTTGAGGACCGTGGTTTGAATAGCTCTGGGCTAATCTCTACCCCAGCGACTGATCCATCATAATAACTTGACAGAATCAAGGGTAAGGCCTGCAGCTACAGGCTGAGCATGACAAAGCAATCTGTGCAGGCAAAAATGTATGAAAGGCGACCACAGAGAAGGTCGCAAAGCCCAGTGTGATGCAGCGAACCCAAGATGGGGGCTAGAGTGAAGCCCTGCTGTTTATTCTAGGCTGACAGGATTTTCATCATCGGAGGGCCACCTCCCTTGTCTCCGCCTGGCCGCCCCCCTCCCTCCCCCCGCCTTATTCCCCAGCTCCCACCAGGATCAGCCGGTCACCAAGGGTCCATTGTGCATGTTATCACACGGTGACGAGTGACGGTGGCCTTGCCTGGCGCTCTAATTAAGGAGGTGAGAAGGGTGAACGGGCTGGGGAGGCAGAGGTGCGGGGTGGGGGGGGCATGGTGGAATGTCCCCTTAAGGATGGACACAGGGAGAAAGCTGGGGTGGGTCAGGGGGGGCCGGGCAGGGGCGAGGCCGCCCTCTCCCTCGCTCTCCCACAGGTGCACATGAAATTGCTTGGCTGGGATGAATTGACAAAGATGCCGCGGAGCTTTAAAATCCATGCCGGACCCCACTAATGGACCCCCTTAATGGACCCCCGGAAAGTCCCCCACAACAGCGGCCTTCCCTGAGGAAGGCTGACCTGAGACCCCCCAGAGACGCCTCCTCCCTGACATATTCCTATTAGCTATGCGCACAGGTCTGATTGTCCGATACGGATGGGTGAAAGACGTCTAAAGCGGCGTTTTGCCCCCCCCCTCCCCCCCCACGGCAGCTTGTCAGCCACATCTCCATGGCTGTCGCCATCTCATCTCCTCTCGCACCATAGGCTGCCGTCCGCCCTCCCGCCCGCCGCTGACTCGCAACGCATTCCTGCCCCGCGGCGGTCTGTGCACCTGGCCCGTGGCCGTCAGCGCCGTGCCGACCCGGACGCAGCTGGGCTCGCGGCTATCGGCCGGCCCCATCAGCACCGAGGCCCAGGTGAGAGCGGCCAGACAGCGGAGCCAAAATCAGGCAATTGGGGGTGTAGAGAGGGGGGGTGTCGAAGCACGGTTTGGCATCAGGTATCTTCCCTGGAGATATCATGGAAGGATGAAATAGAACTACAGGCTTTAATCTCTGCCATGCCGTATTATATTGCTAAAGAAATGTAATCTTCCCTGAATGTTAATAATGTGTAACTATACCCGCGTTGCAAAGGTCCGGATTAGTGGGCTTCCAGCAGCATTGCTGCACCCAGAGCAGCACTTTGTTTATAGTGGGATGGGGGGGCGTGGGGGGTCTTCCATCAGATGCTAGTTTGAAAATGCTGCTGCGACTGTCACTTCTTTGTTTGTTTGTCTGATGCAATGCTTCGGGAACGTGGCCCGCACCTGCAACGGTGTCATTCCCATCGGCACGGCGACAGCCGGCTACTGCAGGCACAGGGGTAATATAAGATCAGCACAATAATGTATCGCGCTGTTAATTCCCGATATTGCACCTAATTTTTCACTATATCTGTCCCACCAAGTAGCACAAAATCTGGAACAGTGTCACATGTTGTATAATCAGCCTTGAAGCTGAGACTGATTTATTAATAATGGGGGGGGGGGGCAATCAAATAATTGTTGGGGTCCTGCATAAATCCTCCAAAAGGAGCAATTTATAGGACAATAAGAGGGGATTTATGGGGCAGAGAAAATGAAGGCAATTCCAATGTGTTACAAGAAAGATGACAGGGCCCTTTTTGGAGCGCTTCAGTCAGGGATCTGCCCCCGCGGAGCCCCACAAGACCCCTGTGTTTGCATGTCCCCGCTGTGAGGTCAGAGAGAAGCCGGAGGGCGCTGCAGGCCAGCCGTCGCACTGTAAAAGGCGCTGGCCTGGGCCGCGTCAGCCGTCGCATCGGTACACGCAGCAGCAGGGGAGGCAAATAACACTGTGAGGACACACAGCTGGTGCAGCATGAAGGCCAAAGTGTAGAAAAAGCAAAAGAATATTTAAATAAGGCCGTATTTTCACAGTATATTGGACAGGCTGCGCCTTTTAAAATCGATCAACGTCTCACTCCAGCCAGGCGTTTAATCTACGGCTGGAATAATGAATAAATTAAACTGCTTCAAATAAAAGTGTTTGGTTTGGGTCACGTTGAAAGGGGTGGAGTGCCCCTCTTTAAATTATGTTCACAGGCCGGAATGAAGCAAAGAATCGAATGGGAGTCCGGATATGTCACAGTAAATGTGGCTGCCAGAGGTGCATGCAGCCCCTGCACAACATGCAAGAGCCATGATCAGGTAAAGGTGCGATCTGCAGCTTTCCTCTTAAAGATCCGCCATTGCAGCTTATCCGCGGAGACAGAGCGCGGAGAGCTGTCCAGTGGTTTTGGCAATGGAAGAATCGCAATGAGTGTTAGATTTCAGTTTGCGAAACACACCACCGTATCTACGCCTACGTAGTGTGCATTTTCTTCTTGTCCAAGACGCAGTGGGTGGTGCTGTCACCACAGCATCAAGCCCTACGCCTTTGACTCCTCCCCCACTCAGTGTGTGAAGTTCTCCCCGTGTTGGGGTATGTTTCCTTTGGGTCTTCCGGTTTCCTAATGGAGTCCGAAGAGTCCACATTCCGTGTGCAAGCCTTGCATTCGATTACCATCCTATCCAGGATGCTCTCCTGCCTCGCATCCCTTGACCCTGCAGTAAACATACAGATATGCAGAATAAAACCAGAAAGCCTTCTGAGTGCTGACCAGTGTCTAGGATACGATTCCGAACAGCTGTGGTGAAGCAGCCGCAGCGATCTCTGCAGTCCCAGCTGACCTGGAAGGTGGGATTTGTGTAAATGACACAGATTCGCTGTCGGGACCCACTGTCTCTGGTGGCGAGACTTAACTTCACTTTTCTGGCTGTAATGAATATATTTCTTGCATGGTGGTCTGTGGTGTCTGCAGGCTAGAATGCTTTGCCTGTGAGCAGGAGGGCTGCCAGTTAAGCTCCTATGTCTGGCAGAGTGATTTCGCCATTAGGCTCTGAGAACCAACTGCTGGGCTGCATGTGCTCAGCTACACATGGATTTGGATAAAAGTGTCCGCTTAAAAACATGTAAAATACAATGTAATACTGTGTACTTGCTTGTTGTTGCACAGGAATCCACAGTATCTATTTTATATTTAGTGCCACGGATGGTGTGACAGTTTTCCCAGTTTTTTATGCAACAAATCAGCATTTTGATGGACGATGTACTCAGGGTCCAGTCTGGCCATGTTTTAGCTTCTGATGATTTCCGATGGAACTCGGGAGTGAATGGCCAATACCCCCCCCCCCCCCCCCCAAAATGTTTGCCATTTCCTCTGTGTCTCTTATAGATTTGCGTCCTCAGCCTGGGAATCGAACTGAGCCCTCGTCACCTGCGGGGGCTTCCTCTCCAGGCCTCGGAATGCGCCTGCGGTCGCACGACGTTTCCAGCATCTCGACCCGCAGATGATGCTCTTTCAGTGAGCGATTCGCTGCTTAGCACAGCTACTATTAAGCCAAATTGCGTTTCACAGTGGTAAAAATTATTTTGCACAATTTCGTTATTTTGAAGTCACAAAATTCCCATTACAACGACCCACGTGGCTATTGCCGTGTATAATTTTGCGTGCCACTAACGACAGGCAATAAAACCGGCCACTTTGTGATCGCGCTGCTTTTTTGCTCCTCCCCGTGTTCAATTTAAAGAGCAGCTCTGAGGAGAATGCTGTAAGCATCTGCATGTGCTCCAGCTGTTTCTGTCCTGAAGCAGGTGGCAGAGATTTTTAATGGAATGTGGAGCTTTCCCAAGCTGCCAGAATGGGACATGCAAGAGGTGGCCAATCAGTGCTACCACACTGCCCTCTGTTGATGGCCCTGAGCAAGCGCAAGGTCTAAGGAGAGGTGAGAACGTGGGGAAACGATGGTTGGACCTCCCTGAAGTGGTGTTGATGGGCGGGGGTGAGGGGGCATGTCGTGAAAGCCCTAGGGTGGATGTCCAAAGTAAGCACTTCCCGGAAAGAATAAATCCATAGAGATTCACAAAGGGGATGCCACAAAGTTCAGGAGGTTTTTCTGAGAATGGACCAAAAAAGTGAAGTATTGAACCTCGAGGGACATTCTTTCCAAAATCTTCCTATTATGTCTTTATTGTAGATAAAAAAAGACATTTATTAAGATGAGGACCATTCATTTATAAACAATTCCTGTTTGATTTCCATTGCACCAGCGGTCGGTTATATAATATCTAAAACATCCAACAAATCACTCAAAATATTTTGTAATGATCTGTTGCAGTCTTTTGCCCAATGGAGTAAAAACTCCCATCCATCCATCCATCCATCCATCCATCCTTCAATCATGGGGTTCTGGAGCTCAGAAGCTATGGGTGTGAGGCATGAAATAACCCAAGGTAGGGTGCCATCCCATCACCGGACACATACCAATCAGGCATGCACTAACACCTTTGGTAACTCCAGTTCACATTAGCATATTGTTGGACTGTGGAGGGGAGAGGTGTGGTAACCAGAGGAGCCGCCCCTGACATCACAGAGAGAACATGTGAACGTGGAGCCTGGGCAGAGACTTCAACTTCAGTTCCAGAGGTGTGAGGCAACAGTGCTATTCACTGTGCCACTGCGCCACCCCCAGCATAAAAGCCTAACTGACTTTACTCACATGACTCAAGACACGCAATCAGAGGAAGCCAATCAAGGCCATGTGCACATGTGCAGATTGACGGGCTTGTTTCATCCAGTGCCCACATCATCTCTCTGCTCTTGCCCCAGCCGCACGGAGGGGTGTTTTTAAAAAAGTCACGCGTTAAAAACTGCTTAGATAAACAGTAGGGCTTTATTGGACCACGAAGATTCTCAGCCGTCTGAGTGAACGGGACAGTCTGTGCTTCTTTTATTCATTACTAGTGATTTCTCCCCCTTCTCATTCTCAACCTTTAATCAGGGTGTAATAACAGTTCTGGCTGCTCCAGCTCTGCTGAAGTACTTCAGAATTACCCCACCCCAAGCGTTGGTATTTTGTTTGACATTTGTGGCTTTAAGCATTTGCCCCCCCACTGAATCCTACCTGCTGTCAAGGTCCAGGTACAAATTGCTCTGCATGAATTTCAACATTTTGGATTTCAAAGTACGGGGTAATATAAAAAAAAAGTGAAAGTCGGCGTCGGCTGTCGGTTTTGATCTCACTGCTTGTTTGAACGCGTCCTTGCCGACGTTACCGCCTCACCGTTAGCGTTTTTGGGGTAAGGCGGAGGGCCGGCTGTAGCCCGTGCTGAGGGCTGTTACTGTGCTCGGCGTGACTGGCGAATCAAACGATGGGAAGTAACCAGGGCAGAGGCGGCAGAGCCAGGGCAGAGGCGGCAGAGCCAGGGCAGAGGCGGCAGAGCCAGGGCAGAGGCGGCTACGCAACCAAATGTTTACTCTCCCTGAGCTCAGCACCCTGAACCAACTCATTTATTTTTATTTCCTGCAGGCCGTTCATTGTTCTAAAGAGACAGTTTGGAGTCATGCTATTTGCCGGAGGTCTCAGGAAAACATGCAGCCGATAGAGGTGGCGGAGCTTGTGTTTCAAATGCGTCGTGGACGACGCTCTACAAATAGAATTCGGTTCTGAACTTTAAAAGCCAGATCTATCAAGCAGAAGTCCTGCATTGTAGTGTATGTATATGTGTGTGTGTGTGTGTGTGTGTGTGTCTATTTTCCAGTTACCCTTGGCAAAGCAAATTAGTCATTTAAAGTTGTGTTTTATGGGCTAGATGTCTGCCCTCAGTGGCTTCATTAGCCTCATTATTTGATTCAGTGAATAAACTGCCCCCAGGGCATCAGCATCATACATTTTGTTGAACCGGCTGCATCTTTAACTTTGCTAATTTTCCGGAAACTTTTAAGTGTGTCAGATTCACTCCAGGGCCCAGAGCTGGCCTCTGCTACGCTGCCCGGATGCTATGAGGCCTCCGCAGTGCACGGCCACAGGGCCCCAGCTGTGCCCGGCCATGGGACCCTCGCTGTGCCTGGCCTCAGGGCCCTCATTGAGCCTGGAGCCACCCTCAAATGCTGCCTCAAACCCTATGTGTCAGGTCATGGGGTCCAACAGAGAAGGGGGGGGGGGGTGATGCATCAGATATCTTGGGAAGACGGTGTGCCCTCCCACTCACCATGCAGTTCCCGATTTTGGAAAGATCTGACCCAACAGCAGCGAGCAGCAGCTGCTTGCTGTTACCCGCAACCCTACAGCCCTGACAGCTCTGCACCTTGCTTGCCCTTCTTCTTGCTCCCCCCATCCTCTTTCCCGTGGTAGGGGGAGGGGGTCATGCTGGTGGTCCTGTACTCCCACCTACACTCTCCTGCCCCCTGAGCTCATTACTTTCAGCCAGCCCCCTCTCCCCCCCCCCCTTCCCCAGGGATGACACGCTCTGTCGCGCCCTGTGACGCCCGCTCTGATCGCTCCTTATCTCCTTTAATCACACTGTTACTGCCTTTATCCCATCAGCTTGGAAGGGTCCCGTGATTCAGCCCCTCCCCCCCCCCTCAATGTGCTTCTGGTTCTCTGCTGCGAGACTGTCCCTAGGGCGTGGCCTTGCCATGCTCATGCAGACTGCAGACTGGGCACGTCGGCAGCCTCGGATGCCTCGTAGCCCCTCCTTAATTGGTATTCCTGTCTTTAATGATGAAACAAACTGAAGTGGAAAAAAAAATAATTGGAAAAGACCCCCCGTTAATGGAGTGTTGGAAGAAGTGTCTCTTGGATTCCGTCCCAAGTTGAGCGTGGCACTGCCGATCAGCTGGAGCGGATTCCTTGAGGACGCATGCCAAGAGGTCGCTGTGTTCCAGAATGTTCCTCCGTCCTCATGGGCGCTCTACAGGCAGCCGGGACAGAGCGCCACCTGCCCCGGTTGGTAGGCCCTGCAGGGACACAGCCTGCGGTAGGAGGGGTGTGCACCGGCACAGCTGTACAGCAGCCTGTCCTTCTGCAGAGAGCACCGGCGCCCCCAGGGGCTGTACGCCGGGAACAGATGGTCCACATCCTCCTCAGTGCTCGCGCAAGTCAGCCCGAGTCTGCGGGAGGAAAGAGCCATGGCGCAACTCTTATCGGAAAGCTCTAACTACCCATGGTGCCCCGCATAAGACAAGCCTGAAAACTCTGTCACCTTTGACCCCTTGCACTAATTTTAAAGGGGTTTCAGCCCCTGCCGATGAGCAGCCAGAGTGATTTGTGTCAGTTCACCGTTTCGGTCAGAGTGTTTTCCTGTTAGTGGTTGGTGATTTTACCAACATTAGCCATCAACCTCAGATGGAGCAGAGCAGTGCTATAAATGCAGACTGTTTCAGGAACGTTTTCACATTTTTCTAGAATTTCTTGACTTTTCTTCCATAGTGGTGCCAGGTGTAGTTTTGCTTTCGATTTGCGACCTGGCAATGCAGGTTAACACTGCAATCCACACACAGTAAAAAGATTTCAGGAAAGCGTGAATTACATTTTTTAATTGTTTCTCATGCACATACTTGTAATGCATGATACTGAAACTATGAGTGACATGCGGAAATATTTTGACTCCAGTCCAAGCTTCTGTTTGCTCGACTATGAAATTCTACTTATTATATAACAAGCATTGATTCTAAAATAAAGACTTCATACCTCAAACTACATACTTCATACTTCAAATTCATGGGATACTAATGCTTAGTTGGATTATTATTAACAGATTAATAGATTCTCAAAATGAAAAATGGCTTACGAGACATAAGTCATAAGTCATAAGTCATCTTTACATAAGAGACTTAGAAACACCACATGTGCCACAGGAACATGTTTTTGTTTTATGATACATGAAACAGCCACTCTCTCCTTCTCCATGTTGAGGGCAATGCCTGTCTATTGTCACATACCTCTTGAAGGCAGCTGGATTGTTGAGGTGATGAAACAAGGCAGGCTCACAAACCAGAGAGGTCTGCTTGCACATGGAGATGCACGACTGGCCGAGCGGGGCCAGCTGCACGACCAGAGCGCCCTCTGCAGGCCAAGTGGGGAGGGACGTGCTGCAGAAGTCCTGAGCGAAAACACAATAAGATGCAGGGTGAGTCTGGGTGGGGTGGGGGTGAGAGCCATTGATTTTCAGGTGCTTTTTAGGTAGACAGCACAGCCAGAGCAGACGGCTCACCTGGTGGGTGATGTAAGCATAGACGCGCTCCAGCATCCCCTCACAGGTAAACTCATGGGGAATGAAAGGATTCACCTGAAACACAAAAGGTGTTCATTTCAGCTCACAGCACCCAGCATATGTGTGAGCCTGTGCTGTCGAAGGTGAGCATCCTGACAGCGGCATTCACTACTACAAAGGCGCCATCTACCCTGTCTCTCCATACGCTACTATACCCTGCGTCTCGTACGTTCATATGTTCTGCTGAAGCCACAATTCTCTTTGATTTATACATGCGCCTGTACATTGTTAATGACAATAAAAATTGAACTGAATTGCCTTTTACTACATATCTAGAATAGGCGGTTGGTTTCCAGCAAGTATCTTTGTTTGAGGTCACATTAAGGTTAAACGTCGCTTACCTCCAAACTCAGGATAGCCTTGACAGCTTCTCGAACCTGAGTAGTGTTATCAATGTCCACGGTCCACACGTAAGGCTTGCCGATGAAGTCTTCGGCATAGGGATGCTGGGAGTGGACCTGGGGAACATGGGAGTCCATTGACAAGTCAACCTTGAACTCAATCTGCAGAATATGACATGCGGTTACATATTACCGGGGTAAAGTAAGCATGACAATTGCAGCATAGCAAGGCAGCGAATCCAAAACCCACAGGAGAATGTGAGGACGGCATACCTGACGCGTGGTTGGCTTCCCCTTGTAGAAGTTGCTGTTTTCAGAGGAATGAGGGGACTGGAAGCGAGGCTGGAGGAACACACACCCCAGAGCGATGGCCTCCAGGGGAGCTGGGCCCTCGTACGGAAATCCAAGACCAACAAAAAGCTGGGGAACGTCAACACACCATTACAGCTGTGGCCACCTTATGACAGGGATACGATGGCCTTAATATCCATTTGTATATGCGTCCTTTTTTTCAAATATTTGAGCAACTAAAACCAGGACTATGGAACTGAATAAGCATAGTAGCTCTTCTTATAAAGAGCTGTTCAGATCGTACTCAGCTGTGATGCTGGAATCAGTCGGTCACAGTGGTATATATCAGGGGCGCCTTGCCTTGGCTCTCCTCAGCAGCTGCTGTAGCTGCTCTTGGGTCAGCAGGCCGTGGTTGTGGACAAAGCTGGGCAGCAGGGAGGGTTGTCCTTCTGGCAAGAACACAGTGCCATGGATCTCCAGCTCCCGGCTAATTGTCTCGAGGTATCGCTCCTTACCCTGAGGATATAGAGAGCACACTGGGGCACCTCAGAACAGGTCTAAGGACCAACTGGGACCCCTCAATCCGGTCCAGGAAAGTGGTCGTGAACCAATTTGTACGTGAACCAAGGCAATTTTTCGTATAAGAAAACGTTGAAATTCAATTAATTCGTCCACAAGCCTACCTAATAATATTTTTTGTTAATTAATTTTCTGGTTTTTATAATAAAAACTACAATGTAGTGTGGCGACGGGTGGACCGAGGCATCGTCACGCGTCTTTAACCCTTATATTGTTGTTGTTGTTAATGTTAATGTGAATCATTGCATTTCCCTATTGTGGCTTGTGTGTTTGCCCATGTCTTGTGTGTACCCGGTTTCATCCTTGCATTTATTTAGCGTGTGTAAATCTTCCACCATGTGTGCATCTTGCAGTTCAGCATCTTACAACCTTGTGTTTCCCATCTGTGAATTTGGGTTTGTAGTGCTTGTTGGGTGCCTGTTGTGGTCCTTCTACTTACAATTGTACGCAGGGCATGCTGGGACATGCGCCCCGCCGGTGCTACACTAGTGTAAAAAGAGGAATCTGGTTGAGAAATCTGTTCGTCGACCAAATGTTGCATGTGAACCAATGCATTTTTTTCACTAAATTTTTGGTTGTGGACAAAATAGTTTGTAGACCAGAGCGTCCGTGAGTCGCAGGCAGCACTGTACGTGAATCGTGAGGGGGGTCGGTGTGTGTGGTGGGGGCAGAGAGTCAGATCCACTGACTGAAAAACTTAACATTTGAAAAACGTAAATATGATCTTTTGGCACTTTACTCAAGGGTGCACAAATAATGTAGCAGGACCATCTCAATATATTCATTAACCAGAAAGTGTTAGTCGTGTACTGGTCCCATTAATTCATTCACTAATAGGTCATAACAGCTAATGTATTTCATGCAGTTACTGTATATGTTCATGATTTGTCCTTCAATGCCCCCCCCCCCCCCATTTCTGCAGTCTGAAAGAGTATCAACAATACCTCTCATCTTTTACAATGCTGTTTGAGACCTGCAACAGCAAGTGAACCTGTGAACATTAAGGAAAACCCTCAAAGGGTGCCTACGGAAATTGTGTGTCTAATCAGTAATAATCAATCATTCAGAAACGTAATGATTGAAAGCAGTTGTTCTAAGATACTGTCCATGGCTCAGAGAGCTGCCTTGCTGTTGAAGTATCTGAAAGAAGAAAAAGCAATTGTGTTCATAATTTACTGTTCTGCCACAGACAGGGGACCACAGGGATTGTTCATGACAGATTGTATAAATGTAATTTCCTGCCAGTTTAATAAAAGAAATAGAAATGTATTTTCCATTCTGATTTGCAAGCCGTTTTCTTGCTCCATGACAGTCCAAATAGACAAACCGGCGAAAGCCATCTTTTTTCAATACTGATCCTTATGCCAAACCATTAGGTCAGTTTCTAAAAAATACTTTGGAACCTTGTATAAATCAAAAGTCACCACCACGTTTTGCCAGTGAATAAAGGTTAAAAATAGTGCAGCTGTCCTCAGGATCGGGGGAAGCATCGCCTGTGTCACTACCTGCCACATGTAGGCCTGCTTGCCATAGACCACGGCGATGTTTTCCTTCCTCCGAGGCTGCGCCTGGCGACCGTGTCCCGCGTCTTCGCTCACAAAGCCCATGAAGGAGTTATCAGGAGTGTGCGCTGGGGAAGGACAAACCGGACGTAAACATTAATCATGCAGAAAAAGCATCACCACTTTAATAGTTTTTCATTTGTTTTAAAGGAGAAAAAACAAATACATGGTTGTGATCAATTTGTTTCGTTTTGTTCTGATAAGGGATTTAACACAAAGTCTTTATATTACATCTGTACTTACAATGGGCTTGTTTTAAATAGGGTTTCCATTAGCTATGCCGGTGTATTCACTCAATCCAAAGACAAGCGGCTAAGCAGACTGGTGTCTCTAAACAGCAGATGGACCGTCCCATAGCAGAGGCTTCCCTGATTTCTTATTCAAACCCAGAACCCCTAACCATGACCGTATCTGGAAATGGGTTAATATCAGGCGTTACACTTCAGCTTGCAGTAGGAAAGTGTCTATTGTGACGCTAGCCTGAAGGACATCTAGGACATGACAACGTCATGACTGCGTAAGGAAGGTTTTGGCGGTTTGGAAAGTTCACATGGAACAAGGAGGAAGGACTGGAAGAGACTGGGAAAGCGATCACTCAAAAAGCAAAGTCACTGGTAGAAATGATACGGAGGATTGTCTAATGCGGTGCTTCCCGATCTGGTCCTTGAGGACCCATAGACAAAAAATGTGGACTGTCTGCCAGGGAGCTTGGAAGGAGCAAAAACATGGACCGACTATGGATCCCCGAGGATGGGATTGGGAAATACTATTCCAATGGTATCTTCAACTGTCGTTAAAATCTTTCCTATCCCCCTCACTTATTTTTATTATTAATAAGAGTAAAAAAGAAAGTGGTTTTCCATTCTCCCAAAAGCATCTTAAAAAAACTGGAACTCACTGGACAGATAAAGACGAAGTAATGGGCAGATCACAAGCTCCGTGCTGATGTACTATGACAAAGAAGGACATGGGGGTGGAGCTAAGACTCTGCCAGGATTTAGAAATCCAGGCCCCTGCACTCTTCAAAGTCACGTCTCACCTGTTTCTGATCTACTCCCTAAACTGCTATTGCTCGAGACCGACATCAATCTTTCTTTATAAAGCAGCACAAATAAACAGAACCGTCCCAACGGCTCCAAAGGCTGGCAAGTGATCTGCTTTGTCCTCCTTTCTTAAATGTGCTGGGGCTGGTTCACGTTTACTTAACCTATATAATAAATTTCTTTTCTCCAAAGACATTTCAGCTATTTCAGCGTACGAGTGATTTGGGAGTCAATAATCCCCTTGGCTTACACATGGATTCCACAAAAACCACACATCTCCTCAGTCTGTTCGACAGCTTGGGCCACTGCTGCCACCCACGCAATGTAGAGCTGGGGCGATAAGAACAGGGCTGCTCAAATTCCTCCTGTCGTCCCTTAAGGTTGGGGCTGGGCGATCGTTTTTATTTTCCTTAGCCAATCACTTTGATTTAGCTTTCTTAGCTAGACTAACAAGAAAAAAGTGACAAGTGTGGGCCTGAGTCAGAGGCTTTTGAGTGTCGACGGCATGACGGCGATTCCCTAACGACCCACGCATATGTGGGCGATCACACTCACGGAACATGGTCATGTACTGCTGGGTCTCCAGCCCCCAGCTGCCCCATACGGTACTGTAGCCTCGTTGGCGCGCATACTCCCCGATGTTGAAGGCGGGCTCCGTGCCGAAGGAGTCGAGAACTCTAAAGCGGCATCTTGGGATGGGAGCAAGAAAGGGCTGATTGTTCATGCAACTGGGAATTGTCTGTTATTTTTGTCTCTCGGCAAACAGGCATGCAGTAACTCAGAAGTTATGGATCAGGCGTTGCTAAGCAGCATTAGAACTCATGGGGTGTGTCCGAATTCAGGGGCTGCACCCGTCTAAGGCTGCATTTAAAGACGGAATGTGGTGTGACAAGGCTGTCGCATTTGGAAGGCTCCTTCAAATGCAGTCTATAATGTGTTCTCCTTTAGCCGAGTCACAAAGGATCCATCAGATCCATCCAATGGATATGATACATCGGATGGATCCTTTTCAGTCACACCGGGATTCATTGCGCAGAGGTAAAGTGGGTGTGTTTCAGCTAGCCAATAGGACTAGCTCTTTGTGACTCAAGGGTAAGGGCAGGAACGGCTGGTGATGACCAGACCATCCCATTTCACAACGCTTTCTGTTCAACCTTCGAAGAACACAACCTACTAAGGCTATGTCTTCCATAGTCTCCTTTAAAGAATGCGGCCCCTAAAGCCAGACACAGCTATTGTCTTGGCAACGATACTTGTGTCCGACAGACTGAAAAATGCTCTTACTGGTAGTGTTGGAAGGACAGACCCATGACTCCACGGAGCTGAGCCAGACCATGGTAGTCAGTGTAGATAAGGTCAAAGGGAATGGGGCTCTGGATGGGGCAGCTCCCCCTGCCCGGAGCAGCTCCTATGAGGCTGCAAAAGGAGGAAGAGCTGCTACGTCAGCCACAGAGACTGAGGGATGGGAAAAAGTCATTCCCTAGCGAGTCCGAGTCAAGTCTTAATGGAAAACATTGTAGTCAGCGTTAAGTCTCGAGTCATTTTCCCTGAAGTCTAAGTCGAGTCCAAATTTTTCCATCATTTTTGTTGTCAAGTGACATGTCATCACATTTGTGACTCTAGTCCAAGTCAAGTTATGAGTCATGTAGCTTGAGTGCCTACCTATGTCATTTTTTTACAGCGTAGGATACTTTCTTTATAGGCAGAGATAGGGAACCATGGGGGTTGAAAAGAGGTTGTCCTTGCACAGTTTTTATGTCCATGTATATGCAGGGAGTGATGCAGCTTTCCAACAAACTATCTCAGGAGACCTTACATTCAGCCAATTGAAGATGCAGACAGCAGAGAATTAATATACAGGGAAATTATAAAATTAACATTATGGTATCCAGAGGGTCCAAGTTGGGCCCAAGTCTCAAGTTGTTGCCCTCAAGTTCAAGTTGAGTCCAAGTCTTTCCATCTGTTTTGCTGACTCGAGGCACAAGTCATCAAATTTGTCGCAAGTGAGTGACTCAAGTCCCCACCTCTGCAGAAACTGGGGCTACACATATTTCCCCGAAGATGCCCTGTTACGATGCATTATGTAATAACACTGCATTATGTAATAACACTGCATAGGTAATAACACTGCATTATGTAATAACATAGCATTAGGTAATAACTTGACAAAATGTTACAAATTTATAGACTATATTATAATTTTATACTGCAGCATTACCCTATTAATATTGTTATTATTATTATCACATTCGGTTGAGCTATTGCATAATGCGGCATTATTACATAATGCGTTGTCACATGCCCTACCTGAGCAGGTGGCCCTGAGAGACCGTGAAGGTCAGGTTGTGCCCCAAGATGAAGAAGGCAGCACTAATGTCTGCCCACTGCACCAGCTCCCCGAGGGGACCACCTCGTTCCACCATCTCCCCGAAACTCTGGCCCCCACCTCCAGCCAGAACCCCTGGGAACAGCAGAACCTGAGGGAAACCATGCAGGCGAATCAGTGGACGGCTTTGGGATCGAGGCTCTGTGTCCCAGCTGGGGTCCTTGAACAAGGCGATTAAGCTGTATTGCTTTAATATAAATACCTTGTAGAATAAATGGCTAAAATAGAACGTATGGGTAAAATGTTGAGAAATATGCAAGCTACGTAAGTGACATGAGATGAAACATTTCACTAAGCACATAAATAATAATGGATAGTAAAAATGTTTTAAGTTTGAGCAAACTCACCCTGAGCTGACTAGGAGATCTATGTGAGATTTTCCGCCACACTTTCTCCCCAGCTTTTGTCCACCTGGCCGCCAGCCTTTCAATCCTAGACCACATGAATTTCACTGCAGGACCCCAGCCACTTCCCATCAATTTATAAAGGGGACTTAGGTCAGTCCGAATCAATGCCTGCCCAAAAACAAATTATAGATGGAGGAAATGGAATTAGCAGCAGTGGAATAAATGTTTAGAAGGCTCGATCTCACAATGTTTTGTTGAGCATTATCTTTGATGACAACAGATGTCATTATACTCCATTGTAACTTAAACAGAGTGCCTGTAATTAGATAATTAATTTTACAGAAGTACAGATTAAGCGGCCCAAGTTTGCCTTGCCTCCTTGCCTCTTTTCAGAATATAATCCTTTGTTACTGCACCACGCCAATGAAAATATACAATAGGGCAAACATTTTCTATCCCAATTACAGAAGCACTGCTCTAGTTCAAGTTCAGTTTAATTCTGCAAAAACCACCAAAAACGCATCACATGCTCAGGGCAACATCAGATGCCTTCTGGAAAATCGTTCAATGCAGTAAATACCAGACCTTCTCCTTCTCCTGTGCTGGCTGGTGTTTCCAGGGTGGAGAGGTGCGGTTATGCCCAGGCAGCAGGGGGCAGAATTCCTCCCTCTCACTAAGGTAGGCCAGGATGGAGCAGGTGGAGCCGTCCACACCGTAGAAGGCATAGCACGGGTCAGAGCGCCAACTGGCTCTCAGAAACTGGGTGGAGGCAGCAGAGGGTTATTCAAACACACATGCAGGCCCATGTACACATCTTACTTACAGTTACACAGGGTTTACCCCCCAAAGTAACTGAAAGTGCAGCATGAATTTTATACCTCATTTTTGGCTGGGCCATGACTGAACCCTTGTACTACCCTCTACTCACCTCCACTTTTCCAGCACACAAGGGGAAGCTGGGATGGTCAGGAACCTCACACCCCTGAGAGAGAGCTTGAGAAATGGCAGCACACTGTTAGGCAGGTGGTAACGCTAAGAGGAACTGCCTATGTGTGAGTTTATAACAATAAGATAAACAGTAACGCTTTCTATGAATGTCGTCTCTAAAAGAATCCATGAACACATTCATAACACATTATAACGCATCCATAAAGCATTATAAACATGGCTATGAATATTTATAAAATGGCATACATTACATTACAGCCATGATTATTATGCATTATGAATGCTTTATGAAGCTTTCATCTATAATGCATTATGGATATCTTCACTGCACTAACAAGCATCCTTAATTCTTCTATCAACCATTATAATGTATTATGAAGGTATCTGTAGTGCATTATAGATGAGAGCTTCATTGGAGCTTATGAAGTATTATAATCAACACTATAATGCCTTACGACTGTCAATAGAAGATGTCGTAATGCTTTATTAATTCTCATACGACCATTATAATGCATTGTGAAGGTATCCCTAGTGCACTATGAATTCACTGGAGCTTATGAACAAATATAACACTATAATTGTTTTTGACTGTCAATAGAAGATGCTGTAGGCTGACCACCACAACTACCAATTACTTGAGCCATCCAGCTCACCCAGCATCAAAACGGTTAAAATCCTGCCCCTGGTTCAGGCAGGTCAGGACCCAGTGCTGCTATTGCCTCCTACAGCTAATGAGGGGGAAGGCTGGAATCCCCGGAAATACTGCCTTTAACTGCCATGCACTCTCCTGTTGGTCTGTCCCTTAGCCCTGTGCCTCTGGCCAGCCACTCAAACAGACATTCTGTACGTACAATAAAAGTGACTGTCAGAGAGAGGAAATAGTACAGCAGCTGTAAAGCCAACAAGGTAAACACAGAGAGTGACAAAGGACAATTAAAACATTAGGCAACAGGAGAGAAATCACATCAGAGTTTGAGGAACAGTTGGACTTCTCTGCTTTATGGGTCTGAGGTAATGTTCAGGAAGTCAGCGATGTTTGGGGCAAGTGTGTGGCCCATATGAATCACCCTGTTTGAAGATGTGAACACGCTTGACGCGACCCTCCCCACAGGACCCTAAACTTGTCTGACCCAGACGCCACTGAGGGCTGTTAAATAGACGGTAGTCCTGGCTGTAAAACCCGGTCTTTGTCACTGTTCCAAAACCCCCCTTAGGCAGCCCCATTAACCCTTTGTGGCCTGCAGACTTGACCTGTCTAGGAGGAGAGCAGCAAGGCACCATGAAGAGCCTGTTCACGTCTGTGCCAGATTTTCATTTTCATATTTATATAGTCAAAGACCAAACAAATGACTATTGGCCTAAATATGTCCATCAAATTATTATTTTTGTAGCTGGAAAGTCCACTTTCTGCTTGATTAATGACTAAAGGTTTAATGGACATGTCCAAAGACATTCTGCCCTTATCTTTACAGCTGATCATTTCTGAATCCAGCATCTGCCAGACGACCTTCTCATGACCCTCTCCAGGTCTTGGACTGGAACACCTGCTTTGTGCTGGCCAGATGTTCGTGTGAGTACCTGGCAGGGGAGTGTGCTCCTGGGGTGCAGGCGGGGGGGTCCTCTGCAGGAGCCGGTCCAGCTTCTGCGACATGAACAACAGCTCCTTCTCCATGGAACGCACCAGCTTCCCGTGGTCATCCTTGAACCTGAGAAACAATACATATGAACACAATTTGGACTTGATGTGTATCTCAGGGTGAACATTTATTATCCTTTATTTTTAAGCACACACCCTAAGGCAGCCGCTGATTCTGGATAATTAACCCAATTGCAAATCAATCTATAAGTATCCTAGGCCATAGCCTGCGGCCACAGCAAACAACAGGGCTCCACCCAGCTTTGGGAAAAACGCGACGGTTAGTTAAATGTGAATGTCCATGCTGATGTCAGATCAGGGCCCTGATAAGTTAAGCCGGCCCTGAAGTAACCCCATCATTTTAAAACACACCAACAAAATTTATTTCTAAAAGTATAGATCAGTGTTTCCCAACCCGATGCTTGGGGGCCTACAGACATTTCACGTTTTTGCTACTTCCCGGCTCCCTGCCAGACTGTTCAAACGTTTGCTCCCTACCAGGAAGTGGGAGGGAGCAAAAACATGGACTGTCTGCAGGTCCCTAAGGACCGGGTTGGGAAACATTGATATACTGTAGAGTGTCTTTATATAGAAAGCCAGTGGAGAAAAAAGTGGTTATATTAATTTACTTTTATACCGCTTTTTTTTTTATCTAAATTGGTTTAGCAAAGCAAATAAACCCTTTGTGGTAATGGATAGAGGTATAAGCTATTTAAATAGCTTTTACTGAAACCACCTGGTTGTTAAATGCTAACTAATAGTCTTCATGTGAAGATGGGCTGTTGAGTTGACCGTGGCAGACGATGGTACCGTAGTAGCAGCTGGGTGAGGTCCTGCTGTGGCAACGGCGTGCTGCCCCTCTCCCGGCTCAGCCGTTGGACCTGGGAGCTGAGGGCATCCAGGCGCAGGGACAGTCTGTGCATGCTGCTCCGGGGGCCCCCTGCAGGGGCCAAGGGTCCTAGGGTCAGGGCAGGAGAGGGCCAGCAGCCAGGTGACATTCAGGGGGGCCAGGGGAGATGGGCCTTCATGGATGTGATAGGTTATCCTCTGGGTCAGAATGTTTTACAATTAATCCATCCATCCATCCATCCATCCGTCCATTTCACGCACATATTCAAACACACATTCACACACACAATCACACACACATTCAAACACCAGGTCACCTAAACTGCGTGGTTTGGGGCTGTAGACGAAAACCAGGGAATTCGGAGGAAAGGCATAAGAGCATGGAGAGACACACCGAGAGCCTGGGGCCGCCCACGGAGGCAGTGACCCACCATGGAGAACCACTCGTAATTTAGAAGATAAAAAAGTATTTCGCTTTGTCAAAAAAAAAAAAACATTTGAAAAGCAGTTGTTTTTAAATGAAATGATAAACATTAACTAAAAAAGTCTGACAATTAAATCTTGAATACAACTAAACAACGCATTTTGCTAATTGATGCTAGTAAGTAGTTTGTATGGTAGAAAGGACTCGTTCTTCTTCAGCAGGATCTTTTTTTTTAATAACAGAACAAGGAACCATTGATCTCAAATCTTAATAAAAATAAAAGCTTTTTACAATCATTCTGACCTGAAATCTGTTTTCTTATGACGGTATTTAAATTTTTTTTACTGAGATCACCTACAGAATCTAAGTTAAACCCCTATTGGTTTATCTTAATTTAAATGTCAGGAATGTTTTCTTAATAACCGAGTGTGAAATTACCGTGTTCACACATCACTCTGCAGCAATAAAAGACCCACATATCAAATGACACATTATTCCATAGAATCTCTAGCTGGGTTATTCCCCCCCCAGAGAAGATGACATCATACTCTACCCTCAATCCGTTTTTGTGCTAGAATACTGTACCTTTATACAAAAACTAAAGTACCAAAAACATTTATACAGCAAAGCCCTACAATGCGTCAAACATTCCTTCATTGATGTTAAAGCTTGGAAGTCAGGGGATGAAACATAACATCTGTCCATTTAATGCCCATTGATTATATAGTCTGCTAATGTAAATAATAGGACTCTATATGCTCATAGTTGATGAAAATAATAATTAATTATTGCCTCATTGACCATTGCCAACTGGACACTGATTTTCCATATAAATGTTGTCCTATCCACCTCTCCCAAAAATGAGACACTCCACCACTACCACCATACACTAAGAAATTGCCCTTGTCCCAGTACTACCAATACACTGAGAAAGGGGACTACGCGTTAATGACAATTATAACGCTGGCCTCAGTCTAAATGTTACCGGCGTTCAGAGACAGAGGGTCGTTAGGAAAGGACGACCGGAGAACCCTGTGTGCATCTCCGTCAGGGATGCCCAGGCCAGCCGCCGCAGTCCCACGCTGATCTCATCCTCTCCATCCTCTGTTTACCCAGCTGCTAGAGCGCGGCCCGCAGCGGGAAGTGAAAACACATTACAGGCAAAGGTCGGCTTTACGCTAAGCCTGGGGACGATAAGGAAGTCAGGATGGAATTCGTAACCCGCCCACAGTGCTCCGGCGGCCCCCTGGCTAAGAAGCAGCGAGTTGTGAGTCGATCGCCTCCCTCCGCTCCCCGCACAGGTGCTGTAGGCTAACTCTCAGTGTCGATGTCCTCTTCCCACACGCTGATGCTAACTACCACTCCAAACAGCCCATCTGCATTTTCTCGCAGTTCCCCATCTGTGTATGGTGGGGTCTTTGTGAAGTTATCTCCAGTATTTAAACTCTTTTGGAGAAATAACTAGCAAAGAAGACTAATCAATTAGGTTTAATTTAGTAATCCTACTTAAAGGGTACGATCAGCAAAATCTGAGAACAACCAGGATCCCTTTTCCCGTCTACATAAGGGCTATCAAATTTTGTCTTGGGTTCATAAAATGTAAGAGTGTGAGATGTGAGATGGTCTTCTACTATGGCTACATCATATGAAAATGCAGGAGAAATTTTAACTTCTTCATCGGTTCCCAGGGTTAAGTACGTTGCTGAAATTCCTCCGAATGATACATGATGCTGTCCGGAAACTGAGCTGCTGCGTTAATCGTACAAAGGGCCGATCCACTGTGCTTGATTTGGCCACCAGTGACATGTTCGCTCGGGACCGTGATAACCATCACACCCTAAAAATAAGGCAAAATTCCAGCATATCGTATAAGGCTGGGTTTGAATGAGCCATTAAGCTGGCATGTGTGCGTCATCCCACACAGGGCTGAAAGGATCTCCTGCTTTCGGGACCAACATCATCACTGGCCACAACTCCCTAATCTGAAGTCTCATCAACCTCCTGCTTCGGGCTATATACTTAACCTGAATTGCCGCAATAAAACATCTTTATGGATGGCTAGGAAACTGAAAATCACACGGGATAAAAGCTTCAGTCAGACAACGGAATAATAATAGATATCCGAGTAGGTGACTGACATATTAACAGTAATTGCACGCAATGAAGAAAATTACAGGCAACAAATCTTTCAGTGTAGTGCCACATCTTTTTACTGGCTGGGTTAGGGGTCCAGATCACCGCGGCCCCATCCTCCCAGCGGTGTTGTGACCCGGCAGCTCGGTGCCCTCACCCCTATCTGCAGGTGCCAGTCCCCGGAGGTCACCCGTCGCCGTCTGCGGGGGGACCCAGAGACTCTGTAGCATCAAGGTGAGCAGGAATAGACTGAGTGCCACACAGCAGCTGGAAGGAAGTGAGGAGAGAAGAACAACATGCGGTGATGGAGTGAGGATACGTCCCAAGCACATTTAGGCTTAATGAGAGGAGATAGCATCAAGGGCGGCTTTAATGTCAGCACGGAATCAAGGCCTCGGTGGGATATAGCTGGGGACCAATTTAGATCAGAAGAAAGAAAACAGATCTTTACACTAAGTGTGGCGGTTTGGAAACACACAGAATTATAGTGATTCACGTCTGGAATAGATGAAATTTTTACCAGTGCTAACATATTAAAAATCCAAACCAGCCGATTGGCCTGAAAAGCCACTGTGCATATGTAAGGCATTCTCCATCCTTATGTAACGTGTAGAAATGCTGAGCGGTCCTACGCTGAAAACGACACCGTGAGGAATCTTTTCATATTCAGGAACGAGCCACGTACGCATCGTGTTGCATTTGATGTGTAGTAAAATGTGGTTTTGGGGTTTTACGGATACATTTGATGCTGCCTATCGTTACGCACAGTGGGGTTACGTTTGACTCGAAGGCGGCTGCGGCCTTTTGCGCGAGGGACCCCTGCATGGGACCCCGCCACGTGCCACCCCGAAAGCACTCCCTTCCTCCGTCCAAGCCGAGTCGTCACATGTGCGGAGAGGTCATGCCACACATCTGTGCGTTCCTGTGGCAGCCCTGAGCCTTTGCTGTCATTGCCAAGCCCGCGCTCACCCTCCCCACATAATAATGACAGCAGCAGAATAAATTGTTCCACATCTGGGGTTTAAGGCAGGCAGGCGTTTGCGAAAGATGGGTGACCGAGCGTGTCCGCGGGGAATCGGTGTGGTCTGGCCTTGCTGTGTTTTGTTGGAGCAGAGAGGCCCCGTCCCCTCCAGAAGCCTGGGCTGGCGCCGTCAGAGACAGGACCGTTCTAGCAGGATCCAAACCGGCCAACGCAAACATCACAACCCCCCATGGCAGTTCCATCCCAACCCTTGCAAACGGGGAACCTTAATGTCCAGGGTCCATACGCATATGCAGATTACAGTTATGTCAACAATGCCTTTTACATATGTTGCCCCCTACTGGGCAGCACAGTTTTTGATTTGCAAAGAAATTTTAGTGTCAGGTTCCACAAAATTGATCTGATTCTACTTCTAATGAAAACATCTGAGCACCACTAAGCTAAAATAAGTTACATTTTCAGTTTAAATTTCCATGGAACATTTACAATATATTTATTGAGCAGACACTTTTATCCAAAGTGAAATACTGTACATTTTTGAGAAAGCGGGGTCAGGCAGTCCCTGGGGCAACTGGGGGGTAAAGGTCATGCTCAGGGCCCCAGCAGTGACATCACACTGACGACCACGAGGTCTGAACCGACACAGCCTCCCTAAAGCCACATAGCGTCCACCTAATTCAGGCTGCTGAGGCTCTGCATTGTTATGCTGAATATTTGTTCACCGCTTGAATTATATTTTATTATAGTCTATATTTTAGAATCTTTTTTTATATCACAGAAACTGTTACTTTTAATACACACAAAGACCACAGTTATCCCATATGGATGTTGTCTTTGTGTTGTGCACCTGCAAAGAGTACACGTTTGTGGATGTGGGGGGGTCACCCTTACCTCCTGGGTCGTAACGGCACACGCATTGTCCAGGCACGAGTCTGCCAGCGAGGGTCTCACTGAAATGAGCAGAGGTAGAAATGTGTTTAAGCACAGCTTCTCTCACGACAAAGAAATGATTCACCGAGTGGATGCAGCTCTCTCAACACCTCACGCCTGCCCCCCAAATGCCCACCTATCACACCCAGCCTCCGTACCGCAGATAAGCACCGTGTCGCTCGCTATCGATCTTTGCTAATGTGTGTTCAGCGCCCCCCCGCCCCCCCCCCCCCCCCCCGCCACCCCGCGGCCGCCGGTGGCCCCCCCCCCGGCCGGGGGCCGGTGGGGGTGCCTGGGGGGCGGGGGGGGGGGGGGGGGGGGGGGGGGGGGGGGGCGGCAGAACAGCAGTGTCATCAGCAG
>JAODKE010000101.1:20201796-20230955 GCA_026779605.1 Mormyrus hasselquistii | reverse complement strand
AAAGGTGTTAAGGTCACCTTGTTAGGATTAGGGTTTTCCCCATAGAAATGAATGGAGAGTCCCCACAAAGATATAAGTACAAAACTGTGTGTGTGTATGGGGGGGAAGGGGGGGGCGTTGCATAGATCACATTTGAGGACCAAATTGTCCCCAAAGTGTACGTAGTAAAACCTGAAAGCACCCTACTTTTGGGGACATCTTATGAGGTCCCCATTCGGAGAACCTGAGTTTTATAAAAAAAAAAAAAATCTGTGAATGCAATCAAAAAAGAGAAAATGCCAAAAGACTTGCATTTGGTTTGGTTACTTATGGTTAAGGTTAGGGATGGGTAGAGGTTGAGGGTGTCGTGATTGGGATTAGGGTTTTTCCCATAGAAATGAATGGGCAGTCCCCATTTTGATAGGAAAACCAACTATAAAAATTGGTGGCTGCTATGATGAAACTTTTTGCCTGGTTACTTATGGTTACGGTTAGGGCTGGGTGGGGGTTAAGGTTGTCAGTTAGCATTAGCATTTTTCCCATAGAATTGAATGAGCGGGCCTCATAAGGATAGGTACTGTATACCTGACATGTGCACGTGTGTGTGTGTGTGTGTGTGTGTGTGTGTGTGTGTGTGTGCGTGTGTGTGCCTGTGTGTGTGTGCGTGTGTGTGCCTGTGTGTGTGTGTGTGCGTGTGCGTGCCTGTGTGTGTGTGTGTTCAGGAGGACAGGGGGTTTGGGGCTGGTTTGGTCCCTAAGCATGTTCAAACCAAACCGATTGCACGTGGTATCTATTCATCTTAATTTTTTAGAGGTTATACCTGGACAAGCCCACTAACTCGTTTTACAGGTTTGCTGGCATTTTTTAAACAGTACTGCCGATTATTTATATTGTTCTGTAACAAATCTGTATTGAACTGTTTATGGTACAGGACAGAATATTTTGACTTGTTCAAAGACGATTTATAACCTGCGCCTGTGTGATAGCAGCATAGGTATTGAACAATTTTCTGCAGAATGAATACAATAGCTTGCGATGTAGAAAGCATTACTTCTAAATAGTGTGTAATTATCAATAACAGACAGACAAGCATAAAAACCTGGAAGGTATGTTATGTCTCATTAAACATTAAACTTCATCACAATCATGTCACGGGACAGACAATTAAAGCTACCTAATGTCACAAATTGAGGAAGGAATGACTCGAGGGCACGTGCTGCGGCGAAACAAAAGGGGAGTTATTGAACTTAAAGAACAGAGACTGAAAATAAATAAGTGAGGGATCAAAACTGGAGGGGTGGAGCAAGGAAGGGCACAAGTAACAAAAGGGTTTGACGTCAATGACTGGACTGGGGAACACAGGACTAGGAATCACATAAATATGAGATTAACCAGGGAGCTAATGAGAGGCAGCTGGGAGTGACTTCCACACAAGTTTAAGTATGAGAAGTACAGTAAGACGAGAGATAAGTGAGGCTTGTTATGGTCGTGACAGGAAGGAGACAGGAGGGTCAGGAGTGCAGGACATGACACCTAGATATCTCTAGTAAATGATACATTTTGCAAAAGGTTATTTTAATATCAATATAAAGATGATATTGTTTAAAAATCCAGCTTCCTGCCTTTTGTGTGTTTGTGTGCGATACCACAGGGACCTCCAGCTTCTTGTGTTTGTTTAGGTGGGGGTCACATAGCTCTCATTCTCTGACTGTCATCACTTTGCACGGGTGTCAGAGATGGTGTGTGTGTGTATGTGTGTGTGTGGGGGGGGGGGGGGTTAACTAAATATAAAAATATATACACAGAGAGGGTTAATGTGAGGCAAACAAAAAATATTAAGTATGCTCTAGTAAGTAAACAGTAGTCAATAACTTCAGATCCCACAGGCATCATGTGTGTGTGTGTGTAGTAGCCAGTAATGTAATTACTGACAATAACTTAATCATTTTTCCATTCTGTAATATAAGTTGATAATGTAATAACTTACCAGTAATGTAATAAAATTTCTGAATCAAAAATAACTGTTTGTGCATAAGAGTGGCACAGTGGTCAGCACTGTGGGACCCTTGGGACCAGGGTTTAAGTGTCCGTCATGGCTGTGTGTGTGTGTGTGTGTGTGTGTGTGTGTGTGTGTGTGTGTGTGTGTGGAGTTTGCATATTCTCTGCCTTGTGCCCATAGCCCCCATAGACACTGGACCCCCCATGACCTTAAATTGAACATGCAGTATTAGAAAATGTGAGTATGTTTGTGCACAGTGTAATAAATTATCGCATTATTGGCTGATGTAGCAGGTAATGATATAAGAACTATTATTAATATATTAAAACTATTATGTTATTGGCAATTAATACCTTATTGGCAGGTATTACATTACTGGCTACTGCAGTGCAGAACAGGTTTGAGAGGCTAATGAGGTGTGTGGAGTAAGTTCTAGCTGTGGTGAAATCATCTGGCTGCTGTTTTCTCGAGGTTCAATATGATAAACCCTTGAAACAACCCTAACCATTGTTCTAACTACTTTTTCCTCCCTATACTTTAGCCTGGACGCAAGACCCTTGTATTTGATAATGCCTTCAAAGTCACCTCTGGTCAGAGATCAGTGAGGACAGGGTGTGTTACTGTTTGAAAGAAGAAAAGCTGTTTTAATTTAGAAAATATTTTAATTTACTTAATTTTTTCATTTACTTTTTTGATTAAAAGGGCCTTGAAATACTGTACTTTAACAATTTGTACAAGTGTAACTTGCAGCAGCAATCAAATTTTATTACATTTCATTTCCTCAACAAACCTGTATGTAGAGCAGCAACACAAAAAGCACTTTGCCTTGACCATTGTAACTGGCTATTTACAATGTCATTGAACGTAGAGCAAACAGTTACCCATCCATTTTCTATACTTACTTGCCTTATGCATGTGGCTCATTGGGGCCCAGACCCAATACTGGAAGCGACGGACGCAAGGCAGGGAATAACCGAGGGTGCCAACTTATCGTCGGGTACACTCACACACCAATCACAATCTGGCAATTCCAGTTCACCTTGGCACGATTTTTTGTGTGTGGGGGGAGGGGACTGAAGGGGGGGGGGACTGTGGGGAGATCATGCAAACTCAATATAATACCTGTCTTGCTGCTCTCTCTGATTCCAACTGAAAGAATACAGCTCCCGAAAAATCTAATAACTGGATTTATAGCACTATTTGTCTTGCTTGCTCTGAATATCTCTCAAAGGCTAAGGCCGGTCATGCTTAGAGTGCAATTTTCACCATGGACAGCAGATGGCAACCTGATCTTAATATTTAAACTAACATTTTTGGTAATCTTTATTACAAGTTATTATAAATTGCGGAGGTACGTTCCCTGACGACGTCAAACCGAAACCCAGTTTTCAAACTATTCACAAAACCTTCAACTTCATCTTGCAAAATCAAACAGTGCAAAACCATTTTATCTTTGCTCAAAATCAAACACAGCTTTCAAATCACACGCAAAGCTGGTGAATGCATAAACACTGAGCAGTCTTTACACAAAACAGAAAAAAATAGAAAGCACTACCAAGAATGTTCCTGACTTGTAGAGTAACATACTTACTGTGGGCTCCATAAAAGGTTACTGTATAGGAAGAAATAAAAAAAAATCCAAATGACAGAATGATAAGTGCATTGCAGTAATATGTTGCACAACTGCCAAGCCAACGCCAAGAAAGAATACTCATTTTGCCTCATCATCATGTCGCAGTTCTGGGTTAGGACAGAGAACTGTCACCATCATAGGCAATGTTCTCCCTTGCTAGACAGATGAAGAAGAATACTCTGTGGAGACACGTCCATACCTTGACACTGAATCACACCTATGGCACTTGAACCCTCACTCAGCACATATTCTATGTTCTAGTCCTTGATGTGGATTCCTTACATGTTTAGAAACATATCTGAACAGTTTTGCGTCATTGTGTTTAAATGACAGCTCTGTGCTGACTGTGATTAACTCTTGTAGCCTGTGTGACCTGTTTTCACTAAAATTCACCTTGGTCCAAATTATATTATGATGAATATCAATGTGTTTAGAGTTCCACAAAAAGGGTGATTAAGATCTGCTAATTGTGTCTAACTAGGTTAAAACCATTTAAAGTTTTTCCAAACGAGTGATTGATTCAGTTAATGACTTTTGGCAATTGACGTTTTTATTCCAAGAATGGGGTATAGTGTTTTAGCAATTCGGAAAAGCTAAGACAATTTTCTTATGCAGCATATTTACGGCCATCCTGTATTGGAAAGTCATAGAAAATTAAATTATAAAAATTAGACAGCTAGTTGTATTTTATTGGGATAGAGCAACAAAGCGTTGTTTTGTCATATTTTTTTAGATCGCTTCTCTTTCTTTGATTGTAACATCCAGTATCTTCATCACTTCTGTCGTAGCGATGGGAAAATCATGGTGGCAATTAAGCCAGATAGTATAATGGATTTTTACAAATTAAATGGCTACTGGCTGCTTCTTCTAATCGGAAATTCATCTTGGCAAGCAAACATACACTCCCATCTTCATCTTAGTTTTCAGAAAATTAATTGGGAAGATATCTCAATATAGACGTCTGGCATTTTTCATTGATTTATTTAAAAGATAGCAAAGCGACGTATTTTAACTAGTCCCTAGAGCAAGTAGTGTTTAAGGGCATTGCTCAAGGGTAAAATGATGAAATCACTTTGACCTGGCAAACTCCTGATCACCCAGTGCTGAACTGGCCATCTGATATGTGGGCCAGCAATATTTATCTTTTAGCCTAGAAAAATTGCAAAACTTATCGTGAGGGACAGCCCAGGGGTGTCAGAAGAATTTTGAATGTGTGTGTGTGTGTGTGTGTGTGTGTGTGGAGGGGGGGGGGACTGGCATAAAACTAATATTTTATGTTATATTTGGGGGAGACCAAACGAATAATTATGAAATGTGAGAGGGACTCTCTCAGATTTAATGGCAGCTACGCCCATGACCCAGCCAGTGAAACCTTTAATCTAAAAGGAGAGGAATTGCAGTTGAACTGAATTAGCTCTGTAATGTCTGTCATGTGCCTGTTTTGGACCGCTTTGGTAAAAGACAATGCGAACTCTTGTGTGGTGACTCCAGAGCTGCCTTCTGACTTTCTTGGTATTTTTTGACAGTCGTAAAACAAGTTTTTGGAGAAATGGATGATTTTCAGCCACTCCCACCAACTCTTTGCAGCGGCCAGCGACGCTTTTCAGTTAAATTCAATTTATTTTTATATAGCGCCTTTCGCAACAAAGTCACCCCAAGGCGCTTTACATGGGTGTGTTGTGATACATTACAACATAATTGAGAAATACAAAAACAGGGAAAATGAAAGACAGATGAAAGAAAGAAAGAAAGAAAGAAAGAGAAAGAATGGAGGAGGAGAGGACCGTAACTATAATAACACGTAAAAACACGTAAAAAATCTGATCCTTGCGTACGACCATTTTGTCGTCACGCATCTACATCTCTCTTTGCAGTCTGGCAGAAAGCCTACTTTGGAGTCGGAGCGCGGCCGACGAATTCCAGTACGCATGCGCGCTTTTTACAACCATGACGGCGAGCCAAAGCGGGCGGATGGTTTTGGAGGTAGGAAGATGGGACTACTGATAACTTTGCTGAAATTGCCTCCGTAAATCCCTGCTTTATGCTATCTTACAATGACGCCGAGCTGCAGTTTACTATTGCCGTGACATTCAATCCATTTGAACGGCCTTTTGCGATTTAGCTTGGCGTGTCGGTGTATGCGGCTAGCTGGTAGTGGCTCGCTAGTTAGCTGATGATTAAATATATCTGAGGTGACAGCGCACTGACAAGTACCTGTTCACCCGCCCCCTGGGTCTTGTAATTTTTCATGTAGAACAAATGAATTCTTTCGTTTGGTTGACACACCAGTTTGGAGCGAAGTCGAGAGTCCAGTTATCCTGCTGGGTGAGTAATTGGGCTGGCTAACAGCTAGCTCGTTAGCCGGATTTACTGTGCCTCTTGGCAGTATTAACGGTACTCGTGTGACTAACCGCGCGCGCTTTCTCAAGCCTCTATTTCTAAATGTATTTTCACCTGTTTATTTAATTACACACGCCTTTTATCTTGATATTGGTTAACCAGACAAGAACGCCAACTCCAGATTCAGGTTATCAGTATTACATTTAATGCTTTGAGACATTTAAATGGGCATTTCTCATTATAATCGTTGCTTTTTCGGTGATATATAAGATGTGATTTTTGCCTTTCCTTCATGATAGCCTTGCAATCTGTTTGTTTTTTTTCTATGCCTTCGAGCCAGAGAGATGATTCCCAATAGATCTACACGCTTACTGCAGTCCTGAATTGGCAGGACCCCATACCCCACAAACACTTTTCTTGTATGAAGGGACTGGTACTGCTTTATTCTTCACTAGTTACTATTCGATGCTTGGATGATGTTTTATGACCCTGGTATTAGTATTCGGGGCTGTTAAGGGGGCACAACTTCGTCCCAAGTCTGTTTCTTTAGGCACCATGGCTGGTCAGTCTCAATCTTGTCTCTCTTTGACCCTTTTACTTTTTTGACAGAACATTTTTGTCAATTTTTCCCTGGGATATGGTTTTACTGTATCTATCGCTACTATTGTCTGACAATAATAGTATACATAACACAGAATTTGTTCTTCTTTGGTTGGTTTATTATGTGGGGCAAGGTTGCATTTAATTGACAATATTTACAGTACACCTGTAAGCTGGCATTCAAGCTCCCGTTATTCAAGTTCTCACCAAAGCATGTCTGCATTTTAATACCCATATCATGTATCCTAGTGATGTCCTAATAATACAATTGGCATATGAGCCAGTATGTTTTTACGATCTGTATTATAAAAGAATTTAGACAAAGCATCTTTTTAACAAATGCAAAAATTCTACATGAAGAATGCAGTATTTCATCCTTACATCTTCAACCACATGCTATGTAGTACCGAGGTCTGGTGATTGTCCTGACAAATTGAGAAGCATGATTATTGTGGAATGGAGCATTGTCATCCTGGAAATCAACCCCCATAGCAGGCAAGAAATTGTGTATCACAAGATGCACGTGTAAAGAAATGAATCCCTCATACTTTATTAATCCAGCCTTGTGATGGAATGTGTTGGCTGAGGATGTGTCTGTCTGTCTATGCATGCATGGGTCCATTTTTTTCAAGAGCATGGTGTCAGACAATTCAGTAGAATGCATTGTGGCTCTTCAGTGCTCAGACTTCTCATTCCTGAGCTCTTTGCATCACTAGATCTGCAAATAATTGATGTGGGGTCTTGATAGTGGTTTGGCGCAAACATTGCTTTATAAGTAGTTTTGTATTTAAGGATGTTCTTACTCAGTATTTCCACAATTATGTTAGTGCTTCTGCTTCAAACAGTCGTCCTCCACCATGGAAACATTTAAGTTTTGATGTACGCATCCAGACCACTCTTCTCGTATCCCTTTCTGTCATTGAATTACCTGCTGGAAAATTGCCCAGAAGTTGACGTACTGCACAGTGGTTGAATACTGTGACTAAATGTGTATGGTTCAGTACTTGCATCATTTAGTCAGTTTAATCGCTGCCACAATAATTATTTGAGGTATTAATAATGAATGTTGGCTTGAGTAACAGGCTTAAGTACGCTGTTTCATTCTGTGTATTTTTATTTGTTCTCTATAGTTAGCTGTCTGCTGTCACTGCTGCTGAATGTAATGAAGTACAGTCGCGTACTGTAGTAATTGACTTGACTGAGTAAAAGACATTTTCAAAGTGCCAGTGGAGAATTCATTAACTGTCTGCTGTGTTCTCTTTGCTTCCTGACAGTACCATAGTATAACTCCTGTATCCAGTATCAGGTTTGATTTTGTTCGCAGCTAGCCATCTGGCGACTGGAGATGTTTAGAGTGAAAAGATGTTCAAGGTTGAGCGGTTGCAGACTGATATGAGCATTAGAAATATGATATTTTCAGATAATGACAGTAATACTGTGGGGACAACAGCATAGGTAATTTACTGTAAGCATTGTCATAAGTACTAATGTTTGTATGTGATACTGACTGTATCAGTTGTTTGTACTTAGTGCAGAGGATTTTGTCAAATCATTGAAAAAGTCATTGAAAAGTATTTTATACTATTTTGAATACACCAATATTTGGTTAGTTTCAAGAATATTAGGAGAATAATAATAGTAGGATTTGTTTTGAGATCTGAATTAAAACATGCAAGCTGTGGGTTGAAGGATTGTTGTCCTAGAATTTCCTCCTTACTGCAGGCTATTAAATGTGTATCTGTATCAGGTCCAATAAAAGTCTTTGAGGTTTTGAGACTAAGGGGTTGGGGGTTATGTCCTAATGCAATGTAAGTCTGCTTTTTGGTGAATCGTGTCAATGCTCAAACTGATGTTTTTCATGAAACATTTTTTCTAAGTAAGCAAACACTGGGTGGTCTGTTACATTGCTATCCTGGCATCTTTTGTTTCCTGTTTTGCCTGCAGACAGGAAAAGGTTTTTTTTGTGGCTTTTTTTAATTCAAAAGTAGTTTCGTCGTGATTCACGTACAGAAATTGGCTATATGTAGTTGTATTGGGTCACATTTTCTAATAGTTTTTCTGTCTTTCCCGCAGTAACCATCATGCAGGCCTCTTAACTTTGAAATCAGACAAGCTTCCCCTTCACCCTTTTTTGCAACCTTTGGCCATGACTGAAGAGGACTATGGGTGCTTTGTGGACTGGGACAAGATGGGACAGCTGGCAAAGAGCAGCGGTCCCAGCAAGCTGGACTGCAAGGACCCACGGGAGCTGAAGAACCTTGCTAGGCAGGGCCACTGGGCCAAGAATCACAAGCTGCGCGCCCAGATCTACCAGCAACTTATAAAAGCCATCCCCTGCCGCACTGTCACTCCAGATGGGGAAGTATACCGTGACATCGTCGTCAACGTCACCGGCAAGAAGGACCCCACCTGCATCCCCTTGCCCGAGTTTGTAGACGACACCCCAGTACCCAAGTATTGCCTGAAAAAAGATGGAATTGGGGCAGCCCACAAGATCTTGGCATGTGTAGCGAGCCAGTTCCCCGACATCTCTCACTGTCCCATGCTCCCAGCCATGACCTCCCTGCTTCTGCACTTCAGCACAGACGAGGCGCAGTGCTTTGAAGCAGTGAGCCGCTTGCTGGCCTGCAATGAGCCTGGGCGCCGTATGCTGGACCAGACCTTCCTGGCCTTCGAGTCCTCATGCATGACCTTTGGTGACCTGGCTCAAAAGTATTGCCCAAGCGCCCACAAGCTGATAGTGGCCACTGCCCAGGACGTGTTGGAGGTGTACTGTGACTGGCTGTGTTGGGTTCTTGGTGACCTCCCCTTCTCCCATGTAGTCAGGGTGCTTGATGTCTTCCTTGTAGAAGGCTACAAGGTCCTATATCGTGTGGCTCTTGCCATTCTCAAGTTCTATCGCAAACACAAGGCTGGTCAGGCTCAGCTTGGAAGCCAAGATTCTGCTGGCGTCAGGTCGGACATACGGGCCTTTGTTCAGGGCATCGGCTCTTCTGCCTCCCCAGAAAAACTTCTAGAAAAGGCCTTCTCCATCCGTCTCTTTACCCGAAAGGAGATATCATTACTGCAGCTCGCCAATGAGAAGTCCCTGCAACAGAAGGGCATCACCGTCAAACAGAGGAGGTACCGAGCTTCTAGCACTTTTTTGGTGCCATGGTGCTGGCCTGGCTGTCTTCGTCGTGTTTCTCTGGCAGGTGGGGCTCAGGCACTGTGACCTGCACTGTTCCCCTGCCTTTTTCTCTAGTACCCTTGTTTCTTTTAAATAACTGCTTTTAAATCTTCTCCTTTGTCTCTCGCACCTTCATTCTCTCTTCCAATGCTCATGCCTTCCTGGCTTACGTTTGGCCCTTACAGGAGGTAGGTCTCAGACTTTTTTTGTGTCGTGTTTTGTGTTTTATAGTTAACGTATCAACACACAAAAGTCATTTTGGAAACCTTTGGACACTAATAAAAAGAAGTCACAGAAATTGCTAGTTAATTTGTAAACCCTGTTTGCATGTGTTTTAAAGCTTCTCTTGGGAATCCTTGGCAGACTTTCTTACAGTTTTGCCCCCTTTTTGTTGCTTTGTCCACCATGTGTTTATTTTTCCTCTTGTCCCCACTTTTATTCCTTTGTCCCCCTATTTGTTGGCCCCAGGCGGAATGTACATCTGGCAGTGGACGCAGAGAACTTCTCCTCAGATATTGTCAGCACCAAGGAGATGCGAGACATCTGGTCCTGGATCCCAGAGCGCTTTGCCCTATGCCAGCCCAAGCTGCTATTCACCACCTCCAAACATGGCTGCAGCCTCAACAGGTACTGACCTGAGATCAGTGGCAGTAGCTACGTGATTGATTAAACAGTTATCTGTTTCTGCAGTGTCTCGTGCAATCATGTGTCCTGTTGATGATTTTATTATATGGTCTGTTCTTGAGGACAGCTAGGTTTTACCCCCACACTCACCCATACTGCGATTGCATGACACTTTATACTAATAAAGTGGATATCATAGTCAGCAATAACAAAGATGTCATCATGAGAGCAGTGGTTTTGAGGAAAAAAAATCTAGACTCTTGCAAACAAATGAAAAACAGTAATGTATATGAACTTGTGGTATGAATCTTTGCTCTTTGAAACCAGACCTGTCAATCATTAACAGATACCAGTGTTATACATTGTAAACCACTGTGTCCTCATCACCCAGGAATGATAGGCAACAGTATAATGTCTAATCAGGCTGCTTTGGTACGCAAACTCATCAAATACCATAGGTACCTCATTTTCAGTTCAGCATGCACAATGAAATTAAAGCTATACATTTATTGATATGGGTGGAACCTAAATGCACAGGTAGTTGTGGTTAATGTTGGTTAGTCAGTCATAATCAGTGGTTGTGAACATTTTGGTTTCCAAATAACACCAGCACTGGAGAGATAGTGGTTGATAAGACCAAGCCTCAGATGGGATGTTTGTCAGCTTTGTTATACCAAACTATGATATGTTGTTGGAAACGCATCCAGCATGTTAACTCATTAGAAATGACATCTCCGAGTGTGTTTATGACCGGAGACTAGGCAGAAACGGCCTCTGCCATTTAGGTCTTCCTGTGGCATTTAAGGCACTTTTTTCAGGAAATTTGGACAGGGCTTAAAAAATAACTATGGCTGGTTTTATTTATTTTACCATGTGCAAGTAAACATCTCTTAGGTTTTGTCATTCAGACACAGTGACAGACATGTTGCCTTTGGCCTGCAGCTGTTCTTTGTTTATGTTTATAGTTTTAAATAATAAATCATTTCAAAACAAATTATTATTTCCCTGCTGTACTAAAATTCCACCGAACCGCAAATCCAAATCCATGGTCTGTACCAAATTGTCAATTTTATGTAGTTACACTGCTATTGTCTGTAGTGCACTAGTCTTTTAATGTCAGATTTGCCTGTGACACGTTTTCCTAAATTCTAAATAGTTCCAAAGTAGACTTTTCTTTGTTACTCCTCATCTCCTCACTCGATTTTCAGTGGTAACTGGGAAGCATTATATTGTGCAATGACAAATATTACAACAAATTTATTTTTGTATAGCACGTTATCACAACAGACTCAAAGGGGGAGCCCATCCTCCAGGGGCCGGCAGGGAGAGTCAAATTGGAGAGATGGCTAAGTGCCGAGTCACACTGTCCGAATCATTTTTGAGATTTGAGACACAAGCGGGGAGCAGGAGGGAGATGACAAGCCGGTGCCGACGCTCCCTCCGATCGCCAGGCAAGCAGAAGTAAAGCAGCGGGTCATACATGGAGGACGATACAGGCAGAACGGCGAGCTGGATGCAAGGCCGTCATGAGTAGTGGCGACGGTACATGTATATAGATTGAGGTCTAAATGTAGATCTAGATGCCCTTGTAGATGTCAGCAGACCTCATTCAGACAACCGTGTGCAGTCTGCTGAGTGATTTCCAGGAGAATATACAGGGCTGTATATAAACCTGAATATACTCGGGTTTATAATAAGAAGCCATTGTTTAGAAACTCAAGACCCAAACTGTAGTACACTGCAGATATAATAAAAGCTTACGGCTCTGTGCAACGTGACTGATTTCAGATAACTTAATTTGATGTGGGGTGGATTGGTTACAATGTTGTCTTTCTGCCCCAGAGTTTAGGGTCCAAATCCTGCCTCTGCTCTCTCTCTCTGTAGTTTGCATGTCATCTTTGTTGTGTTTCCTGTCACAGTCTAAAAACTTGCAGCTGGGTATATTGGTGTATCTGAATTGTCTGTAAAATCCCTGCGATTGCCTAGAAATCCCATCCAGGGTGTCTCCTGCTTCATGCCCTATGCTGCCTGGGGTAGCTTCACTGTTCCCAACAGCCTTCTACTGGATATGTGCTTTTACAACATTTCTACACTAATAACGAAAGTTTACAAAAAGAGAAATATTAGTGCAGAACTAATTTTATGGATAATAAAAGTAGTGGGACAAGACTATTGATGCCTTTAAACTGTCATGCTTTATATAGACTAAGGACACCAGGGAAAAACAAGTGCATTCTGAACAAATCAAGCCTGGTATTTCAGTGGCTGGACTCAGTCTTCACAACGGATATTCCTTTAGGAAGCGTGAACACTTGGATAGAATACAAATGTTGGACCAATTCCATCAATTTAAGCTCTGACAAAGGACAATTGTTTTCAAGGGGAACATAACACCATTCGGCATTCGACAGAAGTTTGACACTAATTTTAAACTTGGACTAGTATATTTTTATTTGAGTATTTCACTCTCAACTGAGCACCTAATTTAATTTTTCATGCAGACCAGCATATTTTTGGCTGGAAATAGCCATTCGTGAATCAGATGTGTGTGGTACGTTGTTTAGCAAAAATCTAAATTCTTTGCTTCGATGCCCTGTACCGCTTACTTTAATGCAATACTGCAAACTTAAACTTAATTATGATTTTGCACTGATTATCTAACTACTAGCCTTATGTGGGTTATGATATGTGGGCTGTTGGCCACGACTGGCAGACTTTGTGGAGTGACCTGCACATCAACATCAGAACTGTAGACTTTCATGATGGAAATGATCCACTCGCATTAATATGCCAGCATAGCTTCAGATTCTGTTTCTGATTATTCACATCTATCCACCTCAGGTTCTACTCCCATTGTGAGGGTCATGAACCCACGCTGATGCTTATCAGGACTACTGATCGGGAGGTATGAACCCTCAGCGACCCAGCTGCAGTCACCTTCCACACTTGGATTGGTGTAAAGGATTTAAAATAAGCATGACACTGAACGAAAATGTAGTTCAGTCAATGAAGGTTTGTGCTGCATATCAGACATGACACTCTAGCTAATAAAGGCTACAAATTATTAAAGTGACATACCCTTACCTTTCCTGATTCCAGGCTGGATTTTAGTTGAAATCCTTATAAATACAATCCTCATTTAATGGTGTCTTGTTTAAACAGAACACCTGCTACTTCATTTTTGGATTAAACTGAGCAGTTTGGCCAGCCTCCTTGCTTTCACTAAGAGGATGGTGTAATTGGATTTTGCTCAATCTCTGCCTAGGTATGTGGTGCCTACCTCTCCACTGACTGGGAAGAGCGCAAGCGGAGTGGAAACAAGCTCAGCTTTTTTGGGACAGGGGAGTGCTTTGTTTTTAGGGTGAGTTCCCTGACCTTTTCTAGTGCCGAAACATTTTTCAGATTTAAGGATCTAAGCCAGTGTTCACATTACCTGTCTGAAGTGACTCAGATCTGATTTTTTTGCCTTAATGTGACTTGGATCTGATGTTTTCAGGGCTGTGTGGACACAGAAATCTTTTCAAACCAGATTTGAGTAACCTTCATACATGGTCCTAGATCGGATACATTTCCGATTTGAGGCAATGAGACTTGAATGAGAATGGTCAGATCGGAAATCAAGTGGTAATTTGCCTGTATGCCCTGAGCGTTTTTTTGTTGTTGGTGGCACGTGCAAAGACATATCAGTGTGTGCATGCATGCTGTTTCAGATTAGATTAGATTACATTAGATTCAGCTTTGTCATTGTTCAAGTATAACACTTGCGTTCGCATTACAGTTAGATACAGGTCACTTGTAATTATCAGTGTGAGCCATTAAAATCTGACCAGTGTAAAAAATCAGAATTGAACAATGGGACTTGAATTGTGAATGTAGCCTTAATATAAATAATTGTGCAGGGGCCTGGAGTCATCACCAGAGGGCGCCACTGACTTACAGTTCATGTTATCATGCAGTCTGGAAACAAATATCCCATCACTTCAAGTTCCAAACTGTGCAAATCAGAAGCCGACCTTGGACAGTCTTTTATTGGATTTTCAATTGGTTTAATGATTTGACCAAATGTGGAACACTGGTACAATTCATTAAAAATAATTGAAATTCACGAGTGTCTCAGATTCCTCATCCTAAATGGGCAATTAGGTCAGTAGTTCCAATATATTTACAGGACCAACCACCAGTTGGTGAAGACTAAAATCCAGTGTGAAAATGGGGGAAAAAAGGAACAAGTATCTGAAGAAGTATCTATAAGAAGTGTGTAGCACATGTACTGTAGAATTTGTGGTGGAAATAAATCTTTAGGTGTCATGTTTCAAGTAGAACAACAAACAAAGATGAGGTTGTGTACTAATTGGTGCCGAATTATGACAGAAAAAATGCTTAGTTTGTCAATAAAAGATATTTTAGTTTTGTCAAGGTAAGGTTATTACTTCTGATGTCATGTCTTAAAAGTGGCTTAATGTATCTGGTCATTTACGTTAAAAATAGAGCTTTTTTTAATTATTAAAATTTTAATAATTAAAAAAAATTGACTGATGACAAAATGAACGCTGCGAGTATAATGCACACCAGGCATGAATCATTAAGCTTGTTTCCCTCGGAAGTGCACTAGACTTGCATGGCCCCAGCTGGCATTAACCAGGAGCCGCGGGACAGAAACCCGAGCCGGTCACACTGTAACCTGAGCCGTCACACACCTCACACGCGCCTCAGGGCAAGAGGACGGCGAGGGTGATCTGCCCCATGTCCCACCCAGCAGCAAACCTGACCTTGAAATGGCGACTTCTGTTTATATATCCACAGATGACAAGAGCGATGATTGTCTGCTGCCTGCCTTTTTGTTTATAAAGGCCCTGCCTGTGTTTGTGTGTGTTTTGGGTGTTCCTGTGTAGATGAAGCCAGAGATGGACAGGTTTGAGTGGGTGGTGATCCGTCACCCCGAGCGGGCATCCGCCGTTCACACTCAAGACAGCCCAACACATGACACTGAGACTTCTGACCAGGGCAACTCAACCGCCAACGCCCTGATGCCTGCCCAGCCCAACACGGACCCCTCCGATCGCCTGTCCCCCTTCCTAGCCACTCGCCACTTCCACCTGAGTTCCATGAACAGCTCTATGTTCATGGCCGGAGGCACCGATTCCATCATCATAGGTCAGTGTTGGGGGATGGGGGGCCTGGACCTTTGCCCTGGCTGATCCACCATCTATTAGCCTTTACGGGATAACAATGAAGGGAGAAAAGATGTCCCTTGATTCCCAGGACCAGTACTGATGTGCCTTTTTTTCTGCATGTAGAAGCAACCCTGTTACTGATTTTTTTTTTTCTAGTTTTTCTTGGAGGAGGGTCCCTCTGACCTCTGTCCTTTTCCTGTCCTACCAGGCGGTGGCGATGGCAATGCTCTTTACCTAGACGAAGAGTTGAACCATGGACGAACAGGACGCTGCGCTACCTTTGAGAATCCACCCCTTTGCTCTGAGAACTTCCAAGTGGCCCTGCTGGAGGTGTGGGGCTTTGAAGACGGTCAGGGCACTTAAGAGGGCAGAATCAGACCTAGGAATAGAGCCTTAGCGCTACAGAGATGCACATCTCCTGAGTTGGAGTGAGGGGATCCAGCCATTGCATTATACTGAAACACACTGCCTCAGTCATTATAAGTGTTGTTCCTATGTATCAAGAGCAAGGCTTAGGTTGGGTTTGACCTCATATCAGTAAACCTTCGATTTGTCCTTCTCTGCAGTCTTAATCCCAGTCATTTCAGATCTTAGGGTACCGTCCAATAGAAGAGTCACATGTTAAAAGGTTCTAAAGGATATCACAGAGATATTTATTAATTTCTTGCACAGACATAAATACTTTTTGTTTCAGTTATGTGCACTAATATTACATGCTAGTATTACACACTCTACTTCTCAAATCAGGATTTTTGACTGCGCAAACTGGTAAGTGCAAGCAGCCAAAACAAATCGAATCAAATATGTAGGATGTAGCTTACCCAAGCATCATGGAGCCCTTGACAGCTTAAACATAAAGGGCTCTCGAAGTACATATCTCGGCTATGAAGGTGATTTTTGTCAAGTATGTCTCAAAATATTTGTGGTTGTATGCAAACTATGAAGTTGGTCTAAAAGAGGAGGCAGCAGCCGTGTTTTTTGTGGGTTATGTGAAGTTTTCTTAGCTACATATCAAATGTCTATGCGGTTCATCTTAGGGTCATGCATGATATGGTGAAGCTGTGTGGATGTCAATCGATTATAAATCAACTGTTTGTGCTACAGATTTAAACGTTTAGTATGTAGACTTGTTTCCGTCGTAGTGTACTGTGGAAGTTTTGTTTGGTGAAATGAAGTTAATATCTGCACAGATCTATATGAAAGATTTATGTTTACCCAGATTTGGTTAGTACCCACACTTGGTGTCACTCGCGTTGAGTAGCTAACATAATGCCAGCATCCTCTTTGGATAGCTTACGAGGAGCCAGGTGATATATTGTGCATAAAAATGAATGTATTACCATATTTCATTAAGACATATCCAATGGTGAAATGTTAAACTGATTCATTTGAGCAAAATAATGTATGCATGCAATTTATCTTTATAACATGTTCTTTCCTCCCTGGCTACCATCACATTTTGCTCATTCATGATATTAAAGTATTGTAAAGCTGATGTCCAGTGATATTTTTATATCTAAACAAATACATATTTCATTGTGGGTTTTCATGTATATGAAATAAAGACCTAGTAATGCTGTTCTGTATGACACTACTTTGAGAGGAGCGTCCATCGATCTACGGAGTAATAGAAATTGCCTTTCCGAATTGGAACAAATTAGCAAGATTGCGCTACCATATACAACTGTGGAGTGTGCATAATTATAAGTATACGACGACGTGGATAGGAAGGGTGTCAGCAATACCCTCTAGAAACGCCCTTGAGATCGTGACTGTCGGTTATAGAGGTTCACACCCACGCGTGCTTGCGTAATCACACGTCCTCTTCAGGCGCATCCGTCTCTCCATCAGCTGAACTTGCATTCGGTTGGCTTTAGCTAGAATTTATATTAAGCATTGTATTGCTTTAGTGTGTTTCCCAACTATTTTAAAGATGCAGCGGTATCGTCGATTTTTTTTTTATTTAACCGTAAATTATGTATTACCGAGTTTAAAGTTCGGTGTTTTGTTTCTCTTTGGTTAACCGAGCTACGTTCAGGTACGCAGCTACTACTGCGCAAGTCCCATTTTATATTCCATAGCTGAGGCTACGGTGAAGCTGCGCATTTTGTACGTCCTGTGAAGTATAATTTCAGACCTAAAACTAGCATGTCATTCAGAGTAATTCTGTTTTGAAGTTAAATGTTACCATTGTTTATTGTGTTGATAGATCAAATTGCTTTTCATCAGCTGATACTGTATCTAGTGACATAGTATCACAGTAAGCACTTAAATATTCAAATACTACATGTGTTCATGAAAAACATGAACCACGTCAGATAAAATACATTTTCAAATGAAATATGTCATGAAATATTTGCAATGGGAAAAACTTCTACAAATGAAATACCTACATATGTTTGTTATGGATTTTTGAAAAACACCATTTTTTAAATGGTTGAAATGAGTTTTTTGATGCATAATCGCCATGAAATACATTTGCTTGACAAACGGTACTGTCCCCTCAAAGAAAAATATCGGTCAGTGTATGATTAATTAACGTGTTTATGCATTCTCGTCATCTTGGTCATAGTGGTCAATTTGTACGTTGCAGCATTATAATAATTCTATTTTGGGAAAATGTGGGAAGCGTCAAAATTGGTACGAGCCGCAACTGTTTGTCAAAAAATAATAGCGCAGTGCTCGCGCTTAGCAAGCATTGACGTGTCATTACGTCACCTAGGTTGTCAGTTTAAATCCAGTGTGTGTACATCTTTTCTCTATGTCTTTAGTTGGATTTTTGCGGTTTCTGATTTCATCGCACAAAATAAAAGACGGTCTCTTCAGATGAATCGATCAGTCTACATTGGTACTCGTGTAAATGTCCTGCCTAGTTCATTCTGTGATGCCTCGTGATTCTTGGGCTTGGCTTTGGATCTTTGAAAACCTAACAAGGTGTTCATAGAAAATATGATCTGTTGCCAATGATGCATTTGTTTTACTGCCATTTTCCCGTGGGCATCCTCTGACTGTTTCAATGTAGGAATAAATACTTTCCTATGTGTTTTATTTAGGTAAAACAAGGAACTTTCGAAAGAGTCAGATCTTATGGACTTTTAACCAGAAGTTTAGTCATGGGGAGAGACTGATGCAGTTTCTATTTTTGCTGGATACTTCCCATTTTTTAAGTCTCATTTGAAATATAAAATATGTAAGAATACAATATATTTAAGTGGTTAGACACTGCACAAACAGAATACCAATAACAGTTGGTGCCTGCTTGTATAGATGCAGTCAGTGGTTCCTTTTTTCAAATTCCTCATCAACGCAACATGTAATTATTTGAATTGGTGGATTTTCAAAGATGTTGTAATATTGATAGTTTGTGAAATACAGGCACTTGTAACTCAAGCGGTACATGACCTGCGCAGCACTGGGCAGAATCCTTAACTTGAAGTACTCCAGTAGGATATCTGTGGAAAGTGGTAATTCATATTTTTGGACAAAAATTTCAAATAACCAACAAAATGTGTATGGCCAAATAGCTAGTGGTGATCTGTATATGGCTAAATGCAGCTGCAAAGAGACACTTCCCATGTCACATGTTGTGTGGGGGGGTAGAATGCATAGAATGCATCTATTTTAAAAAGGAAGAGACTCTACGCCTAAGTGGCTCTGACGGAAAATGTCTAATACGCAGTGGTGTAGTTAGAGCTGAATGAATAGGGTGCCTGAATCTTTACTGTGGGGTGATGGAAAACTTATATATAATGTAAAAAGCTATTCATGACTTAAGCCAATAAATACCCATGGGGGGGCTAAAGACTCCTAAAATAGGCCTAATGATTTTTGATGTGGGCAGTGCTGGCTTGATGGTTAGGGAAGTGCACTTATAATCAAAAGATTGCAGGTTCGAATCCCCCACCAGCAAGTCACCACTGAGGTACCCAGAGCAAGGTACCACCCCCAAGCACTGCTTCCCGGGCGCTGAATTAGCTGCCCCCTGCTATGTCACAAAGTCACATATGGGTTAAATGCAGAGGACACATTTTGTTGTGTGCTGTGGTGACCACTGATCACTAAATTCTAATTCTAATAAATGTTATTGGCCATACATGCCTTGTTACATTACTATTATACATTTCATGAATGATTTCTGGTTTCATTTGAACAAACTACTTCACTTTATAGAAGCTCTTTCACAACGACTGGAGTTCTGGATTTGTGGAAATTGTGGATTTTACCATCATAATGAAAAACATACTTAAGCTTTTAACCCTTTGAACGATCACCATTCAGGGCTGGAAAGCAGCGTGAAGTGATTCGATGGAGATGACCAGCTATCAGATGCTCAATACTGAAAGCTAGGATCTGTCCTACTGCGTTTGATTGGCCTGTTTCCCCATGCATTAAAGTGATGGAGCTGTTACCGTGCCAAAGATGTCATTGCTCTTTTTTCACACTGCTTTCAGCTATGTCCTTGTGACTGTGATCTCTGCACACTTTCTGGATATAGATATTTTCTGCATGCTTTACAGAGATTAGATTCTGTTTAATAATAATGGTGGTTTTTCATGTTTGATATTTCATTTAAGTTCATGTACTGGATCTGCATATAAAAAGGTTTACTCACAAAGACTATTTCTATTTGGGAATCAATATATTATTTTATATAGAAGCACCAGTAATCGTTACATTTAATATTACGTTCATGTTTTGCATTATGTTCAGATAAATGACACTTCATCACACACATCTTTGTATGGAAAACAAGCCTATATTTTATCTTCTGTCATGCTGAACTGAAGGCATTTTTATGATAAAGTAAAACTATGGCGTACAAAGGAATCAATACGTTTTAATACCCACGGTCAATGAATTTAGTTGGAAAATATATTTGAACATTATAGGATTCATTTGTTCTTTAATAAAGTAGGTGGAGGAAGAAATTCCTCTGTGGCTGAGGGCTCCCTGGCTGGCCAGCAATGTAGCACTGCAGGCTTCAGATAGCACTGAGGGAGGGGGGGGCATGTGCTACCACTCTGACTCACGCACTCCCACCCATTTTGCCAGCCTCCCTTCTTACACAAACACACACTTCATAAACCTAACCAATGTACCTACATCCAGGGGTGTAGGAACGAGGGAGGGGACATGTACCCCCCAATTTTTTTGGACTCATTCACCCCCCCCTCCCCAATAAACAGACCTTTGTATTTATATTATTAAGCTGTGTTCCCAAAATGTCAAACTCTCTGCTACACTACTGCTTACATCTTAAGATCTTAAGTCATTTTTACCTGCAAGCAGTATATTATTTACCCTCAGGGCCAGATTGCACTATAGGCAACATAGCCGATTACCTAGGGAGCCATTTAATTAGGGGGCGCAGAAGAGCGGGTGCAAAAAATCTGAAGAAATACCTCTGGCTACATTCTGTGACACATTTATTCAGTTTATTTCTAATAATTCACTACTTTCCTTGTGAAACAGATGCAAACTTGCCAGATAGCAGCCAGACACCCTTTGCTACTGAATTGTAACCCCTAAAATATACAGGCTTTCTTGTGTATGGCAAGGGACTGGGGTGAGCACTCAGCAGAATCTCACCTAAGGTGCCCGAATACCCATTGCTTGTAATATCTTCTCTTCAGGCACATTATAAGCAACTGAGGAATGAATTAGTTTTGTATTTACAATTATGATTCTACCCATGTGTTCAGGCATGAATAGGTCTACATTAAGCATTTATGGATTTGTGTATTTGCATTGTACCAAAGCAGGCTGATAACTCATCATTAAATGGACCTATTGATCTAAGATTGCTGGAAGGTTAACATTAAGATTCTAATTATTACTGAACACCTCGAGAAAAATGTAGTATGTAATATGTATCTTAATGTGTTTCTTAAATATATTTGTGCGTCTCTCTCTGTGCATTGCGTAATTAAAGGCAAGAATTAATAAGTTGTTGAGTCATTTAAAAATCAATTTAATCTATAACTATTGACAATAGTAGATTATAGAATATTAGGTATATCATTTTTGCGTGTAAAATAGGATTAATGCATAAAAGGCTTTTGGGTGGAATAAAATTAACAGATAGGATTCCATGAGTAATCAAAGACAAAGAATTACTTCCCCTTGCTGACTGGAGGTCATAAGACACATCACGAGTTTACGTGATTTTCCAATCGACTATAAATCTGTGAAAGGTACGAAGTACAGTTTTGTATGAGATCGTGCCGTTTATTCTATTTTTTTTTCTAATGCTTCATTTCACAACATGCAGCGCTTAATTGAAAGAGCGTGGTCATTTTGTTATCGCATTTTCAAATACATTCTCAGGTTAAGTGTTTTAAGACCGTTCTAATTTTTATGTCATTTGAAGAAAGAAAACACCACGACATCGTTCAATACTGCATAATACATAATATAAATTATATTAAATGTGCATGTGCACTACTGAGTAGGACATGATCTTACAGGGGAATTTCCAAATTATGCTTGGTTACTCCGCCATTATTTCTCCTGAACACACTACTATACAGCAAGCACACCTTACTGAGGCGCTCTGCGGAGGAACGCACCACTTTCGCACTGAAAGAAAACGTCACATTGAAATAGCAAAACGCAACCAAAAAACGGACTTATATGATCGCTATATATTTAAATAAAATCAATATTAATACAATATATATGCTGGTTATTATCATTATAGTAATCGCTCAAATTAGTTGAAATAAACATTTATGCAAATGGAACCCCCTACGATTCCCCAATGGATTGTGTCCATATGGTTGGTCAGGTGATATTTTCCGCTTCGCCATTTTGTGTCGCTGGGCCGGTATTTATCGGAGGGGGAAACTAGTGACTCGTCCACTTACGTAGCTATCTGGTCGCTTGGTGTCGTTAGCAAGTCGTCAACCCGCAACTCACGATTTAGAGAATTAACACGACTATTAAACGGAAGGACGTCGCCTTTAGCGAAGCGTTTAGTTTTGTACTCCTGTTTTTTTTTAGTGTGAGTGGGAAAGGATGTCGTCCACCGCCCCTGAATACTCTCCCTTCTTCGCGGTGATGGGTGCCTCTGCGGCTATGGTGTTCAGCGGTAATTGAAGCATTCAAATTTATTATTTCTCATTTTCTTATTCCTGATTTACGAGTGAATTACTATTTATTTCCTACATTTTAACGTCTAATGTATGTGTATATATGGTAAAATGCCGTGTGTGCTAAACCTGTCGTTGGGGGGTGTTTAATTGGTTCGTTACCTAGGATTGTAGGAAGACAGGAGATAGCAGTACAGGAAAGGGTAAGGATGTCATGAAAGATTAAAACGCCAACCTGACTAGTTTAGGGTTGGCACAGGAATTGGGAGGGGGGAGGTAATAACGTGCCCGGTTGTCTACGCGTTGTCTTGTTTTGAAAAAGCGATGGCGTTGATCACATATGCTGACTAGCCGATTTATTGCCGTCCAGAACATAGCTGTATCTATATTAGGCAGTTGAAACTTCATAATAAGTAGACGGCCAATAGTTGTAAGTGCTGCCGTGCGCGATGCAGCCAGGTACATCCCCGTACGAAGGCGCCGCAGGGGTGCCTTTCCAAAGCTGCAGTAAGTCGTGTTCCCAGTAACCCCCTGGGCACGCGAGTGTTTTCTCCAAATACCAGCTTTCAGTGTCGTGTTTCTAAGTCCACCGGCCATTAACATGATTCTATTGCGATTGCTGCTAGTATGCGTAAATCGGCCATGTTACGTCTATTGTCTACAGCAAATTCATTGATTTTGCAAGCGATTCGCCCAGGGCTGCCTGAGCGCCCCCCCACCGGAAGAATCGGCCATCTTCGCCGTCTTCTACGTTCATGTCATATTTCTTCCCGTTTGTATTAGGATTCCAATGCCATATTTCTATTACTTCCGTCCGTACGCCTTTAAGCGATGGGACACCCTTTTTTAAAATTGCATTTCCTTATTGGTGACGTTTTTCTGTGAGGTATACGCAATGACTGGTATCTCTGGCTTTGCCCTTTCAAAGCGGAAAACGTGTTACTAAAAACTGGTGCCATTGTACAGTGCTGGTTAAAATGCTAATTATAACCAATCTAATGCTTTGATCGCCGTGACAGTTTTAAAAACCTATCTGTATTTATTCTGTTTAAAATGCCTTCAATTTGAGCTGTGGTCGCTACTTTCAACAAGTGTTTCGATATATTTCGACCTCATCTTTCTAATGTATTGAAATGGTGGACGGCTAAGCTTCAGAAATTATTTTTGTTGTTCATGGAAATTCCATGCAATTTCTTGCCTGCCATACGAGTAAAATGGGCATTACATATATTCTTTAAAGACTAATTTATAAGACTAATTTTCTGTAAATGGTGCATCCTAAATATTTCTCGTTGGTTTGTTTGGAGACATTTAACATCTGAACGTCTCACTGTCCAGTGTAGTGAAATCTGATGATCTGCAGGGAATCCCAAGAACAAAGACCTGCTTTACTGATGACTTAAATCTTCGGCAGTTTTGTGGTTTTGGTATCTAATGATAATGTCTTCATAGTAGTAAATGTTACTGTCATGTTACACTTTCCTTTTTCAGCACATTGCCTCACTGCAGTGAGTCTGTACCAGCCAGTCAGGCATAACAGAAAGAACCTGGAACAGAAAAGTTCCCATTCTGCCATTCAATGTTCCCATTTGCACAGTTCTCGGTATCTTTTGTGCCGCTTTTTGCGTGCAGCATATGCTTAGTTTTTTTTTTTTTTAGCCTTGCTGGTTTACTGTTGCATTAAGAGATGGTTTCGTCTAGATCTTTACTTTGATGGTAAGGGAGATCAAGGACCACAGGCATGCGGTCAGGGGTTTTGATTTATTTATTTTTTTTAAAAAAAGGATCTGTTGGTTTCTGCATGTGCTGTAACAATTTTTCAAGTAGGTTGCTGGTTGAAGTCGTAGAAATCTGCAGTTGTAGCCTTACTGGTTGTTGTGGATTTTTCTCAAACCAGATAATAAATTTATTTGGTTTAATCTCAGTTAATGTTTACGGGCTACAGATTAATGATGATTCTTTACAAATAAAAAGAGGAATCTGTTATCTTTAGGTAGATAATTTGTGCTTTTCACATAAACCGGAGATCTGGATTTTCCCTTAATATGGGTAAAAGGAAAACTGCCTAATCTAGCCGCCTTATGGAGTTGGGATCAAGGCCTGTACGTGAAGCAGTCTGAAAACCACCGTTATTACTTCAAATGAAAATTTAACAAAATATCTCTGAAGTCTGTTTTTAAAGAATGTGTAGTTTATATTTTAAACATTCCCTTTAATGGAAAAATGGAACCAAATGGTGAGCTTGAAGCCACGACTGTGCAAAATCTGCCCACACACTGTGGGGCATGAAGGATGTCCCTGTTAATTCTAACTGGAACAGATAGTGTGTCTTATTTGGCCTGATAGGCACATGTTTGTGTGTGAGAGCCAATAATATGCTTTTGGTCTGTAAAGTGGAATATACAGTGTGTGGTGATTCCACACTTGGGATTGAATAGATTTGTTGTTCATCAGTTTATTGTTCTTAACTAACTGGTCATAGCAGTTTCAAATTAATAAATTGGTTGACTAATTACCGGTTTTTCCAGTATACTTGCTAAATTTCTAGACGCATGACTGTATAGTCTTTGCAGTTGTAGATATTCCTGTCTTTGTGAGTAAGACCTCTGTCAGCCTTTTCTGTATGGGTGCTACTGACTGCTTGAGCTCCATCACTCTGGTGTGACTTGGGCTGGGAAGGGTCTGCTTCTCTTAATTTAGGGGTGCTGCTAATGGACTTGCATCCCCAGTATTGCCAACACAAAAGCCAGGAAGCACCAGTTGGTGCCCAATGCATGGTGCCTCTATGTGGGTCTCATATTAGGTTACTTCGCTGCCCTTTAATTTGTGATGTACAGACCTACTGTACCACCTGGACATGTGCCTTCTAGTGTTTAGGTGGCGCTTGTGCATCTAACGTCTGACTTGAATTTTTTTAAAAGGGTTTAGAGGATGTCAAAGTTTTCAGTTCCTGTTGATTTTGGTGACACTTCAGCAGGATCTGTGGCATTCTCACTCTGTCTTTAATTAGAAATAACTATACTGCTTACTCTCGCTTCCATCCAGAGTCTTACACCATAGTGAAAATGGTCTGAGCTGGAGATACTCTAATGGGAAGTGGTCTTGTTGAGCTGCACCTCACAGAGCACCTTATTGCTTGAGTTACCCAGAAATGTGCACCAGTACTGTGTTTTAATAGTGCTGAATTTACATTGCACTTCTCATTCATTCATTTGAGTCATGAGTTTAATTTGTTCCCATAGACAGTAAGAACTGTATACCCATTTGAACACGTTACATATGTTCATTCCTTATACACACTTTTTATTTGAATATATATACAAAATATGTGCGCACACACACACAGCTGTCTTCTGGTGTCTGAATCTTGGAATAGTTGTCTGGAAAGTCAGAGGCCCAGTAGGAATAAATATCCAAATTCCAAACTAGCCAGAAATATAAAGCTGGACATGGAGTTGCTGTCTAGATGACTGCCATGGAACAAAAGACTTGTTGTGGCTCATTAAGTTACAGTAACAGTAGACATTGCTCCCCGATCCAGTCCTCCCACAATCCAGTAACACTGCAACATCACAATAAAAATTGGTCGATTTAATGGTCAGTTTTTAATACACAGACCCAGATATGTTTTCAACATTGGCTAGTTTTCTCGGCATGACCTATGTAACTACAAAACCCATAAGAGGTCGGCTCGGATGCGTCCGGTGGGAACTCCCTTTCCTGTGTCCTGGAGCACTACTGGCCACCCTCAGTTGTCAGTTTTACATGATCTGGATGATGCTGTCCAATGGAGGCCTGAAGTAGCTCCATTTGGTGACACTTAATACACATCCCTGTGGAATCTCACAGGTTCTATAAAGCTGTGTTGCCCTCTAAAACGACTGATCTGGCATATGGGAAACTTGGGTATTGCTGATATGCTGAATTTCAAAGGGAAATGAAAATGAGTTCATTCATAATGAGAGTAAAGGTTTATGTTTTATTATTATTATTATTATTAATATTATTTAATAAATAAATGTGGCAAACGGGAACTAATGGGCTTTGGAGACTGAAGACTTGACACCTTTCAAGCCAAAACCATAGCTGTCTCCTCTCTGCTGGCTAAAATTTTTTTGCAGTGGAAGTTTTCCAGACCCCCTGCTTTACAACATTGGGTTAAAGATGTGCTTTGTGTGTTGTCACTTGAAAAGCTGAGAGAGGGCTGAGAGAAATGCAGGAAGAAATTTTATGTGATCTGGTTCCTTTTTATTGATTATACACAGAGCCTGCCCATCATTTGGAAATAATTAGAATTAGAGAATAATTATTATAAATTAATCAATTAACAGCTTTATTTATTCAACTTCATTCTGAAGTACTAGATATGCTGTGGCTGGTTATTTGCAGTGCTGTACAATGACTTTTTCCCACCTATACCTGCATTGTGTAATGACCCATCAGTATGATTGTATGATGGTGCTGTCGTTCGTTTGTGTGTGTTATTGAGAAACCCTTCCCTATGGCATGAGTCCCCTAGTCTTTATTGATGAGTCCAAGGAAGTGAATGTGAGGGCTGAGCAGCATCTTCATTCAATGGAGGTGAGTTCCAGGTGTTTAGGTGTTGCAGATCTCTAGGGCTGAGCGCCTCGCCGCGTGGCTCCTCAGACAAGCCCGCATAGGGCTCCGCATGTGACGCTGAGGCTGTCAGCCTCTCCGTCTCAGCTGTCACGGCACGAGCTATGGCTTTATGAAGGACCGCCTGTCTCAAATCTGACTGCGTGAGAGGAAATACCAGGGACTCGGTCACCAGGCCTAAAGGAATAACCATCCTGGCTGAAAGTTGCACCCTTCCCACTGGAGGAGCTCACAGCAGGCCCGTCGCTCCCGTCGGTGCTCGCGTCACCCAGAGTAGCCAATGAGCAGGTGCCCTGTACCCACCCCCACACTGGCCTGATCAGCCCCATTCTAAGATTTTTTTAAAATTTTATTTTAAAAGTGACCTTCAAAAAAATGAATGCAGCACAATTAACTACAGATTTTATGTAAATCCTATATATAAATTCATTGGAAGGGCAGGTTTGGGTCTAGTGAAGTTTTATTTATTTCTATATATATATGCGCCAGAAGAATTCGGCTGCTGCCACTTTCTGCTGCATGGTTTCCTTTCCTGGTTCTGCAGATCTCAGCTCTGATGCCCCCCAGCCTCAGCGGAACAGCTGCTGCGTAGATCTTGAGGAATGTGGCATTTTCGCAAAACGTGGATTAAAAAGCACCGCATCATAGCAGGCATTGGTATAACCTGGCAGCAAGGACAGTTTGCCCGTCCCTTGTGTGCAGTGTCTGCCTATCTAATTAATGGAGTTGGTGGGGGTGGCAGTTTACCTTCATTCATTTTTCATTTGATTAAGTAGCAGCGGAAAAAATCTGTAGGGTTTTCAGTCTCCTCTGTCAGTTGTGGATGATCACATTGTTGCAAATACAATTATATTCATATCCATTTTTAATTGATTTACAGATTTACTTTAAGTTCGGTTCATATCCCAGTTTTGTCGGAAAAGGATGTGTGTAGGAAACATTTCCTAACGTGTGCATTGTCTGTGTGAAGCTTTGAGCCCAGCCCGCAGTGATTAAGATCGCAGTGACATTTTCTGCAGTTCTCTGAAGCTTGCTTTCTGCTTCCCCTCTTCCCTTTCTGTCTCGCAGCCTTAGGAGCGGCATATGGCACGGCTAAGAGCGGCACCGGCATCGCTGCCATGTCTGTGATGCGGCCCGAGTTGATCATGAAGTCCATCATCCCCGTGGTCATGGCGGGTATCATAGCCATCTATGGCCTGGTGGTGGCAGTGTTGATCGCCAACAACATTTCAGATACGGTCTCCCTTTACAAGTAGGTGGCCCTCTTTCTGGGACAGATGTCTTTCCAGCTTGCATTTACCCTACGCTTCATGTGAAATGCCTCATAGAGGGAGGTGCTCATGCAGATTTTGCTAACTGGTTTCCCATCCCTCTTCCCAGGAGCTTCCTCCATCTGGGGGCAGGACTGAGTGTGGGTCTGAGTGGCCTGGCCGCCGGCTTCGCCATCGGGATCGTGGGCGATGCCGGTGTTCGGGGCACAGCACAGCAGCCCAGGTTATTCGTGGGCATGATCCTCATCCTTATCTTTGCTGAAGTGTTGGGTCTTTATGGCCTAATTGTGGCTCTCATCCTCTCTACAAAATAAACAGAAGTCCTTCCAGTGAGTGTGCTGCTGAACGGGGAGAGGAACATAAAAAAAAAAAGGAAACGATTAATATAGCTCCATAAATGATCTTATCCACAATGTGTACAGTTGTCTCGGTTTGGTAGTCAACCTCTTGTAAAAGCGCGATGTACCCTAGTGATTTGTCTGTCCTGTGTGTAGATTTTTTTTTTTTTTTTTTTTCTTTGTTTGTCTTTCCCTTTCCATTGGTTGGCCCGAGTCATTTGTTTACTGCTTGTGGTGACAAACTATGACTGGCCTGGTGTCCCGTACCCCCCCCCTCCCCCCCTTTATTTCTTGGGACAGTTTCCACATTGTTGCGGATCTGTA
>JAODKE010000101.1:20173246-20191446 GCA_026779605.1 Mormyrus hasselquistii | reverse complement strand
ATCCGCCGCGTCCCATTGCTCTGCACGTAGATAAACTAAACGTTAGCGCGCTTCTGCACCGCGATGTGTTAATTGGCCCAATCTGGTGTGGCATTAAAAAACGACACATGCAAGATGCTTCACCCTGTATCGCAGCAGGCCTGTTTTGTGGACAAAGAATTGCATCGGTGCAAAAAAAAAAAAAAAAATTGACGAAGGCCGTCCAGCTTTAGCCCGGTTAGCTTGGGCGCAGCTATTTCGCTCCGCAAGCCGATACCGGAGCTTTTCTCTTATAAGACGCATTGGCCGGCTTCCAGCCCCTAGTCCGGGCGCACGGATTTCCCGGGGTCCGTCATGCACGTATCGATACATTAACTTCTAGTCTGTGGTCACTTATGCGTGGCGTGTTTAAGAGATGGTAACGGTGAGATTTACTGTTTCGTCCGTCAAGCCTATTGTCTTTAATAATAAAAGAGATCATATTGAAATTTGAAAACAGCTAGCAGTCATGTTGGCTTCCAGGTATGACTGGATTGATTTCTTGTGTTGGGCGGTAGGGGGAAATTTTACGTGGATTTCATTGAGGCCCAGATGCACTGGATTAAACTTGTGTGATTGCAGCGTGCTGTTTATGCGGAGTAGATCCAAGTCGGCCACTACTATATTGGTATGTTTATTTACCCTAGCACAGTTGAATAACACCATTACCCTCGGCGAACAGGTTTACGCTGCCCTAGTCACACACAGACATGTCAGTGCATGATACTGCTCCACACCTGGTTTAATTACACCTCTGACTCAAGGACGCCCTTGTTCCAAATAATATACCAGCGTTTCAGCAACAGAAGCCACATATGAAAGTCGGTTGTGATATTTGCATTTACCAACAGGTGTGTAATTACTTCAAACTAGTAATATTTTCACACTCCACAAATTTTGAGGAGCTATAGCATTAAACAAAGATGAAACCTATATTTTAAGTGTCATTTAGTAACTGTGCAGTAGAAAAAGAGAGCTTGAGGTTACATCTACCTGCCTTCTTATTTTGGAGCTGAGACTGAGGCTCTGACGTGTGGGCTGCCCTCTATCGCGGGAATTACACAGTGAGATGGGAAGCGATGGTCAAAGAAAGGGTCTGATGAAAGGCAGCTTTGGCAGAAATTTGGGCGAAATTGTAGGTGAGTCCAGATGGGCGTGTGAGCCTCTGCTGATTGCAGACGGTAGCTTTCATCACATATGGACCGGGAGGCTGTAAGTAGGTCCCAGCCACGCGGCTCGGTTTGTCTGCGGCTATAAATACAGAGGAGTGAGGCTGGCAGCGAGGGGGCAGATGGCGCTGCGGAGCGATGCTCGCACACACGGTTCGCCCCGAGGTCCTTCGCTTCCAGCATGTTCCGTAGAGTTAGGGTGGTGTCAGCCTCTAGCTTAGGTAATGCTTTGTTGTGTAGAGCTGGGTGTGCAGGATATGTGCCCGGATTAGAGTGCACTCCTCCGTTGGCGTTGGGCTCCAGCCCGGATGCGTTCCTCTGCCCACCCGGCTCCCGCCGTGTCCCCTTCTAGGCCGTGAGCTCTACCTGCCATGTCGAGGCGGAACAGGAGCGGCCGAGCGTGGCAGTACGTGTGGAGCAGCATCTGGAGGGACGTGGACGCCAGGACGATGGTGCTGGCCTCCGAGAGCGAGGACTGGGACTACGAGCGGCTGCAGGTGAGACCGGCGCTGCGGAGTCATCCGGCACGCCGTCATGGCGAGTCAGTACAAGTTTCCTGCATTTCTTTCTTTTCTTTTTGGTTATCTCGGTGGGGGGGGGAGGTGATCCCTGCACCTGGGTGTAAGGCTCAAACTGCCTTGGGGCCTTCAGTGATCACATGATCGGTGCGCTCATCAGAAAAACAACACTGAAGAGAAAAACATGCAGATAGGAGAACTGGGTCGGTACGAACTGCACTGGGACAGGCACTGGGATTGTATTTGAGGGGTTAGGCAGACAGGGGTGTGGTGGATCTCCCAAGCAACCAAGTGTGATCCCAGTGACCTTTCTGTCGTCGATAAAAAGAATTCCCCATGTGAAGAAGGCACTAGATTTCTCAAAGACGTTCTTGACTGGTGCCCCACTATATACATAGTACCTTGGTTATGCAATAGCTGACTATGTTTCTGTAATTCCGGGCGCTAAACATTATCTGCTAGTTGCACAGACATAAACAGTAAACCTAAGTCCATATTGTTTGCTGTGTTGGTGGCTATATCTCATTACCGGTGGTCATGGAAGCCTAGAGCATTTGTTTGGTTGCCTAGGTTCTGCATCTGAGGCAGGTCCTGTGGAGCATCTGACCAAAATAAAGGGGTCTGGAATTCCCCGCTCTCACAAAGAGGTTTTTCATATCGAGGGAGGTCAGAAGTGGAGAAGCTTGTTTGTCGGATGTCCCGCTGTGCTGTTTGCCCTACGGGTCTCTGCTTGGGTCGGGGGCGCGGGGTCTCTCCCACACGACGCTGCTGCCCGGCCGCGGACGGAGCAGACCTGTTACCCGATCTGCTCCGGCGTGAGGTTGTATTTTTGGTGGCGCGCTGTTTTTAGAAGCTGGACGCCACATTCTGTACGCTTGGCTTACCAATAGGAGACGCCAGTGTGTGTGCATGCGTGTGTTTTATTGAGCGGCTGGGATTGCTGGTGACGAGTCGAGCCCAGCCTGCTCGGGGAAAGGGGCCATCCACATGGCGAGGGCTGGTTATCAGACAGGAAAAACAAGTTGAGATAGGAGTGATTTTGAGAGAGGGGCGATCAGCTAGCAGTGTGCTGTATTCGGGTCTCGCCCAGCAAAGTGCCAGCCAGCCGTGCGGCACGTGCCTCTGCTTCTTGGCCCCGACACCCAAACATGTCTGTGAACGCCAGACCCAGCCGGTGCCCCTTCTGTGTCCACCAGTACAGCGACTCTGATTCGGAGCAGGAGTTCTCGGGCAGTACCCCAGCTGTCCCCAGCGCGGTACCTGTGACGGGCGAGTCCTACTGCAGCTGTGAGTCCCAGGCAGAGCCCAGCTGCACCTCCCGGCTGCGGGGCTTCCACCACACCAATGACTGCCACTGCGGCGAGGACGACCAGCGTGAGTATCTGGGGTATCCCGTGTGGGGACGTGCCGATAAGGACTCGCGGTGTTTCAGTATCCCCGACGCTATTCCAGGAAGGCGGCCTGCCTTGACATTAGCTGCTCTGCCGGGTGACATTGAGATAACGGACGAGCGTCATGTTTTGGTCTTGATGCCGAAAGAACGATGGAAGAAATTCTGTTTCTCTTACATGAGGAGACCCTGCTGTCTGTGGTCAGCCATTTTTAATGCGCTAGTTAATGCAGCCTTTGTTAAGATGTTTGTTTATGGTCTTCGTTCGTTCCCAGAAGGCAAGTGCAGGTTGGCAAAAATTAGCTGTTTCTCTGACAGATATTATCAGGACCGGTAAGGCGTGACTGACGCCTTGTCCACAAGTACACGGGTATTTTTTTAAAACGGTGTTTTTCCTCCTCCGTTTAAGAAAAAAAAAATACCCGTCCATGCGAAATATTCTAAAATATTTCCGTCCACATGAAACCGCTAAAATGCGCTGTCAAGAGCATGCCAAACCGTGGCGGCATTATACCTCTAACTGTACTGCCATGTTAGCCAATCAGAAGCCTAATTGCCAGTCCTGCTAAGTTGAAAACCATGGCGCACATTCCGACGTCTGTGTTGATCAATATAATGCGAGAGTGACTCAACATTTATCTGTACACATGTAAGACGTCCTGTCAGCAAGGTTAGCACAAGCACTATTTCGGCTAAGTCCGCCATTGCTCAAACTCGCTTAATGTATACAGCAAACAGCGCACGCTCTGACGTTAAATAAAGTGGACAATGGCGCACAATGTGACGTTTCGAGCCAAAAACTCTGTTTTCCCTGTGTACATGTCGACACTGAAAATGGAGTTTCTTAATATCTTCACCCTGGATGGAGTTTTGCAAAAGCTCCGTTTTCAGTGACCTAAGATACCGTTTACGTGTGAACAAAAGCCCAAGACGTATAGAAAAAGGTACGTTTTAAAAAATACCCGTGTACGTGTGGACAAGGCATGAGGCTCGGTATGTTGGAGGGCGCCGTCCCACCCGGTTCGGTTCTCGGCCGTCACGGCGGTGCTGTGTTTTGTGCCCAGACTTCGACTGGGTGTGGGACGACGGCAGCAAGTCGACAGCGACGCTGTTGAGCTGCGACAACCGTGTGGTGAACTTCCACATGGAGTACAGCTGTGGCACGGCGGCTATCCGAGGCACCAAGGAGCTGGCGGACGGGCAACACTTCTGGGAGATCAAGATGACCTCCCCGGTGTACGGCACCGACATGGTGGGTGCCGCGGCTTTTTTAGCTCTGTTACCATGGTTATGCCCCCCCTCCCCCTATCCCCACACTAACGGGGGCTGTGCTTTGGGTAGATGGTAGGCATCGGGACCTCAGATGTGAACCTGGACAAGTACAGGCACACCTTCTGCAGTCTTCTGGGGAAAGACGAAGACAGCTGGGGTCTGTCCTACACAGGTAGTGTCTGGGGAGCTCTGGGGTGGGGGGTGGGATGGAGTCCTTCCCTATTGTTAACATGCCATCGCCCTCTGCAGGTCTGCTGCACCACAAAGGCGACAAGATCAACTTCTCGTCACGATTCGGTCAAGGCTCCATCATCGGTGTGCATCTGGACACCTGGCATGGCACGCTTACCTTCTTCAAGAACCGCAAGTGCATAGGTGAGGGGGGGGGCCCTTCTAAAGGCCTCTTAAACATCACAACATGGTACATGAGTGCAGCAGCCTAATACCTGCACAGCACTAAATGTACAATGGTCATTGCTACACAAAGCCGGTATCGATTATAAATATTGCTGAGTGTATATTGTAAGAACGCCTAGATGTTTCTTGCACATTCAGCTTCTGTTACTGTTGATTTCAGAAGCGTAAACAAGCCTCTTCCTCACCTCACCTCCCCGGTTCCTCATTTGTTTCTACTCCCTGACCCCTCCTTTGTGGTCACTGGCCCCACCCCTTGGCCCCTCCTTCCGGGCCACTGGCCCCACCCCTTGGCCCCTCCTTCCGGGCCACTGGCCCCACCCCCTGGCCCTTCCCCCGCAGGCGTGGCTGCCACACGGCTCCAGAATAAGAAGTTCTACCCGATGGTTTGCTCAACGGCAGCCAAGAGCAGCATGAAGGTGATCCGCTCCTGCTTCGCCCCCACCTCCCTGCAGTACCTGTGCTGCGCTCGGCTGCGCCAGCTGCTGCCTGACTGCGCAGACACGCTGAGCGTGCTGCCCCTGCCTCCGGGCCTGCGGCACCTGCTGCACAACAAGTTGGGCTGGGTGCTGAGCCTCAACGACGGCGCGACAGACAGCCCTGAGCGCTCGGCCGACTCCCCGACTCCCTCAGCCTCCTGTGCCTCCTCGGGGAGCGACTCGGACGGCTTCTCTTCGGACCCGGAAGCCTGCCAGAGGAAGCGATGCCGCTGGACGTGACTGCTTCTGTGCCCTGCCCCCCCCACCCCCCAGAGAGAAGGACCACATGACGTCAGCAGGACCTCAAACTGGAACAAACACAGCTGGTTTCTGGAGCAGGTGTTGGACAACCTGCCTTTCCGTACTTCTTAAATCATCCACTTTTTTCACGTTTCTTTGATTTCGTTTTTGATCTCACAATGAAGAGGCAAAGTCCACCCCCCTTGTTTTCTATTACTGTCCCTGAGGGATAAACCTCGCGTGTTACCCCCCGCCCCCCCCCCGGTCTGGCTAGGGTGTAGTGCTGGCGAATCGGGAAGTCCCTGTTGGACGTGTGTGAAATCCATGTATTCAACATAGTGGGAGCCAAATCAGATCGAGTACAGGTTCATCTTGAAAGATGAAAGCACCCATTCGCAGTGTGTACACCACACTGCACGTACACATGACACACCCATATGTGCATTTAAACCTGTACAGCTTTTTCACAGTATTTTCCCAATGCTCTTCAGTCCCACATGGGCTTGCAGGCCGCTTTCTGTCTCCACTACGATTCCGGGCTGTGATGGCCCACGCAGATAAGGACCTACCCACGGCATAGACCGTGTTTGAACCGCAGGGTTGGTTGGGGGTGGGCTGCAGGATTGAGAACATTTGGTGCAGAGGAGGGACATGCAGACTCTCTCAATCCTAACCCCCGGTTGCGTCTAAAGCCAAACGGTAAGGATGCGTGGCTGTGGCACTAATCTGTGTGCCGGACTCTGCAGCTCAGACTGGTGAGATGCAGCAACGTGCTGGAGGGCGACCTGACCTGGACTGAGCAGTATCGACTCTTAACTACCCTGAGAAGGGGGGGGGGGTGAAGGGGGTCAACTGTCTTTAGCAGCTTTGGTGAGTTTTGTGTGAACTGCCCTGCCCTGTAATATGCAAAGCCGCCATATCGTTAATCTGTACAGTACCGTCGGTGTGAGACCTTCTCTGTAAAGTCAGCTCAGATGCCAGTGGACCAGTGTGTTGAACCTTACATTTATGCTTTTTTCCCCCACTGAGTGATGTGGGGTTGCAGTATAGCACTCCTAATTAATTAGGTGCACTCTCGTTAGAAGTCGTATACCGTCTGCATCAATGTGACCATCCATCCTACAACCACATGGTCTTATTTGGATGAATGGGGAGGGGAGGGGAGGTGACTGATCTAATGGTGAGAATTCCTCAGCTCCTCCTTCAGACTGATGGCTCGAGTACGCAGTTGGAAATAAGCTGCTTACAGTTTGACCTCAGCTAGTCAGCACCTGCATTTTTACCCATATATATATATATATATATATATATATATATATGTGTGTGTGTTTTATATACATATAAAAGTCTCTGGTTTTCCTTTAGGTTTGAATCAGGAATCATGTTAGAGCTTTCTTTTATATTTTACACAGAAACAGCACACGGTAAAATGCCTGCCCGGCTTTGACTTGGGCAAACCTTTTCTCTTGAATCCATTAATGAGACCATGCATTTCTCTTTATATTATCTGTCTGGGATCAGCAATACCTTTTAACTATGGGTAGAATGCTTACTGGTCTCTATAGATTTATGGCACCTATGCTACGGTATGTCGTTAAACCAATGTTGTTTATTCTCTGTCAGCCGTATTGGATCATCTTGTCTATTAAGTAGACCCCAAAATGTAACATGCCATACTTTTGTCACTGGATCCAAGAGAACTGTTATAATTATTAGGAAATAATTGTTCCCTTCCCACTCCAAGATGAATTTAAAAGCCTGCACACCGTTTGGGCCTTGGGCATAGGCTACTCTGCAGCGTCTGGGGGTTAATATAACCTGGGCTTCGGGGTTTAAAATAGGGGGCCGGTGGCATCTCTAAGGCACGAGTCCCTTCCTGGAAAAGAGGTTGCATTATGATGTCATAGAGGACACAGGCTTGGGGGATGAAGGAGGGGCTGGGTGTAGAGTGTCACTTAGCCAGAGTTGTTTTACCACAATATCCAGCTGTACAAATGGATCAGTGTCAGTCATCTCGCACAGATAAGTGTAAATTTTGCAAATCACATGGAATCTGCATTTTTTTTACTGCTTCTCTGAAGGAAAAAGTTTGAGATGTAGACTTAAATGAATCTTATCCACTGTGTTATTCTTGGGGAGCAGAGGAATGGGAACTGGCTGTGGGATTATGTCTTATCAGATATATAAACAGTTAAAAAGAACTTATGCATTAAAGCACTTTGGCGTATACCATGTACATATTCTATGTGAATTTCCTACTCTCCTGCCATGACATGTATCTAATAGCATGGTTTTATTTAAAAATGAACTGTAAAAAAAAAAAAATGTAACAGCTTAATTTTTTAAAATAAAATCTAAGAGTAATTCTGTTGCATTTTCTGTTGCATATCCAAGCTGCTGGGCTAATTCTTCCTAGTTGCTGTATCATATGAAGGGAACAGGAACCCAAAAACCATCTCAGCGCATCTTTATTGTACATTATTCTTGTCTAGAAGAAGCCCGTCAGACAGGTATTGACATTTCTAAGTAATGGTAATAGGCTTAGTACGAGCGGTTCTAATCAAGGCCAAAAAGTGACTTGTTGGTCTTTTCCGGAAGACAGTCTGTCTGGTTAAGTTACAGAGGTAGACGTTGAGACCGGGCTGGGAATACCCTTATCGTCAGGTGACCTCCTCAGTCCAGCACGAGCTGGGGATTGTGGGCCGTGAGGAAGCGGTACACCCTGCTGGAGATCTCAGGACCCACCCGACGCTGCCTCTCCCCACTAGTGACTGGGAGGTCTGCCAGGATGCTCTTCTGGTCCCCCTCGGAGGCGGAGTCCTTGTATGCCTGTGATACGAATGTCAATAATTACTGTAGAAGCACTGCAGTGGATTTAAGCAACATATAGGAATTTACAAAAGAAAGAATAAAAGTTTTCCAAATGACTCTATGCACCATGAGGCCAAGCCAGCGGTACCTGCAGCAGCAGCTGTGGTGATGGAAACGCAGAGGAAATGGCTGTAGCAACAGCGGGGCTGACACGATTCAGCTGCTGAATTTGCCTGCTCCACACCGGCAAAAGTCCTGTCCCGTCCTTCTGGACACGTACTCCGCTGGCCCACGAGCCATCCACACAGAATGGCAAGTCGGGGGCCTCTGTCAGCAGTCTGGGGTACAGACAGAAGGTCAAAGCTCCTTAGGGTGACCAAAAGAAAGGGACAGATTCTGTTTTCCGTCTCGTAATCAGGATTATATTTTGGCTTACTTCATGGGACGTTTGGACAGGGCCTTGGTGACAGCGGACACGTGGACGGCGAGGTCCTGCCAGCTCTCCAAGAAGATGACAGAGGTGTTGCTAGAGAGCTGCAGGAAGACCAGCGCCTATAGCAACGGAAACAGCAGCATAGGCATCAATGTTCAGCTCCACACCAACTACAACCACACTTAGTATCTGTCTGACAGTGAATCACAGAAGTGGCAACATAATTACCTCCTCTAAGTCCAAATCTCTCAGCCCCCCACTCCTCTTCTCTTCCCAGAGAGCCCTGACAACAGACACGTATAACACAAAATTACCCTAACCATTCAGTAATGTTAAATGGTCGTACTTTGATATACAGCAATTACATACCAGCTGCTTAAGCCAATCACTGCCAGGGTAACAATTTTCCCTGCATATTTGTTGAGGCACTGAGAGAGTTTGTTGAATAAGGACTTGCACTCTACTTGCTTGATGTTCTCTTGCTGAATCTGTAACAAGGTTTCAATATGGGAGACCACAGGATAATGTTTTAATGTTCAAAAATACTAAATATAAACAAAAAAGCACAGAACAGTTTGGAAGCCCAACCTCTTTGATAGAGCTCAACATGTCCATAAATTCATTCAGCTGCAGCACCATCAGAATCTGCTCCTCCTGAATTATGCTCAGACCATCTTCACCCTACAAACGGAAAGATTATGACAGAACATCTTGCTGGGTTTATCATAAATGCACGATTTTTGTTGTGTAATCGAATTCACATTTATTATTTCAAAATTAAAGTCCATGATAAACCTTCTGATTGCTGGCCTGTTACTGATCTGCCCTATTTGTCTACATGGCCCTTTCAGGATTTGTGATGGAGCATTTTCAAAGTTCATTGAACATTGTCAGCATTTTGGCTTTGAACTTATTTACATACTTACTACCAGTTTACATGCATTATCAAGATTTCAAAAGGGGCACAAAATCCCATGTATTGTTACCTCTGGCAATTCCCTATTCCAAGTGATGCTGTGTGCAAGCTGTTGTTCCTCAATGCTGCTGCTCCACTCCATTGCTCTCAGAGTCCCAAGAAGAGTGTCTAACCCCTCATCCTGCAATAATACTGCATAAGAAATATTTAAGGCCATGTAAAGTATTTGCACAAACCATTGTTTTTGCAAAAAGATCTTTTAAGTGCACGGCTCGCTTATTTTCTGGTATTGGTGCTTAGGGGGTGGCATGCATGTTATTATTTAGCAATTCTGTCCTCGCCGGTCACTAACCTGGGTCTACACATACAGTCATACGTTTGAGGCAGTTCTCCGGTCGGTAACTTTTAAAGCGATCGGCAGCTTCTTTTCGTCGCTTCTGTTCCAACTTTTTCGTTTCTTTCTGTTTGGCTTTTTCCTCCCTGAGTTTCTCTCGGGCTTTTTTTTTCTGTTCAGAAATGAGTCTTTCCCCCTCGATCTGCTGCTTGGCTCGGCGCCGTCTTTTCTCCGGACTCGGACTGGTGGCAGTGGCCGAGGGAGCCGATAGCGACTCTCCGCATCTGGAGTCTTCTTTATCAGCATCTAGAGATGACTGAGAAGGCTCCAAGCAGACATCTTTTTGGTCAATGTCCTTCTCACCAGTAAATTGTAAACTGGATGCTATATCATCTTTACGGGCAGCTTCACATGTGATGAGGGATCTAATGTTGAAGTCACTTTCGTCTTCTGACTCAGATATTTCCCATGTTTTTGCTCTTTTGAGACGTGACATATTACTGTTACCAGAATAACAAATGCATAATTGTTTTGAGAATTTCGATTACAGTAACGTTAAATCAAAGGATTACGTCTACCTGATATCCATGGATTCGTATAAATACTTAATTATCTTACAATTGAAGCTCAATTTCCCCAGTCCTGATCCTGTAAATTTTAACGTCTAGTTTTCAATGACCAAATATATGTGCCTATTAAAACGCACCGCTTGCTAACCATTAGCTGCAGAGTTTCCAACCAAAACATCCAACAAAAATGATCATTTTTGAGAAATGGACGGTAACTACAGGTGCACTACACACTAAACTACCTAAACTATATATATGTAATAACGCTCTTGAAATTCATCTTATCTATTCTAGACAGTCATTGTCAGCAAAATCCGGAACTAAAAGAACACGGTAAATCAAGCCACACGGAAGGAATATCATACGGGTCACGATGGGAAGTTCTTATTTCTTGGCAAATAAAAAATTGCAGAAATATTTTTATTTAATAATGATATGGAATAAAACTTGGACAACACATAATTTCGTCTATTTGATTTAATAATAATACATTATTAATGTATGTGCAATTTTTTTCTTGCAATTTCTAAAAACCTATGACTGCGTTTCACAATAAGCCGGAAGGAGAGAATAACGTGACGCAGGAAAGGATAAGCGAATCAAACGCGATTAAATCAATTTTTTGATTAAAGCGTCTGAACTCCTATCGATTGTGTTTTTTTGTGACCTGTTTGTTTTAAGGTTATGTGCGAATCAGTGATTAATATTATGTTGTGCCTTTTTCTGTGTTTTGAAAAATCATGTGTTACGTATGTAGGTGTATATTGATAGTGTGTCTCAATCCCGATAGATATTACTTGAACTAAGGGTTAGCTTTGCTCATGCAAACATGTAGATCACGTGAGTGTGGAATCTGCTTAAGAAAAAAAATCAATCTTCAGTGACAGCGCACGATAGTGTCGCCAGCAGACTTTGTGGATGCTTTGCGCGGTATCCCTCATATCTTGTGCAGTACAAAAGTCTCCAGTGTTGTGTCAATAATGCTACCAGCGTTAAAACGATTAGTGTATCTCTGAAAACGATTTAATTTATATGTCGTGGTTTGGACAATGTAACCGATTCAAAACCAAATCTAGTTCTTAACTCTTTATATTTAATTCCAACTGGATGACCTTTTAAAGTTGCTGCATTCTGCAGATGTTACACATTCCAGCTAACGTGCCTTAAGATCTGGTTTATTAATTGTTGTGCGAGCGTTTCTTCGTTCACAAACGACTCTCTTTAAGCCTTGCTCCCTTTCTTTTCAGCATTTTCATCTACACATATTATTTACCGGTGTTAGACTTCTTTTAAGCAGACTAATTGAATTTTTATGAGATAATTATAGTATATCAAGAATACAATGGATTTTGATGATACAAAGTTCTATGACAAGATTTATAACTAATGATTCATGTAAGATGTATGATAGTGAACTACCTTATATTTGATCTATGTTTGCTATATATCATTCATTGACATTCAACATAACGTAATTTGCTTACAATTACCTGGAATGTTGAAACAAAATATTGTGGAGAATCAAAAATTAAAGCATAGAAATTCAGAAATCTTTATTTTATGATTTCTTTTAATGCACAATTCAAGATATGTAAGAAATTGTAATTAATCAATTGTATGAATATGTTTATTACATACGGAGGCTTTGAGTTTAATACATGGCTTAGTACATTGTTTATATTAGTTATAACATCTACCGCATTATCGGTTGTGTTATTCATTTTGGAGACATGATCATTTTATTCCTTTATTTGATTCTCTTTTGCACATGCAGATTTCTAAGAGCTGCGAGGCTTGAGAGTAATGAATTTTGTTGGGCATACATGAACCGGAACGGGCCTGAGAGCGGCCTGGCCTTAGAAGGATGGCTACTTCCGTATCACCAGGCTGCGAGAACTGATGGGGCTCACTAGCTGTTTGCAACTGGCCACAAAGGGGCAGTAGTCTGTCAGGTGGTGTGCTGTCTCGGAACAGACTGCATAGTGTCAGTACAGAAAGACAAAGCAGCTTCATGTTTTTAAGATAGGATATTATGTTTAGGTGGTTTGCCAGTTGGATTAACTGATGATTATGGTTTAGTGAAGTGGAGAGGACATGCATGGCAAGGTGGGGGTTAGATGCAGGGAGGGAGGGGCCATATGGCCGTTCTGGTGTCACTCGGGTACATAAGACACCTGCCATACAATGATGTGACTCCTCTCAGCCTTTGACAGTGCCGGCTTGATCTGTGGGGCCTCTTCAGGGCCTTCTTCAGTGTCATCGTCTTCTCCATCCCCCATGGCATTTTTGACATTTTTGTTTATACAATTGTACAAAGTAAACATTGTAATCATGTACATCTACTGTACTATGCAATTACAATATACAACACATGAAATTAACTGAATGTAAATTTGGTTGCTGGTGTTTTATACTGACCTATACGGAAATCAATGTAGCCTTCCCCACCACTGAGCACCAATGCATTGTGAATAGCCTTATCATCAGCCTCTGGGGGTGCTGTTGAGTTAGGGTCCTCTGTGGGGCTGTCCAGTACACTGCCATTCAGGGTGGCCAACACATTGCCTGAAAAGGGAAATGTCTGTCGGTATACCGTAATGCGGCAATGCTTCCTGAGAGTTTGAAGCTGCCTGCATTTTTCACAAAAAAATCAGTGATGACTATTGTAAGGAATCTTGCTGCCATTCATCAGCCAAAGCACAAATACACAACAAGTGGTCCTGTCCTTTTTTATGAGTACTTATTTTATTTCAGTCGCCTACTGTATGTACTGATATGTCACACAAAATTGTGATTAGTCACAGAAAGGAACTATTCAGAAGAAAATTCCAGATTTCAGAAAGTTGAGCCAAAAAGTCCATGGGAGTCTTATAAGCAGTGTCTCAATATGCAGCTGTACTTATTGATTTAAAAATATCAAGAAAAATATAAATTTCTCAAGAATCCTTTGGAGCTACTAAACAAGTTGAACTTTACTGTGTTATTAGAAAAATAAAGATTTATATGAGGAAACAGGTTTTCACTTAAGCTGTCCTGCATACTAAATCTGCAGTGAAGGTACATCTACCCTCTGTTTCCTGCATGGTACATATGTGTGAACAGCAATGGCAGGAATAACATTATGACACATTATGACATTTGTAAAAAATTGGCAAAAAAGTTAGCATGTCGAAATAGGCAAGGTAACTTTTCATTAAAGTCAACTGAAACGTTGTTCAAAAATAGAGCACAAAACCAGAGAGAAAGTATGGACTGACAGCGCTTGACTAACCTGGAACAGAAACAAAGAACTTAGCAGCATCACGGTGTCCATGAAAACAGAGCTGTGCTTCACCAGAATTAAGGGAACCAGCAAGAGATTACCAAGGAAAGTTCAGAGGAACAAGAAAGGAACCAAGCAAGCAAGGAAATAATGGACATAATGGATCCTACTTCTCTTGGGTGATGTTGGGTAGTTTGGCTCAGAAATTGCTCACACAAGACTGTGTCTAGGTTAGGTCAAGTACGCTGCATTTATATGCTCTATGGGAGCTCTGGTTGAGACCAGGAAAAGAACAGGGGCTAAGTCAAGTTTCCCCGAGGCTGACTTTTTTTGGCATCGGCAGTAAAATACTTGGGGCTATATCCCAGAGTAAGCGGACATAACAACACCTATGGTTCAGCACAAAATTATGATTTACTGTCAGGTACTGTATGATTTACAGGCAGGTCTGGCTGATATGACTATTCTGTTCCACAAACCCGCATGAAAGTTGTCACGACCGATAGCGCCCAGAGCGCAGACAAAGTCGCCGGATGCCAGGTGTTGAGACAAACACGGGGTTTAATAGTAGCAGCACATACAAGGAACAGGCAAAACACAGGCTGACATAACAATGACCGGACTAGGGAAACAAACTGAAACTCGGACTAAATACATTGGACTAATGACAAGTAGGAACAGCTGGTGAACACGATGATTCCACATGGGGTTGATAAGGGGATGTGGCACATGGGAGGAGTGGATGAGTGGGGCAAGACAGAACCCCCCCCCCCCCGCCAAAGGGGCACACTCCAAGCGCGCCCAAGCGGAGCGAGGAACAGGACCGGGGACATGGGATCTGGAAAACAAAAGCATAACATCAACGGGGCATGGGGAATAGCACAGACACGCAAAACAGCCACAAGGGGGACAACTCAAATAATAAAACCACAAACCTCAGGGAACGCAGACAAAGACACCAAAGACGGAAACACAGGACCAGGGAACAATAAAGGGGACGACGGAGGGACCACACCAGGGAATAAAGGCATGGAGGGAAGAGGAGGAAACACAGGGGGCACAGCAGGGGACATGGGCACAGAAGGACAGCAATGACACACGGGAGGGACAAAGGACCCAAAAGAGGACGAAAGTACAGAAGGACATGGAGGAGACACAGGGGGCACAAAGGGACCAATCAGAGATGAAGGCACAGAGGGACAGGGAAAAAACATAGGGGGTACAAAAGGATTAGAGGGCACTGAGGGACGAGGAGCAAACATGGTGGGCACAAAGGAACTAGTAGGGAATGACATTGAAACAGGATGGGGAGCTGAAGGGACCCACGGTGGGCATAAGGTGGGGGCCAAAGGAACAGCAGACGATTATGAGGCTGTAACTGAGGCTGACTGCGGCTGGATGCCGAGGGTGGCGAGGAAGTAGGTATAGGGACTGGTGAAGGCAAGGAGGGAGCCATAGCCACGGCAAGGGGTGACGCAACCTCAGCCAGCCCAGGTGTAGGTAACTGAAGAGCTGGCAGGGAACCCACACACGATCGACAAGTCACCATGGGTGAGGCCGCGGGCATCCGCGGAGTGGGCGCCTGGGGAAGCCTAGGCGAACCAGGGATTCGACCCCGACGTCGATGTCCCCTTCCTCTCCGGGAGACTGAAAGACGTGTCGGGATCTGCTGCAATGAGGGGGCAGTGATGTCGGTGACCCCCTGGAGGGGTCCAAGGACATGGTCAAAGCGATCCCCAAGGGATCCCACTCCAGCTCATCCTCAGACTCCCTTATGGAGGGAGGAGCAGGGATCAGGTCCTCAGGGACCTCCTCTGGGACGGAGACTGAGGCTGAGGGAGCCGGGACTGGGGTTCATAGGGTAGCATGTTAGCCGCCAGGGCTGGACCCTCGCAGTCAGTCATCTTGGGGCCTAGAGCCGGGGCTTCAGGTGGTGCAGCAGCTGCCGACTCCAGGCCAGCATGGGATGCCGCAGGAACAGAAGCCACAGGTATCTTGGGGAATGGTGCAGCAGCCGCTGGCTCAGGCAGTATGGGGGGCGCGGCAGAAACAGCTGGCACAGTAACCACTGGGGATGGCACCGCTTTGTGTGGTGCAGCAGCAGGGGCCTCCGACTCGGGAACCTCTGGCCGGGGCACCGAAGCAGGAGGCGCAGGAGGCAGTGCAGGGGTCATCGGGCTAAGAACCACGGGCCCAGCCAGATCCACCCCTGGCATGGGAACCACGGGATCCCGATCAGGGACTGGGACCACGGGGAGCGGATCAGGGACCACAGGAATCATGGGAAATGGAATGGCCTTAGGTGTCGCTGACACAGGAACCACAAGGGGCGACAAAGCAGGAGGCGCAGCAGGGACTTCTGGCACGGGGACCTCGGGTGCCAGAGCAGGAGCCGTGGGTGCGGGGACCTCCAGGAGCACAGCCGGAACGGCCTGGTTTGGAGGCCCGGAGAGCAGGGCAGGGGCTGCCGGGTCAGGGACCACTGGGGCCATAGCTGAGCAGGAACCATGTGCCCTCCAGCAGGAACTGGAACCACCAGGGGCAAAACAGGGACCACAGGAGCCATGGGGGACTGAGCAGGACCCACAGGGGATGGCGGCGATGCTGCCGGGACCACAGGCGACAAAGCAGGACCAGTAGGCGCCACGGGAACCGCCACCACAGGTACCTCAGGGGGCAGTGCAGCAGCCACAGCAGGGGCCACCGGCAGTGCAGCAGCCCCAGCAGGGACCGTCTCCCCTGCCGGAGGAGCCAGCTCCAACCGTAAGCGGAGCATCTTCGTCAGGGTCTCCTCTGCCAAGACCAGCTGTTGGAGCGGGGATTTGGGAGTTACTGCTGCGAATTCCCTCTGGAGCTTCTCCATGAGTGTAACCCCCTCCGGGGAGTATCTTACCTTGGGCTCCCCTACTACCTGCCAGTACAGTCCCTGGAGAGTAAAAAAACCTCCTTGCCACCTCAGGGCAGGGTCGCAGCACCACTGGCATCGGAACCACAGGGGGTGCTGCGGGCACCGTTGGCAAGGAGGGAGCAAGGGCAACAAAGCTGAGGGTGCTGCAGTCACAGAAACCAGGTGCTGCAGGAACCGCCAGCACAGGAACCACGGGGGGTGGCGCCGCAGGAACCGCCGGCATAGGGACTACGGGGTGGGTGCAGCAGGAACCGCCGGCACAGGAAAACAGGGGGGGGGGGGGCGGCGCGGGAACCTGCCCCTGGACAGCAGGTGCTACCTGTTTCAGGAACTTGGGGACCCGCGGGATAGTGCGGGTCAGGGCCAGGTGCGTCCCGATAAAGGGGCAAGGAGCCACTGGCGTGGGCAACGAAACGGTGAACATCATGCGTGAACATCGCCGGGTTCAGAATCGGGAAGGGCTCTTCCTGATACGCAGCAGGACAAGTGCCGGAAACAGAGACGGCCCCGATGTAGAGCGCGTCTTCTGGTCAGGTCCCCTGTCTTCTTCTCCTCGCTGGTGCTGCGTGGCCAAGTACGTCGGAAGCCGGCTTCGATCGCCGGTCAGCATCTGGCCAGTACAGGCTCAGGTTACCGAACACGTAATTTTCCAGGATCATCCTGGGAATCCAGGAAAAATCGTCCCTCAGCCAGTGTGCCGGCAAAGTGCTTGGTCTTGGTTTAGGGAGTCCGGTCATTCTGTCACGATTGATAGCGCCCGGAGCGCAGACAAAGTCGTCGGATGCCAGGAGTTGGGGCAAACATAAGGTTTAATAGTAGCAGCACACAAGGAGCAGGCAAAACACAGGCTGACATAACAATGACCGGACTGGGGAAACAAACTGAAACGCGGACTAAATACATTGGACTAATGACAAGCAGGAACTGGTGAGCATGAGGATTCTACACGGGGTAGATGAGGGGGCATGGCACACGGGAGGAGCGGACGAGCTGGGCATGATAAAAGTAAAATTTTATGTGTTGGATTTACCTTCCCATTCTATTCCAGACACCATATATAAAAAACAGTAAGCCAAAAATATACGAGTAATACATACTGAAGAAAACATTTAAAATAAATGAAAGCATAAATTTACCTACAGGTGTGCATCACCATTTTGCGTAACAGCTTCGTAAACTCTTTGTACTTTGGATATTTTTTCCGTAAATCTGTATTATTTTTCCACAAGTGGCACTGTGTGTTGGTTTCAGGTAAGTTGTCTGCATATGATTATGTTATTCTGCTTGATCCCTGTGGCTTTGCTGTGTACTGCACTACAGTGAGTTTGTTCTCTTATTAAGTCCCATTGTTAAGATCCATCCATCCTCCTTAATCACAGTGGGCCTGGCACCCATCCCAGGAAGTGCAGGGCGTGAGGCAGCAGACACCCTGGGTGGGACACCGGTCCATCGCAGGCAAAGGCAGTG